>JARQOD010000004.1:26677129-26815868 GCA_033576555.1 Oophaga sylvatica
CTTAAAGGATTATGCCAACATCCTTCAGGGGCAGCAAGAAGACGATTGTGCAGATACAAAGTGTGCCGATTCCCTGCAGCCTCTCATGAAAGGAAACAACTACCAGTTCTGCTAGTCGGAGACTTTGACAAAACCATTCCGATGTGCAGTAGCGTTGGAATTATATGGAAGGACCGCCACAATTACTCATCTGAAATATTCATTGGGGCATTATTTTCATAGTTATTAAGCTAAGAAGTAAAACAGTCTCTCTATTATCAGAATTATAGGGAGATTGGTAAAATGTAGCATTAACGTGGTAGCACTGGAAAAGCAGATACGGAAAGGATTCGCCAAATATTTGATGAACTACTGACAATCGTCAACGGACCAGCGTCTCTGCAGAAACTATTAGTATCCACTAGGGAATCAAGAAAACAAAATGTGACAAAAACAGAGAAAGGAGGGCACTTTTGTTTTTACCATATATATATTTTTTTACTTTTGACATTTGTAAACGGAACACCAGATATTTACAGCATTATATGTGTTCCTTAACTACAAATTATACAAGTTGTACGCCATCTGAATTTGCATTAACAGTAGGGTTTCTACATTGTAACGTGTGCGGCTTATTGACATCACATCTGTAAATGTTATTTTTTGCCGTACTCTTGATTAGCACTTAATTGGTCGACAGTAGGGATGAGCAAACCTGTGGATGTTCTCTCTCTCTCTTGACCCTATGTGTCCGGTACGAACCCCAAACTTTACAGTTCGGGTTTGTTCATCTCTAGTTGAGATGTATTTCTAACGAACTCCTGAGATCAGATATCTCTGCTAAGAGAAAATACGATCAAGCTTGTTGAAAGTCAACATGCCCAATCTTTATTTTACCCTCAACATATGCCGAACAAATGACGACCAAATATTTCATGCACATTAGATCTTCTGGTCCTGCCGAAATTGCTTTGCTGATTTGTATTAACTTTTACCTTTCCTTACACAGTTTTCAAACGGAAGCAGTTGCAGTGGCTCATAATCAGCCTCGTGAACCTTACAAAATGGTTAGGGGTTCCCCAGATAATGGTAAAGGTCGGAGGTGAAATTTGGTCCCCAATGAAAAATCTGTAGCTGGGTCCCCCACTTTTATAACATTTGGAAAAGGTCTTTCAACCATGTCAGACGTAGGGTCACCTATATCCCTAGCTGTCATCTTTACAGTAGGGATGCGTTAGTCGTAGGGGTTTCCTAGGACACATTTTTCTTATTCCGGGATAATCAGGTTGTGAATAATGATTTTGAAAAATACTAATATATTACTAGACTGAATTTCTATATGTGCTTGAATTCCTTAATCGGATGAAAGGGGAATTTTATATAAGAATAAACCATTCATTATAAGCTATCTTGGTATATGTTGTATTGGGATGTTTAAGGCAGCAGTTATCAGTACAAAGCTAAGTGATCATATATCACTTCAGTAGCGCCTACAGTATTATTACATATATCCTATGTATATTCTTATAGAGAACCTAACACAGCCAGCATTAAGTCGCATAGTATTATGTCAAAATGTAATTGCAACGTGAATGACATTATCAAACTATTAATAAAATATCACGTAACGGTCAGGGTTTGATATGGGTTTAACTTTTTGATAAACTTAAAAGGAGAGTCCACTTACGACAACTGTTTTATGTTAGAAGAATCTCACAATAAAAAACTGAAGTCCCAGTGGATCCTAATCATTTATAGGTAAGGAGTCCCAAATAATTTTCATGGTGGCCCTTGGTTGAGTGCATGCCTGGTCCTCCAGGGGGACAGATGGTATTTGTAGGTAGGTGCCCTATTCTATAGCCGGGAATTGAGGGCCAACAATGGACGATCCTCCTCTCAGGGTCGGCCGTAGGGAAGTACATCTTTGAATTTTCACATAGCTTTTCTAGGTCACTTATGAAAGAGGCACAACTGGTGGTTTTGGGCTCCTAAAACTTGCACCTTCATTTGTGCCCTAAGCTATTGAAAGCCATCAGATATTACTTTTTATACAGACCACCTTGTGACAATGTTATTTGAGGACTGTGTGATTATATTCTTTTGGGACTATTTGGTTTATCATATGGAATGTAGGGGTCAATAGAAGGTACCACAGAGGTCATCATTTATTCTAAGATCAGCCCTGCACCCTATTGATATTCGTAAAGGATCAGGTGTCCCTTTTAATTTCACATTTGATTGTGTTTCCTTACTAACAGCTACATATACAGTCATGACAATCAGCGTGGAGCTTCAAATTTTTTATTACGCTTAGTTGTGATTAGTATTGGACGAGTGTTAACTGGTAGAATCAATTACAGCAGTGGTTTAATATGTGATTCTTTGAAAATTGATAATTCTACATTCTAATTATCTTCATGGATAATTCTACACCGAGCCTAGCAAACAACGTCACATTTTTTGCTCCCATTTGTAGAATTAGGGAGGCGACTTTGTTAGGATCCACTGATATTACTGGGAGAGACAGATAATGACCACTTATTTTCCTTGCAGCTACCATTATCCACAATGGCCGCCTTGGACAGCCCCTCGAATGGCTTAATATGGAACATAAAAAGGGGTTGCACCCTCTGGCTCCTGCGGTCACGTAATGATCTTGTGTCCATCAATGCAACATGACAATAGCCAACAACTGACCGTAGCTACAGTATGACCGCATAAACTGAGAGTGGTTATAAATTCCTATAATTATTATTATTATTATTATAATTTATATAGCGCCATTTATTCCATGGCGCTTTACATATGAAAAGGGGAAAAATATAGACAGATACAATAAACATGAGCAATTCGAGGTACGCACAAGTACAGAAGGAGAGAGGACCCTGCCAGCGAGGACTCAGTCTACAGGGATGGGTGAGAATACACTAGGAGAGGGTAGAGCTGGTTGTGCGATGGTTCAGTACACTGAGGATCATTGCAGGTTGTAGGCTTGTCGGAACAGGTGGGTCTTCAGGTTTTTCTTGAAGGTCTCCGTTGTTGGTGAAAGTCTGATGTTTTGCGGCAGAGAGTTCCAGAGTATGGGGGAAGCCCGGGAGAAGTCTTGTATGCGGTTGTGGGAAGAAGAGATGAGGGGGGAGTCGAGAAGGAGATCTTGAGAGGATCGAAGGTTGCGTGTAGGTAGGTAGCGGGAGACCATGTCACAGATGTATGGAGGAGAAAGGTTGTGGATGGCTTTGTATGTCATGGTTAAGGTTTTGAACTGGAGCCTCTGGGCAATAGGAAGCCAGTGAAGGGCCTGGCATAGGGGGGAGGCTGGGGAATAGCGGGGAGACAGGTGGATTAGTCCTGAATATATATAATGAATATAATATAATGAAGTTGTTCAATGAGGACAACCATTGTCTATCCACTACTCCATGAGCCTAATCAGAGAGCCACTGGCAAGGAAAGGGTCTTGTTCTGGTGAATTCAAAACATCCAAGTATTACATGGAAGACCATTTGTATAATTGTACACTATCTGTCATACAGCAGTAATCTCCAGCAGCCACTGAAGTGGAGAAGCATATCCTGATGAACCTTATCCTAGTAAAACGATATGCTGCACGGGGTCTGCAATGCCTGTTGGATTAAAGGGGGTGTCTACAATAAGATAATGTCTTTAAAGGGGTTGTCTCATCATCATAAATGGGTAAAATTGCAAAGTGCTTGTAAAACCAAACAATTTTGTAAAAACTCTCATATTAAAAATTCTCTCTGTTCTTGGAAACGGGGATTTTTTATTTTATTGTATAGAGCTCATTGTAAAGGTTAAGAGCTACTTCTGGAGTCTATCAGCAGTGGTCAGAGCCGCCTTTGAAGGGTCTTTGCTGTAGAGCTTGCAAGTGTTAATCTGAAGCTGGCCAGATTGTAGGATCCATGCTGTCAGCGCAAACTTTTAAAAAGGAGCGCAGAGTGTCCATGACAAGGGGGAGCGGTGTTCTCCTGAAGATTTAAAATGAGAACCCTTTAATGATAGCAACCTAATATCATTATCAACATATAAGGCAAAGTAAAACTGTGTGGCCCCTCCTGGTACTGTTCAGTTACCCATGAATTACAGCCTTCCATGAAACAACATTTCATACCTGTAGGAGCATACATGTACTCTGTAGGAGTTCTGGTCATCACTAACCTGACTGCTCTGAAAATGGGGTTGTCCCTTTTAAAGGGGTTGTCCATTTTCACTTATTTTATGCCCATAGGCTTAGAGATATGCAAAATAACAATCTGAGCTTTATTTATCCTTCCCAGGTCTAGCGCCGCCTCTCTGCTGCTGTCCCAGTCCCTGTTGATCGACTTCAGCAGTGACAGCACATCAGCAGTGCAACGGCCAATCACTTAGCTCAGCAGCTTGGGCTATTTGCATGGGCTGAGTGGATGAACTTATCGATTGGGCTGTTAACGTGACATAATCGTTACAGCCAAGCAACAGAAACTAGGGCAGCACTGGACCTGGGGAAGGTAAGTAAATGTGAGTTTACGGGTTAAAAACATGTAAAATGGGATAATCCCCTCTAACTATACAGTGAGCATAACACCATATTTTTGCTTTTCTCTAGTAATAACTTGTGTAATTTGACTTTACGTTCAGCTAAAGTTTACTATTAATTTATGTTCCTCTTTGTAACTAATATGATTAAGATTGTGCTTGTATAACTGTATAAGACTCGTAAGAAGCCAATAACAGTATTACTTTTATTCTAAATAAATTCTTCATTTACTAAACTTATATGAATGTCGACTAATTTAATTTAACATGCAAATGTGGGATCGTTCGACTGTAAGAAATAATACCTTACTTATCACAGTAATGGGACTGTTATTTTTAGTCAAAGCCAGAAATGGACCTAAAATAGAGGAAAAGTATAAATTTGGCCATTTTCACACCACGCTATTGCTCTCTATTTGACATAAACCTGTACGTCTAGAAAATATCTACACGTTAACTTACAATGGAAGACTGTAATGTATTCCAATGACTGTATATAGTCATCTATAGACTCCAATTGTAAAGTCTATACTGCACTTTGTGCTATTTTTCTTCTCTGTCCTTCTCTATGGAATAATGTAGCCCAAATAGACTCTTTTTTGGCCTCCATCAGATAATCAAAGCCCTATAGATACACTTGGGTGTACTTTGCGAGCTCTTCTTGGGCTACACATTAAGTGTACATCACTTACATGATGTACAAAGTGGTTAAAAGACTCTAGCGCCAACAATAGCAACACAGGCTGTCCTGCAGCTCACAGATGCCCTGATCCAGGTGTGAAGAGATTCCCCAGAACACCATCTCAGCAGGAGCATGCACATACACACTGCTGAGTTACATTATGAGTGCCGTAAAGATGTATATCTTTGTACCGTGTTATATCACATCTAATGTGGTGTACCTAATTATATGTACTAAATGTCCAACTGGGGGTCTGTATGTGGGAGAGACCGGGCAAAAACTGAGAACAAGGATGAATTCTCATCGCCACACAATAAGAGAAAAAAGAATGGATCTACCTGTGGCAAAACATTTTTCTTCCCCTGGTCATAGCATGTGGGATATGAAATTACTTGTATTGAAAGGTGGCTTCACATCTCAGAGACATAGAAGAGTTTGCGAATACAAACTGATGGTGACCTTTGACACTCTTAATGCTGGAATGAACCTGTCTCACGGATTTATGACATTTTACATCAATTAAGGAATTTACTCCAAAGACCCTGTGAAAACATCACAAAACATTACCAGACCCCAATCAGAGGGCAATAAAACTTTCACACTCCTTATCTATAAACTGTTCCAATATTTATGTTCATCTCTATCTCCCATAATGACAGTTCTGCTTTACGTCACTTGTCTTACCTATTGCATTTTTTCTGTGCTGTGTTGTGTATAAATATGTGATTCTTCAGATTTTGTATTAGTTTAGCCTAATGAAGAGACCTGAGTAGTCTCAAAAGCTTGCAATTTGTTACCATCTTTTCAGTTAGCCATTAAAAGGTATCAACCACTGAGGACTCTCAATTCTAAATATTTTATTATGAGTGCCGGAAATTATTGTCTCAGTTTAGGCAATTCCATACATCGCTTCAATGAAATCCAATGCTCCCCTCCAAAAGCTGCATTTAAGAGATCTTATCAAGCCAACCAGTATCTTTCCCAGCAGTGGTGAGGGTCAAGAACACCCTTATTTTTGCCTGGCCTTCTAGCTAGACCTAAGGAATTTTCATAATTCTGTTCTGATGTCCAGGTCATATACACAGCACAGTTATTTTTTATATTCACTTTTTATAAATCTGCCCACTTGGATCTTTCAGATTGTTGTTATGGATGTACATTCCATCAGGTTGTTCCCCCATCTACACATGTGCTGCGTCATCAGGAATGAGGGACGGAGCTGAGGAACGATCTGCAGCATTGACATTGGGGGATAAGCTGCCTGGTTTCACTGTCTCCCCAAGGGATGTGAGGAAACAGTTTCGTAAACTAGTCATTGGCAAAGCAGCTGGGCCTGATGGCCTCAGTCCACGTGTCCTAAAAGTTTGTGCAAACCAACTGTGTAATGTCTGTTTAACAGGAGCCTACAATCACAGAGAATACCAGTGCTGTGGAAGACCACCTGCCTGGTGCCAGTTCCCAAGGTCACCTCTTCAACTTCCCTACACGACTATCGTCCAGTGTCCTTAACATCGCATGCTATGAAGTCGTTAGAGAGAATAGTACTTGCCTACTTGTGCCCGAGGGTGAGGGCCTACACTAACCCCCTGCAGTTTGCGTACCAGCAGAGATTGGGGGTGGATGATGCTGTAGCGTCTCTGCTACATACAATGCATTCGTTCTTGGATAATGATGGCACTGCAGTGCGCGCCATGTTCTTTGACTTCTCAAGTGCTTTCAATACCTTACAGCCGCCCTTACTACGTAATAAGTTGACTGCTATGGCGGTAGATGAGGGGATGGTGAACTGGATAAGTGACTACCTGACGGACAGGCCACAGTTTGTAAGGATGGGGGAGGTGGTATCTGGCAGTGTGGGAGCCCCTCAGGGTACAGTGCTGTCACCCTTCCTCTTCTCATTGTATACAGCTGACTTTCAGTATAAATACGACTTCTGTCACCTGCAAAAATTCTCAGATGACTCCGTGATTGTAGGGGGCATTGTGGGGGGCCGGGGGAGGAGGAATATAGAAGTGTGGTTTCTGACTTTGTGGATTGGTGTCAGACTGTCTAGAACTAAATGTGAAGAAAACCAAGGAGATGGTGGTGAGTTATAGAAGGAAAAAGGAGGATTACTTACCGATCACTATTGCTGGCCAGGAGGTGGAGATGGTTGAGAGCTACAAATATTTGAGGATTCACCTTGACAACAAACTTGATTGGAGGTGTCATACAGAGAAGGTTCACAAGAAGGGAATGAGCAGACTGTACTTTCTGCGGAAGCTCAGGTCGTTCAATGTGTGCAGCAAAATGCTGGAAATGTTCTACCAGTCCGTTGTAGCAAGCGCCATCTTTTTTGCTATCATTTGCTGGGGCAGTAGTGTGCGAGTAGCTGACGCTAATAAACTCAACAAACTTATCAAGAAGGCAAGCGCGGCTGTTGGCCTCCATCTTGACTCTTTTGAGGAGGTATTGGAGGATAGGATTCAAAAGAAGTGTAGGGCTATAATGAACAATAATACACACCCACTATTCGAGCTGTTCTTGAAGCAGAGGAGCACATTCAGCAGCCGTCTAATCCTTCCACGGTGCAAGAAGGAGAAATTCAGGAAATCTTTTGTGCCTACCGCTATGGGGATGTATAACAATTCACTAAGGGTGAAAGATGACTACGACCTAGGACTGGTGCACTAATGGAAATGATTAGAGATTTGTGTACCTTTGTTTGTTACGTATTGTGGTTAGTCATGTGCAAATCTGTGTCTAGTAATTACTCTATGTAATGCTGTTTGTAATGTTTTGTTTGTAATGCTGTTGTAACGCTGCTGTGATACCATAATTTCCCTCGGGATCAGTAAAGTGTATCGTATCGTAACTCCTTGTTGGCCCTTCATTGGAAGGAAAAATAGCTCAGTGGATGTTTGGGTGTCAAATGGAAGTAAGACGGCTCTTCCTAAGCTTCAGGAGGACACCCCTTCTTAACTCTTGATGTAGCCTTCTGGTCTGGAGGTATGGGATAAAGTTTGTTGGGTATCTTTCTCCTTTTGGAAAGGGCTTGTGATTACAGACTTCAGATTTTGTGTAGCAATCTAAAGAAAGAAGAAAATCATAGTCTTGGGCAAGCTTAAGCTGTCACGAAGAACAGCAGCAAAGTGGGGAACGTTTCTGGAGCTCAGGCATTTGCAGTTCTTCAAAGATGTCAGTCACGTTCACCGGTATTTGGAGCAGACTCGACCATCAACACTCATTTTTATTTTGAAGCACTGAGATTGATGCAGGAAAGTGGGGAGGGAAGTAACATTCCAAGTCTATTTTCATGTCATCCCGAGAAACCAGGAAGAAAACGAGGATTAGTCCTACCGATAATTATGTTTCCAGGAATCCATCCTGACTAGAGATGAGCGAATTTGTTCAGATTTTGGTCCCTGAATCTGATTTTGACATATTCGAACACTATTCATGCCAAATGTATGTCTTATGTTCGGTTCCGAACATATTCGGTAATTTCTACTCCCATTGACTCTACTGAAGTTCAGCTGTGTTCAATGAATATTGCAAAAACAATATTCGAATCCGATCGTATTCGGAACTGAATCCGAACAAATTCGCTCATCTCTAATCCTGATAGCACAATGGAGGTTGTTTTTCTTATAAGGACACGAAACATATGAGAGGTTAAAAGGACCCTCCCACCCTCACTGTCTTTTCCAAATACCACACCAGGATGGATGCAATGCTAATTTATTGAATCTTCCCATACAAATGTTAAATCGCATGAGCATTAGAAATTCTTAAGGGAGGGAAACTAATATGATCTACAGAAGTCCCCACTCTCTCTACCCAAGTTGTGGAGACTGCTCTCCTTGAATGAGCTTTTATGACCTCAGGAGATCTCCCTTCTGTTAAATAGGCGAGATATATTGTGGCCCTGATTCATCTTGCAATGGTAGCTTTTGATGCTTCCTTTCTCCTATTTCTACCTCTGTACTGAATGAAAAGGTTAGCGTCCTGCCTCTAGGTAAGATAGGACTGTCTAACATCCAAAGAGTGGAAAAGCTGCTCCTTCTGATTTTTGGAATGTTGACAAAACGAGGGCAGGATAACCTCCTGATTCATGTTTGGAGTAGAAACCACCTTAGGAAGAAATGTTGGATCAAATCTGAGCACTATACGATCCTCTAAAACTTGAAAGTAAGAATCCAGGATACACAAGGCTTGAATTTCCCCTATTCTTTTAGCGGAGGTGATGGCCACTAAAAATGTTGTTTTAAAAGAAAGTCTGCTACTGCTGGTATCTCCATTAGGGTGATTTGCATAGGGCAATAAGAAATAAATTCAGATCCCACGGAGGTACTGACCTTCTCACCATGGGTATCAGTCTCTGCACTGCTCTGGAGAATCTGGCTACCCAAGGGTGAGAGATTAAGGGGAAATCAAAGAAGACACTCAAGGTCTATACCTGAACTTTTAACGTGCTTGGTCTTTGCCCATTATTAAATCCTGCCTGCAAGCAGTTTATGATTCTAGGAATATTTGAGCGAGCAGAATCTATGGTAGATCCATCAAATTCTGAACTGAAATTTTTCCAAATGTTATATATTGTGAGTAGAGATGAGCGAATTTGTTCGGATT
Organism: Oophaga sylvatica; assembly: GCA_033576555.1. Lineage (NCBI taxonomy): Eukaryota > Metazoa > Chordata > Amphibia > Anura > Dendrobatidae > Oophaga > Oophaga sylvatica. The sequence continues at coordinate 26,686,935 of JARQOD010000004.1, forward strand.
TGGTTCCGAATACGATCGGACTCGAATATTGTTTTTGCAATATTCGTCGAACACAGCCGAACGTCAGAGTCAATGGGAGTAGAAATTACCGAATATGTTCGGAACCGATCATGAGACATGCTTTCGGCACAAATAGTGTTTGACTATGGCTCGAATAAGTCAAAATCAGATTCGGGGCCAAAATCCGAACAAATTCGCTCATCTCTAATTGTGAGGGATCGGCTCTGTGGAAGACGCTGGTTCACACAAAGGGATTCAGTTTGTCGGTTTAAAACAAACAGGTGGTTTATTATCTGAGATTTGATGAGTCCTCAAACGGGATCGAAGTCTTCTTGGCAACCTTGGCTACACGAACATCAATCTTCGGAATCTCTTCCCAGGCCTCTACATCTCCGGTTCAAAGGGTAGACGGCTCCTAAAGTTGTGGGGTATAATTAATTTTTTTTGGCATCCTCCCATTCTTCCAATGATGACACGAACATGATTAAAAGGAAAAACCTTATTTCTCTGGGATCTGAGGCCTCTGAACATCTCATCCTGAATGGGTCTTTTGATACTCTTCAATCTGCATAGTGTTCCTGGCCAACCTGTAGAAGATTGTCTGTATTCTCATAAGAAAAATATTTCTTCCCCTCTTGTGGGGGATTCTTAGCGATTTCCCCCTCTTCTTTCTGATCAAACCTGATGTTGTAGCTGTTTTAGTTCTGACCCAAAGTCAGATATGCCGTATCACCGGTGAGGCCGAATTAAGAGATTAGGCCCTCAAATAACGAGCGCTCGGAGAAGAGCATGCACACTGGTTGTGAGCAAGTCACTTTTCCCATTTATTCACCCAAAAATGCAGTATCTTATACCACTTACAGCAATATAACTTATGTAGCCCACCTGTTACCCAGGTCATGATTACTTTATTTACCATGTACTCAAAACATGTTTTTGCAGACTCTTGAAAACATTGTATATGAGAAGTATAAAATCCTTGAATCGGAGACTATAAGGCTACAATATAAAATCAAATTCTAGCAAAATAAGGAAAAACATTAACCCTTCTCTATCACTGGGAGTCTGTTCGTCCTCTTCAAATCTCAATTCCATCTCCCATCTCGGTCTCCTAGAAAGGGAACCAGGTTGAGATGTCTGGGGGGAAATCAGTGGAGATTGTGGCCGGCACATCCTCCCTAATCATGGACTTCATATCCAATTGAAACAATCTTTAACAATCATAGGAGAGCAGTTCGCACACAATCGTCTCACATATGCTTCTGGTAACTTGACATTGCAGATGGCACTGTCACGCTGTCTCTGTATACAGGAGAACCGGGGTCTATGCTGACCCTAAGCTGGGGTCCTGGCTAATCCCTCTACCTGGAGGTACTGTTGATGGTACAGAGGTCCAGGCCGCCAGCGTAAACCCTATCTCCTGTGAATCCCCAACCACTGTAATCTAGTCCTGAGAAGGACCCTGATTACCACCACAGGGATCAGGAAGGTATCTGCCTTCACACACAGTATAAGACAAACGAGACAGTACAAGGGGTAAAATAAAAGAACACCTTGCATACAAAACTACTACACGCCCCCCGAAGAAGCTGGGCGAAACGTGCGCGTCGGGGCAGATGGGACCGGACTTCTCTTATTTGTCATCTTACTGCCAGAATTAGGTATGATACTCTTTACTGTATAATAGCCTGCAATAGGGTGTTTATGTGTATGAGAGCTCAGACTTCTTTCAAATTTTCATGGGATAGGATTAGGTCAGCCTGTGACCATTATATAACTGGATGTGGATTTCCCATTTACCTCTCACACGAAGATGGGATATTGATCCCACCACCTGATTAATTTGAGTGGTTTGATAAGTGTTAGGTGTTGGTGAAATTGGGGTTTCCACATCGGAGCGCATTGGCCACATTTTCAGAAGGCAGAGAACAGTGATTTTATCCCGATATTTTGAAGAGTTCATTAGCAGAAATACACTATTTGATTCAGATGTGAATGAGTACATAGGAGGCTTTCAGTGTTCAACGTTAAAGAAGTCCGCAATGTCCCTAGAGTTCAGATATCGCATCCTTTTTGGTATTTATATGTTTTTGAAATGAATTTTATGAAAATAAAGTTGAATTTGTGTATTCAAAAAAAACTTTTCTGAGATAATTTATTTATATGCTCTAGGTAATCCCAGTTTCATCATATACTGGGACTCAGGTGTTGTTTGTATGTATTAGGAGCATTAGATTTAGACATAAGGCAACAAATTCAAGGGAGTTTAAGATACAAAACTACCAATACAGAGGGAACACAAACGGGTAATTAGATAACTAATAAAGCGAGGAGAGGAGAAAACCACAACAGGTATTCTTAGCTTAGACTTCTCAATACGATCCGCTCTGCTGGTCTGCATGAATGCTTTCACCGACACTTCCTCAGCAGACAGGCAGGTATAAGAAGGAAACCAATTAACAAAACATTAATTGCAGCTGAGCGAGGCTGGTCAGTCCAGCACAGAGAGAGAAAGAATTAACCCCCTCAGTGCCGAAAAACACCCAGCACCAGAAACTCAGCTGTGCGAAGTCAGGGTGTGCAATCGCGACGATCTTCGCAGCGACACACCCGTGACAGTACCCCCCCTTCTACGAGGGGCCTCTGGACCCTCAGGGCCGGGTTTATCTGGGTGAGTAGTGTGGAAGGCCCGAACCAATCGGTCTGCGTTAATATCCGACGCAGAAACCCACGTCCTCTCCTCAGGACCATACCCCCTCCAATGAACAAGGTACTGAAGGGACCGGCGATTCAGACGTGAATCGATGACTCTCGACACCTGGAACTCCAAGTTACCATTGACCACCACAGGAGGAGGAGGTAAAGGTGAAGGTATCACCGGCGCCACATACTTCTTAAGTAACGATCTGTGGAACACATTATGAATTTTAAATGTAGGAGGGAGGTCAAGACGGAATGCAACCGGATTAATTATAGCACTGATCTTGTATGGCCCGATGAACCTGGGGCCCAGTTTCCAGGAGGGAACCTTAAGTTTAATATTCTTGGTAGACAACCATACCAGATCGTTCACACTTAGGTCCGGACCAGACACTCTCCTCCTATCAGCCATACGTTTGTATCGGTTCCCCATAGAACTCAGATTATTCAGCACTCCTCTCCACACTGAAGCAAGTGACGACGAAAACCGTTCCTCCTCAGGAACCCCAGAAGAGCCCCCCCTATTGAAAGTACAAAACTGGGGGTGAAAACCATATGCCCCAAAAAACGGGGACTTACCAGTGGACTCGCTCCGCCTATTATTTAGAGCAAACTCCGCCAGAGGCAAGAAAGAAGCCCAGTCCTCCTGATTCTCTGACACAAAACACCGGAGATATGTCTCCAAGCTCTGGTTCAGACGCTCTGTCTGACCATTGGTCTGCGGGTGAAAAGCCGATGAAAATGACAACTGCATCCCCCGCCGTGTACAAAATGCTTTCCAGAATTTGGACACAAACTGAGACCCCCGATCCGACACCACATCGGAGGGTACCCCGTGAAGCCTTACAATCTCCCCAATAAACACCTGCGCAAGAGTTTTAGCATTAGGAAGAGCAGGAAGAGCGATAAAATGTGTCATCTTGCTGAACCTGTCCACCACAACGAGTATGACTGTTTTACCCGAAGATGGCGGGAGATCCGTAATGAAGTCCATAGACAAATGAGTCCACGGACGCTCCGGGATCTTCAAAGGTAAGAGGGTCCCCGACGGACGGGTATGTGGGGTCTTAGAGTGCGCACAAACCTCGCAGGACGCGACAAAAGTTACCACCTCCCTATGTAAGTTAGGCCACCAAAACCGGCGCGAGAGGAGATCCTCAGTTGCTTTACTCCCTGGGTGTCCTGCCAAAGCTGAATTATGGTGTGCCTCGATCACCCTTTGTCGCAACTGATTTGGAACAAACAGTCTCCCTGGAGGTCCTACAGGGGCGTCCCCGAGCCTCCAATACCTCCTCCTCAAGCTCAGAGCATACTGCCGACACCACCACCCCCTACTGAAGGACTGGAACCGGGTCCTCCGTATTCCCAGCCCCAGGGAAACAGCGAGATAAGGCATCCGCCTTAACATTCTTTGACCCAGGACGATATGTGACGACAAAATTAAACCTGGTAAAAAACAACGACCACCTAGCTTGTCTGGGATTCAGACGTTTAGCGGACTCTAAATATAGCAGGTTTTTGTGATCGGTAATGACAGTGACCGGGTGGACTGCCCCCTCCAAAAAATGACGCCACTCCTCAAAAGCCAACTTAATGGCCAAGAGCTCCCTATTGCCGACATCATAATTCCTCTCAGCGGACGACAATTTTTTAGAGAAGAAGGCGCACGGATGCCATTTACCAGGGGACGAACCTTGTGACAATACCGCTCCCACCCCTACCTCGGAAGCGTCCACCTCAACAATAAATGGCTGAGACGCATCAGGCTGAACAAGTATGGGTGCAGAAGCAAAACATTTTTTCAAAGAGGAAAACGCTTGACAAGCCTTGTCAGACCACTTTGAAAAATCCGTCCCTTTTTTAGTCATGTCTGTGAGAGGTTTAACTATGGAGGAGAAATTACGAATGAATTTCCGGTAGTAGTTAGCAAACCCCAGGAAACGTTGTAATGCCTTAAGATCCTCTGGCAGATCCCACTCAAGAACTGCCCGCACTTTCCCAGGGTCCATTCGAAAACCGGATGCTGAGACCAGGAATCCTAAAAACTGAAGTTCCTGTACGGCGAACACACACTTCTCCCATTTGGCGTACAGTTTATTATCCCGCAAGATCTGTAACACCTGCCTAACATGCTCCTGATGAGACACAAGATCTGGCGAGTAAATTAAGATATCATCCAGATATATGACCACAAACTGTCCCATTAGGTGGCGAAAGATGTCATTTACAAAGTGTTGAAACACCGCCGGGGCAATACTCAGACCAAATGGCATGACAAGGTTCTCATAATGACCCTCCGGAGTGTTAAACGCCGTCTTCCACTCATCCCCCTCTTTCATCCTAGTAAGATTGTACGCCCCCCTGAGATCCAAATTAGAGAACCATTTGGCACCCACGATCTGATTGAAGAGATCGGGAATAAGTGGGAGCGGATACGGATCTCGTACCGTAATCCGATTAAGCTCACGGAAATCCAGGCAAGGGCGTAGGCCTCCATCTTTTTTCTTCACAAAGAAGAACCCCGCGGCCACCGGGGAAGATGAAGGTCTAATATGCCCCTTAGCCAGACTCTCTGAAATATAATCCTTCATGGCCTGTCTCTCAGGACCAGAAAGGTTATACAACCTAGATTTCGGTAACTTGGCCCCAGGGATCAAGTTAACAGCACAGTCATACTCGCGATGAGGAGGTAGTTCTTGACACCCTTCCTCCGAGAATACATCCTCAAAGTCCACCAGAAATGGAGGTAAGGCCCTAGGAGCGACCGCACCAATGACCGTATTCATGCAGTTTTTATTACAGAAATCGCTCCATTGGCTTATCTCTCTGGATTGCCAATCAATAACCGGGTTATGCTTAGTTAGCCAAGGCAGGCCCAGCATTATAGGAGTGGGAAGACCCTCCAACACATAACAAGACAACAGTTCTTTATGTAGCGCCCCCACTTGAAGATCAATGTTATGCACTGCTTGCACAAAACTTCCCTGACCGAGAGGTCTGGCGTCGATCGAGAATATGGGGATGGGTTTAGCCAACCCACACAATCGCATACCTTGAACCCGGGCAAAGCGATCATCCACCAGATTAGCCCCGGCCCCACTATCCAGAACAGATATCCTCTCAGTTCTCGCACCCACCACCACCTCCGCCGGTACGAGAAACTGAGACGAACTTAGGGACGAAATACTTACTCCCAGATTGCCGTCCACCACACAATCTGGGATCAATAGTTTTCCGGCGACTTCTCACACTGCAAAGGACGGGATGGACACCCCCTAATAAAATGTCCCTTTTTTCCACAGAAGAAACAACTTCTTGTTTTGTGGCGCCCCACCGATCCCCTCCCCCGGAATGATGTCCCTCCTAATTGCATAGGCTCCTCTGGACTGACCAGGGGAACCTCCGTGTAAGGGACCCTTGAGGAAGGTGGAGTCATCACAGGGGGCGGAGTTACCCCACACCTCTCCCGCAACCGTCTATCAATGCGAATAGCAAGGGCCATAGCGGCCTCCAGTGACGTGGGAGGGTCATACTGCGCCAACACATCTTTTAATTTGTCAGATAAACCTTGACAAAACTGGCTCCTAAGAGCTGGGTCATTCCACTGGGTGTCCGTGGCCCACCTACGGAACTCCGAAGAAAATTCCTCTGCCGGACGATCTCCCTGCTGTATCCTACGTAACTTAGATTCAGCAAGGGAGACCCGATCCGGGTCATCATATACAAGACCCAGAGCTGCGAAAAATCCATCCCCTGACTGGAGAGCCGGGGAGCCCGGGGGAAGAGAGAACGCCCAGGATTGGGGGTCCCCTCGTAGGAGCGAGATGACAATTCCCACTCTTTGATCTTCACTCCCAGATGACCGAGGTCGCAGCCGAAAGTACAATTTACATGCCTCCCGGAAAGCAAAAAACTTGTCCCGCCCTCCAGTGAACCTGTCCGGGAGAGCTACTTTAGGTTCAGTTCTGGCTTGCTCCAGGGGGTACAAAACCTTGGACTTAACATCCCTCAGCTCCATGGACAAACTCTGCAACTGCTGAGCTAGACTGGCTACTGGATCCATGGTGGCTGGGGAGAATCTTAAATTTGGGTCGGTGAAAATGTCACGCTGTCTCTGTATACAGGAGAACCGGGGTCTATGCTGACCCTAAGCTGGGGTCCTGGCTAATCCCTCTACCTGGAGGTACTGTTGATGGTACAGAGGTCCAGGCCGCCAGCGTAAACCCTATCTCCTGTGAATCCCTAACCACTGTAATCTAGTCCTGAGAAGGACCCTGATTACCACCACAGGGATCAGGAAGGTATCTGCCTTCACACACAGTATAAGACAAACGAGACAGTACAAGGGGTAAAATAAAAGAACACCTTGCATACAAAACTACCAATACAGAGGGAACACAAACGGGTAAGGAGATAACTAATAAAGCGAGGAGAGGAGAAAACCACAACAGGTATTCTTAGCTTAGACTTCTCAATATGATCCGCTCTGCTGGTCTGCATGAATGCTTTCACCGACACTTCCCCAGCAGACAGGCAGGTATAAGAAGGAAACCAATTAACAAAACATTAATTGCAGCTGAGCGAGGCTGGTCAGTCCAGCACAGAGAGAGAAAGAATTAACCCCCTCAGTGCCGAAAAACACCCAGCACCAGAAACTCAGCTGTGCGAAGTCAGGGTGTGCAATCGCGACGATCTTCGCAGCGACACACCCGTGACAGGCACGTCTCTTAGGTTTCCCTGAAGCCTTCCCGGTCTCCCTTAGGTACTGAGACTGGTGCAGAAGCTCCCCTGTCCTAACATATATAGAATGGGGTACACTAAGTGTATAGGTCTCAAGGGAAAATAAACCCATTTTAAATCACTCACATGTACCAGGGTCTGCTCTGATGGGACATCCGAATGGCCTGAATCCTCCACTGCCTTTCAGCTATATTACCAAGCCCCATAGACACAGGTAATTAATTTATACTACCTTGTCTTCATGCAGTCAGCCCCAATTCTTATGCGTTCCACTGTGGAACGCATGCTGTGCTGCAGATTATGCCTGACTGCTCCCATTGGTGGCAGTGAGCACCAGGCCTCTGTCCCGACAAAAAGAGTGCTGGAGGTATGTGCCGGAACCAAGAGACCACACAGGAGGGAAATGGCTCGAAGACCAGTCACTGTCGCTCTCTGCGCTCAACTGGTTGTGGCTGAGGGTCCTCCCTTAGAGAGATGTCAGCTGCAGACCACTTGACAGGGGAAAAAAAAGAGGATGAACTTCCCCGAATCCCGACTCCAAGGTAACCTTCGTGTCTAAACGCCTTCTCTCATGTCTGTCATCATAGGGGCAGGAGAAACACTAAGGGGTGAGGGGTCTTTTAACCTCTCATGTGTTTCCTGTCCCTATGAGGATAAGAAGGACGACCTCCATTGTGCTGTCAGGAGGGACACCCTGGAAACAACAGATAAAAAAGCAATTTGGGATTTCCACAGGAATTAAGCAAAATATACCAATGAGAAGCAAATAGCATCTGAAACAGAATTTTGGGAATTATATTAAACAGGTCAGCATTTTCATGAGCCACTGAAGTTGCTGTTGTGACGGATCCCATAACTTAAAGCAATTATCACATTGTTCATAAAAAATATTTTGAATATATAAAATATCAACTAATAACGAATGACTATGAGCCAAAAAGAAAAATAAAAGAAACAGACGGGAATTTTTCAGAAATAAATAAAATTTATTTTAACAGACCTAAGAAAAAAAACTAAATATAAATAAAAATGTGCAAAAAGATAGAACATAACACATAACTACAATATGAATTACAATTTCAATATAACTTGCACCTCAATAATAAATTACATTAAGGCAGATATTAAAGAGGACCTGGCACCAAAAAGTGGCCAGTTTTTGCTCTCTTTTTAATCCCGCTGCTTACTTGAGTATTGTTTTTTGTTGTTGTTTTTTTTAGATCCATTATACAGCCCATGAGATATAGGTCTCTATTCACTGGTACATTTTTTATGGTATTCAGAAGATGTTGCTCATAGGGTAATAATGCAGGTCAAAGTCACGCCCAAGTGGATCTTGTGAGCCACGCCATGTTGGAAAGACCATAAAGTTAGCACTAAATAAATAGGCCCATATTTCTGGGATTGTATGGCAAATAAAGAAAATACGGTATCCTTAGGGGAGCAGCGGGAATAAAACAGGAGCCAAAACTGTCCACTTTCGTCCTAGCGATAGGCCCACTTTAAAGCAGATAACTTTATAGAACATATTAGTGAAGAAGGTGCTAGAGCTTAAAATGGACCAAATGTAAGTAGAAAAAACTTGAACATCTTTTTTCTCAGATATTTTTGTTCAATTTTTCGTTAGCTATTATTTCAAATTTTTTTTTTACAATGTATGGTTTCTAGTATTTTATTGTTACAATTCATCTAAAATAAAAGGATTAAAAATCTAACATTTTGGGCCCGATTCATTAAGACTGGCCTTGGACACGCCAATCTTAATGTTGGCCATAACGAAGTAAGCTGCACCTAATTCATTAACCGGGGTGTGCCTCCGCCGGGAATGTGATATAGTCAGAGACTAGAGTATACTTCTGGTGTAAGTTGCACCACTAGCTTTTTTAAGAACTTGACAGACGGGCTTCGCCATGCTTCGTCCCACTCATACTCTGCCCACTTTTGGCAGATCTGGCAGCATGTAGTGTGAAAATGCTGAAAGTCGCCAATATTTTATGCAACTTTTCAAAGTGTTTTACGCCTGAATTCTCTAAGGAATATTGATGATTCGGGGCCCAAGTGTGTTCAGGCTCTACAGCAGTTTATGTATCTCCACGGTAAGAGACCAACCCTTCCATTAGTGCCATACATCTACTTCTTTCCAACAAACCATAGATATCCTCATAATAAAACAGTATTACTGTAGGATGTGAATGATTACCCCATTTGTGAATGTATATGTAAGCCGCAACTAACAAGAAATAAAAGACAGCATGACTGCAAGATCCGACTACACACGGGTTGTAGTCTGTTACCATGGAGACACATAAATCTGCAGAAGAGCTGGAGCTGTTTGGATTTTTCTTCAGTTTTTATTTTAGGTGCATTTGAACAAACAAAATAGGAAGATAAAATCTTTAACCAATTAAATGACATTCATTATCAAACAAGAGTTAAAAGTGTTTCTCTTAGGCTTAAGTAACCTTCCATAAGTAGCAATACTGACCTAGAGCTATAGTGATCAGGTAATCGAGGCACATACATGTCATGAAGTCCTTCCCCTACAAAAGAGTTTGAGAGTGGACGTAAAAGAAGACAACAGAATAAGACAAGTAGTGTTAAAGTGCTGGTGATTCTCATGTGATAGTTTTAGGCTATTTTTGGACAACTCCTTTAATATTATTACACTCTTATATGAAGTCTTTATTTTATCCTGTACTTGTTCCCATGAGGTATAACCCCCCCCCACTGCATTTCTTGAAAGGAACCAAGAGCAAAAGTCTCTTCCGCAAAGCTAAAATGAGTTTTTGACCCAGTATCCAGGATTAGTGATGAGCGAGTGTGCTAACCACGTGTCGTCGGTGTGCTTGAAAAATATGTTCGAGTCCCAGCTCCTGCATGTGTTGCGGCTGTCGAACAGCCACGAGACATGCAGGAGCGAGGATTAGAACATATTTTTCGAGCACACCAAAGACACTTGGTTAGCACCCGAGCATGCTCAGATAACGCCTTATCCCAGCATGTTTGCTCATTACTACCCAGGACTATACAACATACAGTATTTATTCACCAAGACATAGCAACCTCAGTGAACCCCCAGGTCTTCTACCAAAAACCTTCTGTCCTCCATGTAGGAAGGGTGTAGTGACATACAGTTAGGTCCATATATATTTGGACAGAGACAACATTTATCTAATTTTGGTTCTAGACATTACCACAATGAATTTTAAACAAAACAATTCAGATGCAGTTGAAGTTCAGACTTTCAGCTTTCATTTGAGGATATCCACATTAAAAATGGATGAAGGGTTTAGGAGTTTCAGCTCCTTAACATGTGCCACCCTGTTTTTAAAGGGACCAAAAGTAATTGGACAATTGACTCCAAGACTATTTCATGGACAGGTGTGGGCAATCCCTTCATTATGTCATTCTCAATTAAGCAGATAAAAGGGCTGGAGTTGATTTGAGGTGTGGTGTTTGCATTTGGAAGGTTTTGCTGTGAAGGAAACATGCGGTCAAAGGAGCTCTCCATGCAGGTGAAACAAGCCATCAGTAAGCTGCAAAAACAGAGAAACCCATCCGAGAAATTGCTACAACATTAGGAGTGGCAAAATCTACAGTTTGGTACATCCTGAGAAAGAAAGAAAGCACTGGTGAACTCATCAATACAAAAAGACCTGGGCGCCCACGGAAGACAACAGTGGTGGATGATCGCAGAATACTCTCCATGGTGAAGAGAAACCCCTTCACAACAGCCAACCAAGTGAACAACACTCTCCAGGAGGTAGGCGTATCAATATCCAAATCTACCATAAAGAGAAGACTGCATGAAAGTTGTCTCTGTCCAAATATATATGGACCTAACTGTAATACAGCAGGACTTAAATTGGCCAACAAGATCGAGACCAAGCAATGTCATAAATACGCAAAATGCATTTCCATGTTATAACTACATCAATTTAAATTTGCAAAATATTTTAATTATTTAAGATTAAAAGTATTGTCTACATTTAAAAAAAGTGCCATACTTGTCCATAGGTCATGCTTCGTATTGCAGTTTACCCTCTATTCAATTGAAGCTGCAATACAGTTTATGACCCAGAGGTATCTGCTTTAGGAAAAGCTGGGTGACAGCAAACATGCCCGCCATTGCAACTCCTTTAGGCTATATTCACACATTTAGGATTGCCCATAGCAAATCCTCGAGGATCCTCAGCCGAAATCTGAGGCTGACACTCGGATTTTTGACATGGGGCTTGCAGCTTCTCCATGTGAAGAATAAGGGACTTGATTATTAGTCACTTTTTGTCAGAATCCGAGTCCCTATGAAATTCAGAATGTGTGAATAAGGAGTTGTTCTCAAGTTTTCCATCAGTTGTCCCCCACAGACCATTCAGTTGATGTATTATGTTTATGGGATGACGCCTTTAATCTTATCCTTGTTGTTTGTCATCCACTGATGTCAAAAAGCAGAATAAAAGGGAATTTTTAGGCATGGAATAGATCAGGACGAGACGATGTTTGCAGTCGCTTTATGTGTACAATGCGCACTGTGAGGATTCTATGATGCTGGGAGCGGTGAATCCTCACGGTGCGCAGTGTGCACAATGCGAGGATTCACAAGTCTGCAGTCAAATAAGAGTGACTGCAGATTTGTAGCTTTTCTCCTTCATGGAAAATTTTACTTCTTTCCTATTTTTTTAATTCCTGGACATAAGCTGCTTTCAAGCACGTGTATATTTCATCCGTATCCCATCTGCTTCTTTTCTGTTCACATGAGCGCAAAAAACGGGTGAATCGTTTAAAAACAAAGCTTGTACAATTCTCATCCACTTTGCAAATGGAAAATGCTTAAAATACAGATGCATCAATATATCATCAGTACGGCATCCATACTTGCATCCGATGCCTTTATTTTCAGTTGTTTTTTTTTTGCTTGATTGACAATACAATGAATGCAAATGACGGATGCGATATTCATGGGGTACTCATGATTCTGACTCCCCAATTATCCCTATCACAGATTACCATTACAGACATTTTTCAATAAACGCATGAGAAATAGGCCAATGTTTGTGGGTCAATAAGAGGCATGAGTGACCTCGATGCTGTAAGACGCAATGGTCTGTGTATACATTAACATATATATATTTTTTTTACTTTCTTAAATAGGGAAAACTTTTATGTATTAAAAATTGTGTTGAGCTCTTCAGTGCAATGCAAAATACCATACTGAAAAAGGATTGATGAGCTTAAAAAAACATTGCCGATGGACCCAAGAGATGAATCTGCCAGCCAGCCCACCCCTTGGGCATCAAACCGACCTGTCATTTCACCAGATATAGGCTTAACAAAGAGCTTTTTTTCATTTAAGGAATAGTCCTGATCATTCCTAGTCCCTCGAACTGACGCTCTCCGGGAACCTGATTGTCTCCATAGTTTGTAGGGAAAAGTATGGAACCTGTGCTGCGCAATACTATTATTTTTTAGGTTCGATCACACAGAACTTGGCTGATCCGACAACACGTCTTCTTCCAAAACACTGTCTTCTAGTTCGGTCCTGATTTGAGCCACACCAAGTCGGTAGAGAGTGTCTCTGATCACCACCTCTCCTGGCTGACAGCTCTGGACAATGTCGTGAATCTGTCGGTTGACAATCTCTCGGCTGGTCAGAAAGTCAATCAGCCTGTTGTAGAGGTAATAGTGGGTGACGTTGTCAAAGTTAATTGGGTGGTGGCGGATGACGCTGGTTTTGCTGTCTCCGATGGCGGTGATAATTGCACTGTACGGCTCCATCTCCCGGCACAATGATAGTGAATGGTGGCGAGCGGTTGGGTCACTGGCTCCGTTCTGTTCTGCCACTGCGTGAACGATTCTTCGAAACGGAGACTTGGTAACAGGATGGAGAATTGAAGGATCGTTGCCCATCATGTCCACGCTGTAATGGATGTCTAAGAGTTCTGGGCAGGACACGTACTAAGACACGGGGACAATATGTGAGATGTGAGCTGGATAAGGCGAATCACCTACAGACATGGGTCTTTTTTGTTACAATACTTGGGTAAATCAACCGAAATGAAATAGGGTTCAATTTATTGTTAACATTATACATCTTCCAATATACTTCAGGTATCAATTCCTTATAGTTTTCAAGATCTCTGCTTGCTGTATTTCACTACAAGCTTTGTACAGAGAGGAGCCGATCATCATGAGTCGGACAGATGTGCAACCGCAAACAATTTTTTATGCTTCTATAGTGCCCCATAAACTGACAAACAAGAGTAACTAGTGTTGAAGTTCCTAAAGGAGAAAAATGTGGCGCTAGCTAAGCGAAGTGAGACATAATCAATTGAATGGGTGAGTATCTATAGGAATTTGCTCACCTGATACGATTGTGCAAACAGAGGCACAACTCCAGCTTGAAGTATGGATGTATTTGCAAGAGACTGCTGCCAACCTGGGGGGGAGGGATTGGACCCTGAAACCGGAGTATCCACAAAGACAGGAGGACCAGGGAATGGAGCTGTCTTTGCCACCAAGAGAAATCAAGGTGCAGAAATTTCAGGTTGCTTGTAGGTAAAAAAAATGTTTATTCAAATTGATATAAAAAACTATATACACAACGCGTTTCGGCTGCTTGCAGCTGCAAAAATTCAAAATGCGTTGTGTATATAGTTTTTATCAGTTTGAATAAACATTTTTTTTTATACCTACAAGCAACCTGAAATTTCTACACCTTGATTTCTCTTGGTGGCAAAGACAGTGTCATTCCTTGGTCCTCCTGTCTGGCATAAGAGAGTAACTATACTTTCATTTGTCTTTATTTTTTTTATTATTAATTTGCCAAGCAAGGAATTAAACTTTGTACATAACTTTATTAGGGAAGTTGTCTTCATTCCTGTAAAAAAAAAATTGCATGTAAGTGGCTTCCAAACCCCTGCTTTTCCCCAGTATGTTTGCTGACCTTCAATATACTCATGTGGAGTACAGCTGATGGCAGTGAAGGGCCAGCTCAGCACCTGTGTCTCACTATCTCTGGGGAGAAGCTCCTGCAGGTGTTCTGATAAGCAGAACACTCAGAGGAGACAGATGCTGAACTGACTTTCACTGCAATCATCAGTGCTCCAAATGGGTACGGTCTGGCATCAATGCAGCTAGGGAAAAAGACTAGGGAGAAGTCAGGGTTTGGAAGCCACTTACATTATTATTATTTTGTTTAGAGAAACAAAGACAAATCCCCTAATAAAATAATTTGCAAAGCTTTATAAGTTTCCATATTTGACAACATTATTAAAAAAAAAGTTTTTACAGAATAATCTAGAGGTTTCTGTGAATGATTTGTGTACACTTGTTTTAGTTGATAGGCCATGAATGGACTGTTTGACATCTTGGTTCCTTCATTCAATTACACAAGCAGAGATCTTGAAAAAGTGAAAGTTCAGGAATTATTATGAAAAGTTGAAAAACTTTCTTTTTTTTTAGCTAAAATGTGTACTTTGTAGAGAACTTGTCAAGTAAAATAAAGCTATTAACCTGGAGATATTGGGGTTAATCTGCAGGTTACTAGCGTTCTGACACCGTGTGGCGCTGGCACTGAGAGCCCCGCTGCCGGGAGGAAATTAACTTTATAGTGTTTGGTTTATAGTCATGGTTCCAGTCATCGCTCAGTGTACAGAGAGCGCCGGCTGTAACCGCACCTCCGGCACTGACTGACAGCTGGCTCTAAAGCGGAAATTGCTGTCAGTCAGTGCCAGGGTCGCTCTTACAGCCGTCGTTCTCTATATACTGAGCGGTGACTGAAACCGTGCCGTCATCACCCCCGTGACTGAAGCCCGAACGCTTCCGAGGGAAATAGTTAATTTCCTCCTGGCAGTGGGGCTCTCAGTGCCGGTTGCAGAACCCAGTATACCTGCGGATTAACAATAGTGTTATTTTACATGACAAGGTTAATAATAAATGTATCCATTTACCTTTGTTGCCTCTGACGGGTCTGAGAAGCATCCCTGATTCTTCCCCCACATCTGTCGAGTCAGATCTAGATGGCAGAGATCGGCACAGAGAGCCACCTGGGTTGCCATATCTACTACATAGACCGGAGGCCAGTGCCGTGATGAGGCCAAGAGATCCACGTGATCTCGGGGGCTTTCTCCACGCACAATGTATTTGGATCCACAAACCACCTTAAAAAAAAAAGAGGGACGTTATAGTCATATAGTTATATGGCGGTCACTGTCACCATCACGTTCTTACAAAGCAGACTAGTAAAGGGAGGAATTGTGCCTTAGGATCTTCCCACAAAAACAAGTGCAGACGAAACAGCAAGATTCTAATCAGCCACCAGCGAATCCTATCAAGAGGTCCCCTACCACACACAATATTAGGGTGGAGGGTTCCATATAGGACCCTCATTGATCATAGAGTCCGAGCAGGAACATATAGCAACTTTTCTTCTAGAGGACATGGATTAATTAGCCAGCCCACTAATTTTAATAAAATCTTGTAACGCTTCCTTTTCTTTGTGTTGGGTGAAACGTGTACTTTATAGGGACCTGTCATGTAAAAGACGGATTTTGGTAAGAACTTACCTGTAAAATCCTTTTCAGCGAAGAAGGAAGGGAGACACACTAGACATTACTAGTGGGTAGGCGGAGCCCAGATAGGATTGACACCTCAGATTAAAAAGAGTGTTGACCGGCCCCTCCAGCTCGGGCTCCTCCTACTCCAGCTTCTCCAGTCGTACCAAGCTAAGGAAGAGCAAATATCACCAGCGGAGCAACATAACCCCTTCTGAAGGACTTCAGAGAAAAGACAGGAATACAGGTTATGCATGCAACAGAAAGAAACCACACAGTTCCAGGTACTACTCACTGGACCTGACCACTGCGATGAGCTGGCGATGCTGGAACAGAGCCTTAGCGCGCCGACCTCAGCCCAGATAATCGCTATCAGAGAAGGGTCACGCCGCATCTGAAAACAACAACACACTTCTGCCATGGGAGGGATGTGTGTCTCCCTTCCTTCTTCGCTGAAAAGGATTTTACAGGTAAGTTCTTACCAAAATCCGTCTTTCAGCTGCAGATGAAGGAAGGGAGACACACTAGACATTACTAGTGGGACGTCCCAAAGCAGTTCAAAAATTAAGGGTGGGAAAAAACCAAAAGAGGCAGAATCCCAACAACCTTGATAAATGCGCAACAGGCGCCAAATACAAGTTAACTAGAACTTAAAACTACAGCCGCCTGCAGGACCCTACGTCCTAAGGCCACATCAGCGGAAGCACTGACGTCCACCTTATAAAACTTTATAAACGTGTAGACGGAAAGCCAGGTCGCCGCTCGGCAGAGCTGAGCTGCCGAGGCCCCTTGATGAAAGGCCCACGATGAAGCCACAGCCCTCGTGGAGTGAGCTTGAAACTTAATCGGGCAAGGTTCTTTAAGTCGGTAAGCCTCCATAATGGCCGACCGAATCCAACGAGCTAGAGTCCTTGGAAGCTCGTTGACCACGCCGACGACCTGCTAAAATCACAAACAGAAAGTCTGACTTCCGAAAACTTTGAGTAACAGACAAATAGAACTTCAAGGCCCGCACTAAATCCAATGTGTGCAAGGCCCGTTCCTTTGCATTCCTCGGGCCCAAGCAAAGCGAGGGCAACACAATATCCTGGTTAACATGAAATTGCGACACCACCGTAGGTAGAAAGTCGCCCCGTGTGCGAAGCACTACTCGATCCGGGTTAAACTCCAGGAAGGAAGGCGAGCAGGAAAAAGCCACCAACTCAGAAAACCTTCTCAAAGAGGTGACCGCCACTAGGAAGGCAACCCTCCAAGGAAGTAAAGAAAGGCTAGCAGAGTCCATAGGCTCAAAAAGGCCCATGCTGAAGAGCCTCCAAGACAAGGTTGAGCCGCCAAGGAAACACATGCGTCTTCCGCGGCGGAAACTGATGGGTTACTTCGCGAAAAAAGGAACGTACGTCCCTACGCGAGGCGATAGCCTTCCGAAACAGCATGGACAGAGCAGAAACCTGACCCTTCAGAAAGCTAACTGCCAAACTTTCAAACTACTGCAGAAAGACCAACAAATTGGGAATGGGAAAAATCCTCGGGTTCCTTGAAGAACCCGAACACCACGAAAAGAAGGCTTCCCAAGTCTTGTGATAAATCTTAGTAGTAGCCGGACCTCTGGCAGCTCGCAGATTGGCAATGACTTCGGCTGAGAAACCTCTACGGGTCAATATTTTGGTCTCAAGAGCCACGCCGTCAAACGCAGAGACTTCAAGTCCGGATGACGAACGGGCCCCTGGTTAACAGGCCCGGGTGAAGAGGAAGTGGGAGTGGAGGTGCCGCCAAAAGCGACACCAGAGTCGAGAACCAAGTCCTCCTTGGCCAATCTGGGGCTATCAACATAGCCGGGATTCTCTCCAGTCTGCTCGAATTGGTCCCACGGAACCACCAGAGCATCTACCGCCACAGCCTTCGGGTCCTTGTACCTGGACATGAAGGTCAGTAACTTGGCATTGAACCTGGATGCCATAAAATCCACTTGGGGAGTTCCCCAACAGGAGCACAGCAGTACAAAAATTTTCGGATGAAGACCCCATTCTCCGGGATCCATCTTCTCGCGACTGAGAAAGTCCGCCGTGACATTCCGAACCCCTGGAATGTGGATCACAGAGATGGCCGGCACTCTGATCTCGGCCCAAATCAGGATCCGAGACACCTCCACCATGAGCCTGGAACTCCTCGTCCCGCCTTGGTGGTTGATATACGCGACCGCCGTCACGTTGTCTGTCTGCACTCGTACTGGCAGACCGCTCAAAAGGACCGTCCAGTGTTGGAGGTAAAGGAAAATTGCCCTCAATTCCAGGATGTTGATCGGTAAAACAGACTCTTCTGATGACCATACTCCCTGAATCCAGAGATCGTTCCAGACACCCCCCCAGCCCTTCAGGCTGGCATCGGTGGTTATGACCGACCACCTCGGAGAGATGAAAGACTTCCCCAGGGATAACGCTCCTGGACGTAACCACCATCCTAGGGATTCTCGCACCCTGTGAGAGATGATGACACTGCCATCCAGAAAAGCCTGCGATCGATCCCAATGACTCAGAATGAGCCTTTGGAGGGCCCTGGAATGAAACTGGGCAAACGGAAGTGCCTCCATGAACGCCACCATCAAAACCAGAAGACGCATACACTTCCGAAGGGACATTGCTGTCGAAGACTTCATAATCTGTACATGTCGAAGGAGACATGCCCGCTTGTCTGGAGGTAGGGACTCCACTGCCCGTACTGTGTCGAAATGCATCCCCAAAAACAGGATTGACTGCGACGGTTCCAGAGACGACTTCTCCCAATTGACCAGCCACCCGAAGTCCTTCAGGAGCTGAAGGGATAGATTGCGAGCAGTCACCGCCTCCTTCTTTGAGGACGCCACAATCAAAAGGTCGTCCAGATAGGGAAGAATCGAAACCCCCTGTCTTCGAAGAAATGCCATGAAAGGCGCCAGGTAGAAACTCTGAGCGCTGAGGCCAACCCGAATGGCAGAACTGATAATGGTCCTGACCTATGGCAAAACGAAGGAAGCGTTGGTGGGCCCTTCCGATTGGAAAGTGCAAATAAGCGTTGCGAATGACGATTGACACCAAAAGTCGTTCTGCGACAGGGCCGCCACAACGGAGCGAAACGACTCCATGCGGAATTTCCGGGCGTGGACATGCCGATTCAATCTTTCGAGATCCAGAATGGGCCGAAATATGTCCTCTTTTTTGGGGACCACAAAGAGGTTAAAAAATAACCCTCTTCCCCGGCCTTCCGGCGGAACCGGCACCACCACACCTTTCTGCAGAAGGGAATCTACCTCCCGCAGTAGAGGCTAGGTTGACAAAAAAATTGTCTGGGGGTCGAGAAACAAACTCTATGAAGTAGCCTGCCAACACAACCTGTGTCACCCAGGCGTCCGACACGCGGGAAGCCCAAGTCGGTTTGAATTGGAGTAAACGACCCCCCACTCGAGAGCGCTCAAGTGAGACCCAGGCGTCAGTCCGCCTTAGCGGGCTTTTTGCCAGCTTCCCGTTTGTCTTAACGGAAGTTCTGTTTCCAGGGTATGCGGAATTTCTGAGAATTCTCTTTTTTTTTTTTAAAAAAAAAAAAGAGAGAGAGAGAGAGAGACGACCCGAACCCCCAGAGGGCTGGCCGAATCATCCCCGGGACCGAAAGGACCGCCGACAACTACCGGCACTAGTCCTGCCAGACGCAGAGGTCACAGCTCTGCGCTGCGGTAAAGCTGTTTCTTTTGCCTTGGCAATCAGCTCCATGAGGTCAGATCCAAATAGCTGACCACCTTGTAAACTAAAGATAGCAAACCCTGCTTGGAGACCGCGTCCCCATGTCCAAGCCACAGTGCTCTTCTGACTGTGACTGCCGAGGATTGCGCCCTGGATAGCAGTGACGCAGTATCCTCCAACAACTTGAAAAGCCCATCTACCTCGATAGAGGAGATCCACCTTGCCACGCCGTCCGTAGACGGTCCAACCGGCTCAGGGAAACTTTACAAGCACACATGGATCCTTAATAACTGAATCCATGACCCGCGGTCTCGCAGATGGATATTGCTGCCATCTCCGTTTTTCTGTCCAGCAGATCCCGCAGACTCGCCTTCCCTTTAACAGGAAGATTTGCTAAGCTGGGATAAAGGGACATCCACTTCAGGAGAAGGGATCCAATTCTCAATCAACTCCGTCGAACACGGATACAGTGTCTCAAAAGACCGTGTCCCTTGAAAACGTTTATCTGGACACAGGCGTTCCTTGTCCTATTAAGCTCATCCAGAGCTGGCAATGTCGAACGCAACTTACGGTACTCCTGGTACATCCGGGCCGACTTACCAGGACGTCTAGTTACCTCATCCGGTAACTGTAACGCCCTCATGGTCCAATAAAAGTCTCTGTACGGCCCAAAAGAGAGGCAGAGTGTCCCTGCCGATCCTCCTTGTCCGAATCGGACATCTTCGTTACGCGGGAAGGAAGGCACCGGTTTGTGTCGCTTCCTTGAGAGGATCTAACTGACATCTAATAACCTAGAAGGTCAGACAGGCCATCAATAGAAACTAGCGAGGGCCTCCATTTTGACACCACTGGAACCTCCGACCGCTGCACATGACGCCGCCGAGATCTGCGTGTCAGATACGCGTCTGTAGCGGATCTGGGAGATGGTCTCTGACATGTCCTTGCACAGTATAAGGCAGGTTAAACTGTCAGTAACTAGAACAGTGTGTTTCTTAAAGAAAAAACAAACGCTGAAGGGTTAGAGCTCTTAAAGAGAGAGCTACCCCAGCTGTCCCCCATTAGGAGTTAACCGCCTAAGAAGGGGTTAAAGTAGCAGTGATAATGAGAAGGGTGTGCGAGCCCCAAGTGCCTCTTATAAGGCCGCAGCTGCGGGACAGCTATGCCACACTTAACAGAAAAAAACGTTCATCGCTAAAAAATTGCGCTGTTTTGTATATCGCAATGACCGCCAAAGTTGTTAAGGAGATCAGTAAGCGCTCCAGATTGGCAGCTACTAGTGACATTAAAAGCGTATAGTGGCAGTAACTTCACTGTCGCAGGCTCCCCACAACCTCTTTATTATTATTGAAAAGAGTGTGCGAGCCCCCTTATGGGATAACAGCCGCAGGACAGCGCAATCTGTCACTCATTAGTGCCTCAGAAGGCGCCCGGGCTGTGGGGGTGAAGGGGTTAAGCTTCTGCCCGCGGGCTAGAAGCGACTCACCCAGCTGGCCACAGTGTAACATCTTGCCGGGAGGGGAGGAGGGAGAAGAGCCAGAAGAAGCTTTCAGCCTGCTTCTTTAATGGCCGCCGCGCTGTGTCTCCGTGTGCTCCATGTCAGAGAAGCCGAAAATGGAGACTGCCGTAAAGCGCGCGCTCAGAGCGGCGCGAAAATTCAAATAAAAAAAGCGCGCACTCCTCTCTCCCGTTCCTATGTCCTGCAGGTATCAACCTGCAGACAAAAAATACTAGTCACCGGCATGTTTACTGTAACAGCGACTGCCGCAGCAGCCGCTGAATCACTCACACACATTAATAAAAATGCGGAGTACTCACCAGCCGAGCGCCACAGGGACCCCCAGGGGTTTGTGGCGCTATGCCCATCGCTTCCCCCCAGGGCGGGGAACGCAGTGACCCCCGATGTGCGGTTTGCGTCCCCGCCAGGGAAGCAATCCTCATCCCCCCGGGCCGGCATGATTCTGCAGGGACCACCATCAGGGTAATTACAGATCCGCCAAGGGATGGGTGGGGGTCCAGCAGCGCTGAGACCCCTGAGACCTCTAGACCACTTCTGGTGATCCAAGTCTCTTGTCCGATAAAAATAATAAAATCTTCTGAGGAGCTGCTTCAGCAGCGACCATCCTCTGGGACCTCAAATTTTAGACTGGAGAAGCTGGAGTAGGAGGAGCCCAAGCTGGAGGGGCCGGTCAACACTCTTTTTAATATGAGGTGTCAATCCTATCTGGGCTCCGCCTACCCACTAGTAATGTCTAGTGTGTCTCCCTTCCTTCATCTGCAGCTGAAATAACGCTATTAACCTGCACATATCGGGTTAATCTGCAGGTAAATAGTATTCTGGCAGTTTGGTGCCGGCACTTGGAGCCCCATGCTGGGAGGAAATTACATTTATTCCCCTCGGGGAACCGGGCACTTGGTGTTGGGTTCCCTACAATTCTGGAAGTCTCTCACCAGGACAAAGAGAATAAAGAGGGGCCTCCTTTATACATTTTATATATTGGAAAGCAAAGAAATTTGGCTGGGGATCTTTCCTTAGTATATCATGTGGATGACTAACAGATTAGTTATCCAGACCCATCTGCTGTAAACCGGCAGCGCAGCTGTGCATTGGTGTCCTCTGTAGGTAGAGACGCCATATTAGTGTCTGGGAAGGCCTGAAGAGAGTCAGGTGGTAAATGCCCTGGGCATTTGTTTCTTTTTCCCTCCTTATATATATGTATATTGTATATTTAATGACCTGATATTATCTTACTTGATGTGAGCAGACTTTATAGAGTTTCCCTCCAGTTAGATGAGCAGGAGGTTGCTGGATCTGCGTGCCGTTCTGTACAAACTCAGAAAGAGCCAAGATGGAGTAACACATACTATCCTACAAAATAGAAAAAAAAAGAGAATTGTCAGTATGCCATACATATAGAGTCAGGAGAGTAGAGTGCCCCCAGCTTCTTCATTTTCAGGGTCCATTTTTAAGGGGTAATCAGCCTAAGTGGATAAAGTTATTGCATATGACAAGGATGTGCTGTGCCATAACTTAAAGAGGTTGTCCGATGAGGATATACGGATTTTTGTGTTACTCACCGTAAAATCCTTTTCTCCGAGACGCTCATTGGGGGACACAGGACTGTGGGTGTATGCTACTGCCGCTAGGAGGCTGACACTAAGTAAACATAAAAAAGGTTAGCTCCTCCTCCGCCGTATACACCTCAGCACTGGCCGCAGGCAAACCCAGTTTAGTGCAAAAAACAGTAGGAGGCTAAAAAAAAATAAATCAGAGTTAACACAGATACAGTATATCCAGAAGAAAAAACTGCTGATACAGACTTACGGAGAATAGAGTTAACTCAAAACAAAGCCAGCCGGCTCTTAGGGAGGGTGCTGTGTCCCCCAATGAGCGTCTCGGAGAAAAGGATTTTACGGTGAGTAACACAAAAATCCGTATTTCTCCTTCGTCTCATTGGGGGACACAGGACTGTGGGACGTCCCAAAGCAGTCCCTTGGGTGGGAAACCGACTCCACAGTGTAATTTATAATCAAGCATTGCTTATAGGTGCGCAACCGCGCCCTGAAGAATCCTTCTACCCAGACTGGCATCCGCAGAAGCCTGGGTATGGACATTATAATGCTTGGAAAAGGTATGCAGACTGGACCAGGTTGCTGCCTTACAAACCTGTTCCACCGAAGCCTGATGCCAAAGGGCCCAGGAGGCACCCACCGCTCTGGTGGAGTGAGCCTTGATCCCTGCGGGAACCACCGCGCCTCTGATACGGTAAGCCTCCTGAATGGCTAACCGAATCCACCTAGCCAAGGTTGATCTAGAGGCAGCGAGTCCCTTCCTGCGACCTTCAGGGAGGACAAACAGTGTGTCCGTCTGTCGAAAGGACGCTGTCCGAGATACATATCTCCTGAGTGCTCTCACCAGATCCAGCGTATGGAGAGCCTTCTCCACTCGGTGCGTCGGAGCTGGGCAAAATGAGGGCAAAACAATGTCCTCATTAATATGAAATGAGGACACGACTTTAGGCAAAAAAGGTGGTGTTGGTCTGAGCACTACCTTATCCTGATGAAAAAGCAAGTACGGAGCTCGACAAGACAGTGCAGCCAGCTCCGAAACCCGCCTTATGGATGTTATGGCTACCAAAAACACCACTTTCCAGGAAAGAAATGACAGAGAAACCTCCTGCAAAGGTTCAAAAGGAGACTCTTGCAGGACTCCCAGGACTAGATTGAGGTCCCAAACCTCTAAGGGAGTCTTGTAGGGAGGAACTATATGGACAACCCCCTGAATAAAGGTCCTAACCTGAAAATTAGACGCGATCTTTCGCTGAAAAAGAACCGACAAGGCTGATATCTGTCGTCTAAGAGTACTAGGCGCTAGACCTGAATCTAGGCCCGCCTGGAGAAAAGATAGAATGTTTGGAATTGAAAAGAGAAGCGGGAACAACCATGTTCCCTGCACCAATCAAAAAAGACCTTCCAAGTACCATGGTAGATGCGAGCCGAAACGGGCTTTCGGGCGCTAGCCATCGTCGCGGCGACCTTTTTAGAGAATCCAGCCCTGGTCAGGGTCCAAGATTCAACGGCCAGGCCGTCAAACACAGGACCGCTGAGTTCTGGTGGTAAACTGGGCCCTGGGAGAGAAGGTCCACGCGCTCTGGCAGTCGCCAGGGTGCGTCGGCGAGCAATTGTACCAGCTCCGCGTACCATGAGCGACGCGGCCAATCAGGAGCGATTAATATCGCTGGAACCCCCTCTATCCTGATCTTTCTGATCACTCTTGGGAGAAGAGCTATTGGTGGAAACAAGTATGGAAGATGAAACTGATTCCATGGTAGGACCAGAGCGTCTACTGCAAATGCCTGCGGATCCCGGTACCGGGAGACGAAGTTGGGCACCTTGGCATTTATCTTGGAAGCCATCAGGTCCACATCTGGGGTTCCCCAGCGTCGGCATATCTGCTGAAAAATCTCGGGATGTAGTGACCATTCCCCTGACGCTATGCCGTGACGGCTGAGAAAATCCGCTGCCCAGTTTTCCTCTCGCCCGGAATGTGGACCGCTGAAATCACAGAGTGATTTACCTCTGCCCAGGTCAGATCTGTTTTACCTCGTGCATGGCCGCCCTGCTGCGGGTACCTCCCTGATGGTTTATGTATGCCACTGCCGTGGCATCGTCCGATTGTATTCTGACTGGGTGGCCCGCCAGATGCTGGTGAAACTGCCTCAGAGCCAGCCGAATAGCTCGGATCTCTAAAATATTGATCGGGAGGGTCGATTCCTGCTGAGACCAAGTTCCCTGGGCTGTGTGGTGACGAAACACTGCTCCCCATCCGAGCAGGCTGGCGTCCGTTGTGACAACCAACCAGAAATTTGGAGGAAACAAACGACCCTGTTGAAGAGTGGTGCTCTTCGTCCACATAAGAGTCTGTCTGACCTGCAGGGACAGACGGCACCGAAGATTGAGGGAGTAAGGGCTCCCGTCCCATACTGCCAAGAGTGCATGTTGAAGGGGGCGAAGATGAAATTGGGCAAATGGAATAGCCTCGATTGCTGCCACCATCCTTCCTAGGACCCTCATGCAAAACCGAATGGTGTGAGAAATCGGTTGGCGAAGGATCCGTACCTCTTGACGGAGAACTAAGGCCTTGTCTTGAGGAAGAATTATCAACCCCTGAGCGGTGTCGAAATTCATCCCTAAAAAGGTGATCTTCCGAGATGGCACGGGAGATGATTTCTTCATATTCACCAGCCACCCCAGGCGAGCAAGGGTGTCTAACGTAATGCTGACACTTTCCTCGCAGATTTGAAAAGACGGACCCTTGATGAGGAGGTCGTCTAAGTAAGGCAAGATGACTATCCCCCTGGAGTGCAGAATGGACACAACAGCGGCCATGACCTTTGTAAACACCCTGGGGCTGTGGCTAGCCCGAATGGCAAGGCTGCGAACTGAAGATGAAGTTTGCCGATGGCAAACCGAAGAAACCTCTGATGAGGAGGAAATATGGGGATGTGAAGATAGGCATCCTGAATGTCTATTGATGCTAGAAATTCCCCTTTTTCCATGGCTGCAATGACAGAACGGAGAGACTCCATTCGGAAATGTCGAATTCTGACAAACCGGTTCAGTCGCTTTAGATCCAGAATGGGCCTTACGGTACCGTCCTTTTTGGGTACAATGAAAAGGTTGGAATAAAACCCCTGACCTTTTTCGACCTCCGGTACAGGTACGACAACCCCGCTGTGCCGAAGAGACTCGACCGCCCTGAATAAGGCGCGAACCCGAGATTCCTCCTTGGGAAGGCGCGAGGGAAAAAAACGATTTGAGGGAAGGCTGGTAAATTCTATTTTGTACCCCGAGGAGACTAACTCCCTGACCCACTCGTCGTGAGTAATCGATAGCCAAATGGGGCGAAACCAGAGTAAGCGGCCGCCTACTCTGGATAAATTGACCGGATTTGCCTCCAGTCATTTGTCCGAATATCTTTGGGGTTTGGACCCTCTAGATCTTGGTTGTTGAGATCGCCCTCTTCCCAGAGGGTTGGTCCTGTAGGAGACCTGACGATCTCTGGCCTGATTAGGCCGACCTGAACCGCTGGAGGTAGCTGGCGCGGCCCAACCTGGGTTACGAAAGGCCCTAAAGCGAGGCTGAAGCTGTCGACGAAAAGGCTGCTTAATCTTTTGCTGAGGAAGGAAACTGCTCTTCCCTCCCGTTGCATCAGATATGAGCTGATCCAGCCTTTCGCCAAATAACCGACCACTCTGATATGGTAAGGATGTAAGCGATTTCTTTGAGATTGAGTCTGCTCGCCAGGTTCTCAGCCACAAAGATCTTCTGATGGCAATTGCATTAGCAGCAGCTAGGGCTGCGCAATTTGCCGCATCCATGGACGCATTAATTAAGAAGTCTCCTGCAAGCGCTATCTGATTAGAAATCTCGGTTACTTCAGACGGTACCTCTATACCATGAAGAGCTCTATTTAGAGACTCCGACCAGGATATCATGGCCTTAGCAACCCAAAATTGCTGCAAAAGAAGGAGAGAGAGCAGAACCCGATGCTTCAAACACCGAGCGGGCCAAACTCTCAATCAGACGATCCGTTGGTTCCTTGATCGAGGAACCGTTAGGAAGGGAAAGGAGCGTCTTAGACGCTAAACGCGACACAGGAGGATCAACCGCAGGAGATTCCGCCCACTTCTTAAGAAGCTCAGGAGCAAAAGGATATCTAGTATTGAGAGCCTTTTGTCCTGCGAAGCGCTTGTCCGGTTTCTCCCGGTGGCGCTGCACTAGTTCCTCAAACTCCGGATGAGCCCCAAAAACCTTATGAGCTTGCCTGGCTCTTTTGAAGGACACCTTATGACCGGAGGTCAAGGTGGACTCATCGTCTACCCCCAAGGTTTGATTGACAGCTTCAATCAAACTGTCAATTGTGTCCTGACAATTCGGTGCCTCTAAATTAAGGGACCCTTCTGAATCAGAATCCGAATACTGATCACTTGCCAGAGGTGAGGGAGAGCGGGAGACGGAACTGAAAGATGCCGAGGCCCCGGATGGCAAAGGCGACGCAGTGTGGGTTCGCTTCCCCTGCGTCTGCCTGGTGAGAGCGCGGCCCCTGCAGGCCGGAGGTTCATGAGACGTCGCCAAGACGGGTGAACCACTGTCCCTGCTCCTATCGGGAGCTTGAAGGGACTCGATTGCTCTTGTTAATGAGTCAGGGACAGAGCCCATTCAGGGGGACCTGACGCACTGGGTTCCGCAATAGGAGCGGGTTCCTGAGCCCGTTCGGAGTCACAGGCTTCGCAGACCCGAGTAATCTGGGCGTGCGGAAAAGGGGACTTACAGGCAATGCATGCGGTATACAGCACCGTATGAGCTTTAGTTCTTCTGGACATGCTGAGTCTATCACAGAGTCCGAAATGAACTGAATGTGCGACGGTCAGTGGAACGGAGTGCAGAGGGGCGCAAAAGTACTTAGTGAAGCGGAACAACCAGGCTGGAGGTAGAAGCACTTACCCCAGTCCTGTACCCCCTGCGTTCTTAAACCGCGTAGCAGTGGCGTAGACAAAAAAACGCCCGGGCTCCAAATTTTTCAAAAAAGAGCGCTCCCCTGTTAGGAAGGCTAGCTCATATAGCAGAACCTCAGGGGGAGGGTCGAGAGGCGCGGCCTAGCCGTCAGAGACCCGCTTCCGGCCGCGGCCTAGTCTCCGGCAAAAGCCGGGACTAAATTTGCAGCCGCGGCCTAGCACCGGCCGAAGCCGCGGCCTAGTTTTCCGGCGGAGGCCGCCCTAAAATCGGAGGGCGGGCCCGCCGGAAGGTGACGCTGCCGGGGGGAGGATCCCCGCGACCGCGGCCTACCTTCCGGCCGACGCTATATTTCGGGCCGCGGCCTAGTCCTAGACTAAATTTTTGCCCGAGGCCTAACGCCGCCGAGGCCAGGGACTGAAATTCCAGCGGCGTCCACCCAGGAGTCGGGGGGCGGGCATCGGGAGCTGACGCCCCCTGGGGGGGGGGGGGGGAGGGAAACTCGAGCCGGGAGCCTGTACCTGGCTGGAAACACAGTCTGATCACAGACGCCTGCAAAACTTGCGGTGCTCCGGCCGCTCAATCTTCCTGGCCCACTCCAGTTGCTCTTCCTCAAAAGGTGAGATGCACGCCAGTCTTCGCTGATGCATTTAGAGGGGGCTTCGTAGTAAAAAGGTGGGACGGTGCAGGAACCCTAACTCCATCACCCCTACAGGGGATGAGGAGAGGGACCGTCCGCCTCCTTGCAGCACCGCAGTCTAGCACTGGTGGCGCAGTGGGGGCCGCACGGACTAACTCCTGCCTCTGTACAACCTAGGGTTTCAATACCTTAGGGTGGTCAGGGCTGAGTCCGGCATTCGTGTCCCACGTCGCGGGAGAGGATACGTGGAGGCTTCACTCCACGTGCTCGCCCGTTGATGGTTTGGGGAGATCGGACCCCTTCAAAAGGGTCCGTCGCCCCTATCTCATCTTCGTGGGAAAGGGAAAAAAAAAAAAAAATGGTCTGGAAAAAGAACCAGACGTGTGCCTCCATCAGACACTAAGCAAGAACTGGGTTTGCCTGCGGCCAGTGCTGAGGTGTATACGGCGGAGGAGGAGCTAACCTTTTTTATGTTTACTTAGTGTCAGCCTCCTAGCGGCAGTAGCATACACCCACAGTCCTGTGTCCCCCAATGAGACGAAGGAGAAAGGTGATAACTTACAGATCAGGGGTCCGACTACTGGGACCCCCACTAACTGGCACTTTAATCAACATTTGAATAGAGCACCCCATAAAGAATGAGCAGAGTAGTGGTCGGGCATATGCACTGCCGATCCATTGTAATGGAGATAAAAACGGCGCTGGTCCCAAGTGGCTGAATTCCCACCGATCTATAAGTGACCACCTTTCCTGTCGATAGGTGGTCACTTCTCTTCATCGGACAACCCCTTTAAAGAATTTTGGTAGTCTAAACATAAAGACATCACGAAAACCAAGAGGCCATTAGCCCTGATCCCAGCTAGACGCTGTTGCACCATAGAAAGAGGAATTCAAAATGGCTTTTTAATTGCCACTTCTTCCTACAACCAGAATACAATGGAGTAAAGGGACACTGTGTACCACCATCGTGCACCACCATCGTGCACCACCATCGTGCATCACCATCGTGCATCAACAACTAAAGCACAAATCTAATCTTCCAAAAACAAAAAATTGCTTAATATACATAAAAAAAGATAAAAGTAGAAAATGGAGCAGACATGAGAAATAATTTATTTTTAACCCCTTCACTCCCCACGTCCTGACCAGGCCAAATTTTACAATTCTGACCAGTGTCACTTTTTTATGTGGTAACAACAAATGATTCTGAGACAAGTGTTTTCGTGACATATTGTACTTCATGATAGTGGTAAAATTTATTGACATGACTTGCATTATTTGTGAAAATATCGGAAATTTGGTGAAAATTTTGAAAATGTCGCAATTTCCAAACTTTTAGTTCTTATGCCCTTAAACAGAGAAATAAGTCACACAAAATAGTTAATACATAGCATTTACCACATGTCTACTTTACATCATTTATGAAAACGTATTTTTTTAAGGAAGTTATAAGGGATAAGGGTAGGTACACACGTTGCGGATTCACTTGCGGATTTTTTAGAGCGGATTTTGCTAAATCCGCAGGTAATTACTGCGGTTTTTGTGCAGCTTTCCCCTGTGGTTTTACACCAGCGGATTTCTATAATGGAGCAGGTGTAAAACCGCTGCGGATTCTGCACAAAGAATTGACATGCTGCGGATTCAAATTCAATCCAGAATACGAGCCATGTGAGCGACAACCTTCACCTTTGTGTCTGTGATGCCAAAAGGAATCCCACAAAGCGTCAGCATCTCCTGGAGCTCTTCAGTCCGGAGCTGGTGTAAATTGTCCAGCTTCAGGGTCCCGTCATGAAGAAGTCTGGCAAGAGCGCTGCCATTACCTGCAATCAGAATAGACAAAGGTGTCAATGGAATATCGCACGCCTCCCGGGCAGTTCATTAGCCGGCCTAATTAAGATTGTGCAAATATTGGGCAGAAAATGCTCTTGCAATCTGACCAATACAACATCTCTTAAAGGTACTTTCTCCAATTACGCTCCCGAGTGTAAACTCACCTACAACCCTCTTGATTTCCAGATTCTTGAAGCTCTCGCTGTTTTCTACCACTGATCCTCTCATCAGAGGAGGGAAGAACGGGGAAATGATGGAGGCATCAAACTTCGTGATGGGAATACTGGCGGGAAAGGCGGCTTGTTCCAGGACTTCATTTTCCAGCATGGACCAGAAATCCTCCATGCTCACTTCATTAGTTGTTAAAAACTCCGGCCAAGTAAACTGAGGATAAAGGAGCAAAAACAATGGTCTACTGGTTACAATGACACTGTCATTTATACTCAAAGGGAGTATGTCACCAGGTGGTTTTGCTATTTCATCTGACAACAGCATAATGTAGGGGATGTGAGCCCGATTCCAGCAATGTGTCACTTGCTCAGCAGGCTGCTGTAGTTTCAATACAATCAGGGTTTTATTAGCAGGAGATTATCACTACCGGACTAGGTCCCACATGCAGGCCAGTCAAGCTAATCTGTATAACCCCAACTCCACCACTGATTGGAAGCTTGCTGACAGTATACACAGAAAACTGCCAATCAGTGTTGTGGGCGGGGTTATACACAGCTCAGCATTCACACCACTGCTACATGTACAACAGGGATTCTATCAAAACTACAAAAAGCAGTCCAGTAAGTGACACATTGCTGCAATCAAGGTCTCTGCCTCTACATCATGCTGCTCTAAGATTCTTTTGCAAAAACCTGCTGACAGATTCATTTTAAAGGAGTAGTCTCAAGAAAGCCTGGTGGTGAAAGTCATATTACCTCAATGTTAGTCAGCGTCAATGTGTTCTCTACATTTCTCTGTGCAATTTCCACTTTTGGTGCGACGCCACATATACCACAGATCATGTCATTATAATCCCGGATAGTGAGGCACTCAAAAGCCCAATACCCGCAGCTCAGCAGCTCCTGCACCGCCAGCAACTCTTCTGGACTCAGGATCTTCTCTGTGTGAAGAAAATAGAACAGAAGTTATGGATGACAGTACATTCCATTAACTTTCCGAATAAGCTGTTCTGTGTGTACATGAAGAATAACACTATTTTCACTTGTATCCTGCACTTTCACCAGTTACCTCCTTTGTATGATCCATCTGTTAATTTGCAATCCGTTGTAAGCTAGTGGATGAAGACTAAGTGCTATGATTTCTGCCATACACAGCAAAGCTCAGCATACAGAAAGCAATTCCTGTCCTTATACTTTAGTTACCACACAGACAGGAGCAGTACCAGCATGGAGGACAATTTACAGTAGTATGCTGTGTAGATGTGAATTCAGCTCTGGGATCAGATACAAGACTTGTTCGAAAGCTCAACACAATCTTGCTATGTCTCCATCTGCCTGTTTCCTCACTCTGCAGCTCTCTCACCTCCTCCCCTTCCATAGATTATAAAGGGCTATAACACATGACGTTTATAAAGAATGTATCCCACGCACCTCTCCATAACCCGTGCAAGCTTGGTACAGCCCCTCCACTGGGTTGTGAAAACTGCATGTAATCCACCATGTAATCCCCTTCCAAGAACGTTTTATTGACACCAAGGAAAAAGAGCGATTTTTGGTACACACCGTAAAATCTCTTTCTTGGAGCCTTCATTGGGGGACACAGGTAACTATGGGTGTATGCTCCCGTCGTTAGGAGGCTGACACTAGGCAAAAAAGAAAAACAGCTTCTCCTCAGCAGTATACACCCACGGACAGGCACAAAATACCTCAATTAGTGTTAAAGCAGTAGGACATGCAACCAAAACTTGACATATGTACCAACCCAACAACAAAGGCACGTAGGTCCAATAGAGGGACAAACAATCAGGGAGGGTGTTGTGTCCACCAATGAAGGCTCCAAGAAAGAGATTTTACGGTGAGTACCAAAATTCCCTTTCTTTATTGCTTCATTGGGGGACACAGGTAACCATGGGACATCCCAAAGCAGTCCCAAGGAAAGGAAATAGAAAGAATGCAAGGAAAAAACAGAGTTAGGTCGGCCACTGCGCAACCGCTGCCCGCAGCACCTTCCTTCCCAGGCCTGCATCAGACGAGGCATGGGTATGAACCCTGTAAAACCTTGTGAAGTTGTGCAAAGATGACCAAGTTGCGGCTTTACAGATCTGTAAAGCTGAGGCCTGGTGACGAACTGCCCAGAATGCTCCCACCGCCTGGGTGGAGTGAGCCTTTACCCCAGAGGAGACTGTTTGTCCTGAATGCGATAAGGCTCCAATATTGCCGAACAAACCCAACGGGCAATAGTGGAACTTGGAAGCTGGGAGTCCCTTACTACAACCTTCAGAGACGACAAATAGGGCATCAGAGTGGCGAAAGGAAGCAGTCCTTGAAAAGTAGACCCGGATAGCTCTGACCAAATCCAACTTGTGGAGGGAACACTCCAGGGGATGGACCGGAGAAGGACATAGAAAAGGAAGGACAATTTCTTCATTAATGTGAAATGAAGAGACAACCTTAGGCACGAAGGAAGGAACGGGTCTGAGGACCACCATGGCCTGATGTAAAATCAGGAACGGAGAAAGGCAGGATAATGCCGCCAACTCAGAGACTCTCCTGATGGATGTAATGGCAACTAAAAAAGGCAACTTTCCATGACAGGAGAGAGGACGGAAAAAGGAGCGCGCTGGAGTGTGCCAAGAAAAAGACTAAGATCCCATGGATCTATTGCAGGACGATAAAGAGGTGCCAGGTGGGCGACACCCTGAAGAAAAGTCTTTACCTGGGAACGAGAAGCCAGATTTCGCTGGAAAAGAATTGACAGAGCGGAAACTTGACCCTTAAAAGTACTGAGTGATAGACCAGACCCACTTGTAGAAAACCCAGGATGGAAGGAAGGGAAAAAGACATAGGGGCCAAATCGATGTCCTCATTCCACCGAAAGAAGGCCTTCCAGTATCTGTGATAGATATACTAGGAAGCTGGTTTTCTCGCTCTAATCATGGTCTCAATGACCTGCTGGGAAAAATCGGCGTCCTTTAGGATTGCGGCCTCAACGGCCATGCCGTTAAACTCAGAGACTGAACTCTTGTGGAAGAGAGGACCTTGTGAGAGGTGATCTGGACGGTCTGCAAGTCTCCAGGGACAGTCCATATTCATCAGCTCGGCGTACCAGGCCCTGCTTGGCCAGTCCGGAGCTACGAGAATTACAGCAATTCCCTCCGCCTTTATCTTTTTCACGACTCTCAGAATTAAGGGGAGAGGCGGAAAAAGATTAGGCAGCTGGAATTGACACCACGGGATCACCAGAGCATCGAAGCCGATAGCTAGCGGATCTCGGGACCTGTCCACAAACTGAAGAACCTTGTGGTTCATCCGAGACGCTATCAGGTTGACGTCCGGGTGCCCCACCTTTGGCATATCTGATTGAAGATGCGGGTTGAGAGACCACTCGCCCGATGCGAGGCACTGATGGCTCAGAAAATCGGCTGCCCAATTTTCCACCTTCGGTATATGCACGGCTGATATGACAGGAACGTGACGTTCCGCCCATAACAGAATCCTTGCTACCTCCCCCATGACCTGTTTGCTGTGCGTCCCGCCTTGATGGTTTGTGTAGGCCATGGTGGCGGCGTTGTCCGACTGTATGTGGACCGGCTGTCCTGCGAGAAGGGACTGCCAGTGATGAAGGGCCAAGTAAATTGCCCTGATCTCCAGGAGATTCATGGGGAGAACTGTCTCTTGGGAGTTCCAGCGACCATGCATTGTGTGATGAAGAAAAACCGCTCCCCATACAAGGAGACTGGCATTGGTGGTGATGACCTGCCACTGGAAAGAAAGGAAGGATCTTCCGCGTAGAACTGAGGCAGAGTATCCACCAATTCAGGGACTGCCTCACCTTGAGAGTATCAGATACACAACAGGCTGCCGAGACACAGGGACTGATAAAGCATCTGCTGTGATGTGCTACAGCAAGTACGATGCACTGCAGTGGGCGTGGCAGAATTGCCGGTCAATGAAAGAGAAAGTATCCCTCTGATTGGCTGACATGCCGGAGGGGCGTGAACAGCCAGGAAGATCTGCCGGCAGGTGAAACCGAAAGTCCCACTCCAACTGGCTGACACGCCTGGGGCGTGATCAGCCGGGAAGGAGAAGTTCCGTGAAAGGAGGAAAAAAGCACGCCGAAAAGATGACCGCTGCAATGCGGGGGGGCGTGGCCAGAACTGAGCAGGACAGAGAAGGAAGAAGAGACATCTCCTATTGGCTAAAAAAGGGCGCACGATTCAAAAGCACGATGGTGAATGGCCAGAGGAAGCTGGGACGAGGCGCAGCCAGAGAAAAAGAGGGTGTGCACTGAGACCGAGCACAGAGAAATGGCCGCGGTTGTGCAAATTTTTCCTAAGCACTAACACTGTCCTATCCCATGTGCGGCAGTAAACCTTCCCGGGAGTGTCACATGCAGCTGCGGAGGGTAAGGAGGGGAACATATCTAAAAGGTATCCCTCTGCGGCGATGAGGATATCTTCAGGAGCCATCGGATGAATGAGGGTCACTGGGATGAGGAATCCTCCTTCCCGCACTGTCTCCAAAAGGTGCAGAAGACGTCGTCAATCCCTTATAAGGGGGAAGGCCACCGCTGGTCACCACCAACTTCCTCCCAGCCTTCTCCGAGGAGAGGGGTTGGGTGGGGAAAAGGCTAGGACCAGCCACCAGGAATCAGCCTGAAACACCCGTAAAGGTGACAAGGGATTAGGTCCTGCCTTTCGGGTCCGAGAGTGGGCGATGTGGGTGACACCACACTGCTCTCTCAGACGCATAGGTACGGGAAAACAGGGTGAGAAAATACACCCTGTTACCCTAAGAAAGAGGAACTTGAAAAACAAAGGAAAAATATTAATATAAACACAACAAGAAACCTGAAAAGGAAAACTGCAGATCTGGGATCAGATCCAGGTCCGCCTCCTATAGTCACTAAGCAAGAACTGAGGTATTTTGTGCCTGTCGGTGGGTGTATACTACTGAGGAGGAGCTATTTTTCTTTTTTGCACAGTGTCAGCCTCCTAGCGACAGCATCATACACCAATGGTTACTTTTGTCTCCCAATGAAGCGCTAAAGAAATTATATTTATTTATATATTTATATTATATACACACAGGAAAAATATCAACGTTTCAGTCATGCAGGGCCTTTGTGCATAATCCAACACAGAACACTCATAGACCACTCGCCTTAATTTCTCCTATTGATCCAACCTCTGCTACCATAGAGACAATACATAAATAAAACAAAAATTAAAAACAGATACAAAAAAGTGTCGCTAATGGTATAGTTATTGATAAATATGCATTCCTAGATAAAGAAAGATAAAAGAACAATCTTATGAAACCACATGTATAGTTAGACAGAAGTGCATTTGTTTGTTCTATCACATATTCATTAACATAGGCATACACCCAGTTCCACCCAGCCCAACCAATCATATATATCAATTTAATCTTATCTATTTGCTGGGAGCACTGAGGAAAACCATTGGCTCAACTACAGCAAGGTAGGGGATACATCACAATACGCCACACACAGAATAAAAAGAAAATAAAAAAAAAGAAAATTATTGCAATTACACACGTTTTGTTATACACATCTTTATTTCCTTTGTGTGTACTGGAACACAAGAAAAACAGAAAAAAAGGCAAATTGGACATAATTTCACACAAAACCTCAAAAGTGGGCTGGACAAAATTGTTGGCACTTTTAACTTAATATTTGGTTGCACACCCTTTGGAATAAATAACTGCAACCAATCGTTTCCTATAACCATCAACAAGCTTCTTAGAACT
Organism: Oophaga sylvatica; assembly: GCA_033576555.1. NCBI lineage: Eukaryota > Metazoa > Chordata > Amphibia > Anura > Dendrobatidae > Oophaga > Oophaga sylvatica. Next base: position 26,723,062 of record JARQOD010000004.1, read on the forward strand.
CTAAACTGGAATTTAACGACCACTCTTCTTTTGCAAACTTCTCCAGGTCACTCATGCTAAAAGTCGCCTTCTCCCAAAATCAATTTTAAGATCTCTCAACAGGTGTTCAATGGGATTTAGATCTGGACTCATTACTGGCTGCTTCAGTCCTCTCCATCACTTTGTTTAGTTCATTTCTCGGTGATTCTTGAAGAATTTTTGAGGTCACTGTCCTCCTGGAAGACCTATGACCTAGGAGGCAAACCCAGTTTTCTGACATTGAGCACTACGTTGCGACCCAAAATCCTTTGGCAATCTTCAGATTTCATGATGCCTTGCATAAAGTCAAGTAACCCAGTGCCTGAGGTAGCAAAACAACCCCCAAAATATCTTTGACCCTCCACCATATTTGTCTGTAGGTACTGTGTTCTTTTGTTTGAAGACCTCATTTAGTTTTCGGTAAACAGTATCATGATGTGCGTTACCAAAAAAGGAGATTTTTGTGTACTCACGGTAAAATCCTTTTCTCCGAGACGCTCATTGGGGGACAGAAGACCGGTCTTGTGTCCCCAATGAGGCGATGGAGAAAGCTGTATCTTAGTTTCATCTGTCCACAAGACGCTTTTCCAGAAGGATTTTGTCTTACGTACATTTTGGCAAACTACAGTCTAGCTTTTTGTCTGTGTCAGCAGTGGGGTCCTCCTGGGTCTCCTGCCATAGCGTATAATTTCATTGAAATGTCGAAGGATAGTTCACACTGACACTGATGCATCCTGAGCCTAGAAGAGAGATTGAATTTCTTTGGAACTTGATTGGGGCTGCTTATTGACCATTCGGACTATCGTGAATTGCAACCTGTCATCAATTTTTCTTTGCTGTGCATGTCCAGAGAGATTAGCTACAGTGCCATGAGTTGTAAACTTCTTCATTATGTTGTGCACCGTGAACAAAGGAACATCAAGTTCTCTGGAGCTGGACTTGTAATATTGAGATTGTTAATATGTTTCAACAATTTTGGTTCTCAAGTCCTCAGACTGTTCCCTTCTCCTCTTTCTGTTCTCCATGCTTAAGGCACTGTCACACTTAGCGATCGCACCAGCGATCACGACAACGACATGTCCTGGCGAGATCGTTGGTGCGATCGCTATATGATCGCTAGTTAGCTTCCAAACACAAAGATCTCATCAGAGATCAGCGATCTGTATAACGACCTCTGCGGTCGTTGGGAAAACCTAGTCCCGCCTGCGACGCTGGTAAAGTCGTTCATAAAGGGTGTCACACTCAGCGATTCAGGCTCACCAGCGGGACACCAACGACCAAAAAATGGCTCAGAATGTTCATGAGCAATCAGCGACATCGCAGCGGGGGCCACATCGCCGCTACATGTCACACACTGCTATGTCGCTAACGAGATCGCTGCTGCGTCATAAAATCGCTGATGCTTTAGCGATCTCGCTTAGTGTGAAAGTACCTTTAGTGTGGCACACACAGGCTGTGAGAGCAGGATTCATTTATCTATTCTGACTCCATTTTGGTTATTTTACATGCATCTCCTTGCTTTCCAGAATGGAGCCTGTGTATGTTTTGAGATAAGTGGTTCTCAGGAATATCTTTGCCTAACGGGACAAACATAGATAACATAGCAAAGGAAAAGTAAAGTAGAGCCACACCTAGACCCTAAAGCTGGGTGACAATAGTGTTAAGTTTAGCCAATTAAATGTATGTATGCTAATGCTGGCACCTATGTAGAGATAAGCTGAGCCAATTATATTGTTAAAATGTATATCCACAAAAAAATATAAACCCTGACTAATGATGTAATTAAGAGAATTCTGCTGCGATACATTATGAGTGTGTCTGCGTGGTACCTCTCTCCTGTACATACTTGGATTTTACATTTTAATTTGGAGCAGGCACATCTCAAATGCAAAGATTGAGTCAACTTCTCCCCTTTTATCTGGTTTCTGGATTTTCATATTGCCCACACCTGTTACTTGCCACTAGTGATGAGCGAGTATACTCGCTGCTCGGGTTTCCCGAGCACGCTTGGGTGATCTCCGAGTATTTTGGCTGCATATGGTGGGGGGGGAGTGGCCCCGATGACCAAGGGACGGGGCGTCTCACAGGAAAGGTGTTGGAGTATCCCCCTATTACCTCATTGTGTCAGCGGTGCTCTCTGCGGGTCTCTGTGCTGGGGGGCGGAGGCGGCTCCTCTTTCAGCAGCGTGGGGGCTCTGTGCTGGGGGGTGGCGGCGGCTCTTTGTGCAGAGTCGGGGATCCGCTGGCATTTCCTCAAAGCCCGGAGGCCCCGGCAGCTCCATTGCTGCGATGCGGTGGCCTCAGGGAAAATGGCCGCTGGGGTGGCGCATGCTCAGTTTCAGATCTCGTCTCCCGAGATCTTGGGGCGAGATCTGAATCTGAGCATGCAGCGGCCATTTTCTCGGAGGCCACCGCATCGCAGCAATGGAGCTGCAGGGGGCCTCCGGGCTTTGAGGAAATGCCGGCGGAGCCCCGACACTGCAGAAAGAGCCGCCACCTCCACTCCAGCACAGAGCCCACACGCTGCTGAAAGAGGAGCCGCCACTGCCCCCAGCACAAAGACCCGCAGAGAGCACCGCTGCCACAATGAGGTAATAGGGGGATACTCCAATACCTTCCCTGTGAGACACCCCTCCCTTTGTCATCGGGACCACTCCCCCACCATATGATGATTGGTCCGTACCCGCCCTATAAGACCGCCCTATAAGACGACACCCGGTGTATAAGATGACCCCCGACTTTTAAGAAGATTTTTAGGGGTTAAAAAGTCGTCTTATACGCCGGAAAATACGGTACATGTGTGGAATGCCTGTTAGTTAGGGAATTCCAACATGTAATAAGCCTGTCTACAAGTCGCAAATCATGCAGCTGAGACAACAAAAACTAAATCTCAGAGCACGCCAAAATACTCGGAGACCACCCGAACAACAATGCTACTCGCTCATCACTACTTGCCACAGGTGAGTTTGAACGAGCAACACTTGCTAGAAACAAAGTTGTCCACACACAATTTTGGAAAGGTGCAAACAATTTTATGTCCAATTTGCCGTTTTTTCTCTATTATTTTGTGTTGTTCCAATACACATAAAATAAATAAATATGTGTATAACAAAACATGTGTAACTGCAATAATTTTCTTGAACAATTTCAAGGGTGCCAACACTTTCAGCCATGATTGTATTTAATAATAACTATTCCAAAAGTGACGCTTGATGTCTTTTTTTTTTATATCAACTTTTATTTTGGTTTTCTTTATGTAGTGTCTCGATGGTAATGGAGGTTGGACCAATAGGAGGAATTAAGGGGAGTGGTCTACGACTGACTTACTATAGTTTTTGTTCTTTGATATTTGATTATGCACCTTTTTCTTGACTTGATAAAGGCCCTTGGTGGCCGAAACGAAAATTATTTTTTCCTGTGTGAACATTGAGGTCATTAAAACTTTTTTTGGAACGGGACTACCCAATGCCTTGGATTACGCTTGGATTGCGGCTCGGTCCCAGGCGGCTTTTAAACTATGTTTTTCTCTGAAATGCTGCGGAGTTTCAGAGTCAAACTTACCCGGCTGAGATCGTACAGCCAGTCCCTGATATATACTACTCCTAGACAGGTCAGCATGTATCAGCTGGCAGGTTCCCTTTAAGCTTGATTTTTCCAGAGTGGACGATAAATTCAGGTGGGGGTTTGATATTTGGCACCTCCACAGATCTGCTGTTTTCAGCTCCTGTTGTGGCCAAGTGTGTTAAAAGTGTACAGAGCCGGTACACCACAGCTCCGTACACAGTGAGGTGGCCATTTTTGGGTACTGCAGCTCAGATCCCATTCAATAAGAACTGAACAGCAGCACTTAGTAAAGCCCCTAGACAGTGTACAGAGCTGTGGTGTACAGGCTGTGCACATCCAACCAGAAGCAAGAGCAGAAAACAGCTGATAGTCGTAGGTGCCAGACATCGGACCTCATCGAACCCTACAGTTGTGTGAAAAAGTGATTGCCCCCTAAACCTAATAACTGGTTGGGCCATCCTTAGCAGCAACAACTGCAAACAAGCGTTTGTGATAACTGGAAATGAGTCTTTTACAACGCTCTAGAGGAATTTTGGCCCACTCATCTTTGCAGAATTATTCTAAATCAGCAACATTAGATGGTTTCCAAGCATGAACCGTGATTTTCGGTCACATCAAATCAATCAGATTAAGGTCAGGACTTTGACTAGGCCACTCCAAAGTCTTATTTTTGTTTTTCTTAAGCCATTCAGAGGAGGACTTGCTGGTGTGCTTTGGACCAGTGTCCTGCTGCATAACCCAAGTGCGCTTCATCTTGAGGTTACGAAAAAATGGTGGGATATGGACACCACTGGGAACGCTAGATTTTATTAAATGCACATATTCTGGCCTTAAAGTAATTTTTGATATGGGTTTCATTAAATATGTTTGAAACATACGTTTTTTGCAGGCTGTTTGTTTACCCGTTTTCCTGTACATTCCTGACTGCAGAATGAGTTCCCTGAAAAAACGCCAGTCAACTTGTAACTTTTTTATCAGTTTTTTTCTAAAATCCACTGTGCTAAATTGTGACCTCAACCCATACCAAAGTTGAGGTGTGAACTTTGATATGGTCATAAATCAACAAATATAAGTTCAGAAAAATACAGAGAAAGGATTTAGAAACTCTCCTGTCTGAACAGCCTCTAAAAGTAAAACGGTGCAAACTGTTTTAATAAAAAATTAGAAAAATTATTTTAGCTCAAAACACATACATTTAAGTTAAAAAAGGTCCTCAAGCAAGGCCATATCTTTTTGCAATGCTTCATAAAAATCATTTGTAAAAACTTATTTTTTTTAATCACACACTGTTCTAATAAACAAGCAAAAGTGTCCATAGCCTTTTAAAACCATGAAACTTTTGAAGATGGTCGAATCGATTCACAAGATGGGCGGATCGATTCAGGAGACTCCGTGTCCTTCAGCCAGGTCAGTAGTCCCGCGAATATCTTACCTTTGGGTGACCCCTGCCCAGGTTTTTGATTAGCCATGCTGGTGTGATGTCATCTGTCAATCACGCAGCAATGATGATGTCACGCCAGCCCGGCTAACCAAAAGCTGCGCCAGGGATCCCGGAAGGAAAGACATTCTCGAGCCTCCCGTCCAGCGACTACTGACCTGGTCAATGGACCAAGATCTCACAAATGATCTGCACCTCTCTAGTGAAGACTGATGAAAGTTTAGGACCTTCGGCACCATGCTTGTATTAACTTTATAAGGCTTTACCTGCTTGACTCTGCACTGACTCCAAGATGTTGCTGATGGACGTTTTGGGGTCTTCTCCTATTTTTATTTGGTTCCGGATAGAAAAAAGAAGATCTATACTAACCAGAAGCCTGTTCCCCACATTGAAGAGTCCTGATGATGAGAATGGAAACATTATAAGGAAACCGTTCATGAAAAAAGACTGCATAAACTTCTGATTATAGAATTTTTGTGGAAATTGGAGGATTGCAATCATGACAGGTGTGGGACAACTCAGAGGAGCGGTGTAAGAAGCTTACACTTATTCTTATGTCAAGTCTTATTATTCACTTATCACTGTTATCTATCTTTTTGGAAACGGTCGACCCCATAAATAAATCCTCTCTAGACCTGATGAACTAATACAGGCCCCCAAGTCAGATTTCTCTTTCCAGATTGTGGTGTTCTTGCCACACATGGATGTAATGGTTGTTACAGTGGTTGGCGCGTTCCACATTCGCAGCGACGGCCAAGATCAGAGTTCCCTCCGATCCATGCAATTTAAGCCCAAAGACGCTGCCGTCAAGACCCATTTTAAACTTGTGACGTGATCAGGACATGTGCACAGTCATGGCCGAAAGTGTTACAGAAAATGAAGAAATTTTCCCAAAAAATTATTGCAATTATACATGTTTTGTCATACACGTTTATTTCCTTTGAGTGTATTGGAACAACATAAAAAAAGAGAGAAAAAAAGGCTAGTAGTTTAGCTATAGTGCTATGGGTTGTAAAGTTCATAATTACGTTGCGCACTGTGAACAAAGGAACATCCAAGATCTCTGGAGATGGACTTGTGACCTTGAGATTGTTGATATTGTTCAACTATGTTGGTTCTCAAGTCCTCAGAGTTCCTTTTTCTGTTCTCCATGCTTAGTGAGGCACATACAAACAATGTAAAGAACGAGTCAACTTCTCCCCTTTTTATCTGGTTTCAGGTGTGATTTTCATATTGCCCACACCTGTTACTTGCCACAGGTGAGTATGATCCAGCATCACATGGTTGAAACAAAGTTGTTTAGCCACAATTTTGGAAAGTTACCAACAATTTTGTCCAGACCATTTTTGGGGTTTTGTGTGAAATGATGTCCAATTTTCCATTTTTTTGTGTTGTTGAAATACACACAAAAGGAAATAAAAGTGTAATTACAATAATTTTCTGGTAGAAATACTTTATTTTCTGAAACAATTTCAAGGGTGTCAACACTTTCGGCCATGACTGTACATATATACAGTATATACATATAGCTCTTTCGTACCAGTGCACCTTATAATAAATGTGCATTTTTTTTTTATCATACATACCGGTATAGATGTCACTGAAGCTGTGCAGCGCCAGACACTGGGGGTTCAGACAGACCTTCACCTGAGCGGTCACAGGCTGCAGACGGGTAGCTGTTAATAACCAACAGTCATGAGCGCCCGCTGCCGAGTTACTAGAAATGAAGAGTGGATTGTAAAATTACCATTTGTCCAACTAAAGTAAAATCTAAATTTTTTATACTGCGGAATCCAGTATTAAGCAGGGCTGTGGAGTCGGCAAGCCAAACCTCCGACTCCAAAATTTCCATGACACCGACTGCAACTCTCTCATACCAGGGCTGTGGAGTTGGTAAGTCAAACCTCCGACTCCAAAATTTCCATGACACCGACTCCGACTCCCTCATACCAGGGCTGTGGAGTCGGTAAGCCAAACCTCCGACTCCAAAATTTCCATGACACAGACTCCAACTCTCTCATACCAGGGCTGTGGAGTCGGTAAGCCAAACCTCCGACTCCAAAATTTCCATGACACCGACTCCACGACTCCGACATACCAGGGCTGTGGAGTCGGTAAGCCAAACCTCCGACTCCAAAATTTCCATGACACCGACTCCAACTCTCTCATACCAGGGCTGTGGAGTCGGTAAGCCAAACCTCCGACTCCAACATTTCCATGACACCGACTCCACGACTCCGACTCTCTCATACCAGGGCTGTGGAGTCGGTAAGCCAAACCTCCGACTCCAACATTTCCATGACACCGACTCCAACTCTCTCATACCAGGGCTGTGGAGTCGGTACGCCAAACCTCCAACTCCGACACCTCAATTTCCATGACACCGACTCCAACTCCGACTTCACCAAAATGGTTTAAGACTCCACAGCCCTGGTATTAAGCCCCACGACACCTGAGTTTTAGCCTTCCAGAGGCTGCTTCTCTTGGATAGTGGCAGTTATATGCTCATATATGTGTGGACATCAATGGGAGTCATGTGCATCCATATAATGGCCATGTGAAGTACTGTTAGCTGCAGACTCTCGCTGACCATGTTCGGATAACATAGACCATGCATCATTAAAATGCTCTTGTTGTACATTAGTAATCATTCGCTTCTTGCTACTTTTATAGCATTTCACAGTACAGTACAGAGTTTGTCACGTTCCCAATGACACGAATCACAATCTAATTCCTCTGTCACCGTCATTCACACTAGTGCCTATTAAACAATTCCCAACGTAGGACATAATAGTAAGTCCAATTTAGGGTCTCTATGTATGCAGCAGGCCCAAGAGCTGAGCCTGCACCATAGCCGGAGGATGTGTTACACAGTCAATATCTGCAGTAACCACAGCTAGCCTTTGTCGATCACTGACAGCGGCAGTTAAATGGTGCGATCACCGCTGTGCACATGGACAGGCTCCCATCGCACTTCCGCAATAAGAATGCAGGACACCAATGTGGCTGCAGGATGCCATAGCAGCCAGGAGCCTAACTGAAGGCCCCCATTGCCATCTTCCTCCTCCTAAGAAGCAGACCCCGAGGCTGGTTCTTTCACTATATATACAAATAAATATATACACTGCAATGTTTAGATCAAGTGATCAAAAAAATTTTTTAAAAAAGGGTAAAAATTCCTCTTTTTCCCAGTTTAAAAAAAAAATAAAAAAAGCAAACATATTTGGCATTGAAATGAATTTTGGCATGAAAATAATAAACCTGTACGGTAAGTGAATATAAATTGAAATGAGAGAATTTTGTTTTTTTCTCTCGCTACCAGGTCCTAAAAAAATGAAAAGTGATGAAGATGTCATATCACAAAATGGTATCAATAAAGGGTAGGTTCACACATGACGTGTTCGCTGAGCATTTTATGCAGCGTATTTGCGGTGAAATCTCACGCAGCCTTCTTTGAGACATTTTGCAGCGATTTTCACCCATTCAAAGACATGGGTAAAAACACAAAGAATAAGCCCGCACAGAGCTCAATCAGTGGAAAAATAAAATAGTTACAAATCTCAAAAAAATCGCAACAAAATTATTATTTTTTTTTGTTCTTCATAATTCTGTATTTTTTTTAATAATAATAATCTTTATTATTATTTTTATTATTATTTTTTTTACTTTTAAATAAGTAAAAAAAGGAGATTTTTGTGTACTCACCGTAAAATCCTTTTCTCCGAGACGCTCATTGGGGGACACACAGACTGTGGGTGTTATGCTGCTGCCACTAGGAGGACACTAAGCAATACATAAGCACAAAAGATTAACTCCTCCTCCTGCAGTATACATCCTCTGTTGGCTCAATCCTGAACCAGTTCGGTGCCAAAGCAGTAGGAGCTCATAACAGAGTGCAATATGTCAACAATTCAAATAAACAACGAGGCTACAGGCTAAACAAGGGTGGGAGCTGTGTCCCCCAATGAGCGTCTCGGAGAAAAGGATTTTACGGTGAGTACACAAAAATCTCCTTTTCTCCATCGCCTCATTGGGGGACACACAGACCGTGGGACGTCCCAAAGCAGTCCCTGGGTGGGAAGCCATCAACAGATGAAGCCTCGTGAACCTCATGCATAAAACGCTTAAACAGTCAACAGACAACTTACAGATGCGCAACAGCTGATTGCAGAATCTGTCTGCCAAGTGTCGCATCTGAAGAAACCTGAGCATGAATTTGGTAATGCTTGACAAAAGTATGAAGACTGGACCAAGTCGCAGCTTTGCACACTTGCTGTGCCGAAGCCTGGTGCCGAATGGCCCAGGAGGCCCCCACAGATCGAGTGGAGTGTGCCTTAATCCCAGCCGGGATAGGCTGACCTTTAACACGGTACGCCTCTTGGATCGCCGAGCGAATCCATCTGGCTAAAGTGGCCTTGGAAGCAGGAAGACCCTGTCTGCGTCCTTCCGGAAGCACAAACAGAGCGTCCGATTTTCGGAAAGATGCCGTTCTCGAAATGTACCTTCGTAGAGCCCTCACCAAATCCAAAGTGTGAAGGGCTTTTTCAGTACGGTGAATCGGCGCCGGGCAGAACGAAGGCAAGACTATCTCCTCATTGATATGAAAAGCCGAAACGACTTTAGGTATGAAAGAAGGAGAAGTCCTAAGGACTACCTTGTCCTGGTGAAAAATGAGGAAAGGAGATTTGCAAGATAAGGCTGCCAACTCCGATACCCGTCTGATAGAGGTAATCGCCACTAGGAAGACCACCTTCCAGGAAAAAGAAGCGATAAGGACACTTCCGGCAAAGGTTCGAAGGGGGAGTCCTGTAAGGCACTGAGGACCAAATTAAGATCCCAAGGCTCCAAAGGTCTCTTGTAGGGCGGAGCGAGATGAGACACTCCCTGGATAAAAGTCCTGACCTGAGACTTAGATGCGATCCGCCGTTGGAAAAGGACGGACAAAGCAGAAATCTGGCTCTTGCGGGAAGAGAGAGCTAATCCCGAGTCCATTCCTGCTTGTAGAAATTCTAGAATGGAAGGAATAGAAAAAAACAAAGGAGAACGACCTTTGTCCTTACACCAGGAAAAGAATGTCTTCCAGACACGATGGTAAATGCGGACGGAAGCCGGCTTCCTGGCATTGACCATTGTTGAGACAACTTTTTGAGAAAAACCAGCCTGACTTAAGATCCAGGCTTCAATGGCCATACTGTCAAATTCAGCGCTTTCGAATTGTGATGGTAAATTGGACCCTGTGAAAGGAGGTCCGGACGATCTGGTAATCTCCAGGGAACGTCTGTGACCAGACGCACTAGTTCCGCATACCACGGACGGCGAGGCCAGTCCGGAGCGACCAGAATGAGAGGAATGCCTTCCGCCTTGATCTTCCGAATCACCCTGGGGATTAACGGAAGAGGTGGAAAAATGTAAGGAAGGCGAAAGTGACTCCAAGGGAGGACTAGCGCATCCGAGCCGACGGCTAGTGGATCGCGAGAGCGACTTATGAAAGTCTGAACCTTGGCATTCAGTCTGGATGCCATGAGGTCTACATCCGGCGTGCCCCATCGCTGGCAAATGAGATGAAACACTTCCGGGTGCAGGGACCATTCCCCTGAGTCTAGGCCTTGGCGACTGAGGAAGTCGGCCTCCCAGTTGTCCACTCCTGGAATGTGAACCGCGGAGATGGGCGAGCGGTTTGTCTCGGCCCAGCGCACGATATGCGATACCTCGAGCATCGCTGTTCTGCTCCGAGTGCCCCCCTGACGGTTGATGTACGCCACAGCCGTGGCGTTGTCTGACTGAATCCTGATGGGACGACCGGCCAGAAGATGATGGAACTGCACGAGAGCTAACTTGATAGCTCTGATCTCCAGGATGTTGATCGGGAGACGGGTCTCTGGTAGAGATCAGCGGCCTTGAGCCGTGTGATGAAGGAACACAGCTCCCCATCCGAGGAGACTGGCGTCGGTGGTCACCACCAGCCAATGGACAGGCAGAAAAGATTTTTCCTTGATTCAGTGATGAGGCATTTGTCCACCATTTCAAGGAGCTTCTGACTGTGAGAGACAGACGGAAGCGGCGACCCAGAGACGCTGGGTTCCTGTCCCAGACTGATATTAGCTCCTGTTGAAGAGGGCGAAGATGGAACTGGGCGAAAGGTACTGCCTCGATGGAAGCTACCATCTTCCCGAGGACTTGCATGGCGCCCCGCAGAGAGTGAGAGCAGCCTAGCGACAACAGGAGCACTCCCCGCCTCAGAGAAGCAATCTTCTCTGGAGGGAGAGATACCAACCCTTGGGAGGTGTCCAGAATCATTCCCAGAAAAGAAATCTTCTGAGAGGGAATGGGAAGAGACTTGTCCAAATTGACTAGCCAACCCAGGCGAGAGAGGGTGTCGATAGTGATCTCGACACTCTCTGCGCAGGCCCGAAAAGTTGGGCCTTTGATGAGTAGGTCGTCCAGGTACGGGAGGACCACCACACCCCGAGAGTGTAAAATTGACATGGCGGCCGCCATGACCTTTGTAAACACTCTGGGGGCGGTTGCGAGACCGAACGGCAGAGCGGCAAACTGAAAATGATCCTCTCCGACAGCAAAACACAGTAACTTTTGGTGACCTCTGAAAATCGGAATGTGTAAATAAGCATCCTTGATGTCGATAGACGCCAAGTATTCTTTTCTTTCTAGAGATGCGACAACAGAACGGAGGGATTCCATCCTGAAATGACGGACTCTGATGAATTTGTTTAGCAATTTTAGGTCCAGAATAGGACGCAAGGAGCCGTCCTTCTTGGGAACCACAAAGAGGTTTGAGTAAAACCCTTTGAATCTTTCCTTGTGAGGAACTGGGACGATGACCCCGCTGGAACGAAGCGTGCTCAGAGCCTGAAGAAAAGGAATTGCGAGATCCTTGGACTTGGGGGGGCGAGACTGAAAGAAGCGTCTTAGGGGAGGGACAAGAACTCGATCTTGTAGCCGGAGTGTACAAGATCGAGAACCCACCGGTCCTGAACGACCGACCCCCAGACTTTGTGAAACAAGAGTAGGCGGCCGCCTACCTTGTTTGGGTCCCCCGTCCCCAGCAAGGAGTCATTGGGAAGACAATTTTCGAGAGGAGGAGCTCCTATTTCCCGCCTGAGAAAACCTGTTTCTCCAGGGCTGAGAGGACCTGGACGATAATTGCGAGCCCCTATCTCTGCGAGATGACCGGGGTGCTCGAGCCGAGGTCGAAGCAGGGGACCAATTAAAGGAGCTACGAAATGGCCGGGAACGACTTTGGTATTGAGACCGAAAAGGTCGATTGATTCTGCGCTGCGGAAGAAATTTGCTTTTGCCACCAGTAGCGTCAGAAATAATCTGATCAAGACGATCTCCAAAGAGACGCCCTGAAAGATAAGGCAGCGAAGTCAAAGTCCTCTTTGAAGCAGCGTCTGCACGCCACTCCCGGAGCCAAAGGGACCTCCGAATGGCGATAGCATTGGCGGCTGTGAGAGCAGCGCAATTAGCTGCATCTAGGGACGCATGAACCATGTAGTCACCTGCCCGAGTAATCTGATAAGGCAGATTACGTGCCTCGGGGGAAAGAGAGATATCACTAGTTATTTTAACTAGATTTTCAGCCCAGGCCACCATGGCCCTTGCTACCCAGGTGGCCGCAAAGGAGGGAGAAAGAGATGCTCCAGCCGCCTCAAAAATCGATTTAGCGAGGTTGTCAATCTGTTTATCTGACGGGTTTCTAATGGATGAACTATCTGACACGGAGAGCAGTGTTTTTGAAGATAAACGAGATACTGGAGGATCTACCACTGGAGATTCAGTCCACTCTTTCGCTACAGTTGCTGAAAATGGGTATCGTGCTTTCAGAGACTTCAGTCCTGAAAAACGTCTGTCTGGACGCTCCCTATGTCCCTGAACAATATCCGTAAACTCAGGGTGATTACTAAACACCTTGTGAGCACGTTTGGCTCTTTTGAAGGAGATAGGATGATTCGGTTGAGACCTGGGTTCTTCATCTAGCTTGAGGATTTTATTAATTGCCTCAATGAGAGAATCTAACGATTCTTGAAAGTCTGGCGAGTTGGGGTCATCACCAATGTCCGACTCGTATTCCGAATCATGATCACTAAGATCTCTGGGAGAGGGGGAGCGAGAGCCTGAGCTCGCCAATGCCGAACCGCTAGATGGATTGGGAGATGCATTATGGCGGCGTTTTCTGGACGACCGCTTTGCGGACGTCGTGTGTCGGCCCCTGTCAGATGAGGTCTCTCTGAAGGCTAACGGGCCCCTTTCTGGAAAAGGGACGCCCTGGCTTGAAGCAGAGCCACGGAAGGTATCCAAGGCCCTAGTCAGTGAATCCATGGACTGCGCCAGTAACTCGGACCACCCGAAGGACCTGGCTCAATGGGATCAGGAATAGGTAGGGACTCCTAAACGGCAGTAGGGGGCTCCTGAGCGGAGGAAGCAATGGGCTCTTGGGCACATGATGCACAGAATTGGGAACCATGCTTTGACGGCAGGGAAGCGTTGCATGAAATGCAGGCGGCATATACTACAGTGTAGTTTTTGTCAGCCTTTTTAGTGCCCTTTGATTGCGACATATTTCTGCACCTGAGAGCCTGCTGCAGGAGAAGGGTCAAGCGCTGTGTAGACCTAGTCGCAGCGTGCACTTACCCAGGTCTTGTGTGTGAACCAGGGAAGGAGGAGGATGGCGTCTGCAGCGCTGTCCCACAAGAAGATGGCGCCCGAGATTACAGTAGCGCTTCTCGTATGACACGAGAAGCGCCAGAAGCAGTGGGAGGAGAGGGAGAGGAAACAGGGGGAGTCCCATGTCAGCTGAAGGCGGCCAATAGCATGCGAGGTGGGCCGAGCCACACGGACCGCCCTCTCCCCTTGAGGCCTATCCCGGCCCGAAGCCGGGGGCTAAATTTATGACTGCGGCCTATGCCGGGTCGAAGCCGGGGACTAAATTTTCTAGTTGCGGCCTACCCTGGGCCGAAGCCGGGGGCTAAATTTGAGGCTGTGGCAGTGGTGCGATCGGAAGCGCCAGCGGCGCGATGCTGAGCTGCGGCGGCGCGATGCAGGTGCGTGCGCAGTGCATAGAAGCGGTCGCGGTGACCTGTTCACAGAGCCCCCAGATGGCTATACTCACTGCGGGGAGAGCCCGGAGATGGAGAAGAGGGGGACTCCTTAGTACTACAGCAGCTCTGGCCGTACTACCTCAATCCACCAACCCCTTTCAATAGGGGGGTGGAGAGGGATCTTACATGCCTCCAGACCGCCACCGCTTTCAGGAGAGGTGGTGGGGGTATTCATCCATGGTGCCACGCGAATCACATCATCCTCATCGAGGGGTATCTCATGGGGAGAGCGGCCCATTCAAGGGATCTGTCGCCCCATGGTAGCGTGGCAGGAGGGGTACGTGGAGGTGACACTCCACGATGCCGCCTGTTGCTGGTTTTTGGGAGATCGTGACTTTTCGTACAAGTCCCGTCGCCCATCCGTGCGTGAAGAAAGCAAAATAATAAAAAGTTAAAAAAAGGTAAAAAATGAGAAAAAAAGTGGGGTCTGAGAGCAGACCCTAGTGCCTCCTACAGACACTAAGCAAGAACTGGTTCAGGATTGAGCCAACAGAGGGTGTATACTGCAGGAGGAGGAGTTAATCTTTTGTGCTTATGTATTGCTTAGTGTCCTCCTAGTGGCAGCAGCATAACACCCACGGTCTGTGTGTCCCCCAATGAGGCGATGGAGAAAACCCTATATACAGGTTTGCAATAGTACAGAGCTGAAGAATCGTGCCCCCAGGTAATGTTTTTAGTGTACACCGTAAAATCAAAATCCAAACAACAATGGCTGACTTCACAGTTCGCAGTTTTTAAAGTTAACTGTAGACATAAGTCCATGAGTTGAACCTATGGCCTAACATGTTGATCCAGAGAAAGGCGAAAAAACATGGGGCAGATACTAACAGCTTCATATTAGGTGGAAAATTCTTTCCCAACTCCACATACGGCAACCAGACTAGTTCCCTGGATCAACCTCCATCGCAGAATGCAGGGCCCGTAATATTAGATTTATCAAGAAAGGCATCCAGGCCCCTCTTGCAAATTTTATTTTTTACCATTTCACATTTTTTTTCCCGTTTTCAGAGTATTAACTGGAAAAATGAATAATGACATTCAAAATTTAAACAAGTTCAACCAAAGCTTTCTTGGCTATGTCGACAGAACAAAAGAAAATTAGAACTTGTGTGTGGAGTGTGGAGTGAGGACACCAAGAAACTTGGAGGAATCCTATGTGAACACGGGGAGAACATACAAATCCATGAAGATGAGGTCTTCATTCATTTTCAAACTCGAGATCCCACCCCAGGGTAACAGTGATAACCACTGAGCCAGAAGATCAAGTAGGGAAGGTTTTTCTTTACAGTAGGAGTGTATGGGTGTTTGCATAGGTTCCTCCAGGTTTCCTGACACACTCCAAAAAAGGAGATTTTTGTGTACTCACCGTAAAATCCTTTTCTCCGAGACGCTCATTGGGGGACACACAGACCGTGGGTGTTATGCTGCTGCCACTAGGAGGACACTAAGCAATACAAGCACAAAAGATTAACTCCTCCTCGTGCAGTATACACCCTCTGTTGGCTCAATCCTGAACCAGTTCGGTGCCAAAGCAGTAGGAGCTCATAACAGATTGCAATATGCCAACAATTCAAATGAACAACGAGGCTCCAAGTTAAACCAGGGTGGGAGCTGTGTCCCCCAATGAGCGTCTCGGAGAAAAGGATTTTACGGTGAGTACACAAAAATCTCCTTTTCTCCTTCGCCTCATTGGGGGACACACAGACCGTGGGACGTCCCAAAGCAGTCCCTGGGTGGGAACTCATCAACAGATGAAGCCTCGTGAACGTCATGCATATAACGCTTAACCAGTCAACAGACAACTTACAGATGCGCAACAGCTGATTGCAGAATCTGTCTGCCAAGAGCCGCATCTGAAGAAACTTGAGCATGAATTTGGTAATGCTTGACAAAAGTATGAAGACTGGACCAAGTCGCAGCCTTGCACACTTGCTGTGCCGAAGCCTGGTGCCGAATGGCCCAGGAGGCCCCCACAGAACGAGTGGAGTGTGCCTTAATCCCAGCCGGGATAGGCTGACCTTTAACACGGTACGCCTCTTGGATCGCCGAGCGAATCCATCTGGCTAACGTGGCCTTGGAAGCAGGAAGACCCTGTCTGCGTCCTTCCGGAAGCACAAACAGAGCGTCCGATTTCCGGAAAGGTGCCGTTCTCGAAATGTACCTTCGGAGAGCCCTCACCACGTCTAAAGTGTGAAGGGCTTTTTCAGTACGGTGAATTGGCGCCGGACAGAATGAAGGCAAAACTATCTCCTCATTGATATGAAAAGCCGAAACGACCTTTGGCGTGAAAGACGGAGAAGTCCTAAGGACTACCTTGTCCTGGTGAAAAATGAGGAAAGGAGGTTTACAAGATAAGGCTGCCAATTCCGATACTCGTCTGATAGAGGTAATCGCCACTAGGAAGACCACCTTCCAGGAAAGAAGCGATAAAGACACTTCCGGCAAAGGTTCGAAGGGGGAGTCCTGTAAGGCACTGAGGACCAAATTAAGATCCCAAGGCTCCAAAGGCCTCTTGTAAGGTGGAACAAGATGAGACACTCCCTGAATAAAAGTCTTGACCTGAGACTTAGATGCGATCCGTCTTTGGAAAAGGACGGACAAGGCAGAAATCTGGCCCTTGAGGGCGATGATAAATGCGGGCGGAAGCCGGCTTCCTGGCATTGACCATTGTAGAGATGACTTTGTGAGAAAACCCAGCCTGAGTTAAGATCCAGGCTTCAAAGGCCATACCGTCAAATTCAGCGCTTTTGAATTGTGATGGTAAATCGGACCCTGTGAGAGGAGGTCCGGCCGATCTGGCAATCTCCAGGGAACGTCTGCAAGCAGACGCACTAGTTCCGCATACCACGGACGGCGAGGCCATTCCGGAGCGACCAGAATGAGAGGAACGCCTTCTGCCTTGATCTTCCGAATCACCCTGGGGATTAACGGAAGAGGAGGAAAAATATAAAGGAAGGCGAAATTGACTCCAAGGGAGGACTAGCGCATCCGAGCCGACGGCTAGTGGATCGCGAGAGCGACTTATGAAGGTCTGAACCTTGGCATTCAGTCTGGATGCCATGAGGTCTACGTCCGGCATGCCCCATCGCTGGCAAATAAGATGGAACACATCCGGGTGCAGGGACCATTCCCCTGAGTCTAGGCCCTGGCGACTTAGGAAGTCGGCTTCCCAATTGTCCACACCTGGAATGTGAACCGCGGAGATGAGAGAGCGGTTTCTCTCGGCCCAGCGGAGAATGTGCGATACCTCGAGCATCGCTGTTCTGCTCCGAGTGCCCCCCTGACGGTTGATGTACGCCACGGCCGTGGCGTTATCTGACTGAATCCTGATGGGACGACCGGCCAGGAGATGATGGAAGTGCACGAGAGCTAACTTGATAGCTCTGATCTATAAGATGTTGATTGGGAGACGGGACTCTGGTAGAGACCAGCGGCCCTGAGTCGTGTGATGAAGAAACACAGCTCCCCATCCGAGGAGACTGGCATCGGTGGTCACCACCAGCCAATGGACAGTCCGGAAAGATTTTCCGTGATTCAGTGATGAGGCATTCATCCACCATTTTAAGGAGCTTCTGACTGTGGGAGACAGACGTAAGCGGCGACCTAGAGACGCTGGGTTCCTGTCCCAGACTGATATCAACTCCTGTTGAAGAGGGCGGAGATGAAACTGGGCGAAAGGTACTGCTTCGATGGAAGCTACCATTTTTCCGAGGACCTGCATGGCGCTCCTCAGAGAATGAGGGCGGTTTAGCGACAGCAGGAGCACTCCCCGCTTCAGAGAGATAATCTTCTCTGGAGGGAGAGATACCAATCCTTGGGAGGTATCCAAAATCTTTCCCAGAAAAAGAATCTTCTGAGAGGGAATGGAAAGAGACTTGTCTAAATTGACAAGCCAACCGAGGCGGGAGAGGGTGTCGATAGTGATTTCGACGCTCTCTTTGCAGGCTCGAAAAGTCGGACCTTTTATGAGTAGGTCGTCCAGGTACGGGAGGACTACCACACCCCGAGAGTGTAAAATTGACATGGCGGCCGCCATGACCTTTGTGAACACTCTGGGGGCAGTTGCGAGACCGAAGGGCAGAGCGGCAAACTGAAAATGATCCTCTCCGACAGCAAAACGCAGAAACTTTTGATGTCCGCTGAAAATTTGCAAGATCCTTGGACTTGGGGAAGCGAGACTAAAAGAAACGTCTTGGAGGAAGGGACAAGAATTCGATTTTGTAACCTGAGTGTACTAGATCGAGAACCCACTGGTCTTGAACTACTGACCCCCAGACTTTGTGAAACAAGATTAGGCGGCCGCCTACCTTGTTTGGGTCTCCCATCCCCAGCAAGGAGTCATTGTGATGACAACTTGAGAGAGGAGGAGCTCCTATTTCCTGCCTGAAAAGATCTGTTTCTCCAGGGCTGAGAGGATCTGGACGATGGTTGCGAGTCCCTATCTCTACGAGATGACCGGGATGCTCGAGCAGAGGACGAAGCAGGGGACCAATTAAAGGAGCTACGAAATGGCCGGAAACGACCTTGGTATTGAGGCCGAAAGGGTCTATTGATTCTACGCTGTGGAAGAAATTTGCTTTTGCCACCAGTAGCGTCAGAAATAATCTGATCAAGGCGATCTCCAAAAAGACGCCTTGAATGATAAGGCAATGAAGTTAAAGTCTTCTTTGAAGCAGCGTCTGCACGCCACTCACGGAGCCAAAGGGACCTCCGAATGACGATAGCATTGGCGGCCGTGATAGCAGCGCAATTAGCTGCATCCAAAGACGCATGAACCATGTAGTCACCTGCCCGAGTAATCTGATAGGCCAGATTACGTGCCTCGGGGGAAAGAGGGATATCACTAGTCATTTTGACTAGGCCCTCAACCCAAGCCACCATAGCTCTTGCCACCCAGGTGGCTGCAAAGGAGGGAGATAGAGAAGCTCCAGCCGCCTCAAAAATTGATTTGGCGAGGTTGTCAATCTGTTTATCTGAAGGGTTCCTAATGGATGAACTATCAGAAACAGAGAGAAGGGTTTTAGAAGATAGACGAGATACTGGAGGATCTACAACAGGAGATTCCGTCCACTCTTTCGCCATGGTTGCTGAAAAAGGGTATCGAGCTTTCAGAGACTTCAGTCCTGAAAAACATCTGTCCGGACGCTCCCTGTGTCCCTGAACAATATCAGTAAATTCAGGGTGGTTACTAAACATCTTGTGAACACGTTTTGCCCTTTTGAAGGAGATAGGATGATTCGGCTGAGACCCAGGTTCTTCTTCTAGTTTGAGGATTGTATTAATTGCCTCAATTAAAGAATCTAACGACTCCTGAAATTCCGTCGAGTTGGGATCATCACCAATGTCCGACTCGTATTCCGAATCATGGTCACTGATGTTTCTGGGAGAAGGTGAACGAGAACCTGAACTCGCAGATGCTGAACCACTAGATGGATTGGGAGATGTATTATGGCGGCGTTTTTTGGACGACCGCTTAGCGGGCGCCGTGAGACGGCCCCTGTCAGATGAGACATCTCTGAAGGCTAACGAACCCTTTTCTGGAAAAGGGGCGCTCTGGCTAGGAGCAGATCCACGAAAGGTATCCAAGGCTCTAGTCAGAGAGTTTATGGAGTGTGCCAGATATTCGGGCCACCCTGAAGAACCTGCCTCAATGGGATCAGGAATAGGTAGTGACTCCTGCTCGGTAATAGGGGGCTCCTGAGCAGAGGAAGCCATGGGCTCCTGGGCACATGATGCACAGAATTGGGAACTATGCATTGACGGCAGGGGAGCGTTGCATGAAGTGCAAGTGGCATATACTACGGAGTAGCTCTTGTCAGCCTTTTTAATTCCCTTTGATTGTGACATATTTCCTCCCAGAGAACCTTCTGCAGAAGAGGGGTTAAGCGCTGTGTAGACCTAGTCGCAGCGTGCGCTTACCCAGGGCCTCTGTGTGTGCACCAGGGAAGTGAGAGGATGGCGATGCAGCGCTGTCCCAGGAGAATATGGCGCCCGAGATCTTAGAAGCGCCTCTCGTGTGAGACGAGAGGCGCCAGAAGCAGTGGGAGGAGAGGGGGAGGAAACGGGAAATCCCGTTAACTGGTGACAGCCAATAGCGTGCAGTGTGGGCGGAGCCACACGGACCGCCCTCTCCACTCGAGGCCTATCCCGGCCCGAAGCCGGGGAGTAAATTTTAAAGTTGCGGCCTACCCTGGGCCGAAACCGGGGACTAAATTTGAGGCCGTGGCCGCGGCGCAATCGGAACGCCAGCGGCGCGATTGTGTGCTGCAGCAGCGCGATTGTGTGCTGCGGCGGCGCAACACCATGCGGGCGCAGTGCGCATAAAAGCGGTCGGTGACCGGTATTTGCCCCTCGCATACTCACTGCGGGGAGAGCCCGAAGATGGAGGAGGGAGAACTCCACAGCACTACAGCGACTATGGCTGTACATCCTCTATCCACCAACCCCTTTCAATAGGGGGGTGGAGAGGGCTTTTACATGCCTCCAGACCGCCACCGCTTCCAGGAGAGGTGGAGGGGGTAACCATCCAAGGTGCCACGCAAATCATCATCATCCTCAAGTAAGGGTATCTCATGGGGAGAGCGGCCTGTTATAAGGATCTGTCGCCCCATGGTAGCGTGGCAGGAGGGGTACGTGGAGGCGACACTCGCACGATGCCGCCTGTTGTTGGTTTTTGGGAGATCGTGACTTTTCGTACAAGTCCCGTCGCCCATCCGTGCGTGAAGAAAGTAAAAATAATAAACAGTTTAAAAATCAGAAAAAAAATCAGAAAAAAGTGGGGTCTGAGAGCAGACCCTAGTGCCTCCTACAGACACTAAGCAAGAACTGGTTCAGGATTGAGCCAACAGAGGGTGTATACTGCAGGAGGAGGAGTTAATCTTTTGTGCTTGTATTGCTTAGTGTCCTCCTAGTGGCAGCAGCATAACACCCACGGTCTGTGTGTCCCCCAATGAGGCGAAGGAGAAATAGGACATGTAAATTGTGACCCCAATGGGGAAATGTTAATAATGTCTGTAAAGTGCTACTAAATAGTGCAATAATAATAATAATAATAATAGTGGACAATGCATATAGAGTGGGAAATGCTGCTGCTGTCCATCAAAGGAACACCTTTTGCAATACTTTTGACAAGGAAGTCCCCTGTGAAAGGATCAGTGAGCATGAATGACTACAGCTTCATTCACTTCAATGGGTCTATAGGAGCAGTAGTGAGCATATGTGACTACTGCTCCCATACACAGTGGATGGAGAGGTGGTGAAACGTGCACTACTGCTCCCATACACAGTGGGTGGAGAGGTGGTGAAACATGCGCAAGACTGCTCCAATACACAGTGGATGGAGAGGTGGTGAAACATGCGCCCTACTGCTCCCATATACAGTGGGTGGAGAGGTGGTGAAACATTCAGACTACTGCTCCCATACACAGTGGGTGGAGAGGTGGTGAAACATGCACACTACTGCTCCCATACACAGTGGGTGGAGAGGTGGTGAAACATGCGCACTACTGCTCCCATTCACAGTGGGTGGAGAGGTGGTGAAACATGCGCACTACTGCTCCCATTCACAATGGATGGAGAGGTGGTGAAACATGCGCACTACTGCTCCCATACACAATGGATGGAGAGGTGGTGAAACATGCGCACTACTGCTCCCATACACAGGGGATGGAGAGGTGGTGAAACATGCGCACTACTGCTCCCATACACAGGTGATGGAGAGGTGGTGAAACATGTGCACTACAGCTCCCATACACAGGGGATGGAGAGGTGGTGAAACATGCGCACTACTGCTCCCATACACAGGGATGGAGAGGTGGTGAAACATGCTCACTACTGCTCCCATACACAGTGGGTGGAGAGGTGGTGAAACATGCGCACTGCTGCTCCCATACACAGTGGATGGAGAGGTGGTGAAACATGCACTACTGCTCCCATTCACAGTGGGTGGAGAGGTGGTGAAACATGCACACTACTGCTCCCATACACAGTG
Organism: Oophaga sylvatica; assembly: GCA_033576555.1. Lineage (NCBI taxonomy): Eukaryota > Metazoa > Chordata > Amphibia > Anura > Dendrobatidae > Oophaga > Oophaga sylvatica. Next base: position 26,745,190 of record JARQOD010000004.1, read on the forward strand.
GATGGAGAGGTGGTGAAACATGCGCACTACTGCTCCCATACACAGTGGGTGGAGAGGTGGTGAAACATGCACACTACTGCTCCCATACACAGGGGATGGAGAGGTGGTGAAACATGCGCACTACTGCTCCCATATACAGTGGGTGGAGAGGTGGTGAAACATGCACACTACAGCTCCCATACACAGGGGATGGAGAGGTGGTGAAACATGCATACTACTGCTCCCATACACAGTGGATGGAGAGGTGGTGAAACATGCGCACTACTGCTCCCATACACAGGTGATGGAGGGGTGGTGAAACATGCGCACTACTGCTCCCATACACAGTGGGTGGAGAGGTGGTTAAACATGCGCACTACTGCTCCCATACACAGTGGGTGGAGAGGTGGTGAAACATGCGCATTACTGCTCCCATACACAGTGGGTGGAGAGGTGGTGAAACATGCGCACTACTGCTCCCATACACAGGGGATGGAGAGGTGGCGAAACATTCAGACTACTGCTCCCATACACAGTGGGTGGAGAGATGGTGAAACATGCGCACCACTACTCCCATACACAGTGGATGGAGAGGTGCTAAAACATGCGCACTACTGCTCCCATACACAGTGGGTGGAGAGGTGGTGAAACAAGCGCACTACTGCTCCCATACACAGTGGGTGGAGAGGTGGTGAAACATGTGCACAGCCACTGCATTCAAGCAGTGGACATTGGATTGGTGGAACTCTGATGGCTGGCATAGATCACAAACGTTGATGGAAAGCATTGAAGTGAATCGGCCTTGCACAGCTCATCCAATCGGCCATGACAGTGGTTTGTGGCTGATGAATGGGAGACAACGTCCCTGGACATTACCAGTTGGTGTCTCTGGCTCTTCCTTTGATTTGCATGCCTGGCATAATATCACATGTATGTCACGGTGCAACAGTGACGTTACTCCATGCCGGCTAATCAACAGAAGAGCCAACAGGTAAGCGGCTGGATTCTCCCTAACATTGCAGCAGTCGCAGATCACTGTCACGGCCGATGGAACAACCTGTGTCAATCAACTCATAAATAAAATCTAGTGTTGGGATAGCACCTGTAATTTACAATAGGTAATTTCCAGATAAAGGTGTTTTCTCGGGTGAAGTCATACAACGATGGTCTATTTTCAGGCTTTCAATGTTGGACAACAAATGTCAGGCTCTCACCGATCAACACAAAGTAGGGAGGGAGTGAAAAATGAAGAAACTATTTGTTCAACGAATACTGAAAAAAAAAAAACCAACTCACTTCTTGTCGCTCTTGTATAACTGTGTGTCACAAAGAAGACACTGGTCAGATGGAGACTCGTAGACGTTGGCCCAGGAGGTCTGCTCTATGGTGACCGTGCCATCGCTGACATCAGAGAGCACTAGCCGAGAACTATTCAGCTCTTGGATCAGACTGAATGTTTCGGATAATTCAGACTCATTCTCGGGGATCTGAACGGATTTGCGGAGGAGCTGCACGGTGGACTGTCGCTGGACTTCTTTTTGGCTTTGGGTAAGAGACTTGCGCACACTCAGGTCAGTGGAAATACAAATGGGGGATTCCTGTAATAATAAATTTTCTATTAGACATGATCAGCGGCAGCGATGTCAGAGTGTTAGATACACTGTGCTAGACAGAGGCGACACAAAGGAGGTCTCCTCCATATCAAAGATGTCTCACTGGTGTCATCTACTTGTTCAATAAACTGTTTAGACTGCAATTCCCATGAGCGCAGAACGATCGGTAGATAATTGTTCTGTGCACATAGACTTTTATAGTTCTCGGCAGCACTTGTCCTGTTCAAACAAGAGGTTGTGCTGTCGAGAATGTGAATTTTGTCTTTAAGCTTGCTTAAAAATCATTTCACCTGATGAATGAGTGTTTTGTTCGTCCGTCGGGTGATCGGCAGCCGATTTATCAGGCAACGATCGTCTTAGGAACGCATCGACCAGTGTAAATGCAGCCTAAAAAAATACAGGCCAATCCAGAGTCTCCTCCAAAATAGACCCTCATCTGCCAAAACAACTATCCGTAGATTTCTTTCTTTTTAAGGAGGTACTTTAAGGGGTGGTCCAAAATTAACATTGATTTTAATCCTAAACATCTGTTTATTTACTATAATAATCTAATCTATTTTCTACTATGCCTTAATTAAAAAGTCCTTACCACTCCCCCTCTATTCTATCTAACTGCTTTATTTTTTTTTACCTACTTCAATTTTGAAGAGGTTTCACTTGAGAATCCCAAGAGCATACTGGAATACTCAAACAGGACGTCATCTGGGCGTAGAGGATACAATCACTGCCGCAGCCTCTGACTCCATTTAGAAACGAAGCGTCATCAGTGACGTCCACTTCAGGGGCTGGGCTAGTCCTTGCTGGAATGAACATGCCTCGGTTATCATTTCCGACATATGCTCAGTAAGTGCTCCCTTGTGAGTGGGAAATATTCTTTTCAGTGCACAGTGACAGTGCGCTCCTTCACTGGCAATAATTACAAGTGATGAGCTGCCAAAAGAGCGCACTGTCAACGCAAATTGTAAGGAAAATTTAGAATATAAAAAAATGTTAGTTTCAGACCACCCTTTTAAGTCCTTGTCTTATAGGGTAATTACCTCCAATAGGTGGCACTAGAGAGACAACTTTATTTCTTCTTGAGGAGAGCTAATATGCATACCCTTTTACCCAGGAAGCACTGCATGCCCTATAAGACCCCCCACAGCAGCTGGAAGTCCCCACAAAGATAACCAGTACCCACTACATATTTTTTGATCTTTGCGCACAAAGAACACTTAAATCTGATTGGGAGCTTAACTAAATACTCCTTGCCCTATCACAATGCTGTCAGACTGATGTGCAGTCCATCAAAATATATTGTATAAGTCAGTATACAGATGGTGGCTGCAGCTAGGGCCTATATAAAGGCTGCAGTACAGATTTTTCACCCAATGAGATAATATAGCTTGTCTGACAACATATCTTGAGGTTGAGACCAAGTTTTCATGTCGAAAGTAGGCCAGGACTGGGACCGACTTGTGATCCGGTGGGGTTTCAGCCAACGAACTGTGACCAATCCGACTTTTAATATGTCTGAGTCCCATAGAAGTCTATATTTAGGCGATCTCTAACAAAGGAGGCATGCAATTTATTTGGAAACCATGTATACAGACTCACAGATATGGTTTCTTTCTCTGCTTTGTCCTTTGTCAGACTGAATCCACAGTTAGGACAGTTTTTCGGTTTATGTCTGTTGGTATACATGAAATTGCAGAAAAGATTTTTACACCTGCCTCTCCCCCGCTGTGTAGCCAAGCCCAGGTCCTGGAAAAAGAAGACAGAATGGAAGAAGTCATGTAATTTTCCTTCTCACTGTGGCCGGCCATGGGATTTTGAACAACTTGGCAATGTATAGAAAGAAATTAAATTGTCTAATATTTTTCAGTCTTCACGTTTTTTGTGTTTTTTTTTTTAAATTTTACATGGAAATGACCTTCAATGCTTGCGTCTTATGGATAACTCATTGCAATGGATGAAGCTCAATTCGGAAATCTGCATCATGTCTGAATTTCACTGGTTAACTCATCGGCACCCCGCATATAGGAACCGTTTAAAAGCTACCTCTGGTCGCTGCTGTTAGAAACAAATGCCAGCTGGGTAAAACAGCCAGCAAACCATCCTGCATTGAGTGAGCTCAGCTCTTGGGTCAGCTCCATTAACCTGCACCTGAAATTGAAATTACTGGAATGTCAGGGATCAATAGCAGCATTATAAATGGTTAAACAGCAGCAATCAGAGCAAGCTCCGTTCGCTGCGGTTAGAAGTGGATACCAGCAGGGTAAAACAGCCAGCGAATCGCTGTGCTGAGCAAGCTCAGATATTGGGTTTGGCTCCATAAACCTGCACCTGACATGGAAATTACTGTTATGTCCTATTTCAGGAGGGGTTTAATACCACACATTTACACTGTACTTTACTTAGTTGCAGAATTTTAATGCAGATTTCGAAGCAAAATTCTGCATCAAATACACAATATGTAAACCCTAACAGGAACAGTTTTACTTGTACAGGCTCTTTCCTTTTGAAGATGAAGGCTGTGTGAAAGTGATATACACCTACCAGGGCCACCGGGCAGCTATATTTATATGGTGGGAAGGAGTCAGTCACCACTTTTATCTGTGGCTGGGGTACAGGTGCCTGCAGGTCTGTTCTTACCTGGCAATAAGGAACAAGCAAAAATGAAAACATAATAATAATAATAAAATACTATATAAAAAAGGAAAAATTATACAAAGAGGTAAAACATTACAAAACATTAATGTAACAAATCATTTCTTTTAGAGCATCTTTTCTGATAAAATAAGAATGAATTAAGCTTGGAAGTTACTATGACGGGGATAATCAACTAGGAAAAGCTCCAATATTATTGCTGCATCCATTGCACTTTATTATTAGGTTTGGAGGACAGCTACCTCTCCCATCGCACCCATACACAGGACCGCGCTGAGAAGAGGTCTCCTATCTTCTCTACGAGGGCACCGCTGCCAGAGGAGTCTTATCTTGTCCGCTGAAATTCTAGAGGCCCGATCCCCATGTTGACAGGCCCCCATACACATTAGATTGTCAGGAGATCCTGTGGAAATCATTGAGCTTGGCCAACTTTCATCTACTGTGTATTGACAACTTACATCGTCTGAGTGCTATGTTCAATTTGCACACAATGGAGGACCTCCCGACGTTGTCAGAAACCAACACTTTAGTCTTCGGCACGGGTACCTCAGACATTTCCTGAATACAATCTCTTTCCGTATGCCCTTGTAAGGCATATGGTCGTCATCGTAGAGGGGTTTCCTGCATGAGACCATCTATGACACAAAGACCTAACATGTCCATGACTGACGTGATCAGATGCTGAGACGCTGGCCGAGGACGATGCGCCTATTATGACTAAGAGGTACGGCTTTCTCCATGCCCCGCTTCCCTTGGTCTTTCCTTATACATACCCTTGGGGACCCTCTCTTTGTACTTGTCGACCTAGTTCTACTGGCACTTTAAAGTAGGTTTTTATAAGAAACACCGCAGCGTTTCAATGTAAAACCTACACGGCTGCAGTAACAGAGCGGCTTCCTGACGTTCGGGCGGCACAAATCCTATTTGTAAAGCACCTAAGATTAATCCTATCGTGAGAAGATTTCTCAATCCTACCAAAAAATCCCAAAATGTGAACGTTCAGCAGGGACTGAAACCTGAGTGATAAGATTGTGTCCCAACATCCTCAGCTACAATATGATTATCCTAGAAACTTAAAGAAATAATCCTGACTGAACACATATAAATCGGTATATATATATTTACCGTGATGTCCTGAGTCACTGGCTGCTGTAAAACCACTTGTCCCAGCTGCTTCAATGTGCTGGCCTTTAGCCCGGTGGACGAGATAAGGTTGTGAGCATCTGCGAGAGATATGGAAGCGTTTTTACTTTTTTCATTGTCTTTTCCACTTTTTTTTTTAAAAGGGGTAACGTTTCTCCTTGTGGAGAGTGACAAGCCAAGCCTCGAATCTCACAGTGAGGAGACTTATAAGCCATGCATGCTCCTCCTATGCAAATTGCAGCATACGTGGCTTATAGGTCTCCTCACTCTGACATGCCAGGCTTAGCTTGTCACTCCCCACAAGGAGAAACGATACTCCTTAAACCCAGTCAACTCTCACCTAGCCAAATCAGATCTCATACTTTGCACTGATGAGGGGCAACACCCCAAAACACGGTGTCTGCAAATTGCGATTCTAGTATGGCTTTTATCCCAAGTCATATTGCAAGGATCGTTAAAATGTCGATATTGACTTTTAGGATTGCTTTTTTCTATAGGTGGCGCTAGAGTTCTAGTTCTCTTCCTCTCTGAAGAGACAATTTGCATATTTAATTCCCAGAGGAGCATGCATGGCTTATACGTCTCCTCACTCAGACAATTTTCACATTCAATTTTTAAAAATTAACGTATTAAGTGTAACTCCAAGTGGTCATTGCTCTCGCGTACTCAGCGGACTGTGGAGCAATGGATGCAGTTTTCAGCAGTCTGGACTACACTAATGATACAGACTGCCACAAGCTCCACATAAGTGATACCTGACAGTAGGGTGCCAATAATAGCCACTGTAGTAGCGTTGGCGAGTCGAATCACAGGACCCGATCCATTGTCCATCACAGTAATCTCTAGCCGAAGGACAGGAGCCCAGAGAACCACCATTTGTCAGCTGCTGCTCTTCTTTTGATCAGCTGATCTGGCATGAGATGATCATGTGACATCGTTCCAGGTTGGCCAATCAAAAGAAGAGCCGTGGATGTCGGGAGGTAGGATGCGGTTCTCGTGTCTCCCGTCCTGCAGCCACACATCACTGATGTGGGTCGTGCAAACTGGTTTGCGCCAACTCTAACACGGATCAGCTGCAGATTCAGGTGACTGATCACTTCCAAGTCACCTTATCCCGTAGCAAGACTGTATGGATAGGACATTATTACTTCCAACAAAGGAGCAAGTCTAGAGAAGCAGGGAAATGCAGAGGTAAATCAAACTTACTTCTGTATTTTATGGAACACCCCTTTAAATGTTATAAGAGAATAATATAAGGAAAAACAAGGGACTTTAACTGTAAGTAAAAGCCCGCGGCTGCTCATTACCAGGTTTTATAATTGTCAATGTGTTGCCTGCACCCTCCATGCTGATTCCTCTGGTCGTACTGGCAGGGGCTGGAAGTATCGCCCTTATGGGCTTGGACGCGGCTGCAAGTGGTTTAGCTGCACACTTTGTCTCTGCTTTCTGGGCTGATGAAGAAGATGCAATCGTCCTATAATAGTAAGAAGAAAAACAGAATAATGAAAAAATAAGTATTTTCCCAAACCTGCAGTGTTAAAAGGGTTTTGCAGTTTTGGAAAACCTGTCGCCCAGATGCAGTTTGCTTAAAAATAAAAACAGTGCTGCAGTGCTGACTTCATGTCGAAAGCGCTACAGCCAATCACTGAATGGCTGCAGTGCTGTTAACACGACGTCAGGGGTGCAGACAATAACAGACCCCGAGAGCAGAGGTAGAGACTCAGCACTGGACCTGGGGACGGTGAGTAAAGTGCATAGTTGTTTGTTTTAAACAATCTGCAGTCGGGGGGACAAGGGCTTTCTGAAACTGGAAAAACTCTTTACTCTAAAACCATAATAACTTTCTGGAATTTTGCAGACGTAAATCAGGGATTGCAATAATTTCAGGTTGAGCCACAAAGATCAGCGGAAGATCAGGACTAGTTGGCAGGATCCATGCATTTCTATGAAGCCTGGGTAACTGTAAACATGGCTGCTGTTACCTATGTATTGTGATAGGACGAGTAGTGTCCGCAGCAATGGTTATCTATTCATTTTCTATTACAGCTCAAAGATGAAAAAAAAAAAATAAGAGGCAATTTGAATATTAAATTTCCCAGAGGATCAATGCACGGCAAATAAGCCTCCTTATCTTGGCATGCCAGAGCCGGTATGTCACTCTCCACAAGGAGGAACGTTACCCCTTCAACCTCAGTCAAATCAGTTCTCATAATTTGCACTGATGAGGGGCAATACCCCGAAGCACCGTGCCTGTAAACTGAGATTCTGGTTTGGCTTTAATCCAAAGTCATATTTCAAGACTTGTTAAAGGGTCGATTGTGACTTGTAGGATCGCTGCATCTAATAGGTGGCGCTATAGAGTCCTCTTCCTCTCTAAAGAGGCAATTTGCATAAAATAAAGTACTCACTTTGAAGAAGAAGCTTGTGATGACCCTTTAGACCGTCCAGACGTAGGTGGTTTCTCGGTCCTGTCGGCATCAATCTCCGCCACCTGCGGACACCCCGCCTGCTCCGTCCCTTGTGCCTCATCATTGTCTTCTGCTATGAAATGAGCGTCTGAGATGATCACCTCTTCCCAATCGTCAGTCTGGGCTAGCGGGGTAGATTGCAGAATATGACTGACTGCCTCTGTATTCTCCTTCTCCGTTGCCTTTGACTCACTTGGAGTGACGGTGGACCGTTCATCCGGTCTGTCGGATGGCGGTGCTGAGACTAGGCTCCTTTCTTTTGATAGTTTCCCCTGCAATAATTTACAAAATAAAGTCCAATTACTTATATTTATGTGAATAAGCTGATTAGGGAGATAATTAGGAGAGAAAGGGGGGGGGGCACAATTCAGTTTGGCAATTAGTGGAAGACTGTGAACGATCTAGCAGTTCTCAACTATCCAGTGGATATATGATACCTTTCTTAGACCAGAACAGCCTTTTAAATAAAAGGGTTTTCCTACTATTGTAAGTGATCGATTATTGCAAAAATATGAGTAGGGGACCTCCACTAATCTTTAAAAAGGGATTTCCACTATATTCTTACAGTTCAAGGAATCTGTCAGCAGGCATTTTTAATTTAATCTGAGAGCAGAAAAATATAGAGCAAAACAGCCTGATTCCAGGGATGTGTCACTTATTAGGCTGTGTGTTGAAGTTTCAATACAGTCAGTATTTTATCAGGAGGAGATTATCACTGAAGGACTAGGTCTCACGTGCAGAGCAGCCAAGCTAATATGTGTAACTCCGCCTCCACCACTGATTGGCAGAATGCTGAAAATGTACACAGGAAATTGCCAATCCAGGGTGTGGGTGGGGTTATACACAGCTCAGCATTCTGAGCACTGCTAGATTTACAGCAAATAAAACAGGGATTCTATTAAAACTGCAGCAAGCAGCCAAGTAAGTGACACATCACCAGAATCAGGGTCTCTGCCCCTACATCATGCTGCTGTCGGATTACATAGCAAACATCTGCTGACAGATTCCCTTTAAGAATGTTAGCCATTTGCTGTTACTTCTTTGCGGTGTTTCCATGCAGCTGATTTTTACCTATTCTGATCCCAAAGATGGATATTGTGATGAAGGGCAGAAAAGCAGTTCTGCATGACTGCCATAAATCTATACTTACCTTTGGAACCCATTTACCACCTAGGAACTGATTGCAGACAGGGCATTTAGGAGGCTTGTGTCTTGTCACATAAGAAAAAGTGCAGGCGGGATTGGTGCAGTTCCCGCGTCCTCTTCTCGTGTACGTCGTCGCCTGTAGTATAGAAATGAGATATATTGTGTCAAATATATAAATGACAAAGAACATATAAGAATACAAAAAGTATGGGTAGGACATTCTTCTGTTTTTAGTCTATGAAAGTTAAACGTAATCCTATTTCGTCATGTGCTGGTTATTGAGTCAAGATGGTTATAGTTATATTCATCATCATTTGTTATTTTGAAAAGACAGAAAACTATAATGTGAATTATCCTGTAAGACAATGGTCCTCGATGTGACTGGAGGTGCTGGGACTAGTCTTAGGCCGGCATCACACTTGCGAGTGTGATGCGAGTAAGTCGCACGACTTTCTCGCATCAACACCCGGCACAGCCGCCCGCTCTCGGACCCGAGTGTGCGGCTGCATGTATTTCTATGCAGCCGCACACTCGGGTCCGAGAGCGGGCGGCCGTGCGGGGTGTTGATGCGAGAAAGTCGTGCGACTTACTCGCATCACACTGGCAAGTGTGACACCGGCCTTATACTTGATGTTATGTTAACTGCGTTACTCTTCATTAAAACAAGCACAAAAAACAACAACAAAGAAACAATTGACAGGCAGCAGATTATAAAATCAATATTTCGGATCAATTCACACACGGTGCTGTATTTTTCTGCTGGTACCGTATTCCTCTACACTTTCTTTTTTTTCTACATGAAAAAAACCAAATCATGTGCAATGACCCTAAAGTAATTTTACAATTTGCAGTATTTACCCACCTGCGTAGGTCTACAGTTAAAAAAAAAATTACAAAAATAAGCACATATGCCATTACTCACCAATTTGATAGTTCGGGAGGGTTCTGTGAGGGAGCGACTAGTTACGGGCATCATAATATACTGGGAGGCAGGGGGTGCAGTGCAGGGCTCATCTGTGTCCTGTGTGGGACAGGAGAGAAGCAATCAATACAAAGTAGACCAGAAAAATGAGAATAAAAGGTCCCAAAATCCTCATAAAACCTTCTTAAAACAAACCTGATGCAAGAAGACAATGTTCCCTACAAGTTAAATTAAGGTTGTGTTCACATCCATGTCAGAGGCTCAGTCCGGAGCCTCCATGGAAGATTCCAGCAATTTTGAGGCATGAGTGCCCCAGATGAAACTGATTAAAGCGAAACACAAGTTGGGCGGATGTCATTTTTATGGCTATGATATGCATCTTTTTACCTATTGTTCAAAAGTATAATAAGACCTACTCCTTACTCCCTTAAACAATATTGTATGATTGCTCTGTAGATCTTCCCTAGGACAGTGGTGGTTGGGTTTGGATGAACAGGGAAAGGAGCACATGTGCTCAGAAGCAGATTAACATGGTTATCACTTATAACTGGTGCTCATGGGAGGAAGAGTAGTCTTATCCCATTTCGAGGACCCCATTATTGTCAAACAGGGACAGTCGGTGGCTGCTGGTGCACAACGAGAGACAAATTTGTCACAGCTCTTTGGCTTCAATTGTAAATAGAAACCACAAAGTACAGATGTGAATTAAATGGTTATTCACTAAATAATAAGTCAAAGGATGGGGGAAACTTGCTGATTTATGGGATCCAACTGCAATCCCAAGAAAGGAGTCTCGAAGACCCATTCTGAATGGAGCAGAGGTGCCCCCACTCCATTTATTGTCAGTAGTGACTGCCATTGAAATGAGAGAATAGTGTCCAGCTTTCACCGGTATTCTCAAAGACAATGGTTTGATTTCGGGACAGCTGGGAGCCACAGCCCCCAATGATCAACAAGTTATCTCCTATCCATGAGATGACAGATCCAGTTCTCCAAAGGGGTATTAATATCTGGGTGTGTTACTCCGTGCTACCATCTCAATACAGGCCCAGCTGCCTCCTCTCTTTTTTACAGTGACTGTCCCGAAAACTCAACAAACTAGAGATTTAGACTAAACCATCAATCAATCAACCAAAGGCTATTTTCTTGATATGCAACCTATAGGCACATGAGATAAGCGACTGCCCACGACTTCTGCCACTAATGATCTTGCAGGAAATGAAGACAGAAGTGTAGTAAAGATTTACACTTCTCTATTTTATACATTTACCCCAAACCTTATTTTTTATGATACAAATGTTCATAAAAAAAACCTGAATTGACAGCCATGTCTTCTTCTGCATTACCTGGATTGCCATAACTGTGAGGACGGACATCTCCGACTGCGTGAGGGCGATTCCTCCATCTTCCTCGATGACCACATTGGCGCCTGGGTAAGTGCCGGTTTCCCCAATCTCTAAAGTAGCGTCATTAAGGATGATTTCTCCGGCTAGTTTCTCCGATAGCTGGGTGTATACGCCCTCAGCGGTGACTTCCTGCATTGTGCCGCCTGGAGAGAAATTTGCCCCGTCTTCGATTAGACCTTCCACCTCTGTCATTTGCTCAGAGAGGTCAATCTGTCCGGGGTCCAGAGAAAATATGCTCTGACCGCCGTTATGGGATAAAGCAGCAGAAGAAGCCAGGACGGCCGTCTCTCGGGACTGAGCGACACATAGATCCACACGTTGAGGTTCATTATCAGGGATCCTTTTGGGTATCAGGATATATTCTGAACGGGGGAGGATTTTCCTAAAGCCTGGGACATCTGATATCATGGTGGACGAGCAGGACTTAATATTCTGGGTAAAAAAAGAACAAGGATCACTTGAAGAACAGTATTGTGTACTAGAGCTGCGTTAACAATTCTGCATGCTTCAGAGCTGAAATCACCCAGATTTATTTTCTAGATCAATGACTTTTCAATGATATTCTGCATAATGGAAAGTGCAATCTTTACACCTTGCCAGGGCTCTACCTATGGATAGGTAATACTTGTATGATCACTAGGACTCCGCTGATATTGAGAACAGGGGTCATGTGTTTCACAAGGAGTGGTGGTCACTGGACTGATGAAGATAGCCGAGCGCTGGACACAACTATCATTCCCATAAATATTGAAAGGGAGCGGTATGTATGTAGGACCACAGCCTATTCACCTGGAGGACGCAGGCCCCCGTTTTTGTGATCAGTGGAGTTCTAGGCGTCATACTTTTCATGGATCGACCCCTTTAAATTAAGAATGTTATCCAATGTTAGAAATTAGGTTATCCAAAGCCTCTTACTTCCACTAATGGAGTAGAGAGGGGCTTCTGATTTTGCATGGATGGAGGCCTGCCAGGTATCAGCAACTCTCACACATGGATGGATACCCAACAATCATGAATGAGAACTGTCATCTCCCAAAGTGAAAGACAGAGGTACAGAAAGACCCTCTTTGAAATAAAAACTAGAATATTTCTCGAACAAACTGTCCTGTAAATTAATGGCCACTCACCGAATCCAGGCCTTCCTTCTCCAACTTTGCTCGCTCCAGGTAATAGCTCTTCTCGGCCACACTGAGAAGTTTCCAGCTCTCGCTTATCTTCTTGTTGATCTCAGATTGGGGCAGGTGAGGTACCTCTTGTTGGACTTTCAGGTAGATGTCATAGTAGTAGAGCAGGTACGCAGATCTACAACATGATGGCTCGTCATCATTACATTTATAGATCACACTAGTAGGAATTACTGGTTGGAAGTAAGGGCCTAAATGAATCGGACAGCTTATGGGACGCAATTGGTCAAAACAAATCAGAAGGTCTTGAGTTATCAACATGGAGAACAGAATTCATTTAAGTAGATTCCAGATCTGAAAGCGTCTGACTTCTGAAACTCCCACTGATCTTGAGAACAGGGACCTGATGTCCCCCACCTATATGGATCAGCAGCTACAAAGAGTGTCTCTCTCTGGAGGACCCGGCGTGTCCGTGCATTACAAGGACAGAGCATTTATTTTATTGGACACCGTGTAATACTCATTTCCACCATGGAGGAGCTGCTGGGAAAACAAACACTTGCTGCCATTTACCACACAGAATTTATGAATTTTTGGAAACTCATAGAAGTAGGACACTCAGTGATCAGCTTATTTTTGTAGGGTCCTTCCAATCGAAAAGCATTGCCTAACTTGGACAAGTCATAGGTGCCGAGGAGCCGATGTAAACCCCCTTACCTTGGTTTCTTCACGGTCTCTCCTTGTTCTGAGCAGCCCCTGTATTTCTTCTTTTTCGCTGGAGGCTTAGCAGGGACATAGTGCTCCTCCATCTCTTCAGACTCCACTGTTACCTCATTGCCATCAAAAGGATCATCCATTTCTAAAGGAATAAAAGTGTTACTCTAGCTTTAAATTACAATATAGAGACCGTGCCCATGATCATTTGCTTTAAACTGGTGTGGGAAATGCCAGTCTTAATAAATCTGCCCCATAGTTATAGCTTCTAAGACTTCTTAAATTGATGATTTATCCTAATGATAGGCCATAAATACTGATTAATGGGTTTGATGCCCATCAGCCCCACTGATCGGCTGGATCTGATCCTGGAAGTGCAGAGCCGAAGTACCACAGCTCCGAATATTGTTTGGTGGCCATTCTCAGGTACTGCAGCTCAGTTCCCATGAATCCATTCCTATGGCGGCCAATTTTCACATTTGTGCTTTTGTTTTTATACCTAAACTTCTTTCTACTCAAAAATTTATTTTTATGTCAGTACAGCCAATTGAGGGCTTTTTTTACAGAACAAGTTATTGTTTTGAATAACACCATTCCTTATACCATATAATGTACTGAAAAGTAGGACAACAAAAACCTGAAGCGGGCTAAATGGTGGGGAAAAAAATGCAATATAACCATTGATTTTTTTTTTAAGGAAGTCAATATTGAGGCTTTTATTATGCAGTAAAAATGACCTGGTAAAAAATTTGTATGGGTTTTTTTCATATTTAAATGGCTTGCCCGGCCTTGGGGTACAAGTCTAAAGTCACTCTATGTGACAGCAGGCTGGAGCATCTTCACAGTGTGTGGTGCCAGCGCTGGGAGCGACAGGCACATGACAGCAAGTATGCAATTTGCATACATGTAGTCATGTGCAGACTAGACATGCGCGGCCTCTCTCAACACAAATGTACCGAGTCTGGCCAGACATGTCTAGTTGGAATGTACACAGAAGTATACATATCACATACATATATCTCATGCTCTTTGGAGTGTGCGCGCTGTGAGGAATCACAAGTCTGCAGTCACATATAGGGCACATATAGTGTACCCCAAGGTCGGACAACTTCTTTAAGTGGTAACAAAAATTCAGAAGTTTGTAAGAAAAAACAAAATGAGGTTGTGCGTCGCCATTTTCCAGAATCCATAAGTTTTTCCATTTTTCCATCCATGGAGCTGCGTGAGAATTTGTTTTTGCCCGGTGAGCGGACGATGTTCTTAGAATAATTTTTGGGCACATACAATGTTTTGGACGCTTTTATTTTCATTTTTTTGGAGTATGTCAAGTGAAAAACTTCAGTATTGCAGAATATAGTAAAAATCACAATCATTTATGAAGCTAAGCCACTGGCTCAGCTTCATGGCATCACAAGGATGGAGGCTGCAGGGGTGTTGGCAACCGATCCACATGAAGCTGGCACTGCAGCGCTTACATCCTGCCGTCAGAGATTGATATTGACACTTAACTGATTAATAGAAATGGCTCTGATCTCTGCTATTAGAAGCAGATGCCGGCTGTTTAAAACAGCCGACACCTGCACCGAACATGTGACAAGACTGTGGTACACATCATGAAGGGGTTAAAGGGAATTTGTCAGCAGGGTTTTGCTTTGCAATCTGAAGCCAGCATGCTGTAGGAGTTAAAACACAGATCACAGCAATGGCTCCCTTATCAAGCGCTGTGATTCTGTTTACCTGCAATGATCGTTTTAGCACCAGGAGTTTATCATTGCTCAGACTACAACAGCAGTCTGACTCCGCCCCGTCCTGTGCTAAGCAGCTCACTGTCTATGGACATTGTATATACAGAGCCTGGTGTGGGCGGGGTTAGCTTCCTCAGCTCTGCTGTATTGCTAATTCTAAAAGCTCTGACTGTGTGAGAATGGCAGCACCCAGTAATTTGAGTGATACTTCGTTGGATTCAGGTTCTCTGTCTACATCAGGCTGCCCTCAGATGAGATACCAAAAACCTGCCTAGTATTTATTTAATGAAAGCCCATTGTCTTCAGTCAGAAAGGATCACGTGCAGGATACACACATCTCCGCCTCACCACTACAGGAGCTACCGCCTCAACCATCACCGGAGCTGCTGCAACCCCACAACCTGCTGTCTCCTTCCCCACCATCCTGTAGAATGTAAGCCCGAAAGGGCAGGGTCCTCTCCCCTCTGTATCAGTCTGTCATTGTTAGTTTGTTTACTGTAAGTGATATCTGTAATTTGTATGTAACTCCTTCTCATGTACAGCACCATGGAATCAATGGTGCTATAGAAATAAATAATAATAATAATAATAATAATCTTATACACCTTCCAGCTGCAAATGGCCACCTCTTATTTGGCATGAACTAGTGTTTATGTACGATAATAAAGAAAATAATCAATTCTGTCTCTGATACGTTTCTACATGAGACATTATTACCCTCAAGGAACCAAATTAATAAATACCTACAAACTATATGCAAATGCATGGAAATTAGCAGAGCGCAGGGTAAGTGATACAGAAGATTAATAAGTGTAAATCATCGTCTACGGCGCTGATCTATCATGTCCCTGTAATCCATTCTTTCCTTTCCAGGAATTTAAAGATCAGATTGTTAATTATCTATCCTTTTACAAAAGGTAATAAACCACAGTGTCCCACACGTAAAAAGGTCTAGTAAGTAATAGCAATCAGCTTTATCCCGTGTCGTTTTCTTCCATTCTTCTTCTATTGGCATAGCTTGGGTTTTTCCTTTTTGTTGTTGTTTTTTTCTGTGTGAGTCAAGTCGTAGGTTGGAATGATAATATTCATCGTGCCATATAATGTACTGGAAAACATGGAAGAAAAAAAATAGCAATGCTAAAAAAAAAAAAATGCAATGCTGCATGTTTTTTGAGTTTTATGTTTATAGCGTTGACTGTGCAATCAAACGACATGGCAATATGATTCTTCGGATCAGTACGATTATGATGATACTAAATTTATACGTATACATACTGGTATTTGAAAGTTTGTGAACCCTTCATAATTTGCCACATTTCTGGCCTAAAATGGCATGAAATTTTCACACAAGTCCTAAACAGTAGATAAAGAGAAACTACTAATAACTAACTAGCTGGACCATCAGTGTAATCATGTTGGGGGTCTAAACTGTCAATCTCCAAAGGTCCAGTGCCCCCCGGCAAAGCTAGAAGCAGAGAGTCCGGGGAGTGCTGCACCCCTGAAGACACAAAGCGATGAAACCCTTTTCAGTAAAAGGGGTCGCCCACTCACACCTGATTGTTATCCCATTGATTGAAAACACCAAACTGTAACTTCTATTCACATCTGATAATTGCAAAGGTTCACATACTTTTGCCACTCACAGACATGTGATACTGGATCATTTTCCTCAATAAACAAATGACAAAAGGGTATGCCACACTAAACAATATCGCTAACGGGATCGCTAAAAAACGTCACTATTTAGCGATCCCGTTAGCGATATTGTTCAGTGCGGCAGCTTCCAGCGACGAGCTTCCTGCTGTGATCTCGCTCGTCGCTGGAATCGTTCCGGACCCTATTTCATCGCTGGCGCTCCCGCTGGGTAAGTATCTTATCGCTGTGTGGCACCTTTTCTTAGCGATTTAGCGGTACTTTTGTACCGCTAAAGTCGTTAAGAAGATCGCTAACGGCGATAGCGTCGTTAACTATATCGCTAAATGTGGCCGCATTTAGCGATATAGAAACAATCCCGCTAGCGATCGCATTAGTATGCGTCGTTATCGTGATCGCTAGCGGGATTGTTTAGTGTGGCAGTACCTAAAGTCTAACATTTTTGACTGATTTGTTTGTTTTGACTCCTTTTATCTACTTCTATTAGTTGTGTGAAAATCAGATGCAGTTTAGGTAAAATTTATGCAGAAATATGGACAATTCTGAAGGGTTCACAAACTTTCAAGCAACACTTGGCTTTAAAAAATTCAGAACTTGAAAAATGTGACTTGTGTAAGCTGATTTATTTTTGTTGAAGAATCTCTGTGAGGACTAGTTTTTTTTTCATGGGGATCTGTAGCTTGTATTGCTACAACTTTGGGGTACATACAACTTTTTGTGCACTTGTTAGTTTTTATCAGGATGCAAGGTCACTGACGTAAGTCTGCCTTTTTTTTTTACACTGTGAGTTCAATAATTTAAAAAAAAAAAATCGACTATTTTTAAGAGCAGCAAAATCAGAAATGCTTGTTTTGTTTTAGGAAGAGATGCGTTTAGGACGGATTTGGTCTTTACTAATGTGACAGTAGACGTTTAAAAAAAAAAAAATATGGCCCCTGTGAAGATGTGTGGTTGCGGGTTGCAATAAACACCTGTCACAGCCCATTTCTGGATCTGTGGCAGATTTTGCGTTTCATATTAAAACTTTTTTCCTTTCAGGCCATCGGGGGTTAATGTCTGTCCCCCCCCCCCCTGTAATTACATTGTTGCTGATGCAGGTGGAGACCACTCCCACTATCCTTTAAAAGGTCACCTGATGCATCAGCTGACTGTTGGTGATACACTTCCTCTTTGGAGGCCAACCAAGCTGAAGTCAGGAGCTTTCTGGTGCTGCAGCTGACTCCTGTGATCTGGTGCCCCTTACTCTGCTGTGCGGTTCATTGCAGCAGGGAAAGCTAAATTTAGTATTTTTGTTCCCCATTCCCTGTGGTGTCTGTCTTTTATTTTCTTTTGTATTATTAGTGCAGTGGTGTGACTAGTGCTCTCACCGGCCTGCTCCCTATCTAGGGATTAGTGCAGGGCTTGTGAGGGTTTAAGGTATCCTGCTCGGCGATGGGGTGAAAGAACCCGTACAGGGACGATAGAGAGATCAAGGCACAGAGTTAGGTGAGTGCAGGAGGTGTCCATTTCCCTCGTTCCTTATCGCAGGGCCCACCGTTGTAATTGTGTTCCCTTGTGTGTTTTGCTGTCTGGGGCTCATTATTCTATATGGAGCATTATATGGGTCTCATTATACTGTATGGAGCAATATATGGGGCTCATTATTCTATATGGATCATTATATGGGTCTCATTATACTGTATGGAGCAATAAATGGGGCTCATTATACTGTATGGAGCGTTATATGGGTCTCATTATACTGTATGGAGCAATAAATGTGGCTCATTATACTGTATGGAGCGTTATATGGGATCATTATTCTATATGGAGCATTATATGGGTCTCATTATACTGTATGGAGCGTTATATGGGTCTCATTATACTGTATGGAGCAATAAATGGGGCTCATTATTCTGTATGGAGCATTATATGGGTCTCATACTGTATGGAGCAATAAATGGGGCTCATTATACTGTATGGAGCATTATATGGGGCTCATTCTATATGGAGCATTATATGGGTCTCATTATACTGTATGGAGCAATAAATGGGGCTCATTATACTGTATGGAGCGTTATATGGGTCTCATTATACTGTATGGAGCAATAAATGTGGCTCATTATACTGTATGGAGCGTTATATGGGGATCATTATTCTATATGGAGCATTATATGGGTCTCATTATACTGTATGGAGCGTTATATGGGTCTCATTATACTGTATGGAGCAATAAATGGGGCTCATTATTCTGTATGGAGCATTATATGGGTCTCATACTGTATGGAGCAATAAATGGGGCTCATTATACTGTATGGAGCAATATATGGGGCTCATTATTCTATATGGATCATTATATGGGTCTCATTATACTGTATGGAGCAATAAATGGGGCTCATTATACTGTATGGAGCGTTATATGGGTCTCATTATACTGTATGGAGCAATAAATGGGGCTCATTATTCTGTATGGAGCATTATATGGGTCTCATACTGTATGGAGCAATAAATGGGGCTCATTATACTGTATGGAGCGTATTATGGGTCTCATTATACTGTATGGAGCAATAAATGGGGCTCATTATTCTGTATGGAGCATTATATGGGTCTCATACTGTATGGAGCAATAAATGGGGCTCATTATACTGTATGGAGCATTATATGGGGCTCATTATTCTATATGGAGCATTATATGGGTCTCATACTGTATGGAGCTATAAATGGGGCTCATTATACTGTATGGAGCGTTACATGGGTCTCATTATACTGTATGGAGCAATAAATGGGGCTCTGTTGTGAATAGGCTGGAAATGAGTTCTGAGCAGAAGCTCCCTCTGGTGGTTACAAACGGTACTGGACTGTCCAGTGAAGATTGTGAGGATTGGGAATCAGGTGTTACTGACTGGTCTTATATAAGGGAGTCGTCTTCCCATCAGGGTTGCCGGTGATCAATTGTTCTGGTCTCAATCCTTGATTCCTGTTTCCTTGGTAGCCTGCTGTGTCGTGTTTGAATCTCCTGCTAACAGATAAGACATTTTCTTCTTTTTGTTTTTTTGCTTGATTTTTGCATTTTGTCCTGCACTTCTGTGGGGGCCTTCAGGGTCCCCTCTGGGGGCTTTTGCCCTCTCAGTTCAGTTACTGATGTTTGTACATTTGCTTTTTCCAGTTTTTTCAGTGGTTGCTGTTTTGTTTTTGGTTACACCAGAGAACTAATTTAGGTGGTAGAGGTCGAGTGATCTCAGGTGTTTTTGAAATTAGTAGAGTTGGTGCTTTTCAGGGTTTTTTGGGATTGCAGTAAGTGTCCTTCCTATCCTTTTCTATTTAGTAAGTTTGGGCCCCAACGTTTGCTCATACTATTTTCTGTCTGTGTCAGTATTTCTTCTTGTCTAACCGCCATTACATGTTTGGGGGCTTTCTATGTTCTTTGGGGATCTGCTCCGGGGCAGATAGCTTTCCTCTTTCTGTCTTTAGGTGTAGTTAGTTTCTCAGGCTGTGACGAGGCGTCTAGGACCAAAGTAGGAACGCTCCACGGCTGCCTCTAGTTGTGGTGGTTAGTCAGGGTACTGCAATCTCATGGTTTCCAACTGCTCTGGTGTATTTCCTTTTTTGCCTGCTCTCCTCAGCTACCAAATCATAACAGGGCTCATTATTCTATGTGGAGCATTATATGGGTCTCATTATACTGTATGGAGCAATAAATGGGGCTAATTATACTGTATGGAGCGTTATATGGGGATCATTATTCTATATGGAGCATTATATGGGTCTCATTATACTGTATGGAGCAATAAATGGGGCTCATTATACTGTATGGAGCATTATATGGGTCTCATTATACTGTATGTAGCAATAAATGGGGCTCATTATACTGTATGGAGCATTATATGGGGCTCATTATTCTATATGGAGCATTATATGGGTCTCATTATACTGTATGGAGCAATAAATGGTGCTCATTATACTGTATGGAGCGTTATATGGGTCTCATTATACTGTATGGAGCAATAAATGGGGCTCATTATACTGTATGGAGCATTATATGGGGCTCATTATTCTATATGGAGCATTATATGGGTCTCATTATTACTGTATGGAGCAATAAATGGGGCTCATTATACTGTATGGAGCATTATATGGGGATCATTATTCTGTATGGAACAATATGTGGTCCCCTTAATACTGTATTGGAGACTATACTGTGCGCTCTAAAATGAGAAGTCTGCAGTCACTCTGCCTGCAGACTTTTGAATTCCTCCAGGGCACGCACTGCACGCTGAGAGGATATCCTGGTTTCTGAGTTATTGTAGAATTTACAATAGATGTCACTCATGTAATGTAACAGAAATCTTTGGCATTGTACTATACCCATATTTCTATGCCGTATCTGTGTATTATGAATTGTGATATGTGTTAAAGGGGCTACTGAGACTCTTTCGCCCGGAGCCCACGAAAACCTGGAGCCGACCTTGCTGTACGGCACATGCAAAACAGCGGTTTAGGGGGATCTTTAATGACAACGACGGGAGGCGCAGAATGAACTTGACGGAACAAAGCAGTTGTGACCTCTTTTGCATAAAGCATCCATGTAAGGCCGGGATAAGACGGGCGTACCTCACCGTCCGCAGTGCCCTCACTGACCACACATCCCCCCACATGCACTTGCAACCTCATAGACACAGAAGTAGTTCTGGTCCGGAGTCTCAAAATCAGTCTGGTCAGACTGTGACATTCGCCCTACCTGGACTTTAAAAAGTTGAGTAACCGCTCACCTATTGTATCCTCACCCATCCCTTGTAGACTGTGAGCCCTCGCGGGCAGGGTCCTCTCTCCTCCTCTACCAATCGGTCACTTGTATTTCTTAAGATTATTGTACTTGTCTTTATTATGTACAGTATACCCCTTTTCACATGTAAAGCGCCATGGAATAAATGGCGCTATAATAATAATGTCAGGAAACAGACTTCACTGGTCTACATTTCTCAGTGATCCAGAGTCGACGCTCCACCTGCCCCACCAGTCTGCAGTGGAGACCACCTCATGTGACTGCTGCAGCGCTCAAGTGATTTAGCGGCATTAAGTGATCGGTCTCATTATGCCAATTAGCTGCAGCGGTTATGTGATGTACTACCGCCATTCAGTGATCACATTCAATATACCAGTAGTAAGGCACTGGTCTGCCTGATTACCAGCAACGGCCACGTGATATATTGCTACTAGTGATGAGCGAGTATGCTCGTTGCTCGGGTGATCTCCGAGTATTTTGTAGAGCTCTGAGATTTAGTTTGTGTCTACGCAGCTGCATGATTTGTGGCTACTAGACAGCATGTATACATGTGGGAATTCCCTAACAAACAGCCAATCTCCACATGTATTCAGGCTGTCTAGTAGCCGCAAATCATGCAGCTACGGCGACAGAAACTAAATCTCCAAGCACGCCCAAATACTCGGAGTCCACCCGAGCAACGAGCTCATCACTAATTGCCACTAGTCAGTGATTGGTCTCATTACACCAGTAGTACGGCACAAGTCGGCCTGTTTAGGTGCAGCGGGCATGTGATGTACTGCTGCCATTCAGTGATCACTCTCAATATATAAGTAGTACTGCACTGGTCTGCCTGATTAGCTGCAACAGTCAAGGGATGAACTGCAGCCATTTTTTTTTTATCACTCTCAATATATCAAAGGTATGGCCCGAGTCCGACTGATTATCTGCAGCGGTCATGTGATGTACTACTGCCGTTCAGTGATCACTAATATACCAGTAGTACGGCACTGGTCTGCCTGATTAGCAGCGACGGTCACGTGATATATTGCCAATAGTCAGTGATTGGTCTCATTACATCAGTAGTACGGCACAGGTCCGCCTGTTTAGCTGCAGCGGACATGTGATCTAGTCCTTTAAGTGATCAGTCTTATTATACCATTATAGCACAGCACAACCTCGCCTAATTAGCTGCAGCAGTCATGTGATGCATGGCCACTAGTGTTGAGCATTCCGATACTATCGGGTATCGGCCGGCATTACCCGGCAATTGAATCAGAGGCTATTTTACTATGTAGAAGTGTATGAACTATAAATATATGTATATATATATATATATGTCACAATTACATGTATATATATATATGTATTCTGTGTGTGCATATTTAGTGTTTACAAGGAAAGAAAGGGTTTTTTTTAGTTCCGATATTTCTGTCCCATAGACTTGCATTGGATTTCCGGTATCGGAATCGGGTATCGCAGACACTTTTTGGGTATCGGCGATACCCATTCCGATCCGATACTTCTTGATATCGGGAAGTATCGCTCAACTCTAATGGCCACTAGTCAGTGATTGGTCTATTACTTATGCCACAAATCCACCTGATTAGCTGCAGCGGTCACATGATATATTGCCACCATTCAGTGATCACTCTCATTACGCCAGTAATACGGCATGAGTCTGCCTGATTAACTGCAGCGGTCACGTGATGGAGGGCCACCATTAAGTGATCACTCAATATACCAGCAGCATGGCCTGATTAGCTGCAGCAGACACACGAGACATTGCCACCATTCAGTGATCACTCTATTTATACCAGTAGTAATACACAAGTCCGTCTGATTAGCTGCAGTGGTCTCGTGATATATTGCCACCATTCAGTGATCACTCTCATTACACCAGTAGTATGACACAAGTAGGCTTGATTAGCTGCAGCGGTCCAGTGATCTATTGGCATCGTTAAATGATTGGTCTCATATTAGTAGCACATTACGAGTCTGCCTGATTGGCTGCAGCGGTCACATGATCTATTGGCATCGTTAAGTGATTGGTCTCATATTAGTAGCACATCACGAATCTGCCTGATTGCTTACAGCGGTCACATGATCTAGTGGCATCGTTAAGTGAGCGGTCTCATATAGTACGTCACGAGTCTGCCTGATTGGCTGCAGCGGTCACATGATCTAGTGGCATCGTTAAGTGAGCGGTCTCATATAGTACGTCACGAGTCTGCCTGATTGGCTGCAGCGGTCACATGATCTAGTGGCATCGTTAAGTGAGCGGTCTCATATAGTACGTCACGAGTCTGCCTGATTGGCTGCAGCGGTCACATGTAGTGGCATCGTTAAGTGAGTGGTCTCATATAGTACGTCACGAGTCTGCCTGATTGGCTGCAGCGGTCACATGCTCTAGTGGCATCGTTAAGTGAGCGGTCTCATATAGTACGTCACGAGTCTGCCTGATTGGCTGTAGCGGTCACATGATCTAGTGGCATCGTTAAGTGAGCGGTCTCATATAGTACGTCACGGGTCTGCCTGTTTGGCTGCAGCGGTCACATGATCTAGTGGCATCGTTAAGTGAGCGGTCTCATATTAGTAGCACATCAGGAGTCTGCCTGATTGGCTGCAGCGGTCACATGATCTAGTGGCATTGTTAAGTGAGCGGTCTCATATTAGTAGCACATCACGAGTCTGCCTGATTGGCTGCAGCGGTCACATGATCTAGTGGCATCGTTAAGTGATCGGTCTCATTAGTAGTACGTCACGAGTCTGCCTGATTGGCTGCAGCGGTTACTAGTGCACAAGGATGGATGGAAAGAAAAATATAATTCAGCGCTGGATGTAGGATTTATTTTTTTGTAACCCATCTAGAATGGCGCAGACTCGGCCACGCATCGCCCGACACGGTCAGATTGGTGCAGAAATCCGTACTGGAATCTGCCGGTAACAAAGATGTCGCTGCAGATCCGGCCGCACAGGGCAGAGGAGAACCGTGGAGACTGCGACACTTCACCAGCCGTGGGGTCACAGTGAGGGGTCTGTCACGGGTGGGAGCCGCAGTGCAGGTGGAGCTCCCCTCAGCCCGGCGCCCACACCGCTGCGCGCCATCATGCGTCCCATGTTCTCCCTCCCCCTCTGCCTATTCATGTGTCTTCATACTGACTCGGGCTCTCCCCGACGGCCAATGAGCGTTCGCCTTATTAACTCCCTACCGGACTTCACCCCTCGACGCCCCCGAGAGCCATACAGCCGCCATTAGGGCCCCCTGTGGCCCCCGGACACCCCACAGAGCCCCAATGCCCTGTTCGCAGTTACATACCTGTGAGCTTAGAACAAGCGCCAATGTTTAAGGGCTTTACTGCTCCTCCATGCCCTCTCCAAGATGGCGGCCAGGTTGCTAGGGCGGAGCAACCAATGGGAGCGTGGAATGATAGACGAACCGCCAATCAGCTGCAGCCTTTTAGCCACGTGTGTCCTGAGGTAGTGGATGGCGAAACGAGATTAGCGTTCACTGATCGCTCGGCCAGAGCTGGGGCGCGTGCGCGCTGGTGATCGGCCACAGATTGTGTCACTCACCATACGACCGATGTCGCCCATTGTGACACACATTGTTACTGCATTAAAAGACTCGGGAAAATGCACTAGCAAAAAAAAAGCCTAGTTCTAGTCTTTATGATATATTTTTTTACATTTTAGGGTTTTTTTCCAGTCACCTCTTAGTTTTCTGTCAGAAGTCATAGTTGAGGCTCATTTTTCACTTGTTTTTTATTTTTGGCACAAGTGTTGTTTAACGGCGCCATTCTGGGGGACGTACAGTCAGGGGTGGGATTCAAATTTTTAACAACAGGTTCTGTGTTTGTGCGTTGGTAAACCACACCCATTTTTAAGCCACACCCTTTTTAAGCCACACCCCCCGAAGCCTGCGGAATGGGATTCCCTCAAGAGGTTCTGCAGCAGCTGGGTTGTGATTCATACATATATGTTCCCTCCGCAGCTGCAGAACCTCTTTTTAAAGAAGGGGGGAGGTATAGCTAGTCAGAGGCTGAAGGATTACATCACTGCTCCCCACATTCTGCTGGGACTTGTAGTCCTGGAGGAACTGCAGGATGCAGGTGTGATTAATTTTTTCCACATAAAAGGTTTTAGGCAAAAACAGGTTCTGCAGCAGCAAGGCAGCCCCTCATAGCTTCACAAAAAACACTCCACTCTCCTTCCCTTCCCTCTTTAAAATGAGGTTCTGCAGCAGCTAAGGAGACGCAGGCAAGAAGGAAGGGCTCCTGGCACTGAAAGTGCCTAAATAATACAGTGCCCAAATAATAAAGTCACAGAGTGCCCAAATAATACCATCACATAATGCTCAAACAATACAGTGCCCAAATAATATCATCACATAGTGCTCATATAATACCTCATACAGTGCCCAAATAATACAGTGACATACTGCCCAAATAGCACATACTGCCCAAATAGTCTCCAGGCCAGGCCAGCCCCAGGCAGCGCCGCAGCTCAGGCAGCTGCTCACACTGTCATACAGTGCTGAGGGCCCACTGCCCAGCCCCAAATAATACAGTGACATACTACACTCACTGCCCAAATAATACAGTGACATACTGCCCAAATAATACAGTGCCATACTACACTCACTGCCCAAATAATACAGTGACATACTACACTCACTGCCCAAATAGCACATACTGCCCAAATAGTCTCCAGGCCAGGCCAGCCCCAGGCAGCGCTGCAGCTCAGGCAGCTGCTCACACTGTCATACAGTGCTGAGGGCCCACTGCCCAGCCCCAAATAATACAGTGACATACTACACTCACTGCCCAAATAGAACTTAGCACATACTGCCCAAATAGTCTCCAGGCCAGGCCAGCCCCAGGTAGCGCCGCAGCTCAGGCAGCTGCTCACACACACAGTACCTCAGAGACTCTGTAGCTCTGCCTCGCAGCCTCTGCTCTCTCCTCTCTCTTCAGCTCCTCCTCGTGACTGAAGATGGCCGCGGCGCGCCGCTACCCAATCGCCGCACTGCAGAGATCAGTCCGCGGGGGCTGGGGCTGGCGGTGTGTTGCGGCCAGAGGCGTATCTAGGCTTTCTGGCACCCGGGGCAAGAATTTGTCTCGGTGCCCCCCCGCACACATGCGATTTGCACCCTTAGGCCGGCGTCACACACAACGACAAAAAATCGGTCCGTTTTAGACTGTCGATTGTCGGATCAAAATGCAAACATCACACATCCTTCTGGCATCCGATTTTCCATCAAAGATGCGATTTAGTCGCATGGGTGTGTACCTTGTAACATCCGATTTTCATCCGACTTGCGAGATTTTCTCGCAGGCTTGCAAAACTGACATATAATGGATCCAAAAGAATAGTATTTCAATCACAAAAGAAAGAATAGATATATACACATAGAACACATATATATATATATAACGGATTAAGAGTGAAATAAAAGATGGTCAAAAATATGTGTTTTTTTTCATTAAAATTATTTATTCTTAAAGTGTGTGTTTTTTTATTTACTTCAATAGGATTAATAATTGATAGTTGTCTAATTGACAGCTCTCAATTATTAACCTGCCTTAAGGTCACCTTTCAATACTAAGGTGACATTAAGGTGAGATTATTAACCCATTCGCCACCGCTACAGGGCAATGGGAATAGTGGGGCAAAGTGCCAGAAAGGGTGAATCTAATTATAGATTTGCCCTTTCTGGGGTGTCTGGGGGCAGATGTTAGTAGCCAGGGGGGGCACAAAAAAAAAGTACCCTCCCTAGGCTATTATTATCTGCCCCCACTCGCTTGCTTTGTCCGTCTGGTGGAGAAAATACAGCGGGAGCCCACGCATTTTTTTGTCAACGAATTTACACCTTTAATTAACCCCTACATGTCTGAAATTTAGCACAAATACACTCATGTAATTGTAAGTTCTAAACAAATATCAAAATACAGGAAATGACATGGTTAACTGTGTGGAAACAATGTATCATTTCATGTCGGCTTCTGTGATTTCACAGATGCCGGCAATTGAATTTGCGGCTAAAGAACTGCCAGTCAATGTATACATAGAGTGCACAGTGCACTCTATGTATACATTGACTGGCAGTTCTTTTTTTTATATATATTTTTTTGGCATGATCTAGCGTTTATTCCTTGACAATACACTGAATACTTTGTTAATTATTTATCCTCCTTTTGTACTCATTTCTCTGAATAATGGTATCTAGGTTTTTCGCCTTTCTCTTTGTTGTTAAAGATTATGTATAAATATTGTTATTTTTTATATAACTATTTTGTAATCAATAAAATTGTCTTTGTATTTTTTCATAAATTGGCTCTGTTTTTCATATATTTTTTTGGGTATTCCCCCCACAATAAAGTATTCCCCCATCATTCCCACTTCTAATCCCCCCCCACAATAAAGTACTCCCCCCATCATTCCCACTCCTAATCCCCCCACAATAAAGTACTCCCCCATCATTCCCACTCCTAATCCCCCCACAAAAAGTATTCCCCATCATTCCCACTCCTAATCCCCCCACAATAAAGTACTCCCCTCATCATTCCCATTCCTAATCCCCCACAAAAAATTACTCCCCCATCATTTCCACTCCTAAACCCCCCACAATAAAGTATTCCCCCATCATTCCCACTTCTAATCCCCCCCACAATAAAGTACTCCCCCATCATTCCCACTCCTAATCCCCCCACAATAAAGTACTCCCCCCATCATTCCCACTCCTAATCCCCCCACAAAAAGTATTCCCCCATCATTCCCACTCCAAATCCCCCACACATAAAGTACCCCCATCTCCACTCCAAATCCCCCCACACGTAAAGTACCGCCACATCCCACTCCTAATCCCCCACAAAAAATTACTCCTCCATCATTTTCACTCCTAATCCCCCCCCAAAAAGTACTCCCCCATCATTCCCATTCCTAATCCCCCCACAATAAAGTACTCCCCCATCATTCCCACTCCTAATCCCCCCACAAAAAGTATTCCCCCATCATTCCCACTCCTAATCCCCCCACAATAAAGTACTCCCCCATCATTCCCACTCCTAATCCCCCCACAAAAAGTATTCCCCCATCATTCCCACTCCTAATCCCCCCACAATAAAGTACTCCCCCATCATTCCCACTCCTAATCCCCCACAATAAAGTACTCCCCCATCATTCCCACTCCTAATCCCCCCACAATAAAGTACTCCCCCCATCATTCCCACTCCTAATCCCCCCACAATAAAGTACTCCCCCATGCCACCCCACATTATGTACCCCCGTCTTCAGTGGTTTCTTCAGCTCCTCTGGAGCACACTCACCACCAGAGCAGGTCCCCCTTCTGGGCGCCGCCGGCGAGTGACGTCAGCAGCGTGATCACATGACCTGATCACGCTGCTGGCGTCGCTCTGACCCGCAGTCAGAGCTTCAATTGTACTGGCGTCTGTATAGACGCCAGTGCAATTGATTAGTGATGGGACTTCGGGTTTTTTTTTTTTTTTAATCGGCTCTTTCGGCTCGGCTCAGCAAGAAGAGCCGGCTCTTTCGGCTCTTGAATCGGCTCTTCAGTAATCTCACCAAAATAATGACACAAAACCTTCTAGTTAACAGATTAACATTGTTTATATTATTTTTCATTATAAGAACATCAAACAAATGCAAAAAATGTGCAAAACAGCAGTATAACTTAACAGTGAAACATTTTTAGAAGGTCATTAGGACAAATTGGCATTAAGAAACACTAAGTGCCTCAGTTTGGACGGGCTGATCCGGTTTCTTCTCTCTGTGATTGCAATGAGGCACATTCTATGTCATACAATCTTGGTATAATTGTTTGGGAGAGTGTCCTTCTGCATGGAATAACATACATAGGATTGAGAGCTTGGGTATAGCTTCTAAACCCCTTATCCTCCACAATTGAGAATGGTTGGAAATCCTTCGCAATCATTTTGGCCAATTCTTCGTCAATTGAAATTTTTTTTGCTGGGGTAAGGGCTTTATTTGGCATAAATTGGTGCATAGAGGTTTGGGTACTAGTTTTTGGTCTAACTGATGCCTGAGGGGTGGCTGTAGACGCTGCAGCAGCAGTACCAGTAGATGACGTACTGGGGGTCACATGGTCTGGAGCAGATACCTGCGTGCTATCTTCAATAGGCACTGTAGGGTGTGCAGTTCTGATATGCCTATGAAGGTTTGTGGTAGACCCTGCTCGAAAAGATAGTGTGTGCTTACAAAGCCTTACTGTTTCCAATGTCATCAAAGTGAGCCCAAATGCTGCTTCTCTTCTGCCGTTTGTCACTCATCTTTGATCATGTGTTTTGCACAGTAGTGTTATGATCAGTCACTTTTTACTGATGGAATTTGTCAGAAACCACACACTTTACAACATAAACCTGTGCAGAGACTTCAGGATTCTCCATCTGCTTTCACTGTAATATGGCTGGG
This sequence comes from Oophaga sylvatica, assembly GCA_033576555.1. Taxonomy (NCBI): domain Eukaryota; kingdom Metazoa; phylum Chordata; class Amphibia; order Anura; family Dendrobatidae; genus Oophaga; species Oophaga sylvatica. The sequence goes on from JARQOD010000004.1 coordinate 26,774,941, forward strand.
ATTCTTGTAACAGCACACACACCTCTGCCTGCCTGTATCTAACTCTCTCCTCCAGACAGTCAGGTACCGTCACTACAACACACTGAACACAGGGCAGGATGCCAATAGGCAAAGATGTAAGGCCTCTTTTACACATCCGGTGTGCGCCTGACGGCGCCCCCGGCATTTAGCCGCAGCGCCGCATCAGAAAACCTGATGCGCCGCTTGCGTTTTTTTTTGCATTGACTTGCATTAGCGCCGGATGGCGGAAATGTACATTCCGGCGGCCGGACAAAACGCAGCATGTAACGTTTTTTTTTTTTGCCGGATTCCCCTGATGTCTCCGGGCATCAGAAACCATCCGGCAAAAAAACGCATGCGGCGCATCAGGTTTTCTGATGCGGCGCTGCGGCTAAATGCCGGGGGCGCCGTCAGGCGGATGTGTGAAAGAGTTACTTAAACCCAAACCATGGGTAACATCATCAAACATAGTTCCAATAGGGAACAGGGCAACTCTTTACATAGTTTATTCAGATAAGAGGAACAGAGCATCCAGCCCAGCTAATAATAAGGAATTCTAACAGAATTTCTCTTAAAGAAATAAATTTTATTGAAAAAAATAACAATAAAAACGTTCACACAAAAATGTAATACTGGTGAAGTATAGTGGTGAATAGAACAAAAATGAAAAACCTAAGACACTTTACATGGTGCACTAACTATGCGTACCCACCCTACAAAACGCCCAAAATGATCAAAATAACTGCCAATAAGACAGTTTAACAATAAAGTGTGTAAATGGGCATCACAGTGAAAGGTACACCCAGGAAAGCGGTGTCATGGCAACATCAGGGGTTTGTGTGGTGTCGCAACAAGCGCAGTCAACCTCCCTACAAAATGCCATCTGGAGTGATATGAACAAAGTGTACCGCCATATACTGGAGCACCATACACGGATAGGGGGAAATCAGAAAAACCTAAATGGGACTATAGTAAATGCAGCATATAATGCAATCATGCTTACCCATGTGGGAATAAAGTGCCGGGTACGTGCCCCAATGTGTGAAAGAGGCCTAAGAAGACAGTGCATGTATGAGGACAAGTGAAAGGTGAGCTGTGACTGGCTGCTCTGTGGTCACATGTTCTGCCTTCATTTACATCCTGCTTCTGTATTGGGTGAATGAGATAACACTGTGCTGCTGCCGACTCCTCTCCTACAGTACTTTCAGCAGCAGCTTTCCTCTCTCCCCCTCCAGCACACAGTCTCTCCTGGCTCCTCGCCTCCCTCTCCACCACCAGGCTGACGTCAGCAGCACAGGGAAGGGAGGAGAGCAGAGCCACTAGATAACAAGCGGCTCACTGATAGGTGCCGGCTCATATCGTTCACAGTGAAGAGCGGCTCGTTCATGAACGTCACATCACTACAATTGATCCCTGGGAGCCGGCACGCAGCAGCTTCTCTGCGCCGGCTGTCAGCTTGACAGCCGGCACAGGGAACCGCCGACTCTCAGGTGCAAAATAGTTCCGGATCGCCGCTCTCATTCTCCCCGGTTCGGGGAACCGGCTGCTTTTTGAACAACCGGTTCCATCGAACCAGGGAGAACCGGCTGAATCCCACCCCTGCGTACAGTGCAGTGTTGTGGGGGGAAATGGAGGAAAAAAGACAGGAGTTCTGTAATTGCATTTTTTATATTCACTAGAAATGAGGGACATTTACAGCAGCCTGGTCCAGTGGCCCCGTCAGTAGCCGGCGGTCGGGGCCCTGCGAGCCGCCTCCTACCTGCTGGAATCCCCGGCTCCTCTTCTAATCAGTGGGTCCAGGGCGGCATCTTGTGGATCGCACCGCAACATCGACGCTCCGGGTCTGAAAAAGTATCCCAGCAATTACGGGGCAACTCGCAGGGCTCCCACCAGGCGGCCACGGACCACTGACACTTCCGCTAGAACCGAATGTATGTGCTCACCTCTAGTTACTGTGCCGTATAAATGACGTTAGGGCTCTTACAGATGTTTGAGCACGGACCGCAATGCACAGAATGTCAGAGGGTCTCCCTACCAGACCTCAGCCTGATAGAAATATCTGCGAGTCCTGGTGTGGAGACCAGCGGACCATCCGTGTATTTCACACCAAGTTTCTCAGATATCTGCATGAACCCCTTAGGCCGCAGTCAGACGTCCCATTTTTGCAAATGAGTGATATCCGTGCAACACTTAACAGCTCTCCTACCAATGATAGTGTGTGGGACCATTCACATGTCCAATTTTTTTCTGGGACCAAGTCATCCACTGCAACTATCGGAAATACACATTTCTCACCATGGAAACAACAAAAGACGGATTTTGGTAAGAACTTACCTGTAAAATCCTTTTCAGCGAAGGAAGGAAAGGAGACACACTAGTCATAACTAGTGGGTAGGCGGAGCCCAGATGAGATAGACACCTCAGATTAAAAAGAGTGTTGACCGGCCCCTCCAGCTCGGGCTCCTCCTACTCAGCTCTCCAGTTGTACACAAGCTTAAGGAAGAGCAATATCACCAGCGGAGCAACATAACCCCTTCTGAAGGACTTCAGAGAAAAAAACACAAGAATACAGGTTATGCATGCATTTAGGCAAAAACCACACAGTTCCAGGTACTACTCACTGGACCTGACCACTGCGATGAGCTGGCAATGCTGGAACAGAGCCTTAGCGCGTCGACCTCAGCCCAGATAATCGCTATCAGAGGAGGGTCACGCCGCATCTGCAAATACAACAACACACTTCTGCCATGGGAGGGAGCTGTGTCTCCTTTCCTTCCTTCGCTGAAGAGGATTTTACAGGTAAGTTCTTACCAAAATCCGTCTTTCAGCAGCAGAACGGAAGGAAAGGAGACACACTAGTCATAACTAGTGGGACGTCCCAAAGCAGTCCAAAAATTAAGGGTGGGAAAAAAACAGAAAAGGCAGAACCCAACAACCTAAGAAAATGCGCAACTAGCGCTGAAAGACGGATTTTGGTAAGAACTTACCTGTAAAATCCTTTTCAGCGAAGAAGGAAGGGAGACACACCATAACTAGTGGGTAGGCGGAGCCCCAGATAGGATCAATACCTCAGATTAGAAAGCGTGTTGACCGGCCCCTCCAGCTCGGGCTCCTCCTACTCAGCTCTTCAGTCGTACCAAAGCTTAAGGAAGAACAATATCACCAGCGAAGCAACATAACCCCTTCTGAAGGACTTCAGAGAAAAATACAAAAGTACAGGTTATGCATGCATTTGGCAAAGAAAAACCACACAGTCCCAGGTACTACTCACTGGACCTGACTACTGCGATAAGCTGGCAATGCTGGAACAGAGCCGTAGCGCGTCGACCTCAGCTCAGAAAATCGCTATCAGAGAAGGGCCACGCTGCTTCTCTAAATATAACAACACACTTCTGCCATGGGAGGGATGTGTGTCTCCCTTCCTTCTTCGCTGAAAAGGATTTTACAGGTAAGTTCTTACCAAAATCCATCTTTCAGCTGCAGATGAAGGAAGGGAGACACACCATAACTAGTGGGACGTCCCAAAGCAGTCCAAAAATTAGGGTGGGAAAAAAAACCAAAAGAGGCAGAAACCCAACAACCTAGATAAATGCGCAACAGGCGCCAAATACAAGTTAACTTAAAACTTAGATTACCTCTGCCTGCAGGACCCTACGTCCTAAGGCCGCATCAGCGGAAGCACTGACGTCCACCTTATAAAACTTTGTAAATGTGTGGACGGAACGCCAGGTCGCCGCTCGGCAGAGCTGAGCTGCCGAAGCCCCTTGATGAAAGGCCCACGATGAAGCCACAGCCCTCGTGGAGTGAGCTCGAATCTTAATCGGGCAAGGTTCGCCTTTAAGACGGTAAGCCTCCAAAATGGCTGACCGAATCCAACGAGCTATAGAGTCCTTGGAAGCTCGTTGACCACGTCTATGACCTGCTGGAATCACAAACAGAGAATCTGACTTCCTAAAACCTTGAGTAACAGACAGATAGAACTTCAAGGCCCGCACTAAATCCAATTTGTGCAAATCTCGTTCCTTTGCATTCCTTGGGCCCGGACAAAGTGAGGGCAACACAATATCCTGGTTAACATGAAACTGCGACACCACCTTAGGTAGAAAGTCGCCCCGTGTGCGAAGCACTACTCGATCCGGGTAAAACTCCAGGAAAGGCGGCGAGCAAGAAAGAGCTGCCAACTCAGAAACCCTTCTTAAAGAGGTTACCGCCACTAAGAATGCAACCTTCCAAGAAAGTAACGAAAGGCTAGTAGAACCCATAGGCTCAAAGGGCACATGCTGAAGAGCCTCCAAGACAAGGTTGAGTCTCCAAGGAGACACAGGTGCCTTCCGCGGTGGAAACTGACGGGTTACTCCTTGAAAAAAAGAACGCACGTCCCTACGCGAGGCGATAGCCTTCCGAAAAAGCACGGACAAAGCAGAAACCTGACCCTTCAGAGTGCTAACTGCTAAACCTTTGTCCAACCCGTACTGTAGAAAAGCCAACAGATTGGGAATGGAAAAAATCCTCGGATTCCTTGAGGAACCCGAACACCACGAAAAGAAGGCTTCCCAAGTTCTGTGATAAATCTTAGTAGTGGCCGGACCTCTAGCAGCTCGCAGAGTGGCAATGACTGCAGCTGAGAAACCTCTACGGGTCAATATTTCGGTCTCAAGAGCCACGCCGTCAAACGTAGAGACTTCAAGTCCGGATGACGAACGGGCCCCTGGGATAACAGGTCCGGGCGAAGAGGAAGTGGAAATGGCGGAGCCGCCAAGAGCGACACCAGTGTCGAGAACCACGTCCTTCTTGGCCAATCCGGGGCTATCAGCATAGCCGGAATTCTCTCCAGTCTGATCCGACGCAGCACCAGAGGAAGTAAGGAAATTGGCGGAAACACATAGACCAGTTCGAAATGGTCCCACGGAGCTACCAGAGCATCCACCGCCACAGCCTTCGGGTCCTTGTACCTGGATATGAAGGTTGGTAGTTTGGCATTGAACCTGGATGCCATCAAATCCACTTGGGGGGTTCCCCAGCGGGAGCACAGTAGTGCAAACACTTCCGGATGGAGACTCCATTCTCCAGGATCCATCTTCTCGCGACTGAGGAAGTCTGCCGTGGTATTCTGGACTCCTGGAATGTGGATCGCAGAGATGGCTGAAACCCTGGTCTCGGCCCATAGCAGGATCCGAGACACCTCCATCATGAGCCTGGAACTCCTCGTCCCGCCTTGGTGATTGATATACGCGACCGCCGTCGCGTTGTCTGTCTGCACTCGGATTGGCAGACCGCTCAAAGGGACCGTCCAGTGCTGGAGGCAAAGAAAAATTGCCCTCAATTCCAAGATATTGATCGGTAGAATAGACTCTTCCGATGACCATACTCCCTGGATCCAAAGGTCGTTCCAGACACCCCCCCAGCCCGTCAGGCTGGCATCGGTGGTTATGACCGACCACTTCGGAGGGAGGAAAGATTTCCCCAGGGATAACGCTTCTGGACGTAACCACCATTCTAGGGATTCCCGTACCCTGTGAGAGATGATGACGCTGCAATCCAGCGAAGCCTGCGATCGATCCCAACGACTCAGAATGAGCCTCTGGAGGGCCCTGGAATGAAACTGGGCAAACGGAAGTGCCTCCATGGACGCCACCATCAAACCCAGGAGGCGCATACACTTCCGAAATGACATTGCTGTCGAAGACTTCATAGTCTGTACATGTCGAAGTAGACATGTCCGCTTGTCTGGGGGTAGGGACACCACTGCCCGTACCGTGTCGAAATGCATCCCTAAAAACAGGATTGACTGAGACGGCTCCAGAGACGACTTCTCCCAATTGACCAGCCACCCGAAATCCTCCAGGAGCTGAAGGGATAGGTTGCGAGCCGTCACCGCCTCCTCCTTTGAGGATGCCACAATCAAAAGATCGTCCAGGTAGGGAAAAATCGCAACCTCCTGTCTTCGAAGAATTGCCATGAGAGGCGCCAGAATTTTTGTAAAAACTCTGGGCGCCGAGGCCAAGCCGAATGGCAGAGCCACATACTGGTAATGGTCCTGACCTATGGCAAAACGAAGGAAGCGCTGATGAGTCCTTCCGACGGGAACATGCAAATAAGCGTCGCGAATGTCGATTGACACCAAAAAAAACGTTCTGCGACAGGGCCGCCACCACGGAGCGAAGTGACTCCATGCGGAATTTTTGGGTGTGGACATGCCGATTCAATCTTTTGAGATCCAGAATAGGACGAAATTTGTCCTCCTTTTTGGGAACCACAAAAAGATTGGAATAAAATCCTCTTCCTCGGTCCTCCGGCGGTACCGGTATTACCACACCCTTCTGCAGAAGGGAGTCGACCTCTTGCAGCAGAGCGGTAATTAACTCGGGCTCTGACGGTGTGCGAGACTGGCAAAACCTGTCCAGAGGTCGAGACGAAAACTCTATGAAATAGCCTGCCGACACTACCCGCGTTACCCAGGTGTCCGGAACGTGGGAAACCCAAGTCACTTTGAATTGGAGCAGGCGACCCCCCACTCGAGAGCCCTCGAATGGAAACCTGGCGTCAGTCCGCCTTGGCGGGCTTCTTGTCAGTCTACCGCTTGTCTTGACGGAAACTTGATTTCCAGGGAGTACGGGATTTCTGAGTGAACTTTTTACCCGAAAAAGAGGGACGACCCGATCCCCAAGAGGACTGACCGAATCGTCCCTTGGAACGAAAGGATCGCCGGCCACCACCGGCACCAGTCCTGCCAGGCGCAGAAGCCGTAGCCCTTCGCTGTGGTAAGGCTGCTTCTTTCGTCTTTGCCTTGGCAATCAGCTCTGAAAGATCAGATTCAAAAAGCTGACTACCCTTGTAGGCTAGAGACAGCAAACCTTGTTTTGACACTGCGTCCCCAGTCCACTGTCTAAGCCACAGTGCTCTTCTGACTGACCGCCGAAGCTTGCGCCCTGGACAACAGAGATGCAGTATCCAGACCTACATCATAGCTATAAGAAACTGCAGTCTCCAATAAACCGAGAAGTCCGTCTATCTCGGATAACGGAGATCCATTTTGCAACGCCGTTCGTATACGGTCCAACCAGCACAGGGAAGCCCTACAAGCACACATGGATCCTAGCACCGCTTTGAATCCATGACCCGAGGCCTCGTAGTTGGATTTCGCTGCCATCTCCGTTTTTCTGTCTAACGGTTCCTGCAGACTTGCCTTCCCTTTAACAGGGAGCAATGAGGATTTACTAAGCTGGGATAAAGGAACATCCACTTCAGGAGAAGAAATCCAATTATCCGTCAACTCCGTAGAACACGGATATTGTGCGTCAAAAAAACGTGTTCCTTGAAAACGTTTATCTGGACACAGGCGTTCCTTCTCCACTACTTCATTAAGCTCATCTAGAGCTGGCAATGTCGCTCGTGACTTACGGTACTCTTGGTACATTCGAGGTGACTTACCAGGACGTGTAGTTACCTCCTCCGGCAACTGTAACGCCTCCCTCATGGCTTCAATAAAAGCCTCTGTTCGGTCTAAAGGGACAGAATGTCCCTGCCGATCCTTATCTGAACCGGATAACTCCCCATCTGAATTTGAAGGGGAACCCTGACCGCATTCCATATCAGAGAGGTCTGATTCGCTACGTGGAAATGATGAAACCGGCCTGTGTCGCTTCGTTCCATGAGAGGATCTAGCTGACACCCAATGACCTAAAAGGTCAGAAAGGCCATCAATAGAGCGAGCGATGGCATCCAATTTGGCATCGCTGTGACCTCCAATTGCTGCGCTTGACGTCGAGGCCTGTGTATCAGACTCGCGTGACTGATTCTGAAGCAGATTTGGCACACGGTCCGCACCTTCTGGACCCTGTTCCGACATGCCCTTACACAGTATAAGGCAGGTCAAAGCCTGTCAGCAATTATGAAAAAAAGTGTGGCTTCTCAAGCGAACGCAGCAAGCACGCTGAAGGGTTAAAGCCCTTAGTGAGAGAGCTACCCCAGCTGTATCAGCTGAATATTCAGCAATATAATTAACTCTTACAAGTTCTGACCCCAAACTGGGATAGAACCTGTTCGGCTGTTGAAAAGGTTAACCCTTTAAAAGGGGTTAATATCGCCGACTCCCCACTACTCCCTTATTAATAGAAGGGGTGTGCGAGTCCCATGGCAAAATAAGGTCTCTATATAAGACCGCAGCTGCAAGATAACGCTATCTGTATTTTCTCTACAGATAGGTTCTGCGCTGTGGGGGTGAGAGCGTTATCACTCACCCAGCTGGTCGCGGTGATGTAAATGTGATACGGGAGGAGCGGAGCAGGAAGGAGCCCGTGGAGCCTTTTTGTAATGGCCGCCGCGCTGAGAGGAATCTGAAGAGAAGCGCCTAATCGCGCGCTTCTGTGACAGAAAAGCCCGGGAGCGTGAAGCCACGCCCCCCGCTGTCTCAAAAAAAAAAAAAAAAAGAGCGCAAACTCCTTCGCTCTCTGCTCTCCCCTGTCTGCAGATGTCTGCCTGCGGACAGAATACAGTCACCAAACATGTATTTCACAAGTAACAGCGGCTGCCGCAACAGCCGCTGAAAGCACTCACACACACTTTAATAAAAATGTGAGGTAAAAATGCGTGGTACTCACCAGCCGAGCGCCACAGGGACCCCCAGGGGTTTCTGGCGCTATGCCCATGCTTCCCACCAGGGCGGGGGACGCAGTGACCCCTGTGCGCGGTTTGCGCCCCCGCCAGGGAAGCCATCCTCATCCCCCCGGGCCGGCAGGGTTCTGCAGGGACCACCATTAGGGTAATACAGATCCGCCAAGGGAGAGGTTGGGGTCCAGCAGCGCTGAGACCCGAGACCTCTAGACCACTCTGGTGATCCAAGTCTCTTGTCCGATAAAAAATAATAAAATCTTCTGAGGAGCTGCTTCCAGCAGCGACCGTCCTCTGGGACCTAAAATTTTAGACTGAAGAGCTGAGTAGGAGGAGCCCGAGCTGGAGGGGCCGGTCAACACGCTTTCTAATCTGAGGTATTGATCCTATCTGGGGCTCCGCCTACCCACTAGTTATGGTGTGTCTCCCTTCCTTCATCTGCAGCTGAAACACAAGTTAAAGAGAACTTTAAACTACCGCCGCCTGCAGGACCCTACGTCCTAAGGCTGCATCAGCGGAAGCACTAACGTCCACCTTATAAAATTTTGTAAAGGTGTGGACGGAGCGCCAGGTCGCCGCCCGGCAGAGCTGAGCTGCCGAGGCCCCTTGATGGAAAGCCCACGATGAGCCCACAGCTCTCGTGGAGTGAGCTCGAACCTTAATCGGGCAAGGTTCGCCCTTAAGTCGGTAAGCCTCCAAAAGACCGTATCCAACGAGCTATGGAATCCTTGGAAGCTCGTTGACCACGTCGACGACCTGCTGGAATCACAAACAGAGAGTCCGACTTCCGAAAACCTTGGGTAACAGACAAATAGAACTTCAAAGCCCGCACCAAATCCAATGTGTGCAAGGCCCGTTCCTTCGCATTCCTCGGCCCCGGACAAAGAGAGGGCAACACAATATCCTGGTTAACATGAAATTGCGACACCACCTTAGGTAAGAAGTCGCCCCGTGTGCGAAGCACTACGCGATCCGGGTGAAACTCCAGGAAAGGAGGCGAGCAAGAAAGAGCCGCCAACTCAGAAACCCTTCTCAAAGAGGTGACCGCCACTAGGAAGGCAACCTTCCAAAAGAGAGCAAAGAAAGACTAACAGAGTCCATAGGCTCAAAAGGCCCGTGTTGAAGAGCCTCCAAAACAAGATTGAGACGCCAAGGAGACACAGGCGCCTTCCGCGGCGGAAACTGGCGGGTTACTCCGCGAAAAAAGGAACGTACGTCCCTACGCAAGGCGATAGCCTTCCGGAACAGCAAGGACAGAGCAGAAACCTGACCCCTCAGGGTGCTCACTGCCAAACCCTGTCCAGCCCGAATTGCAGGAAGGCCAACAAATTGGGAATGGAAAAAATCCTCGGGTTCCTTGAAGAACCCGAACACCACGAAAAGAAGGCTTCCCAAGTCTTGTGGTAAATCTAGTAGTAGCCGGACCTCTGGCAGCTCGCAAAGTGGCAATGACTTCGGCTGAAAAACCTTGACGGGTCAATATTTCGGTCTCAAGAGCCACGCCGTCAAACGCAGAGACTTCAGGTCCTTCTCGCAACTTAGAAAGTCTGCCGTGATATTCTGAACTCCTGGAATGTGGATCGCAGAGATGGCTGGTACTCTGGTCTCTGCCCATACCAGGATCCGAGATACCTCCACCATGAGTCTGGAACTCCTTGTCCCGCCTTGGTGATTGATATATGCGACCGCCGTCGCATTGTCTGTCTGCACTCGGACAGGCAGACCGCTTAAAGGGACCGTCCAGTGTTGGAGGCAAAGGAAAATCGCCCTCAATTCCAGGATGTTGATCGGCAAGACAGACTCTTCCGACGACCATACTCCCTGAGTCCAGAGATTGTTCCAGACACCCCCCCAGCCCGTCAGGCTGGCATCGGTGGTTATGACCGACCACTTCGGAGGGAGGAAGGACTTCCCCAGGGATAACTCTTTCGGATGTATCCACCATCCTAGAGACTCTCGTACCCTGTGGGAGATGATAACACTGCAATCCAGTGAAGCCTGCGATCGATCCCAACGGCTCAGAATGAACCTTTGGAGGGCCCTGGAATGAAACTGGGCAAACGGAAGTGCTTCCATGGACGCCACCATCAACCCCAGAAGGCGCATACAGCTTCGAAGGGACATTGCTGTCGAAGACTTCATAACCCGTGCATGTCGAAGGAGACATGCTTGCTTGTCTGGAGGCAGGGACACCACTGCTCGTACCGTGTCGAAATGCATCCCCAAAAAAAGGATTGACTGCGACTGTTCCAGAGACGACTTCTCCCAATTGACCAACCACCCGAAGTCCTCCAGGAGTTGAAGGGATAGATTGCGAGCAGTTACCGCCTCCTCCTTTGAAGACGCCACAATCAGAAGGTCGTCCAGGTAGGGAAGAATCGTAACCCCCTGCCTTCGAAGAATCGCCATGAGAGGCGCCAGAATTTTTGTAAAAACTCTGGGCGCTGAGGCCAACCCGAATGGCAGAGCCACAAACTGGTACTGGTCCTGACCTATGGCAAAACGAAGGAAACGTTGGTGAGCCCTTCCGATTGGAACGTGCAAATAAGCGTCGCGAATGTCGATTGACACCAAAAAGTCGTTCTGCGACAAGGCTGCCACAACGGAGCGAAGCGACTCCATGCGAAACTTTCGGGTATGGACATGCCGATTCAATCTTTTGAGATCCAGGATGGGGCGAAATTTGTCCTCCTTTTTGGGGACCACAAAGAGGTTGGAATAAAACCCTCTTCCCCTGTCCTCTGGTGGAACCGGTACCACCACACCTTTCTGCAGAAGAGAGTCGACTTCTCGCAGTAGAGCGGCACATAGCTCGGGCTCTGACGGGATGCGAGATTGGCAAAAACTGTTCGGGGGTCGAGAAGAAAACTCTATGAAGTAGCCTGCCGACACAAACCGCGTCACCCAGGTGTCCGGGACGCGGCAAACCCAAGTCAATTTGAATTGAAGCAGGCGACCCCCCACTCGAGAGCCCTCGAGCGGGACCCTGGCGTCAATCCGTTTTAGCGGGCTTTTTGTCAGATTCCCGCTTGTCTTGACGGAAACTTTGTTTCCAGGGAGTGCGGGATTTCTGAGAGGTCTTTTTTCTTGAAAAAGAGGGATGACCCGATCCCCAAGAGGGCTGACCGAACCGTCCCCTGGACCGAAAGGACCGTCGACCACTACCGGTACCAGGCCTGCCAGACGTAGAAGCCACAGTTCTTCGCTGTGGTAAAGCTGCTTCTTTTGCCTTTGCCTTGGCAATCAACTCCGTGAGGTCAGATCCAAATAGCTGACCACCCTTGTAAGCCAAAGATAGCAAACCTTGCTTGGAAACCGCATCACCGGTCCACTGTCTAAGCCACAGTGCTCTCCTGACTGTGACCGCCGAGGATTGTGTCCTGGACAGCAGTGACGCAGTATCCAGGCCTGCATCATAGCCAAACTGAATTGCACTCTCCAACAATTCGAAAAGTCCATCCACCTCGGATAACTGAGGTCCACATTTCCTCCGTAAATGGTCCAACCAGATCAGAGAAGCTTTATAAGCACACATGGATCCTAGCACTGCTCTGAAACCATGACCCGCGGCCTCGTAGATGGACTTTGCCGCCATCTCCGTTTTTCTGTCCAGCGGGTCCTGCAGACTCGCCTTCCCTTTAACAGGAAGTAATGAAGATTTGCTAAGCTGGGATAAAGGAACATCCACTTCAGGAGAAGGAATCCAATTATCAATCAACTCCGTAGAACACGGATACAGAGACTCAAAAAGTCGTGTCCCCTGAAAACGTTTGTCTGGACACAGACGCTCCTTCTCCACTGCTTCATTAAGCTCATTCAGGGATGGTAAGTTCGAAAGCGACCTATGCGACTCCTGAAACATCCGGGCCGACTTACCAGGGCGTGTAGTTACTTCCTCCGGTAACTGCAATGCCTCCCTCATAGCTTCAATAAAAGCTTCTACACGGCCCGAAAAAGAGGCAGAGTACCTTTGCCGATCCTCTTTATCCGAATCGGATATCCCTCCCGAACTTGAAGGGGAACCCTCCATACCAGAGCTCTCCGAGTCGCTACGTGGGAAGGAAGGCACCGGCCTGTGTCGCTTCCTGCCATGAGGTCTGGCTGACACCCAATAACCTATAAGGTCAGACAGGCCATCAATCGAACGAGTGAGGGCCTCCATCTTGACATCACTGGGGCCTCCGACTGCTGCGCTCGACGCAGTCGAGGCCTGCGTGTCAGATACGCGAGACTGATCTTGTAGCGGAACTGGGAGACGGTCCGCACCTGGGTTCTGATCCGACATGTCCTCACACAGTATATGGCAGGTTAAACCTGTCAGTAATTAGAACGGTGTGGTTTCTTAAAGAAAACAAAACGAACGCTGAAGGGTTAAGCTCTTAAAGAGAGAGCTACCCCAGCTGTCCCCCAGTTAAGGGTTAACCGCCTAAGAAGGGGTTAATGTCACAGGCTCCCCACAACCTGTATTAATGTAACGGGTGTGCGAGCCCCAGGTGCCTCTTATGAGGTAGCAGGTGCAGACAGTACAGTCCTCAAGGTATGCCACACTAAACAAACAAATCGCTAAAATATTGCGCTATTTTGCGCATCTCAAAGAACGCTTATGCGACTTTAAAGACGTCGCTATCGTGATCTTAGCGGGCGTTCAGTGTGCCAGAACCCCAGGAAGGTGCCCTGCGCTGCGGGGGTGAGGAGTTTTTAAGCTTCTGCCCTGATAGGCAGAAGCGACTCACTGAGCTTCGCGGTGCTGTTCTTCTAAGTACGGGAGGAGCGGAGAGTGAGGAGCCCGAAGCGTGCAATGGCCGCCGCGCTGAGGAGATAGCCGGAAGGGCAGAGGAAATCTCGCGCTTCAGAGCGCTTCCTGCCCGGGAAGCGCGAAGCCACGCCCCCCGCCGGCTTCAAAAAAAGCGCGGGACTCCTCCGTTCTCCGGTCCCGTCCCACGTCCTGCAGGCATCCACCTGCGGACAAAAAAACACACAGTCACCAATCATGCACTGTAACAGCGGCTGCCGCAGCAGTCGCTGAAGCACTCAAACACATATTAAAATGTGGAGTACTCACCCAGCCGAGCGCCACAGGGACCCCCAAGGATTTGTGGCGCTATGCCCATCGCTTCCCCCCAGGGCGGGGAACGCAGTGACCCCAGCAGCGCGGTTTGCGTCCCCGCCAGGGAAGCCATCCTCATCCCCCCGGGCCGGCAGGGTTCTGCAGGGACCACCATATAGGGTAATACAGATCCGCCAAGGGAGAGGTGGGGGTCCAGCAGCGCTGAGACCCCTGAGACCACTTCTGGTGATCCAAGTCTCTGTCCGATAAAAAATAATAAAATCTTCTGAGGAGCTGCTTCCAGCAGCGACTATCCTCTGAGACCTCAAATTTTAAACTGGAGAGCTGAGTAGGAGGAGCCCGAGCTGGAGGGGCCGGTCAACACTCTTTTTAATCTGAGGTGTCTATCTCATCTGGGCTCCGCCTACCCACTAGTTATGACTAGTGTGTCTCCTTTCCTTCCGTTCTGCTGCTGAAAACCCTCAATGTCGCCCTGATCCGCTCCCACCTGGACTACTGTAACACTCTATTAATTAGCCTCACCCTCACTCGACTTTCGCCTCTCCAGTCCATCCTTAATGCAGCATCTAGGGTCGTCCATCTGGCTAATCGGTACTCGGACGCGTCCGCTCTTCGCCTATCATTGCACTGGCTGCCCATTCATTATAGGATCCAATTCAAACTGCTCACCACAGTGCGGACCCCCCCCTACATCTGCCACATTTCTGTTTATCGGTCTACCCGTTCGTTATGCTCTGCAAACGACTTTCGACTAACCTCTGCACTGCAGTTACCATGTGCTATTGGGTGCATGGAGGATGTGAACACAGGAATAGGCAGGAGCAGATTATGATTTAAATTTAGGAGGGAACAGGGGAGTTAGGTTAGTGAGTTGAAGTGATAGGCTAGACTAAACAGATGTGTTTTTAAAGTAGGCTTAAAAACATAGATATTCGTCAGATCTTTTGGGGCAATGCATTCCAGAAAACTGGCGCAGCACGAGAGAAGTCTTGGTGCCAGGTTCTGAATATGGAGGATGTTAGTCTTAAATCTGTTGCAGAATGGAAGGGACTGGAAAGGTGATATAAAAAACGGAACAATATTGTAGGGTCTTAATTTGAGAAAAAAACAAAAGGAAAAGAACCCCTTTAAAAATTAACAGCTGCAGGCTCACAATGTCATTTGGCAGTGTGGGAACCGCAGCTGTCCGACAGGCGGTGATGATTTTACCGCCAATCAGAAGCATTGTTTGCTGCGCTGTCATACACATGACGGTGTTCAGGGGGGGCCGAACCCGAACAGTAACATGAACTTCCTGGTGAAGTCCGTCTTCGGTGTCCGTGCCCGAACGCCGAACTTTACTGTTCAGATTCGCCCATCTCTAATCATCAGTCCAGCATGGACGTATCCCATCCTTAACCTCTAGGGGAAAAAGAGAGAAAGAAATCCCTGGAAGAAAATAATAATACCCCGGTATCCTACAGGGAATGCTCCCTCCTCCATTTACAGGATGCAAGGACCATTGCTAGTATCCATCCAGGTCATCGCCTCTTTTGGGTTATCAAACATCTGTACTTTTCCCGTCGCAACCACTCTCAGACGTGCCGGGTACACCATGGAATGTAGCATCTGTTTCACACAGTCTCTTCTTTACGTCCATGAATTGCGCTCTTCTTTGTATTTCTGCCGAGAAATTCGTATATATGCATACATTTGTACCATTGGTGGATAAATCTTGATGGTCTCTAGCTTTGCGCAGAATTAGGTCTCCGTCTCTGAAGTGCAGCAGTTGCATTATAATAGGTTGGGGTGGTGCACCTGGTGGTTCTGGACTGGTGGGTACTCTGTGTGCACGTTCTATGACAAAAATCGGTGTTAAAGGCGTCCTTGCTGAATTTCTCCAGCAGCCAGGATTCAAAGTATACCCAACGGATCTTGACCCTCCATCTTTAACGTAAATACTAAATTTAACGTAAATTTCCTTTTTTCTTAGCAGTTTTAGGTAATGAAATTATTAACAGATTGCTGATTTGCTTCTTAACTGTGTGCCACAAACGACTGCTTGTATGGCAGCCTAAGAACCATACGGCAAACACTGCAGGTAGTTTTTCCACGATTTGTTGTTTTTGACACGTGGTTTGTGACCATGGAACTTGGATATGTTAAGCACACTGAAGCCTCTCAAACTGTGTGATTGAAAACTGCATTGCAAAACCACAGCAATTCACAGTAAAATGATATACAATTTATTCTGCATGCCATAGACAACCACATGTTCAGGCAGTAAATGATTTGTGCCCGATTTACTCTGCCGATACTGTACGGTATTAGATATTATGTTGCACGGAAGATTCTACGTCAGTTGTGGCGGATTTCTAGCGTCTCTGCATATGTACCCATTGTTACCATTATTAAAATAAATACTCTAAAAACACTCTACATGACAAACAAATACCACAAACCAATTTTTGGGATATTTTTAATGGAAGCAAGTTGTAATTGGCACATGGAAAAGAAAAAAAAACAATAAAGTACTAGAACTCTACCAGGCATTTCTCTAAAAGATTCACAGTTTGGCAGTGTTGGCAAACCTACTGATGTGGCTGCCTTTTACAGGCCAAAACAATCTCGTGGCAGAGGTAAACCTACAATATATGGTTAAATCCTAAATAAACTGCGCATGTAAACTTTTTCTTCCACAAATATAGTATTAGTACATTTAGTAATGGTGACCTGTCAGCACCCGTACAGGCGGAGCAAATGGACACGACAAAGATCAGTAAAGCTCAGGAGCTGACGGCGGTTCAGAAGACTGATTGTATTAGATACAGATTACCTGATTTGCAGTTACAGTTCTCGGATAGGAAAAAACAAAAATGTGTCCAGCACTTTATGTGGCAGTTCTCACTGTGCTTGAATTATGGCTTAAGCCTTTATCTGGTGGTAAAGGATGGTCTGTATATGGTGGTATGGTCTGATCTGTATGACATGGTCTGTATGTTATATGACATGATCTTCTCTCTAGAAACTTAGTACTTGTATGTATGTAGATTAATGCTATGAAATATTTTTTTCCCATGTATGACATGTTATGATAGCTGATATACATGAGCTACGGTATTCGTGATGAATTAGAAAAATCGGTTGCATGATTGTGCACCTTATCGTAAATCCCTGCTTGCAATAATATCCCTATATATTGTTGGTCCTAATTTTATAAGTATTCTAACAATTTTCTTCATTATAAAAAAGTAAAAAAAAAAAAATCCTGAGTTAGCAGCATTAGTGTAAAGTCTCTAAATCTAGGGAAGCCGGAGACGTCACAGCAGTTATCGGGACTTTACAGACGATCCCACTTCTTAGCGGCAGCGATCTTCCAAGCATCAATGCAATGGGCAAGTACAATCCGCTCCGGAAAATCCTCTTCAATTTCAGGGAAAGAGACATTTTTGGCATCAAGAAGAGGTCCTAGTACTTCCCGAAGTCTGCAACCACAAATGTGAGACAGTTTACACGAGTGATTAAACACAGGAGGCAGTATGTTATTACAGGTACCTTTCTTAAAAAAAAAAATGTTGCAGGTGGGTCAATGTGATAAAAAATGACTAATACATTTACTTTTTAAATTGGCTGCAGTCACTGGACTTCCCTGCAGCTTCCTGCCCCAAAAAGCTGAATATTTGGAGCCTCTTGTAGGAAGAAATTAAACTGGTGACACATAATTGGCCATTTCTATTTCATCATTGTAATACATTCAGCGTACGCAGAATAGGGGAAAGCTCCCGCTGCACATGCCGACCATATACATAGATCCTTGACATGTGCAACACAAGTGATCTTTTGCGGTATGCTCCATATACTTTATGGAAATCATTGGGCGACAAGTGGCACACGACCTATATAGTAGCAAACGTAGTCTTCTATTTGCAATATGCTTTGCAGAATGGTTTCCACATATAGGAGTGTGAAGAGCTTGGCCTCGTTCTAAAGACTAATGGACCAATGGACGTAGAGCTGAATCCACGGCTCTAAGTGATTCGGACTTTTTCCAGCACGGAGCACCGGTTACCTCAATCTTATTGATGTGTTCTATTTGAGATTTGAGGTAGGCGGGGGGGGGGGGGGTGAGGGTGTGAACACTTCTGCTCATTAAGGGGGCTGATGCCGGGGGGGGGGGGGGAGGACAATAAACCACATGTTTAGTGATGAGTTGGGGCAGTGATGTCTAGGGGCAAGGGTCTATTGCTGAGGACTTGGTGTCCAAGTATGGCTGGCCTATGGAGATTGGTTGCCGACTGGGCTGGATACGCCTCCTATGGTTGTGGGATCTGTCATCTGGATTTGAGGAGCATTCTTAAGGACTGTTTCTGCTGGATACATGTGCTTCGGTGGTGTTATTTGTCGACTGGATGAGCATGGACTGTGACTACAGACTATATTGGCAGGAGATAAGAAATCTGTGGGCCAACCAAAAGTTGGAAGACCGTGAGTATTGCCTGGTTCGGGGGCAGAGGAACTACTGGCCCCGGGGATGGGATCTTGTGGACTGGGGGAAATGTATTTTGGCCATCTACCCAGAGTTGTAAAACCATGGACTTAAGGAATACAAAATAGTTGCATCGTTAATCTGCCTAGGTGATTATTACAGCCCACAACCTCAGATCTTCACAACCCATGTTGAGCGGATAAAAAAAAAAGTGTGAACAGAGCCTTAGATAGCGGTCTATTAGATGGCTGTTCAATCATTAGCCATCTGCCTTCTATCAGCAGATAAAATTGCCTTTTTGGCTTGATTGGACATGTTAATTTTAATGGGTGGAAGGGAAGAAAGACGGATTTTGGTAAGAACTTACCTGTAAAATCCTTTTCAGCGAAGAAGGAAGGGAGACACACTAGACCAGGGGTGGGCAATTAATTTTGCCAGGGGGCCGCATGAGAAATTGGGATGGTTTTAGAGGGCCGGACTAATATAATTAACTCCGTTCTACCCAATACTGTATACTGTATACTGTATATATACATACCTGCCCATTATCATCATCTTCTCCCCATCATCATCAATGCCTCCCCATTATCAGCAATGCCTGCCCATCATCATCTTCTCCCCATCATCAATGCCTGCCCATTATCATCAATGCCTGCCCATTATCATCATCTTCTCCCCATCATCATCAATGCCTCCCCATTATCAGCAATGCCTGCCCATCATCATCTTCTCCCCATCATCATCAATGCCTGCCCATCATCATCATCATCTTCTCCCCATCATCAATGCCTGCCCATTATCATCAATACCTGCCCATTATCATCATCTTCTTCCCATCATCATCAATGCCTGCCCATCATCATCATCATCATCATCTTCTCCCCATCATCAATGCCTGCCCATTACCATCAATACCTGCCCATTATCATCATCTTCTCCCATCATCAATGCCTGCCCATCATCATCATCTTCTCCCCATCATCAATGCCTGCCCATTATCATCAATACCTGCCCATTATCATCATCTTCTCCCCATCATCATCAATGCCTCCCCATTATCAGCAATGCCTGCCCATCATCATCTTCTCCCCATCATCAATGCCTGCCCATTATCATCAATGCCTGCCCATTATCATCATCTTCTCCCATCATCATCAATGCCTCCCCATTATCAGCAATGCCTGCCCATCATCACACACACAGACAGCACATAAGCACTCTCTCACATACATACATACACACACACACACACACACACACACACACAGCACGGCACTACATAGACACAGACACACACAGAGACACGTCTTACCTGTCCAGCGTCCCCGCTCTCTGACACAGCCGGCCGCTGAATGATGACGTCATTCAGCGGCCGGCTGTGAGAGGAAGCGCCGGTGGAGCCCGGAGCTGCAGCAGCGGAGGCACGGGAGAGGTAAGTATTGTGCCAGCTGACGCCGGGGCCCTGAGACTGCCGGAGCGCCTCCGCGGGCCGGTCACTGACAGCCGGCGGGCCGGATGCGGCCCGCGGGCCGCCCCTTGCCCGGGTCTGCACTAGACATTACTAGTGGGTAGGCGGAGCCCAGACGAGATAGACACCTCAGATTAAAAAGAGTGTTGACCGGCCCCTCCAGCTCGGGCTCCTCCTACTCAGCTCTCCAGTTGTACCAAGCTTAAGGAAGAGCAATATCACCAGCGGAGCAACATAACCCCTTCTGAAGGACTTCAGAAAATAAAACACAAAAATACAGGTTATGCATGCATGTAGGCAAAAATCACACAGTTCCAGGTACTACTCACTGGACCTGACCACTGCGATGAGCTGGCGATGCTGGAACAGAGCCTTAGCGCGTCGACCTCAGCCCAGATAATCGCTATCAGAGAAGGGTCTCGCCGCATCTGAAAAACAACAACACACTTCTGCCATGGGAGGGATGTGTGTCTCCCTTCCTTCTTCGCTGAAAACGATTTTACAGGTAAGTTCTTACCAAAATCCGTCTTTCAGCTGCAGATGAAGGAAGGGAGACACACTAGACATTACTAGTGGGACGTCCCAAAGCAGTCCAAAAACTAGGTTGGGAAAAAAACCAAAAAAGGCAGAATCCCAACAACCTAGATAAATGCGCAACAGGCGCCAAATACAAGTTAACTAGAACTTTAAACTACGGCCGCCTGCAGGACCCTACGTCCTAAGGCCGCATCAACAGAAACACTGACGTCCACCTTATAAAACCTTATAAACGTGTGGACAGAAAGCCAGGTCGCCGCTCGGCAGAGCTGAGCTGCCGAGGCCCCTTGATAAAAGGCCCACGAGGAAGCCACAGCCCTCGTGGAGTGAGCTCGAATCTTAATCGGGCAAGGTTCGCTTTTAAGTCGGTAAGCCTCCAAAAAGGCCGACCGAATCCAACGAGCTATAGAGTCCTTGGAAGCTCGTTTACCACGCCAACGACCTGCTGGAATCACAAACAGAGAGTTTGACTTCCGAAAACCTTGAGTAACAGTCAAAAAGAACTTCAAAGCCCGCACCAAATCCAATGCGTGCAAGGCCCGTTCCTTCGCATTCCTTGGCCTCGGACAAAGAGAGGGCAACACAATATCCTGGTTAACATGAGATCGCGACACCACCTTAGGTAAGAAGTCGCTCCGTGTGCGTAGCACTACACGATCCGGGTGAAAACTCCAGGAAGGGAGGCGAGCAAGAAAGAGCCGCCAACTCAGGAACCCTTCTCAAAGAGGTGACCGCCACTAGGAAGGCAACCTTCCAAGAGAGCAAAGAAAAACTAACAAAGTCCATAAGCTCAAAAGGCCCATGTTGAAGAGCCTCCAAAACAAGGTTGAGACGCCAAGGAGACACAGGCGCCTTCCGCGGTGGAAACTTGCGGGTTACTCCGCGAAAAAAGGAACGCACATCCCTACGCGAGGCGATAGCCTTTCGGAACCGCAAGGACAGAGCAGAAACCTGACCCCTCAGGGTGCTCACTGCCAAACCCTTGTCCAGCCCGAATTGCAGGAAGCCAACAAATTGGGAATGGAAAAAAATCCTCGGATTCCTTGAAGAACCCGAACACCACGAAAAGAAGGCTTCCCAAGTCTTGTGGTAAATTCTATGTAGTAGCCGGACCTCTGGCCGCTCGCAAATTGGCAATGACTTCGGCTGAAAAACCTCGACGAGTTAATATTTCGGTCACAAGAGCCACGCCGTCAAACGCAGAGACTTCAGGTCCGGATGACGAACGGGCCCTTGGGTTAACAGGTCCGGGCGAAGAGGAAGTGGAAATGACGGTGCCGCCAGGAGTGACACCAGTGTCGAGAACCACGTTCTCCTTGGCCAATCTGGGGCTATCACTATAGCCGAGATTCTCTCTAGTCTGATCCGACGGAGTACCAGAGGTAGCAAAGAAATCGGCGGGAACACATAGATTAGTGTGAATCAGTCCAACGGAGCCACTAGAGCATCCACCGCTACAGCCTTCGGATCCTTGTACCTGGACATGAATGTCGGTAACTTGGCATTGAACCTGGATGCCATCAGATCCACTTGGGGAGTTCCCCAACGGGAGCACAGCAGTGCAAAAATTTCCGGATGAAGACTCCATTCTCCGGGATCTAACTTCTCGCGACTTAGAAAGTCCGTCGTGATATTCTGAACTCCTGGCATGTGGATCGCAGAGATGGCTGGAACTCTGGTCTCTGCCCATATCAGGATCCGAGATACCTCTACCATGAGTCTGGAACTCCCTGTCCCGCCTTGGTGATTGATATATGCGACCGCCGTCGTATTGTCTGTCTGCATTCGGACAGGCAGACCGCTTAAAGGGACCGTCCAGTGTTGGAGGCAAAAGAAAAATCGCCCTCAATTCGAGGATGTTGATCGGCAAGACAGACTCTTCCGACGACCATACTCTCTGAGTCCAGAGATCGTTCCAGACACCCCCCAGCCTGTCAGGCTGGCATCGGAGGTTATGACCGACCACTTCGGAGGAAGGAAAAACTTCCCCAAGGATAACTCTTTCGGACGTATCCACCATCTTAGAGACTCTCATACTTTGTGGGAGATGATAACACTGCAATCCAGTGAGGTCTGCGACCGATCCCAGCGGTTCAGAATGAACTTTTGGAGAGCCCTGGAATGAAATTGGGCAAACGGAAGTACCTCCATTGAAGCCACCATCAACCCCAGAAGACGCATACATCTTCGAAGGGACATTGCTGTTGAAGGCTTCATCACCCGTGCATGTCGAAAGAGACATGCTTGCTTGTCTGGAGGCAGGGACACCACTGCTCGTACCGCATCCCCAAAAACAGAATTGATTGTGACGGTTCCAGAGACGACTTCTCCCAATTGACCAGCCACCCGAAGTCCTCCAGGAGCTGAAGGGATAGATTGCGAGCCGTCACCGCCTCCTCCTTTGAGGACGCCACAATCCAAAGGTCGTCCAGGTAGGGAAGAATCGTGACCCCCTGTCTTCGAAGAATCGCCATGAGAGGCGCCAGAATTTTTGTAAAAACTGTGGGCGCTGAGGCCAAACCGAATGGCAGAGCCACAAACTGGTAATGGTCCTGACCTATGGCAAAACGAAGATAACGTTGGTGAGCCCTTCCGATTGGAACGTGCAAATGAGCGTCTGCGAATGTCGATTGACACCAAAAAGTCGTTCTGCGACAAGGCTGCCATAACGGAGCGAAGCGACTCCATGCGAAATTTTTGGGTGTGGACATGCCGATTCAATCTTTTGAAATCCAGGATGGGGCGAGATTTGTCCTCCTTTTTGGGGACCACAAAGAGGTTGGAATAAAACCCTCTTCCCCTGTCCTCTGGTGGGAACGGTACCATCACACCCTTCTGCAGAAAAGAGTCGACTTCTCGCAGCAGAGCGGCACATAGCTCGGGCTCTGACGGAAAGCGAGATTGGTAAAAAACTGTCCGGGGGTCGAGAAGAAAACTCTATGAAGTGGCCTGCCGACACACCCCGCGTCACCCAGGTGTCCGGAACGCGGGAAACCCAAGTCAATTTGAATAGAAGCAGGCGACCCCCCACTCGAGAGCCCTCGAGTGGAAACCTGGCGTCAATCTGTGTTAGCGGGTTTTTTTTTTGTCAGATTCCCGCTTGTCTTGACGGAAACTTTGTTTCCAGGGAGAGCGAGATTTCTGAGAAAGGGCTTTTTTCCTGAAAAAGAGGGATGACCTGATCCCCAAGAGGGCTGACAGAAACGTCCCCTGGACCGAAAGGATTGCCGACACTACCGGCACTAGTCCTGCCAGACGCAGAAGTCACAGCTCTGCGCTGCGGTAAAACCGTTTCCTTTGCCTTTGCGATCAGCTCCGTGCGGTCAGGCTCAAATAACTGACCACCTTGTAAGTTAAAGATAGCAAACCCTGCTTGGAAACCGCGTCCCCGGTCCACTGTCTAAGCCACAGTGCTCTTCTGACTGTGACCGCCGAGGATTGCGCCCTGGATAGCAGTGACGCAGTATCCTCCACAACTTGAAAAAGCCCATCTACTTCGATAGAGGGGATCCATCTTGCCACGCCGTCCATAGACGGCCCAACCGGCTCAGGGAAGCTTTACAAGCACATATGGACTCTAATACTGAATCCATGACCCGCGGCCTCGTAGATGAATTTTGCTGCCATCTACGTTTTTCTGTCCAGCGGATCCTGCAGACTCGCCTTCCCTTTAACGGGAAGATTTTGCTAAGCCGGGATAAAGGGACATTCACTTCAGGATAAGGAATTCAATTATCAATCAATCAACTCCGTAGAACACGGATACAGTGTCTCAAATATCTGGACACAGGCGCTCCTTCTCCACTGTCCCGTTAAGCTCATCCAGTGATGGTAAAACTGATCGCGACAGAAAACATCCGGGCCGACTTACCAGGACGTCCAGATACCTCCTCCGGTAACTGTAACGCCTCCAATAAAAACCTCTTAACGGCCCAAAAGAGAGGCAGAGTGTCCCTTTGCCGATCCTCCTCTTATGCGGGAAGGAAGGCACTGGCTTGTGTCGCTTCCTTGAGAGGATCTAGCTGACACTCAATAATCTAGAAAGACAGACAGGCCATCCATAAAAACTAGTGAGGGCCTCCATTTTGACACCCTGGAACCTCCGACCGCTGCGCTTGACGCCGTCGAGGTCTGCGTGTCAGATATGCGAGACTGATCCTGTAGCAGATCTGGGAGACGGTCTCTGACCTTGCACAGTATACGGCAGGTTAAAGTGCGTTTCTTTAAAGAAAAAAAGAACGCTGAAGGGTTAAAGCTCTTAAAGAGAGAGGTACCCCAGCTGTCCCTCATTAAGAGTTAACAGCCTAAGAAAGGGTTAAAGTCGCAGAATCCCCACACCTTGATAAAGAAAAGGGTGTGCGAGCCCCCAGTGCCTCTATAAGGCAGCAACTGCAGGACAGCTATGCCACACTAAAGAAAATTCAACAAGATCGCTAAAAAAAAAAAAAAATTGCGGTTTTGTAGATCGCAATGAGCGCCAAAGTCATTAAGGGGATCGCTAACCGCTTATGCGCTGTCAATGAGATCGCCCAGATTGGCAGCTACTAGCGACCTTAAAAATGATCACACAAACGATCGCATAATATGCGCCGTTCTCGGGATCGTTTGGAAAAAATAGTGGCAATAATAATATTGCAGGCTCCCACAACCTTTTTATGAAAATGGTGTGCGAGCCCCCTGTGATAACAGCTGCAGGCAGCGCAGTCTGCCACCCATTTGTGCCTCAGAAAGGCGCCCGCGCTGTGGGGGTGAGGGGGTTAAACTTCTGCCCTGCGGGTAGAAGCTACTCACCCAGCTGGTCGCGGTGCAGCGCTTGCCGGGAGGGGAGGGATGTCCGGGGAGCCTTCAGCCTGCTTATAATGGCCGCCGCGCTGTGTCTCCGTGTGCTTCATGAGAGAAGCCGGAAATGGAAACTGCAGTAAAGCGCGTGCTCAGAGCGGCGCGAAATTCAAATAAAAAAGCGCGCACTCCTCTCTCCCGTTCTCTATGTCCTGCAGGCATCCACCTGCGGACAAAAAAACACAGTCACCGGCATGTATATTGTAACAGCGACTGCCGCAGCAGTCGCTGAATGACTCACAGTATATAAAGATAAATCGTGTGCACAGCCTGAAAGGTGCCAGAGTAGGTTCCTACACCGTGAAGATAATGAAAAGAGAACTCGGCACTCAACTCTGTGAAGCTGGAATCATAGACCAGAAAACATATGATTTCCTCATATCTCAAAACCCAGTAACTCCGGTTTTTTACCTATTACCTAAAATTCACAAAAATCTCCAACAACCCCCAGGCCGACCTATTGTCGCAGCATCTGACTCGATTCTATCTCCCATTGCGATTTATTTGGAAAAAATCTTGACCCCCCTGATTAAGACTAGCCGCTCTTTTATTCTGGATACTGGATCCTTTCTGGACATCATTCGTTCAATTGATCACGTCCCTAGAGACTCTCTATTGGTAACATTTGATGTAAAGGATCTTTACACTTCTATACCTCATTCACATGGCATACAGTCAGTACGACATCTTCTTGAAATCTCTGATTTCAGTAGTACACACATCAACCTTTGTATTGACCTTCTGACTATCGTACTAACCAAAAACTACTTCATGTTCCAGGATGATTTTTTTCTCCAGATACGCGGGACCGCAATGGGCTCGAACGTAGCGCCCCCATATGCTAATTGCTACATGTCTCATTTTGAAGAAACAGTCATCTACAGTAGTCCCCTGTTTAGGGATAACGTGATAACGTGGAAACGCTACATTGATGACGTTTTTTGCATTTGGGGGGGCACGTTCGAGTCCCTCATCTCTTTCCATCAATTCCTTAATACATCATGGCCGGGCCTTAGCTTCACCATCTCCCACGACCCGTCCAAAATTAATTTCTTGGACACAATGGTCGTCAAAGATCCTGAGGGCAAACTGACCACGGATCTATATACAAAACCAACTGACCGCAATGGCTTACTTCATTTCTCCAGCTTTCATCCCACTACTATGAAAAACTCAATCCCCAGGTCACAGTTTCACCGGGTGAAACGAATTGTTTCTAACCCTACCATTCTGAATAAACGTTTAACGGAGATGAATGCTAAGTTCATAGAGAGGGGTTACCCACAGCGTACCTTGGATCTTTCTTTGTCTACACGAACCCATAACAGAGAGGATAATACAGGCAGAATAACCTTTGTACATTCCTATCACCCTTTTGCATATATCCTCCACAGATCTATTCGCCAACATTGGCCCCTTCTACAAAAAGCCCATCCAGATATCTCCGAATTTGCAAAACCATTCCTCCCCTGTTTTCGCCGTGCCCCTAATCTGAGAGATTCCTTAATTCGAGCTGACCTAGGGTCTACAAAACCTAGGACAACACAAGGTTTCATTAAAAAACCTAGAATAGGCACATTCCCTTGCCTTAACTGCACCCAATGCTCTAATGTCTTAAAGGGTGAAACTATTCATCACCCTTATACTGGCAAAACATTCAGAATTCGGGGCTATTTTACCTGTAATACCCCTTATGTCATATACGCCATCAAGTGTCCATGCGGCCTTTTATATATTGGCGAAACGACTCAACCAGCAAAGGACCGTATTTCAAAACATAAATCTACTATCCGCTGCAAAAATACACTTCTGCCTGTTCCGTCTCATTTCATTTCCGCGAGTCATACAATAGCTCAACTGAGGTTCCAAATTTTGGAACAGGTACCACAATCAAGAAGGGGTGGTGATCGGATACGGCAACTAAAACGCCGTGAGGCCTATTGGATCCATACATTGGACACACTGTCACCTAAGGGTCTCAACCGAGACTATGATCTACTATCCTTCCTATGAATTGTCCGTTTCTATCGGATACTATTTTATTCTGGACCATTAGGACTTCTGACATAAGTGTGCACATCTACACATCTATCTAGTACATAGGCTTTTATATGTATCGTCACAGACTTGAGCGGGTGTGCGAACAAACGCTATTTTTCATAAAAAAATGTAATGAGAGTTCATCAATCACATTATACTGTTTAAAACTATATTGCTATGTGATCGCCGGTCTACAGCACAATAGGTTCTGGTACTTTTCTCCACTGACATTATATTGTCTAATAATAATATAATATTATTTTGTGATTACCAGTCCACAATAGAATATGCTCTGATACACATCTCTAACATGGATAATAAGGTATATATTTTCATAATTTCCATGCACATGTGGGACCATTAAGTTACAGACAAATAATGACCGCACGCGGCCCATATCTCTTTAAGATATTGATTTAGGCAGGTGTGCAAACAAACGCTATTTTTCATAAAAATGTAATGAGAGTTCATCAATCACATTATACTGTTTAATACTATATTGCTATATGACCACCTGCCTACAGCACAATAGGTTCTGGTACTTTTCTCCACTGACATTATATTGTCTAATAATAACATAATACTATTTTGTGATTACCAGTCCACAATAGAATATGCTTTGATACACATCTCTAACATGGATTATAAGGTATATATTTTCATAATTTCCATGCACATGTGGGACCATTTAGTTACAGACAAATAATGACCGCATGCGGCTCATATCTCTTTAAGATATTGATTTATCAGAATCTGCCTATATTTCTATACTTATTTGCTGTATTAAGATATGGTGCAATCACTTGTCTATTATACTTGACACCGGTATGTCTCTGCATTTAGTAACAGTTTCTTTCTTTTCCTCTAGAGCCGCTTGTACTAAAAGAATTGTCTGTGGATCCTCTGCTCAGCTATCCACCTATGAGCACGTCACCTCACTTGCTATTAACCTCCTCATACCGGAATCCCTCTCAGCACTTACTCTAGAACGCAATTTTCTTCCTGTGACACGCACGGCCATCAGTTTCCGCCCATGACTCTCCCAGTTCTCACACCCACCACCGCTATTGGCTAGACTAAATCACTAGTCCCGCCCTTTCCCCTTTTTAGTCTCTAATGCTGAGTCTGCCTTCACTGCACAAGGACCAGCGGCGGATACCGCGTCCCTCCCACGGCATGCAGCGGAGACCTGACTTAAAACTCTCACCCAGGTATGATCACCGCCGGTTCGTACACCGGATCTATTCCCCTATATGCCTCCACTACTGGATGAATTGAATGAGGCTTTTGTTTTCAGATACTCACCTTTAACCCTTACTTTGGAGATCTACCTGGTATGTCATACCTTTGATATTTTTGATCACGGGCCGCTGTCACTTTTTCTCATTATGTCTTATCACCCACCAGATCCCAACAGTATCTACTGCTTACCTCTGAATTGGGTATTTCTACCCCCTCCCGGTACTTAATGGTACGTCTTATTTTCTGTGCTATATCACCCTCACGTCTCATCTGGTCTGAAGAGTCTGTCCCTAACTATTTGAGGACTAGCATACTTCTATATAAAGATGATTTTCTCTAGTAAACCACGTTCATATTATACTATTGTACATACCTTGGTTATATTATTATGTTTTCTTTGCAATTTTACTTTTATCTTTATTGTAAGAATTTTGAAAATCCTTTTTGTTTTTGTATTACATATATGTAGTGGCTGATGAAGGTCCGAAATTTAGGACCGAAACGTTTCACTACCGTGGACTACAATAAATATTTACCCTTTTCGCTAAGTTGAGTGCCGAGTTCTCTTTTCATTAGCTGAATCACTCACACACATCAATAAAAATGTGGAGTACTCACCAGCCGAAAGCGCCACAGGGACCCCCAGGGGTTTCTGACGCGTGCCCATGCTTCCCCCCAGGGCGGGGATCGCAGTGACCCCTGCAGCGCGGTTTGCATCCCCGCCAGGGAAGCCATCCTCATCCCCCCGGGCCGGCAGGGTTCTGCAGGGACCACCATATAGGGTAATACAGATCCGCCAAGGGAGAGGTTGGGGTCCAGCAGCGCTGAGACCCCTGAGACCTCTAGACCACATTTGGTGAGTCCAAGTCTCTTGTCCGATAAAAAATAATAATCTTCTGAGGAGCTGCTTCCAGCAGCGACTATCTTCTCTGACCTCAAATTGTAAACTGGAGAGCTGAGTAGGAGGAGCCCGAGCTGAGGGGCCGGTCAACACCTTTTTAATCTGAGGTGTCTATCTCGTCTGGGTTCCGCCTACCCACTAGTAATGTCTAGTGTGTGTCCCTTCCTTCATCTGCAGCTGAAAACATTACTAGAAGCTTTAGGCAGCAGCACAGGCCAATGGAGAAGCTTCAGGCAGTATACACAGGCCAATGGGGAACGAGCCTTCCTAGAAACACCAGTTTCCTGACCGGCCAGTGTTAGCAGGCTGCCAACCTCTCGAAGAATGAGCAAAATGCTTGTTTATCGGATAAAGTGTTTTAAGCTAGCTTACATCTTTCTCGGCATCACATTGAGCTGCATAAACAGCACAATATTCAGCCAAGAACTGTGACAGTCTATGAACACACCGATCACTCTGTACGCATGGAAACTGCGGTTTACCCGTCTAATCCGGATATTAAATGACCGTAAATCACGCAAATCACAGATTGTTTAGTCAGTTACAACGTTTGGCTACTGAAAGTGCACCTAAATCATGCAGTGGATCAATTGACTAAACAGGTTACTACCAAAAATGTCTGATCCTTCTTTCAAGGATTTGTTGAACTGCTGAAATACAGATTTAATGCTCATTTCCGTAGCTAAGCCAGCTCCCTTCTCTGTCTTTGCAATGGTGATTACAGAAAATAATCGCTTCCCTTTGTCAAGTAAGGAATGGCATCAAAACTCAAAGGTGAGGCTGATGGCAAGTGAAGAACCCCTTTAATGAATACTGTAATGTCACTTACGTCCAGGAGGGTCTGAAATCTTCGGGGCTGTTTGCCTTCTTTAGCTTTATAGTGATCATCTCATGTAGTTCAAGCAAAAGACATTTGTTCCATTTTGCTCCAGGAATATATTGAGTTGTTGTCGCCCTTCTTTGTCCAATTCTGTTTTATAAACTTTGTGTACTTCAGCAAAAGGGTCCTGAAAAAACGTATTTAAAGGTATTGTCTTTAATATGGGTCATCAATATCAGACTGGTGGGGGTCCGACAACCGACACCCCAACCTCTGTGCTCCGGCAGCGACCACAGTGTGCAGAGTGAAACAAGCGCAGCTACATACATTGTTTAGTGGCCACTCGCGGGTACTACATCTGATCTATCAGTGGATAGATGATGAGGTGTAATACCCTGGGAGCGCCCACTATACAATATATGGAGCAGCACAATTCCGTCTCGGTACACGGTTTACATCCAACCACTGCCGGAGCAGATAACAGCTGGTGGGTGGGGGTGCTGGGTGTTGGACCCCCACTAAACTGAAACTGGTGATCTAACAAATATCATATCATCAATATGCTAGTCCCGGACACCCCCTTTACGAAGCACTGAAAATGGAATCTTAATTAGGGATGAGCAGACCTGTGACAGTTCGGATTATGGTTCCCGAGCTGAACTTTATTACAAAGTTTGCTTCGAATATCAGAACTGTACCAGAACGTGAACCAGAACCCCATTGAAAACCATAGGGACACAAACTTTTGATCTGGAAAATATTTTCTCTCTTTTTCTCTCCCCCGGACTTCCCCCGTAATCTCCGAACGTTGCAATGGACTTCTAAGAGAAGGCTGTGTTTGGCGATTAGCATCGGACACTAACTGTCCAGTACAAACCCTGAACTTTTAAGTTTAGCTTCGCTCATCTCTAATCTTAACACAAAGTTACATCTTACTCTTTTAAGACGTAGAAGGTGAGCAGACTTCAGTGCGGTGAGTAATTGCCAGAGTGCTATGGTGTTCTTCAGGTAACAGCGCTTCAATGCCTGCAAACAATGCAGAAGATTATTTGCAAAATGGTATTTTTTTTACATTCACATTAATTAATATGTTTTCAAAAATACATTATTTTAAGAATGGCTCTACCTGCTATATTCTCATTAAAGTGTCACGCCAGGAAAAGTAATAAATATTCAGTATTTAGCTGCAGTCATAGGTCTCTGAAAGCTCCCACAGATACTTTTCCTTACTAGTGCAATCATAGAGGTCCCTGTTGTTCCTTACTAGGTCCTAGCTAAATCCTGCTCTTAGAAGAGGGTGATTGTCAGCCTGTTTAATATCTACGATTATTGGGAAACGATCATCCTAGGAATGCTTGATCCCGATGATCGGCCAGTGTAAATGCGCTCTTAGTTGTGTGAACCTGCTCTCTGACGTGAAAAAATGGAGACACGAAGAGGTGGAGGCTTTTTATGTTTTGACTGTAGTTTTTCCTTAGTAATGCAGGCTATGGATATGCCATATCTTGAACACTAAAAGTTGTTTTTTTGCCTGACATGGCACCAATCCGAGTACCACAGGTAGGTACATGAGTTTTCTCGTAGAGCGGTTACTGTATATCTGTGTATCACAAGTGTACACTACTGACCTCCAGGACATGAGCGCTGCTCTGGTCTTTCATTTGTAAGATGTCCTCAATGTACTTTGTAATGGGAACTTCTGGATCTCCTCCAGACATTGACAGGAATCCCAACATGACATCAACAATGTTTATGGCCTCGCAGACATCGCTGAAGGTATTCAGGTCTTTGCTTATGAAATCTATTGCGGAATTTGGTAATGAAATCTATGAAAAAAGACAAATAAATTATGTCTGCAAATAATTTATCATTACTGTTTATTCTTTTATTGTTGTAAAGTCCGCACAATACTCTACCTGCTCGAGCTTTTTCCTTACGTCCATGAATAGGTTTTCATAGTTCCGATCTTGGGTAGATATAATTGTCGGCAGACCCTACAATATCCGCAAATAAGAAAATACATGTATAATAAAACAAAATAAAGGAAAAAGGATTCATATGTCAAACTGTATATCTAAAACTGGGCCCATGAGATCCTCATGCTTGATTCTACAGTAGTGGTTGTTCCTAGAATTTTTTTTAATGAGTGAAATGCTCTCCTAACAACATCACGGAGATGGGGACGGGTCATCTTAAAGTCACAGATATATTATTCTAGCATGCTAGTTATAAAGAATCTCCTGTAAAAATTAAGATTCTCTTTAGCAATACTACAAGGAGAGACTACCATATATACTCGAGTATAAGCCGACCCGAGTATAAGCCAAGGCACCTAATTTTGCCACGGAAAACTGGGTAAGCTTATTGACTCGAGTATAAGCCGGGTATGCATTGTCCCCTCATCCCTGTCCTGCTCTGTGTGGCTCCCCCCGTCCCATCCTTCTATGTATGGCTCGGCTCCCCCCGTCCCATCCTTTTATGTATGGCTCGGCTCCCCCCGTCCCATCCTTTTATGTATGGCTCGGCTCCCCCCGTCCCATCCTTCTATGTATGGCTCGGCTCCCCCCCGTCCCATCCTTCTATGTATGGCTCAGCTCCCCCCCGACCCATCCTTCTATGTATGGCTCGGCCCCCCGTCCCATCCTTCTATGTATGGCTCGGCCCCCCCGTCCCATCCTTCTATGTATGGCTCGGCTCCCCCCGTCCCATCCTTCTATGTATGGCTCAGCTCCCCCCCGACCCATCCTTCTATGTATGGCTCGGCCCCCCGTCCCATCCTTCTATGTATGGCTCGGCCCCCCCGTCCCATCCTTCTATGTATGGCTCGGCCCCCCGTCCCATCCTTCTATGTATGGCTCGGCTCCCCCCGTCCCATCCTTCTATGTATGGCGCAGCTCCCCCTGTTCCATCCTTCTATGTATGGCTCGGCTCCCCCCGTCCCATCCTTCTATGTATGGCTCGGCTCCCCCCGTTCCACCCTTCTATACATTGCTCGGTTCACCCGTCCCATCCTTCTATACATTGCTCGGCTCCCCCCAGTCCCATTCTTCTATGTATGGCTCGGCTCCCCATCCTCCTCTGCTGAATCACTCGCATGCAGTTCAGGTCGGGAAACCCACAGCTGGTCCAAAAATTGTGGTCTGTACGCACAATTTTAACTGGCCTTAAGCTGAGTAGACACAATGTGGCTGCAAGGTGACATGCTGATTGGCCCATTTTTACACTGTGGTCAACCTTCAAAATGGCCATTTTTTTTCTCTTATTTTATTCCTGATGTTCCTGAGTATTCTGAATTTTTTTTTAAATCTGGGAGATATGGGCCTTTTTATTTAGTGCTAGTTTTCAAGGTCTCTACAAGGGGGGGGGGGGGGGTGGCGGGTGGCTCACAGGGAAATAATGCAGAGGAGCTTAAAGACACGCCCCAGAGGAACCTGTGAGCCATGCTCCCCAAAAGTAGCACTACATATAAAAGACCATACCATTGGGTTCATATGTTAGATTAAACAAACAAACAAAATACGGATTTTTGTGTTACTCACCGTAAAATCCTTTTCTCCGAGACGCTCATTGGGGGACACAGGACTGTGGGTGTATGCTACTGCCACTAGGAGGCTGACACTAAGTAAACATAAAAAAAGGTTAGCTCCTCCACCGCCGTATACACCTCAGCACTGGCCGCAGGCAAACCCAGTTTAGTGCAAAAAGCAGTAGGAGGCTAAAAAATAAATCAGAGTTAACACAGATACAGTATATCCAGAAGAAAAAACTGCTGATACAGATTAATCAGAGAATAAAGTTAACTCAAAACAAAGCCATCCGGCTCTTAGGGAGGGTGCTGTGTCCCCCAATGAGCGTCTCGGAGAAAAGGATTTTACGGTGAGTAACACAAAAATCCGTATTTCTCCTTCGTCTCATTGGGGGACACAGGACTGTGGGACGTCCCAAAGCAGTCCCTTGGGTGGGAAACCGACTCCACAGTGTAATTTATAATCAAGCATTGCTTATAGGTGCGCAACCGCGCCCTGAAGAATCCTTCTACCCAGACTGGCATCCGCAGAAGCCTGGGTATGGACATTATAATGCTTGGAAAAGGTATGCAGACTGGACCAGGTTGCTGCTTTACAAACCTGTTCCACCGAAGCCTGATGCCGAAGGGCCCAGGAGGCACCCACCGCTCTGGTGGAGTGAGCCTTGATCCCTGCAGGAACCACCGCGCCTCTGATGCGGTAAGCCTCCTGAATGGCTAACCGAATCCACCTAGCCAAGGTTGATTTAGAGGCAGCGAGTCCCTTCCTGCGACCTTCAGGGAGGACAAACAGCGTGTCCGTCTGTCGAAAGGACGCCGTCCGAGATACATATCTCCTGAGTGCTCTCACCAGATCCAGCGTATGGAGAGCCTTCTCCACTCGGTGCGTCGGAGCTGGGCAAAATGAGGGCAAAACAATGTCCTCATTAATATGAAATGAGGACACGACTTTAGGCAAAAAAGGTAGAGTAGGTCTGAGCACTACCTTATCCTGATGGAAAAGCAAGTACGGAGCTCGACAAGACAGTGCAGCCAGCTCCGAAACCCGCCTTATGGATGTTATGGCTACCAAAAACACCACTTTCCAGGAAAGAAATGACAGAGACACCTCCTGCAAAGGTTCAAAAGGAGACTCTTGCAGGACTCCCAGGACTAGATTGAGGTCCCAAACCTCTAAGGGAGCCTTGTAGGGAGGAACTATATGGACAACCCCTGAATAAAGGTTCTAACCTGAAAATTAGACGCGATCTTTCGCTGAAAAAGAACCGACAAGGCTGATATCTGTCGTCTAAGAGTACTAGGCGCTAGACCTGAATCTAGGCCCGCCTGGAGAAAAGATAGAATGTTTGGAATTGAAAAGAGAAGCGGGGAACAACCATGTTCCCTGCACCAATCAAAAAAGACCTTCCAAGTACCGTGGTAGATGCGAGCCTAGACGGGCTTTCGGGCGCTAGCCATCGTCGCGGCGACCTTTTTAGAGAATCCAGCCCTGGTCAGGACCCAAGATTCAACGGCCAGGCCGTCAAACACAGGACCGCTGAGTTCTGGTGGTAAACTGGGCCTTGGGAGAGAAGGTCCGCGCGCTCTGGCAGTCGCCAGGGTGCGTCGGCGAGCAATTGTACCAGCTCCGCGTACCATGAGCGACGCGGCCAATCCGGAGCGATTAATATCGCTGGGACCCCTTCTAACCTGATCTTTCTGATCACCCTTGGGAGCAGAGCTATTGGTGGAAACAAGTATGGAAGATGAAACTGATTCCACGGTAGAACCAGGGCATCCACTGCAATTGCCTGCGGATCCCGGTACCGGGAAACAAAGTTGGGCACCTTGGCATTTATCTTGGAAGCCATCAGGTCCACATCTGGGGTTCCCCAGCGTCGGCATATCTGCTGAAAGATCTCGGGATGTAGAGACCATTCCCCTGACGCTATGCCGTGACGGCTGAGAAAATCTGCTGCCCAGTTTTCCTCGCCCGGAATGTGGACTGCTGAAATCACAGAGTGATTTACCTCTGCCCAGGTCAGAATCTGTTTTACCTCGTGCATGGCCGCCCTGCTGCGGGTACCTCCCTGATGGTTTATGTATGCCACCGCCGTGGCATTGTCCGATTGTATTCGGACTGGACGGCCCGCCAGATGCTGGTGAAACTGCCTCAAAGCCAGCCGAACAGCTCGGATCTCTAAAATATTGATCGGGAGAGTCGATTCTTGCTGAGACCAAGTTCCCTGAGCTGTGTGGTGACGAAACACTGCTCCCCATCCGAGCAGGCTGGCGTCCGTTGTGACTACCAACCAAAAATTTGGAGGAAACAAACGACCCTGTCGAAGATTGGTGTCCCTCGTCCACCACGTAAGAGTCTGTCTGACCTGCAGGGACAGACGACACCGCAGATTGAGGGAGTAAGGGCTTCCGTCCCATACTGCCAAGAATGCATGCTGAAGGGGGCGAAGATGAAACTGGACAAACGGAATAGCCTCGATTGCCGCCACCATCCTTCCTAGGACCCTCATGCAAAACCGGATGGTGTGAGGAATTGGTTGGCGAAGGATCCGTACCTCTTGGCGGAGAACTAAGGCCTTGTCCTGAGGAAGAATTATCAACCCTTGAGCGGTGTCGAAATTCATCCCTAAAAAGGTGATCTTCCGAGATGGAACGGGAGATGATTTCCTCATATTCACCAGCCACCCCAAGCGAGCAAGGGTGTCTAACGTAATGTTGACACTTTCCTCGCAGGTCTGAAAAGACGGACCCTTGATGAGGAGGTCGTCTAAGTAAGGCAGAATGACTATCCCCCTGGAGTGCAGAATGGACACAACAGCAGCCATGACCTTTGTGAACACCCTGGGGGCTGTGGCTAGCCCGAATGGCAGGGCTGCAAACTGAAGATGAAGTTTGCCAATGGCAAACCGAAGAAACCTTTGATGAGGGGGAAATATGGGAATGTGAAGATAAGCATCCTGTATGTCTATTGATGCTAGAAATTCCCCTTTTTCCATGGCTGCAATGACCGAACGGAGAGACTCCATTCGGAAATGTCGAATTTTGACAAAACGGTTCAGTCGCTTTAGATCCAGAATGGGCCTTACAGTACCGTCCTTCTTGGGTACAATGAATAGGTTGGAATAAAACCCCTGACCTCTTTCGACCTCCGGTACAGGTACGACAACCCCGCTGTGCCGAAGAGACTCGACCGCCTTGAATAAGGCGCAAACCCGAGACTCTTCCTTGGGAAGGCGCGAGGGAAAAAAATGATTTGAGGGAAGGCTGGTAAATTCTATTTTGTACCCCGAGGAGACTATCTCCCTGACCCACTCGTCGTGAGTAATTGATAGCCAAATGGGGCGAAACCAGAGTAAGCGGCTGCCTACTCTGGATAAATTGACCGGATTCTGCCTCCAGTCATTTGTCCGAATATCTTTGGGGTTTGGACCCTCTAGATCTTGGCTGTTGAGATCGCCCTCTTCCCAGAGGGTTGGTCCTGTAGGAGACCTGGCGATCTCTGGCCTGATTAGGTCGACCTGAACCACTGGAGGTGGCAGGTGCGGCCCAACCTGGGTTACGAAAGGCTCTAAAGCGAGGCTGAAGCTGTCGACGAAAAGGCTGTCTAATCTTCTGCTGAGGAAGGAAACTGCTCTTCCCTCCCGTAGCATCAGATATGAGCTGATCCAGCCTTTCGCCAAATAACCGACCACTCTGATAAGGTAAAGATGTAAGAGATTTCTTTGAGGTTGAGTCCGCTCGCCAAGCTCTTAACCACAGGGCTCTTCTGATAGCAATTGCATTAGCAGCAGATAGAGCTGCGCAATTTGCCGCATCCATGGAAGCGTTAATTAAGAAGTCTCCTGCAAGAGCTATCTGATTAGAGATCTCAGTTACCTCACACGGTACTTCTATACCATGGAGAGCTCTATTTAGAGACTCCGACCAGGATATCATGGCCTTAGCAACCCAAGTTGCTGCAAAAGAAGGAGAGAGAGCAGAGCCTGATGCCTCAAACACTGAGCGGGCCAAGCTCTCAATCAGACAGTCCGTTGGATCCTTGATCGAGGAACTGTTGGGAAGGGAGAGAAGCGTCTTAGACGCCAAACGCGACACAGGAGGGTCGACCGCAGGAGATTCCGCCCACTTCTTCAGAAGTTCGGGAGCAAAAGGATATCTAGTATTAATAGCCTTTTGTCCTGAGAAGCGCTTGTCCGGCTTCTCCTGATGGCGCTGCACGAGCTCTTTAAACTCAGGATGAGCACCAAAAACCTTATGAGTTTGCCTGGCTCGTTTGAAGGACACCTTATGACCAGAGGTCAAGGTGGACTCATCTTCTACCCCCAGGGATTGATTGACAGCTTCAATCAGACTGTCAATTGTCTCCTGACAATTTGGTGCTTCTAAATTGAGGGAACCTTCAGAATCGGAGTCTGAATATTGATCACTCGCCTCCAAAGGTGAGGGAGAGCGAGAAACTGAACTGAAGTATGCCGAGGCCTCGGACGGCATAGGCGGCGCAGTGTGGGTTCGCTTCCCCTGTGTCTGCCTGGTGAGAGCGCGGCCCCTGCAGGCCGGAGGTTCTTGAGACGTAGCCAAGACGGTTGAACCACTGTCCCTGCTCCTATCGGGAGCTTGAAGGGACTCGATTGCTCTAGTTAAAGACGCCATAGATTGCGACAGAGATAGGGCCCACTCCGGGGGACCTGACGCACTGGGCTCTGCTACAGGTGAGGGCTCCTGAGCTCGTTCGGAGTTACAGGCTTCACAGACACGACTAGTCTGGGCGTGCGGAAAAGGGGACCTACAGGCAATGCATGCCGTATACAGCACCGTGTGAGTCTTAGCCTTTCTGGACATACTGGATCTGTCACAGAGTCCTTTTTGCAATTTATCTGGATGTGGCTGTGCGATGTAGCGGAGCGGAGCGCGGCGAAGCAGAGCAACCAGGCTGGAGGTAGTGGCACTTACCCCAGTCCTGTATCCCCGAACGTCTGAGAATGATGGTGCGAAGCGCTTGCGTAGAGGGTCACTGGGCGCAGGAGGAAGACTTGAGGCTTCAGACTTCAAAAAAGCGCGCTCCCCTTTCAGGGGGGCGTGCCTAAATAGCCACAGCCTTAAGGGGAGGGGTCACGAGGTGCGGCCTAGCGCCGGCCAAAGCCGGGGACCAAATTTCCGGCCGCGGCCTAGCGCTGGCCGAAACCGCGGCCTAAATTTCTGGCGGAGGCCGCCCGAGAAACAGGGGGAGGGCCACCGAAGGTGTCGCTGCCGGGGGCGGAGCCCGGTCTATCTTCCGGCCCAAGCCGGAAGCTAAATTAGACACCGCGGCCTAGTCCCCGGCCGAAGCCGGGGACTAAATTTCCGCCCGCGGCCTAGTCCCCGGCCGAAGCCGGGGGCTAAATTTTTGGCGGCCGCCGCCCAGAAGCCGGGGGGCGGGCCGCCGGAAGATGACGCTGTTTTAGGGGGGGGAGCTCAGGCCAGGGACCGGAGCCCGGCCTCCTGCTCCTGGCTGAAGCCAGGCTGAATCACCTACCGCCCCAGCGAAGCGCTTGTTTCTGATCTCCAGCACATTCCTCGGCCCCACACAGATACCATGGCTTCACTGAAGGTGGGTCCGGGTTTCTTCTCTGCCGTAGCTGCTTGTAGTCTCTGTCCCTTCAGACAATATTCCCAGCGTCTCGCCCAGTCTCAAATTAGAGGGGGGCTTACGGAACAAAAAAATGGGGGACGGTGCAGGCACCCTAACTCCATCACCCCTTCAGGGGGCGAGGAGAGGGACCGTCCGCCTCCTTGCAGCACCGCAGTCTAGCATTGGTGGTGCAGTGGGGGCCGCACG
Organism: Oophaga sylvatica; assembly: GCA_033576555.1. Taxonomy (NCBI): domain Eukaryota; kingdom Metazoa; phylum Chordata; class Amphibia; order Anura; family Dendrobatidae; genus Oophaga; species Oophaga sylvatica. The sequence goes on from JARQOD010000004.1 coordinate 26,814,272, forward strand.
GACTATCTCCTGCCTCTGTACAACCTAGGGTTTCAATACCTTAGGGTGGTCAGGGCTGAGTCCGGCATTCGTGTCCCACGTCGCGGGAGAGGATACGTTGGAGGCTTTACTCCACGTGCTCGCCCGTTGATGGTTTGGGGAGATCGGACCCTTTCAATAGGATCCGTCGCCCCTATCTCATCTTCGTGGGAAAAAAAAAAAAAAATGGTCTGGAAAAGGAACCAGACGTGTGCCTCCATCAGACACTAAGCAATAACTGGGTTTGCCTGCGGCCAGTGCTGAGGTGTATACGGCGGAGGAGGAGCTAACCTTTTTTTATGTTTACTTAGTGTCAGCCTCCTAGTGGCAGTAGCATACAACCACAGTCCTGTGTCCCCCAATGAGACGAAGGAGAAAAACAACTGCATAATCAGATGAGCACTCTAAATAAATTACATGCAAAAACTGACCACTTTGGACCTGGTGACACATTTTTCTTTTAAGTGATACCAGTACTGGCTGGTCATTTTCTATAGTTGGGGTCTGCCTCCTACTGACATGGAGCTAAGCCTGAGCTGCCTACTGTCCTCGGACTGGGTATAAGCTAGACACCAGGGTGTATACCCACGGTGTGAAGTGTTCCTGTATTATTAACAAAACAATAGCTATTCCTCCAGGAACTAACTTTCTTTTTTTTTTAATCTTTTACATTTTGTAAAAGAATTAACCAAAATTGAGGGGTGTAATAGAGGAAATGAAACGGTGTTCCTTTTGGTGTAGACTTATGAAATATTTACAGACAGGAATGAAAGGTTTATTCATAGTAGAAAAGGATTTTAGAATAAGCTTCATATAGCAACCAGAAACAGTAAAATGTGAGATTAGACCCAGAAATGATTATCCCGCTACTTACAACCATGGTGATCAGAGGTTTGCCTTGAAAAAATCTGTTGCCAATTTGCTGCTGGATCTTTGAAAAATCAAATTCTTGCAAGGTCTCTTTCCCGCTCTCCAGCGTGTACTGGCAATTGGAGAGGATTATAGGTACAAAGTCCTTCTCCATTTCATAGTTGATGACATGAAGACTAGTTACATCCGAGGATTTAATGGAATACCTGAGTACAATGGTTAGAAAGTGAGATTAGTGGCCTCAGCTCAGTCATAACCCACCCACAGAGAATATAGACGATCCGTACTTTGGCTCATTGGCGGTATATTTTCCCAGAGCGTATATAAAGCCGTTGTGCAGAGCTATGAGGTAGCTGACGAGGGCCGTGGCGCATAAGCCATCTCCTTGCCGACGGGGAAGAAGATAGGTGAATTTACTGTCCATGGTAAGGACAACGTCGCACACATCTGCTGGTAGCTTTATTTCACCTAAAACAGAAGAACAGGATGAGAAAAAGGCTGATTTATTATTAACCACTTCACCCCCAAGGGTGGTTTGCACGTTAATGACCGGGCCAATTTTTACAATTCTGACCACTGTCTCTTTATGAGGTTATAACTCTGGAACGCTTCAACGGATCTTCGCGATTCTGAGATTGTTTTCTCGTGACATATTGTACTTCACGTTAGTGGTAAAATTTCTTCCATATACCTTGCGTTTATTTTTGAA
>JARQOD010000004.1:26815968-27210345 GCA_033576555.1 Oophaga sylvatica
ATCGGCGGTCGTCTTCTGCTGTTCAGAGACATTTGGCTCGACCTGGTGGAAGACGCATGGGTCAGGGAAGTTGTATCCTCGGGATACAAAATAGAGTTTACCTCCCGTCCCCGAGATCGTTTCTTCGAATCCCGCCCTCCAAGGGATCCTTCCTTGGCTCAGTGTTTCTTTGCAGCCATCAACTCCCTTCTCACTTCCGGGTTTATCGTCCCCATCCCAGAGCGAGAGCGCTTCACAGGTTTTTATTCAAACCTGTTTGTTGTCCCAAAGAAGGACGGCGCGATTCGGCCCATCATGGATCTCAAGTTGCTGAACAGGAGGGTCCGCCTGCGTCACTTCAGGATGGAGTCTCTTCGGTCAGTAATTTCCTCCATGGAAGCTCAGGAATTCCTGTGCTCCATAGACATCCAGGACGCCTACCTCCACGTTCCGATTTGCCAAGCGCATCAGAGGTTTGCAGTCCACCAGAGCCATTTTCAGTCTGTCGCCCTGCCGTTCGGCCTTGCTACCGCACCGAGGGTCTTCACAAAGATCATGGCGGCACTGATGGCCATCTTGAGAATCAGGGGCCTGGTTCTCATTCCATACGTCGACGACATCCTCATAAAGGCTCCGTCTCTCCCCCAAGCTCAAGAAAGCCTGTCCATCGTTCTCGACACCCTAGCCTGGTTCGGGTGGATTGTCAACAGGAAGAAATCCTGCCTGGTTCCATCCCAACGCCTGGTTTTCCTGGACATGCTGTTCGATACCCGGCAGTCGAAGGTATTCCTTCCCGAGGAGAAAAGAGTGATCCTCCAGCAGGGTGTTCGGTTGCTGCAGGCCCTCGGCTTCCTTCCCTCCGATCAGCAATGAGGGTGCTGGGCAGAAGCAATTCCATTCGCAGAATTCCACTTGAGACCTCTTCAGCGAGTCATCCTTTCTCAGTGGGACAGGTCTGTCCTGTCGTTGGATCGTCCGCTGCGCCTCCCTCTCTAAATCAGGCAGTCTCTCAACTGGTGGCTATCGTCCCACTTCACCCTCCAGGGTCGGTCTTTCCTTCCAGTCCATTGGCAGGTCATTACGACGGATGCAAGCCTCCTGGGCTGGGGGGCAGTTTTTCGCCAGCTAACGACTCAGGGTCATTGGTCGGCCCAGGAGTCCTCGCTACCAATCAACATCCTCGAAATCAGGGCCATCTTCCTCTCTCTCCGTCACTGGGAACCTCTTCTCAAGGGCCTGCCGGTCAGAATTCAGACGGACAATGCCACAGCCGTGGCGTACGTCAACCACCAGGGAGGGACCAGGAGTTCGCTAGTGATAGCCGAGGTGTCCAGGATCCTTCAATGGGCAGAGGCGACGGTCCAGGCAATATCCGCAGTCCATATCCCCGGCGTGTACAACTGGGCCGCCGACTTCCTCAGCCGCGAGGGTCTCGCGGCAGGAGAATGGTCCCTGCATCAGGAGGTCTTCCATCAAATCTGCCTTCGATGGGGGACTCCGGACGTGGACCTCATGGCGTCCAGGCTGAACAGGAAGGTTCCTCGTTTTGTCTCCAGGTCCCGCGATCCTCTCGCGTTGAACGCAGACGCTCTGGCCATTCCCTGGTCGCGCTTCACGCTTCCCTACCTTTTTCCCCCTCTTCCCCTTCTTCCCAGGCTGCTGAAGAAGATCAAGGCGGAGGGGGTACCGGTCATTCTGATCACCCCAGATTGGCCCAGGGGGTCCTGGTTCGCGGACATTGTCAACCTCCTGGCGGACGCCCCTGAAGACTCCCAGACAGGCCAGATCTTCTGTCTCAAGGTCCGATCTGCCACCCGGGTTCTCGGTCTCTCAATTTGACGGCGTGGCTGTTGAGACCGCAATACTAAAAGCATCCGGTTTCTTCGATCGGGTGATTCGAACCATGATCCAGGTCAGGAAACCGTCGTCCTTTAAGGTCTACTACCGAACCTGGAAGGCCTATTTTCGCTGGTGTGAGGCCAATGTCACCCCACCGATGGAATTGTCGCTCCCAGTCATCTTGGCTTTTCTCCAAGCGGGACTGGACTCCGGCCTCTCTCTGGGCACGCTAAAAGGACAGGTGTCGGCCCTTTCTATCCTTTTTCAGAAGTCCTTAGCGTCTCGCTCTCAGGTCAGGACTTTTCTACAGGGAGTGGCAATGCGGCCCCCCCATACCGGAACCCCGTGGACCCCTGGGACCTCAATCTTGTGCTGGAGGTTATGAGGAGCGCCCCCTTCGAACCTCTGAGAGAGGTCCCTCTGGCTGTTTTGTCCTGGAAAGTGGCCTTTCTTGTGGCTATCACCTCCATCAGGCGGGTTTCAGAATTAGCGGCTCTATCCTGTCACCCCCCTTTCCTGGTTCTTCACCAGGACAAGGTAGTATTGCGACCTCCGCCTTCCTTTCTTCCCAAGGTGGTATCCGTTTTTCACCTGAATGAGGAGATTGTCTTGCCTTCTTTCTGTCCGGTTCCGTCTCATCCCCTGGAACGCTCGTTGCACAGGCTAGACCTGGTCAGGGCCGTGAGGATCTATCTGGACAGGACAGCTGTCTTCAGGAAGACGGATCTTCTGTTCGTCATTCCAAACGGAACGCGAAGAGGTCTGCCGGCCTCCAAAGCGACTATTGAGCGTTGGATTCGGACTGCGATATTGGAGGCTTGCCGGGTTAAGAACAGAGTGCCTCCCCCTGGGGTTAAGGCTCGCTCCACCCGAGCAGTAGGCGCCTCCTGGGCGGTTCACCATGGGGCATCCGCCCTACAACTTTGCAAAGCGGCAACCTGGTCTTCCATCCACACGTTTGCCAGCTTAGGCAGAAGGATCTTGCAGGCGGCATTGGGGACTCCGCCGACCTGAATGGAGTTTCCTGCCATATTTTCCCACCCCAGGGACTGCTTTGGGACGTCCCATAGTTCCTGTTTCCCCCAATAGAGCGACTGAGAAAACAGGATTTTGGTTGCTTACCGTAAAATCTGTTTCTCGGAGCGCTCATTGGGGGACACAGCACCCTCCCATGTGTTTGTTACAACTCCTTTCCTTTCTTCTGGTTAATGTTATGATTGAGTTGTCTGTTTGGCTATGTTTTCTTCTGTTATATTTCTCCTACTGCTTTCTCACTAACTGACTGGCTTGGTGCCAGTCGGTAGGGTGTGTACTGCGGAGGAGCCAACCTTTTTCATATGCATAGTGTCAGCCTCCTAGTGGCAGCAGCATACACCCATGGTTCCTGTGTCCCCCAATGAGCGCTCTGAGAAACAGATTTTACGGTAAGCAACCAAAATCCTGTTATTGTCTATGTTGTGTCCTGGACCACAGAAATGTTTGGCCACAGATAGAAATTTTTTTTGTCTGTAATCGTATGACGATAAGACCTCATCCTTGCTCTCAGTCTCTGTCCTGTTTCTCCAACATAGAGGCCGCCCACAGGACATATATTGCATAGAATTAAAATCATCACATTAGAAGAGGAGCATGTGAATGTCCCGGAGATCTTAGGCTGTGGTTCCACGGTCCGGAACCACAGCGCTTTGGACGGAGCGGAAATTCCGCTCCGTCTAAGCCCCGCCCCCTTTCTGACGCGCGCTCTTTCCGGAGGTGTTCAGGACACCTCCGGAACACCTCCGGAAAGAACGCAGGGCTACATAGCCCTGTGTGAAATTCTGTTGCGGCGACGCACCGTCGCCGCAACACGCTAGGACATGCTGCGGTCTGAAAAGACGCGCCGCATGTCCGTTTACGCAGGTCTCCCGCCTGCGTGTTGTTACGCATAGTGGAGACGGGATTTCTTGAAATCCCCTCCACTATGCTGTAACATCTGGACGCTGCGTGTTTGGCGCTGCGCCAGCGCACAGCGCCAAACACGCAGCGTTTCCTGACCGTGGAAACTCACCCTTATAGTTTTGCTGTGTGTTAAGGATTTGGATCTTTTCATTGGTCTCTATATGAATGCAAGTTTTGTATCTTCTCTCATTGCAAGGATATGTTCCTCTTGGTGAATCTGAGGGCATTGAACTTTGGATCATGATGTTTCTTAAATTAGGAGGTTGCCTGTAACACAGCAAGGGGGGGGGGGTCGTTGAATAATATTTTTAACTGGTCATCCTTGTGTAGTATATGGTGACGTTTCTTAGCCGTTTTTCTCAGTATTTCAAGCTGTGGGTTGTAGGTCACTACCAGAGGTACACGATGATGTTCCTCTCTTTTCCTGTATTGAAGTAATTGACTTCTAGGGATTCTTGTGGCCCTAATGATCTGGTCATCAATGGAGGTGGGATGGTAACCTTGAATTAATAATGACATTTTAAGTTGGATTAAATGTTCATCCCTGTCCTTAGGACTGGAACAGATACGGTTGTATCTGAGGGCCTGGCTGTAGACAATGGACTTTTTAATGTGTTTAGCATTGAAGCTGTCCCATCTGAGGTACAGTACAGACCAAAAGTTTGGACACACCTTCTCATTCAATGATTTTTCTGTATTTTCATGACTATGAAAATTGTAGAATCACACTGAAGGCATCAAAACTATGAATTAACACATTTGGAATTATACATTACACTTTACAAAAAAGTGTGAAACACCTGAAAATATGTCTTATATTCTAGGTTCTTCAAAGTAGCCACCTTTTGCTTTGATTACTGCTTTGCACGCAGAAAAGGTGAACGGATGGACTCTACATGCCATACTGTTGGGGATTTATTCAAAATTGAAGGAATACTGAACCAGCATGGCTACCACAGCATCTTGCAGCAGCATGCTATTCCATCCGGTTTGCGTTTAGTTGGACCATCATTTATTTTTCAACAGGACAATGACCCCAAACACACCTCCAGCCTGTGTAAGGGCTATTTGACTGAGAAGGAGATTGTTGGGGTGCTACGCCAGATGACCTGACCTCCACAGTCACCAGACCTGAACCCAATCGAGATGGTTTGGGGTGAGCTGGACCGCTCACCTCTTCAATTTTGAATAAATCCCCAACAGTGTCACCAGCAAAGCACCCCCACACCATCACACCATCTCCTCCATGCTTCACAGTGAGAACCAGGCATGTAGAGTCCATCCGTTCACCTTTTCTGCGTGCAAAGCAGTAATCAAAGCAAAAGGTGGCTGCTTTGAAGAACCTAGAATATAAGACATATTTTCAGTTGTTTCACACTTTTTTGTAAAGTGTAATGTATAATTCCACGTGTGTTAATTCATAGTTTTGATGCCTTCAGTGTGATTCTACAATTTTCATAGTCATGAAAATACAGAAAAATCTTTGAATGAGAAGGTGTGTCCAAACTTTTGGTCTGTACTGTATGTGGGACGGTCAATTGGTTTCCGATACACTGATGTTTGGAACGAACCATTTCGGACTTTTATGGTGGTGTCTACAAAGTTGAATTTTGTTTTTGAGTGGTCCAATGTCAAGTTTATGGTAGGATGAAATTTGTTAAATTTGTCATGGAAATTTAGAAGTTCTTGTTCGGACTCAGTCCAGATTATTAAGATGTCATCGATGTAACGGAAATAGGCAAAGGGTTTGATGGAGCAGGATGTTAAAAAGTCAATTTTCAGTTTAGCCATGAAGAAGTTGGCATACTGGGGTGCCATTTTATTTCCCATAGCGGTGCCGGTGCGTTGTAGATATAGCTCTTCACCGAAAGAGAAAAAGTTGAGTGTGAGGATGAATCTGGTAGTTAGTCCATCTTCGTGTGGGATGTTAGAATATAAGGATTCGACATCCATCGTGGCTGTCGAGGAGGGATCCTATCGTGGATAGCTTATTCAGCAGGTCTGTAGTGTCCTGTATACAGCTGGCTGTCTTCCACAGTCGCATATGCCCAGGGGCTGACATATCTGCTTTGTGACACTTACACACCAGAAACACGGATTTTGGTAAGAACTTACCTGTAAAATCCTTTTCAGCGAAGGAAGGAAGAGAGACACAGTAATTCATTACTGATGGGTAGGCGGAGCCCCAGATCAGGATGTTACCTCAGATCAAAAGAGTGCTGACTGGCTGGCCCCTCCAGCTCGGGCTCCTCCTACTCAGCTCCAGTCGTACCAAAGCTTTTAGGAAAAAGAGCCAAGATCACCAGCGGAGCAACATAACCCCTTCTGAAGGAACTTCAGAGAAAAAACACAAGGATACAGGTTATGCATGCAAAGAAAGCCAAAAACCACAGAGTTCCAGGTACTACTCACGGAACCTGACTACTGCGATGAGCTGGCGATGCTGGAACAGAGCCTTAGCGCGCTGACCTCAGCCCAGATAATCGCTATCAGATAAGGGTCGCACTGCATCTGAAAACATCAACACACTTCTGCCTTGGGAGGGTGCTGTGTCTCTCTTCCTTCCTTCGCTGAAAAGGATTTTACAGGTAAGTTCTTACCAAAATCCGTGTTTTAGCTGCAGATGGAAGGAAGAGAGCCACAGTAATTCATTACTGATGGGACGTCCCAAAGCAGTTCAAAAATAAGGGTGGGAAAAAACCAACAAAAGGCAGAAACCCAACAACCTTAACAACAAAGCGCAAGCAGCGCTAAACACAAGTTCATCCAGAACTTTAAACTACAGCTGCCTGCAGGACCCTACGTCCGAGGGCTGCATCAGCGGAAGCACTGACGTCCACTTTATAAAACTTTGTAAACGTGTGGACAGAGCGCCAAGTTGCCGCCCGGCAGAGATGCACTTGCCGAGGCACCTTGATGAAAAGCCCACGATGAAGCCACAGCTCTCGTGGAATGGGCTCGAATCTTAATCGGGCAAGATTCACCCCGAAGGCGGTAAGCTTCCAAAATAGCTGACCGGATCCAACGAGCTATAGAACCCTTGGAAGCTCGTTGACCACGCCGACGACCTGCTGGAACCACAAACAGGGAGTCCGTCTTACGAAAACCTTGAGTAATAGATAGATAAAACTTCAAGGCCCGCACTAAATCCAAAGTGTGTAAATCTCGCTCTTTCGCATTCTTCAGATCCGGACAGAGTGAAGGCAACACAATATCCTGGTTAACATGAAATTGTGACACCACTTTAGGTAGAAAATCACCCCGTGTGCGAAACACTACACGATCCGGAAAAAACTCCAGAAAAGGAGGCGAGCAAGAAAGAGCTGCTAACTCAGAAACTCTTCTCAAAGAGGTGACCGCTACTAGGAAGGCCACCTTCCAAGAAAGTAAAGAAAGGCTAGCAGAACCCATAAGCTCAAAAGGTTTATGCTGAAAAACTTGCAAAACAAGGTTGAGCCGCCAAGGAGACACAGGTGCCTTCCGCGGCGGAAACTTACGAGCTATACCGCGGAAAAAAGGAGAGCACGTCCCTATTCGAAGCAATGGTTCTCCGAAACAATAAGGACAGAGCAGAAATCTGACCTTTCAGGGTGCTAACTGCCAAACCCTTGTCTAACCCATGCTGCAGGAAAGCCAACAGATTGGGAATGGAAAATTTTCTCGGGTTCCGAGAAGACCCCAAACACCACGAAAAGAAGGTTTCCCAAGTTTTGTGGTAAATCCTAGTAGTAGCCGGACTTTTCGCAGCACGAAGAGTAGCAATGACCTCGGCTGAAAAACCTCAACGGGTTAAAATTTCGGTCCCAAGAGCCACGCCGTCAAAGGCAGAGACATCAAGTCCGGATGACAAACGGGCCCCTGAGTCAACCAGTCCGGTTGAAGAGAAAGCGGAAAAGGAGGTGCCGCCAACCGCGACATTATTGTCGAGAACCACACCCTCCTTGGCCAATCTGGAGCTATCAAAATAGCTGAAATTCTCTCTAGTCTGATCCGACGCAGTACTAGAGGAAGTAAGGATATCGGCGGGAATACATAGATCAGCTCAAACTGATCCCACTGAGCCACTAGAGCATCCACCGCCACAGCCTTCGGGTCCTTGTACCTGGACATGAACGTCGGTAACTTGGCATTGGACCTGGATGCCATCAAACCACTTGGGGAGTCCCCCAACGGGAGCACAGTAGTGCAAAAAACTTTCGAGTGGAGGCTCCATTCCCCGGGATCCATCTTCATGCGACTGAAGAAGTCCACTGTAATATTCTGAACCCCTGGAATGTGAATCGCCGAAATGGCTGGTAAACAGCCCTCGGCCCAAATCAGAATTCGGGACACCTCCACCATGAGTCTGGAACTCCTTGTCCCGCCTTGGTGATTGATAAACGCGACAGCCGTCGCATTGTCTGTCTGCACTCGTACCGGCAGACCGCTCAAAAGGACCGTCCAATGCTGGAGGCAAAGGAAAATCGCCCTCAATTCCAGGATGTTGATCGAAAGGACAGACTCTTCCGATGACCATATCCCCTAAATCCAGAGATTGTTCCAAACACCCCCCCCAGCCCGTCAGGCTGGTATTGGTGGTTATGACCGACCACTTCGGAGGGAGGAAAAGCTTTCCCAGGGATAACGCTCCTGGACATAACCACCATCCTCGGGATTCTCGCACCCTGTGAAAGATGGTGACGCTGCAATCCAGCGAACCTTGCGATTGATCCCAACGACTCAGAATGAGCCTATGGAGAGCTCTGGAATGAAATTGGACAAACGGAAAAAAACCTCATGGACGCCACCGTCAGACCCAGAAGGCGCATACCTTCCGAAGGGACACTGCTGTCGCAGACTTCATAGTCTGTACATGCTGGAGCAGACATGCCTGCTTGTCTGGAGGTAGGGACAACACCGCCCGTACCGTGTCGAAATGCATCCTCAAAAACAGGATTGCCTGCGACGATTCCAGAGACGACTTCTCCTTTGAGGCCACAACCGAAAAGGCCGTCCAAATAGGGACGAATCGTAAGTCCCCGTCTTCGAAGGATTGCCATGAGATTTTGGCGTCAGAATCGTTGTAAAAATTCTGGGCGTTAAGGCCAAGCCGAATGGTCGAGCCACAACCTGGGTGAGGTCTTCCGACGGGAACATGCCAAAAAGCGTCGCGAATGTCGATTGATCGTTCTGCGACAGGGCTGCCATAACTGAGCGAAGCGACTTCATGCTCGGCTCTGACGGAATGTCAGAAGTCAGTCCGCCTTAGCGAATTTTTTTTTTTTTTTTTGCCAACTTCTGCCTTAACAGAAGTTCTGTTTCCAGGGTATGCGGAATTTCTGAGAATTCCCCCTCTTCTTTTTTTTTTTTTTTTAAAAAAAGAGAGAGACGACACAAACCCCCAGAGGGTTGGTCAGATCATCCCTTGAACCGAAAAGGACTGCCGATAACTATCGGCACTAGTCCAGCCAGACGCAGAAGTCACAGCTCTGCGCTGCGGTAAAGCTGCTTCTTTTGCCTTTGCCTTGGCATCAGCTCCGTGAGGTCAGTCAAATAGCTGCCTGTTGGAAAACTGCGTTCCATCCAAGTCACAGTGCTCTTCTGACTGTAACTGCCGAGGATTGCGCCCTGGATAGCAGTGACGCATTATCCTTCAACTAGAAAAGCCCATCTACCTTGATAGAGGGAAACTTGCCACGCCGTCCTTAGACGGTCCAACCGGCTCAGGGGAACTTAACAAGTACACCTAGATCCTTAATACCGAATCTATGATCCACGGCTACACAGATGGAAATTGTTGCCATCTCCATTCTTCTGTCCAGCGTGTCCTGCAGACTCGTCTTCCCTTTTACCAGGAAGATTTGCTAAGCTGGAATAAAGGGACATTCACTTCAGGAGAAGGGGTCCAATTAACAAATAACTCCGTAGAAAAACGGATAGTTTGTAAGGTCGTCGCGACCCATGCGACCCTTGCAACATCCGGGCCGACTTACCAGGACGACTAGTTACCTCCTCCGGTAACTGTAACGTCCACATGGCTTCCACAGAAATTTTAGTACGGCCCCTGAGAGAGAGGCAGGGTGTCCCTGCCGATCCTCCTTGACCGAATCGGACTTCTTCGCTAAGCGAGAAGGAAAGCACCGATTTGTGTCGCTTCCTTGAGAGGATCTAGTTGACACTCCATAACCTAAAAGGTCATCAATAGAAACCAGTGAAGGCCTCCATTTTGACACCATTGGAACCTCTGACCGTGTATGAGTCGAGATCTGCGTGTCAGATACGCGAGGCTGAACCGTAGCGGATCTGGGAGAGGGTCTCTGACATGCCCTTGCATAGTATATGGCAGGATAAACCTGTCAGTAACCAGAGCAGTACTTAAATAAAAAACAAACGCTGAAGGGTTAAAGCTCTAAAGCGAGAGCTACCCCAGCTGTCTCCCATTAAGAGTTAACCGCCTAAGAAGGGGTTAAAGTAGCTGACTCCCCACAACCTTGATAATGAAAAAAAAAGGGTGTGCGAATCTCAGGCGCCTCTTATAAGGTCGCAGCTGCAGGACAGCCATGCCACACTAAACAGAAAACGTTCCACAAGATCGCTAAAAAATTGCGCTGTTTTTTATAACGCAATGACCGCCAAAGTTGTCAAGGAGATCGCTAATCGCCTATGCGATTGCCCAGATTGGCAGCCACCAGCGACACTAAAAATGACACACAAACGATCGCAATATTATGCGACGCCATCAGGATCGTCAGCGGAAACGTATAGTGGCAGCATTAATGTCGCAGACTCCCCACAGCCTCTTTATTAATATTAAAAGAGTGTGCGAGCCCCTTATGCGAGAACAGCCGCAGGACAGCTCAATCTGTCACTCAGAAGTGCCCCAGACGGCGCCCGCGCTGTGGAGGTGAAGGGGTTAAGCTTCTGCCCGGCGGGCTAGAAGCGACTCACCAAGCTGGTCACGTATTCTTGCCGGGAGGGGAGGAGAACGATCCGGGGAGCTTTCAGCTTGCAGCGCTTTATCAGCAATGGCCGCCGCGCTCTGCCTCCATGTGCTCCATGTAGAGGAGCCGGAAATGGAGGCTGCAGTAAAGCGCGCGCTCAGAAGCGGCGCGAAATTCAAAAAATAAAAAGAGCGCGTACTCCCCTCCTTTCCCTCGTCCTGCAGGCATCCTCCTGCGGACATAGAAAAACTAGTCACCGGCATATATATGTACAGCGGCTGCCGCAGCAGTCGCTAAAACACTCACACACATTTTACCAAAATGTGGAGTACTCACCAGCCGAAACGCCACAGTGACCCCCAGGGGTTTCTGGCGCTATGCCCATGCTTCCCCCAGGGCGGGAAGCGCAGTGACCCCAGTGTGTGGTTTGCGCCCCCGCCAGGGAAACTCTCCTCATCCCCCAGGGCCGGCAAGATTCTGCAGGGACCATTATGTAGTTACAGATCCGCCAAGGGAGAGGCTGGTGAAATACACTGATAAACATGTAATAGCACTGTCACCGCAGCGCTGAAGCATACTGATATACATGTAATAGCGCTGCCATCAGACGCTAAAGCACTCACACATTAATAATAACATTTTGTGTGGAGTACTCACCAGCCAAAGCGCCACAGGGACCCTCAGGGGTTTCTGGCGCTATGCCCATGCTTCCCCCAGGGCGAGGAACGCAGTGACCGCACGTGTGGTTTGCGTCCCGCCAGGGAAGCTCTCCTCATCCCCCAGGGCCGGCAAGGATTCTGCAGGGACCATTATGTAGTTACAGATCCGCCAAGGGAGAGGCTGGTGAAATACACTGATAAACATGTAATAGCGCTGTCACCGCAGCGCTGAAGCATACTGATATACATGTAATAGCGCTGCCATCAGACGCTAAAGCACTCACACATTAATAATAAAATTTTGTGTGGAGTACTCACCAGCCAAAGCGCCACAGGGACCCTCAGGGGTTTCTGGCGCTGTGCCCATGCTTCCCCCCAGGGCGAGGAACGCAGTGACCGCACGTGTGGTTTGCGTCCCGCCAGGGAAGCCATCCTCATCCCCCCGGGCCGGCAAGGATTCTGCAGGGACTATTGAGTAAATACAGATCCGCCAAGGGAGAGGTTGGGGTACAGCAGCGCTGGTACCCCTGAGACCTCTAGACCAACTGGTAATCCAAGTCTCATGTCCGAATATAAAATAATAAAATCTTCTGAGGAGCTGCATTAGCAGCGACCATCCTCTGGGACCTCAAATCTTAGACTGGAGCTGAGTAGGAGGAGCCCGAGCTGGAGGGGCCAGCCAGTCAGCACTCTTTTGATCTGAGGTAACATCCTGATCTGGGGCTCCGCCTACCCATCAGTAATGAATTACTGTGGCTCTCTTCCTTCCATCTGCAGCTGAAAATAAAAATGGCAGCTCCCTGCGGCTGAAGAAGGAATTAACAAAATGTTAAAACAGTACATTTAATTTTGTATTAAAAATAACTGGTATAATCAATAATTATTAATACAAAACTAAAAATCACAACATTCTCTTTGATGCTTATTAAAAGTGTGATCTGTTATGTTACGGTAGCTGAGGAGTGCAGGTAAAAAAGGAAATACACCAGAGCAGTTGGAATCTATGAGATTGCAGTACCCTGACTAACCACCACAACTAGAGGCAGCCGTGGAGCGTTCCTACGTTGGTCCTAGACGCCTCGTCACAGCCTGAGAAACTAACTACACCTAAAGACAGAAATAGGAAAGCTATCTGCCCCGGAGCAGAACCCCAAAGATAATAGAAAGCCCCCAAACATGTAATGGCGGTTAGACAAGAGGAAATACTGACACAGAAAGAAAATAGTATGAGCAAACGCTGGGGCCCAAACTATCTAAACAGAAAAGGACAGGAAGGGTACTTACTGCAATCTCAGAAAACCCTGAAAAACACCAACTCTACTAATTTCAAAATCACCTGAGATCACACGACCTCTACCACCTAAATTAGTTCTCTGGTGTAACAAAATCAAAACAGCAGCCACTGAAAAAAAAAACTGGAAAAAGCAAAAGTACAAAACACAGTGGCTGAAACAAACTGAGAGGGCAAAAGCCCCCGGAGGGGACCCAGAAGGCCCCCACAGAAGTGCAGGACAAAATGCAAAAATACAGCAAAAACACAAAAGAAGAAATTGTCTTATCTGATAGCAGGAGATGCAGACACGACACAGCAGGCTACAAGGGAAACTGGAAAGAAGGATTCAGACCAGAACAATTGATCACCGGCAACCCTGATGGGAAAATGACTCCCTTATATAAGACCAGTCAGTAACACCTGATTCCCAGTCCTCACAATCCTCACTAGTACCGCTTGTAACCACCAGAGGGAGCCCCCGCTCAGAACTCATCTCAAACCCATTCACAACAGTACCCCCCCCCCCCTTGAGGAGGGGTCACCGAACCCTCATTTGAGCAACCAGGTCGGTCAGGATGAGTTCTATGATACGCACGGATAAGTCTCCTAGCATGGATGTCCGAAGCAAACACCCAAGAATTGTCTTCCTGACCATAACCTCTCCATTTAACCAAATACTGGAGTCTTCGTCTAGAAAAACGAGAATCCAATATTTTCTCAACCACGTACTCCAGATTGCCCTCAACCAAAACAGGGTCAGGAGGCACAGCAGCAGGAACCACTGGCTCAACAAACCTCTTCAACAAGGACTTGTGGAACACGTTATGGATCTTAAATGTCCCTGGAAGAAGCAAACGAAAAGAAACAGGATTAATAATCTCCATGATCTTATAAGGTCCAATGAACCTAGGCTTAAATTTAGGAGATGCTACTCTCATAGGAATATTCTTTGAGGACAACCAGACCAAGTCCCCCACTTTAAACCGAGGACCATCAGTCCTATGCCGGTTAGCAAACCGCTGGGCCTTCTCCTGAGAGAGGGACAACCTCTCCACTACCTGGTCCCAAATCTGCTGCATACGCTCAACAACAGTCAACACCTGGACAGACAGAAGCCTCCGTCTGTCCTGAAGAAAATCGAGGGTGAAACCCAGAATTACAGAAAAACGGAGACATCAAAGTGGCAGAGCTAGCCCTATTATTAAGAGCAAACTCAGCCAAAGGCAAAAAAGAGACCCAGTCATCCTGATCAGCAGACACAAAGCATCTTAGATAAGTCTCCAATATCTGGTTTGTTCTCTCAGTTTGACCATTGGTCTGAGGATGAAATGCCGAGGAGAAGACAATTGAACACCCAGTTTAGAACAAAAAGTCCTCCAAATCTGGAAACAAACTGGACTCCTCTGTCAGACACAATGTTCTCAGGAATGCCGTGTAAACGAACCACGTGCTGAAGGAACAACGGCACCATTCAGAGAGGAAGGCAACTTAGGTAATGGCACAAGATGTATCATTTTGGAAAACCTATCACAAATTACCCAGATGGTGGTCATTCTCTGAGAAACAGGAAGATCGGAAATGAAATCCATAGAGATATGGGTCCATGGTCTCTTGGGCACAGGCAATGGCATCAACAAACCACTAGAGCGAGAGCAAGGCTTGGAGCGAGAGCAAGTCCCGCAGGACTGCACAAATTCCCTGACATCGCGAGACAAGGTAGGCCACCAAAAGGACCGACTAACCAAGTCTCTGGTACCAAAAATTCCGGGATGCCCAGCCAATGCGGAACAATGAATCTCAGACATCACACTCTTTCCATTGGTCCGGGACAAACAATTTTCCAACAGGGCAGCGCTCGGGCCTATCCTCCTGACACCCCTCCAGAGCAAATCTCAAATTGGGCGAGATGGTGGAAAGAACTACACCCTCCTTCAAAATAACAGAGGGATCAGATAACTCAGGAGAGTCCGCAAGGAAACTCCTCGAGAGGGCATCCGCCTTAACATTCTTAGTGCCAGGAAGAAAGGAAACCACAAAATTAAAACGTGTGAAAAACAAGGCCCACCTGGCCTGTCTAGGATTGAGTCGCTTGGCAGATTCCAGATAGACCAGATTCTTATGGTCCGTAAGGACCACCACCTGATGTTTGGCTCCCTCCAGCCAATGTCTCCACTCTTTAAAAGCCCACTTCATGGCCAATAACTCCCGATTACCCACGTCATAATTACGTTCAGTAGGAGAAAATTTTCGAGAGAAAAAGGCACAAGGGTTACTTTTAGAGGTCTCTGGATCTTTTTGGGACAAAACGGCACCTGCCCCAATTTCAGAGGCATCAACCTCCACCTGAAATGGCAGAGAAACATCAGGCTGCCGTAGAACAGGAGCAGAAGTGAATCTCTGCTTAAGTTCCTGAAACGCAGAGACTGCCTCAGGAGGCCAATTCACCACATCAGAACCCTTTCTGGTCAAATCAGTTAATGGTTTAACAATAACCGAGAAATTACCAATAAATTTACGATAAAAATTGGCAAAACCCAAAAATCTCTGAAGAGCCTTTAATGAAGTAGGTTGGACCCAATCACAGATGGCCTGAACCTTGACCGGGTCCATTTCAATAACAGATGGGGACAAAATGAATCCCAGAAATGAGATCTTCTGTACGCCAAAAAGACACTTTGATCCCTTCACATACAGAGCATTATCCCTCAAAATCTGGAACACAGTCCGAACATGTTTCACATGAGAGTCCCAGTCATTAGAAAAAATCAAGATATCATCCAAATAAACAATCAGAAACTTGTCCACAAAATCCCTGAAAATGTCATTCATGAAGGACTGGAAGACGGAAGGAGCATTAGTGAGCCCAAAGGGCATCACTAGGTACTCAAATTGTCCTTCAGGGTATTGAATGCCGTCTTCCATTCATCCCCGTGCTTAATGCGAATAAGGTTATACGCCCCCCTGAGGTCAAGCTTGGTAAACCAAGTAGCGTTTTTCACCCTGGAAAACAGGTCAGAAATCAAGGGTAACGGGTATTGATATTTCACAGTAATATTGTTCAAGAGACGATAATCAATACACGGCCTTAATGAACCATCTTTTTTGGCCACAAAGAAAAAACCGGCACCTAAGGGTGAAGAGGATGGTCTGATATGACCCTTCTCCAATGATTCCTTGATATAAGACCGCATAGCGTCATGTTCAGGTACAGACAAGTTAAAAAGGCGACCTTTAGGGAATTTACTACCTGGCACTAATTCAATAGCGCAGTCATAGCTCCTATGGGGAGGTAAGGATGCAGATTTACTTTCGCTAAACACATCAGAAAAATCAAACAAAAAGTCAGGAACATCCTCAGCCTGGGGGGAGGCAGAAAAAACAGGAGTGTTGGTATTAACACATTGGCAGCCCCAACTGGTTACAGACACAGATTTCCAATCCAAAACAGGATTATGAGACTGTAACCAAGGGAAACCCAGCACTATAATGTCATGCAGATTATATAGAACCAAAAATTTGCAGCACTCCTGGTGATCAGGTTCAACCCTCATTATCACCTGAGTAGAAAACTGGGGTTTATTCTCAGCCAAAGGGGTAGAATCGATCCCCAGTAGAGGAATAGACTTCTGTAGGGGTATCAAGGGAAACCCACAACGTTTAGCAAAATCATAATCCATCAGGTTAATAGCTGCTCCAGAATCAACGAAAGCCTGAGCAGAAAATGAGGACAGAGAGCATATCAGAGTGACAGCTAATAAAAACTTAGTCTGAACACTACCCAAGACAACTGAGCGTGCAAAATGTCTTCCCCGCTTAGGGCAGACTGAAATAGCATGGGAGGCATCACCACAGTAGAAACATAACCCATTGCGCTTTCGAAACTCATGACGCTGTGCCCCAGACACCACTCCATCACACTGCATGGGCTCAGCAGCTGGCTCACAAGGCAACACCACTCCACGCATACTTCTCCGCTCACGCAAACGTCTGTCAATTTGAATCGCTAATGACATAGAATCATTGAGACCAGAGGGGACAGGGAATCCCACCATAACATCCTTTACATTATCCGACAGACCCTTCCGGAAAAGGGCCGCCAAAGCGTCGTCATTCCATTTGGTCAGGACTGCCCACCTACGGAATCTCTGACAGTATAACTCAGCGTCATCAAGCCCCTGATTTAATGCCAACAAGGCTTTTTCAGCTTGATCAGTGACATTAGGCTCATCGTACAATAACCCCAAAGCCTGAAAAAATGCATCAACATCACTCAAAACAGGATCCCCAGGTATCAGGGAAAAAGCTCAATCCTGAGGATCGCCGCGCAGGAGAGAGATGATAATTTGAACCTGCTGCGCTGCGTTTCCTGAGGACTTAGATTTTAAGGCAAAAAACAATTTACAATTATTTTTGAAATTCTGAAACTTCGCTCGATCCCCTAAAAACAAATCTGGCATGGGGATCCTAGGTCCACAACAGGCAACCTAGCAAGATAGATAGCAATACTCCGAACCTCAGTGGCAAGCTGATCCACACGGCCAGACAACTGTGCAAACTCCATTGGGAGAAAAGATCCTCCCCAGCACCCAGAGATACAGAGGGAAAAAAAAAAAAAAAAATGCAACAAACAGAAAAATATCTCTGACTTTTCTTCCTTCAAAATATTTTTTCCCTTCTGTGAGTACCATACAATTTTTATGGCCGGTGATACTGTTATGTTACGGTAGCTGAGGAGTGCAGGTAAAAAAGGAAATACACCAGAGCAGTTGGAATCTATGAGATTGCAGTACCCTGACTAACCACCACAACTAGAGGCAGCCGTGGAGCGTTCCTACGTTGGTCCTAGACGCCTTGTCACAGCCTGAGAAACTAACTACACCTAAAGACAGAAATAGGAAAGCTATCTGCCCCGGAGCAGAACCCCTAAGATAATAGAAAGCCCCCAAACATGTAATGGCGGTTAGACAAGAGGAAATACTGACACAGAAAGAAAATAGTATGAGCAAACGCTGGGGCCCAAACTATCTAAACAGAAAAGGACAGGAAGGGTACTTACTGCAATCTCAGAAAACCCTGAAAAACACCAACTCTACTAATTTCAAAATCACCTGAGATCACACGACCTCTACCACCTAAATTAGTTCTCTGGTGTAACAAAATCAAAACAGCAGCCACTGAAAAAAAAAACTGGAAAAAGCAAAAGTACAAAACACAGTGGCTGAAACAAACTGAGAGGGCAAAAGCCCCCGGAGGGGACCCAGAAGGCCCCCACAGAAGTGCAGGACAAAATGCAAAAATACAGCAAAAACACAAAAGAAGAAATTGTCTTATCTGATAGCAGGAGATGCAGACACGACACAGCAGGCTACAAGGGAAACTGGAAAGAAGGATTCAGACCAGAACAATTGATCACCGGCAACCCTGATGGGAAAATGACTCCCTTATATAAGACCAGTCAGTAACACCTGATTCCCAGTCCTCACAATCCTCACTAGTACCGCTTGTAACCACCAGAGGGAGCCCCCGCTCAGAACTCATCTCAAGCCCATTCACAACAGTGATCACTTTAAAAAGGCAAAAAAGAGGAAAAAAAAAAATCTTTGAATTTGGCCCAAATCCATAAAACATTGTGTGCCAATATAATGGTGCAAAATCCACCACTGCAAAAAGAAAGAGAAAAGAAGAAGTGCAAATGATAAGTATAGGCCGTAGAGGTTTACCCGCATCACCGGAGCAACGACAGCAGAGGCCAAGTGTTTCTCCCAGCCGTTTCTTGACTCTTTTGTAGACCAAGCTTCATCAAAGTGCACAGGCCCTGAATGAAGAAAAGAAAGTAAATGATACTGATGAAGATTTATCATTAGGGTAAAAGGGAGCCGATCACAGAGTAAGAAAAAAGGTGGAAATTGTGCGAGATTAAGTACAATTCATACTTGGCACAACTACATGTCAGACTTACGTCTTTGAACATTTCACTTTCTTAATCAATTCCATAGTTGGTATAGTATACATGTATACCAATAGAAATTTAGTATTGCTGTTTCTAAATGATTATGAACTTGTTTTCTGTGCATTTTTTGAGGTCTGAAAGCACTGTTTTTTTTTTTCATTTTGACCATTTTTCTTTGTCAGAAAAAAAATACTAAATTTGTTGCTTGGAAATTCGGAGACATGTTGTGAGAAGATTATAGAATAAAAGAGCAATTTACATTTTACTCAAAAATATACCTATAAAGAGAAAAAATCTCTCTCTCTCTCTCTATATATATATATATATATATATATATATATATATATATATATATATATATATATATATAAACACACACACACATACTGTACACACACAATGTAGTTTCTCTATCGCCTTAATTGGGGGACACAGGAAACCATGGGGTGTATGCTGCTGCCACTAGGAGGCGTGACACTATGCACAAAAAAAGTTAGCTCCTCCTCCGCAGTGTACACCACACCGACAAGAACTAGGGAATTCAGTTTTAGCTTAGTGTCAGTAGGAGGTGGACACGGGTCTTTCATTAGACCCTTATCTGCCTCAATGTGCATCGTTCCTTTTCAGGTTCCAGAGGGATACAGTGTGAAAAGTCACTACTGTACTCCCACACGCAGACTATGAGTACAGCGTGTACTGCCACCCCGTATCCTCATACGTCTAGTCGGCAGGACCCCAGGCCCTAACACAGAAGCGTGTTCAGATGATCCGGATCCGGGCCTGCCTCCGTCTCCTACCCACTCGCCCACCAGAGCCTGTCGGTGTTTGGAGACGTGGACGTCCCGCAGCGCTGCCTTTTTTGGACGTCCAACATTCCTGGATGGAGAGGTACGTCTATTTTCCCTCTCTCCCCCATACAAAGAAGAATTCTCAGGAAGAAGAAAGAAGATACTTATCTCGGGGGTCGGAGGGTGGGGATTCCCTATATCCCCTAGCTCCCAGGCGATTAGGGCGCCAGGCTACCTTTTCTATAGGCTTCTAGAGCCTCCGCACTGCTCCCCCTGCTCTGGCGGCCACATTTGCAGTTGCGGCATATGGAGCTTATATAGCTGTAGAGGTTTCCCTGGAGGGCACACGGTTACCTGGCGTCTAATTTCGGGGCCTCCGCGCTACCATCCCCTGCTCGGCGACTTCTAAATTTAGTCCCCGGCTCCAGCGAGGCCTAGTTCCGGCACTTAGCCCCGCCTCCCTCCTTTTTCATATCGGCGGGCTTTTCTCCTGCCTGTCACGGGTACGCCCCTTCTCCTGCCGCCGACTGGTGACCGCACGCCCCCCAATCATATGTGCTGTAGCTCCGCCCATTCCGGTCGACCATTGGCGCAGCTCTCCTGTCCTGGCTTCACAGCGAGTCTCCCTCCTCCCTGTCAGACCATCTCAGAGCGGGAACTTTGCTTGAGCAACAAGCCCCTCCCACGAATCGCCGCCATCTTCACGTAGGCCCTGCCTACTATACCAGCGGGGGGGGGGGGGGGGTGGGGGGGGGGAGGGGTGGGTGGGGGTGAGTGTCCATCTCTTCTCAGGGGGGTCGCCGGTCATCTCCAGTTGCGCTCTTCTCGTTTGGTCTGTCCCGCCATTAATCTCACCACATACCTGCACGGTCTCACCCATTGACCCCTCTTGTGCTGTAACTGTCCCCTCCATACATCGGCCTCTACCTCCCTCTCTGTTATCCGGCGCTCTGTGGCCGCTCTAGATGCGGCGCTGTGCAGCGCTTTGCACTTCGTTTCACATGCACAGCCGGCAGAGAGAAAAGTCAACACATTTGCGGGAAGTTACAGGACGCCATAGAAAATTAGTAGCTGTGATGTCACATTGCAATCTCAATGTCACCCCGTAGCCAAATTGGGGACAATCACGCGTCACACGCCCTAGTCAAAAACCTGCAGTTATTACACATGGTATAAATAGCGTTATAATAATTATTACGCGCTTTCTCACTATAAAGGACATGTCAGATCTAGGACAGTCACGGATGTAATGGGGCTCTAGAGTCGTGCAGGAGCCGGTGTTGCATATGCTCTGGAGAAGTGCAGTCGCTGAGGTCAGAACTCTAGTGCCGGCCGTCGCTGGTGTAATAAGGCTCTACAGCCGTATAGTTACGGGTGTAATAATGCTCTGGAGCAGGCAGTCGCTGACATGATGACTGCTCCAGTACTGGGCAGTCTACAGCAATGGGTATTGCATTACTCTCCGCACCCTCCACTGTGAGGGGACCCTTGTAAGTCCTGCCGTACACCGTTTTGCTCTGTAGAGTTTTCTCTTGCAGTCTCCTCTCAGAGTTTTTTCTGTTACATCACGCTCTGGTTGTGCCTTCTGCTATTACACATCTGTACCTTGATTTCAGGAGCAGGATGGTAACTCAGTGGATTGCACTGGTGCCTTGCAGCGTGGGAGTACAGGGTTCAGATCCCACCACGGATGACATCTGCAAGGAGCTTGTACTCCAGTTTTTTAAAACGGAGCATGGCGCGGCCATTGCTCTACACATACAGATGCTGGTCCCCTGGCATGTCAGGATATACCTCAGCGCAGTAGTGCGGCTTCTACAGGTAAGGCCATTATTATACCAAATGCCGTCAGGTATCCCGACCTGGACCGCAACACAGAATTGGCTCTCTCCCAGACCCTTCTCCAGGGTTCTCTCCACGCTAACGTAGTCGCAGGATGCTGAGAGCCAATCGTAGCTACCATGTACGGTAGAGTTTTTAATACTGTCGTATTGTCAGTGGATCGGATGGCTCTTGAGTGGACTGCTGCTGTGGTACTGGTATTCTGTACTGTATCAGGTGAGTCAGAAGCATTCTCCTTCATCTTCTCCGCGCCCTATGGCAGCAGTACTCTAGCCGCTATCCAGGATTTACTGGTGTCATCTACCGGCCATCGATACACGCAGTTTTTTTCCAGTGGTTCAGATGTGCCCAAGATCAAGTGCTGCATCAGTCCTGCTCTTCTGTCCTAGCAGGTGAGTCAGGAACCCTCTCTTTCTCGTACCTCAGGGTCCTTTGCACATCTGCCTAGGCTCTCTTCGGTCACCTCTCAGTGAGAGGCACCCGGTATTCATACTTCTGGTTGGCTGCAACGGCGGTTTCATCCTGCTCTCAGGTTAGTTACAGGCACCTTCGGCTGCGTGTTTTCCATGTTCAGTAACATCTGCGGTCTATTAACAGAACATCTACCACATACCACAGGGAAGGAGTTCCATACCATAAGATGGATCTCAGTTTCAGCATGAGTGGCCAGACCACTTTCAGGTAGGTCAGACACGCTGGTGTCCGGTACCGGATAGTTCCACCTTTTCTTCGGCCACGCACTGGGCCCTGGTTGCAGGTTGTTCACCAGGGGCCTGTCATCTCCATCTGATTATTCGGGCCTAGCACTATCTATCCGTAGGTCAGGTTACAGTGCTCCTCAGGCTCTCTTCGTTACCCAGTGCGTTACTCCTATCATAAATAGCTTACCACTGTTTGTTTATACGTTGTGGCTGTCTTTACTGAGTCAGCACCCAGAGGTACACCATAACTCTCATGACCCTTCACTATTCTGTCCTAAGGGCCTTTGAGCTACCTCAATACCAGAGCTCCCTATCTATTTGTCGGTACTTACCTCTTCTTTCTTACAGACACTGAATAAAGCCTTGAGCAGCTCCCCGATTTTATTTCCGAGGGTGGCAGCATCAGGTTCTCCCACCTTGGACAGAATTGGATCTCACTCTCCGCACGCATCTATTCTATCAGTGTGGAACGCTGCTCCAGGCCTGAATTCAATGAAGAGTTTGGTGATAACATGTTTTCTTCCTTGAGCAGGATTTGTATCTTTGGTTGTGTGATGTCTCATACTTAGGTAAGTGGGTCTACATACTACATTCTTCTCCCCGCTTCAATGCGGCCAGGACATATTAGATCGACAATGTCTTCATAGGGAAGGATCTTCCTTTCATCTGTCAAGTTGCTTCTTCAGCGTCCATGTATTGCTTCGGCGGATACTGGCTTAACTTGTAAGTCCTCGCAGGTTACGGAGGTCAGTTCTCCGACCTGGATAAACTTATCTGCTGTTCCCTCCCCTTGGGTACTGCTTTAGGATGTCCCATGGTTTCCTGTGTCCCCCAATTAAGACGATAGAGAAAACAGGATTTTGGTTGCTTACCGTAAAATCTGTTTCTCGGAGCCTTCATTGGGGGACACAGAACCCTCCCAAGTCGAACAGCTTTGTTAACTGTATTATATTGTTACAGTTTGAGTTTGTGTTTTTTCTGTGGTTTCTGTCTCTTACAGATTGCTTCTCCTACTGCTTTCTCACTAACTGAATTCCCTAGTTCCTGTCGGTGGGGTGTACACTGCGGAGGAGGAGCTAACTTTTTTTGTGCATAGTGTCACGCCTCCTAGTGGCAGCAGCATACACCCCATGGTTTCATGTGTCCCCCAATGAAGGCTCCGAGAAACAGATTTTACGGTAAGCAACCAAAATCCTGTTTTTTCGGTTAAAGGGAACCGGTCACATCATGGTGACTAATAGAAAATGAACTCGGCACTCAACTTTAGTGTATTGAGTATAAAGATATTTATTCACAGTAGTAACACGAAACGTTTCGGTCCTTTACCATGGACCTTCATCAGTGCACTCAGACTAGCGGTGGACACCGCGTCCCATGCAGAGACCTATCCTCACTGCCGGACTCTTTTTCAACAGTGACTGATGAAGGTCCATGGTAAAGGACCGAAACGTTTCGTGTTACTACTGTGAATAAATATCTTTATACTCAATACACTAAAGTTGAGTGCCGAGTTCATTTTCTATTAGATACGGTGTGGGAACCTACTCTAGCACCTTCTTGGCTGTGCACACAGTTATTTACTCACATCATGGTGACTGACCCAGAGGCAGAATGAATCAGACGCTCCTGCATGACAAGCATTGTTTTATTCTGAAATGCAGCAACTTTTCAAATACAAAAAGTAGTTTAAATCTCAGTCGGGGAGAAGATGAAGGAAATGACTAATCCAAAAGATGTGGGCCCACTGGCTTCTCCCAGCCCGCTCAGCCAGAGAACAGAGAAGGACCTGTCAGTCTAAAGAAGGGGGTGGGGAGAAGCCAGCAAGGACAGACATCTTTGACTAGTCATCCTAGGCGTCTCGTCCCCAGCTGAGCTTTCAACTAGGATTCATTTCTGAAAGGTTGTAGCGTTTCAGGGTTCTACATACATGTCTGTAATGCAGAAGCCGGTCTCTGATTCATGCCATCTTTGCTTCTCTTTATGAGATCTATTCCCTTTAAAAATGTTTCAAAATATTGACTTACATTGTCCTCGCTGATCAGGATTCAGCATTTGACTAAGTACAAGATGTACAACGGTCGTGGTGTCATCTGAACTTTTTCCAAGAGTGTTCCTCAGATATTCTAAATCTTTTTCTATGTGACGGAAAAGGAAACTTCTAACATCTGGTACTTGTGGCTTCACGATGCGAGTCACAGCCTGATAGAGAAGAGAACAGTGGATGAGACTTGTAAGGTCAGAGGAACAGAACCTGCTTCCATCACAAGTAAGAGACAGACTTCCCAGCCCTTCTGATGAAACCACAATATATTAATCTTCACCATTATGATTAGCGCTTTCTGATATATACCTGTAATTCCACTTCTGACCCCAGGAGCATTGACAGATGTGTCAGCAGCCTCAGTACAATGAATGCAGGAGTAGACAGATCTCGGTCAGGAGCTAGAACTGTCCCTTGTCGTTCTGGAAGTCCCAAGACGTGTCCTGTCTGTGTCCGATCCTCGGTCTGCCTATTAATAGAAAAATAACACAAATTTTTCTCCAGATATATCACTATAATTTTCTGCTGTGAAGACTATTTATATACTGTATATATATATATTAATATGTATATATATATATATATATATATATATATATATATATTAATATGTATATATATATATATATATTGTAGCGATAGTAAGACTTCACTATACCTTTGTATGTGGTTTGAGGACCTGTGATGAGGTCACTGCCATGTGACCTGTCATGTGCTCTGTGTTAGCTGAATGTCTGGTATATATAAATGAGCCTAATGCTGACCACGGGTGTGAGTGGCTGGAGGCGTGGAACCCTCCAGTGTGGGAGTTCTGAGGAGACCTCCAGTGTGTGTGCTGAAGAGAGTACTCAGTTAGAGTGCCAGGACGTTGCAGCTGTTTTCTGTTACTTTGTGCCGGAGAAGGCTGTTTTGTTTTCTGGTTGACAGCAAGTTTATGATGTCTTAATAAACTTGCTTAAAGAACCGGGAAGAGTAGTCCTTCTGCTTACCTCCGGTCGCACACCAGCGAGACCACATCCCTACAATATATACACAGGGGTTGGACAAAATAATGGAAACACCTAACGTTTTGGCATCATAATCTTCGAACATGTTATAAACATGCAAACTGTGACATATGGTAATGTTTTGTAATTGATTATTTGTGTTATGTGTATGTAAATTAACTTTGTTTTGCATAATTGTAAGAACATTGATGAGAACCTGATACCAGTGGCAGACCTCTCGGATTTTCAAAGAGGCCAAATTGTTGGTGCTGGTATGGCAGGCGCTAGTGTAACCGAAAGAGCCCGAATGCTTGGCGTGTCAAGAGGTACTGTCTCCAAAGTAATGACTGCGTTTGAAAGAGAAGGAAAAACGTCCGCAGCAAAGCACAGGTCCGGCCGAAAGTCGAAGTTGACTGAGAGAGACCGTCGGACTCTAAAGCCAATTGTGAGAGAGGATCGCAAGACCACGGCTCCGAAAATCACTGTTGAGCTCAATGAACACCTACAGAACCCAGTTTCCACGAAAACTGTTAGTCGGGAGCTGAACAAATCTGGATTCCACGGAAGAGCTGCAATTCGAAAACCGCTGCTCAAAATTACAAATGTTTCCAAGCGTTTAGAGTGGTGAAGAAACCTCCAGAATTGGTCCCTCGAGCCGTGTAAACATGTGATATTCTCAGACGAATCATCGTTTACCCTATTGCCGACCTCCGGCCGCGTGTACATTTGGAGACAGCCGAAAGAAGCATTCCATCCAGACTGCCTTCTCCCAACCGTAAAACATGGCAGAGGTTCTGTGATGATCTGGGGTGCTATTTCGTGGAGATTCGCCGGGCCAATGATATCCCTTCATGAAAGAATTAACAGCCGCGATTATTTAGGCATTTTGGGCGACTAAGTGCATCCTATGTTTCAAGCACTGTTCCCGGAGGGGAACGCCATCTTTCAGGATGATAATGCACTAATTCATGCAGATAGAATCGTTAAAGCACGGCACGAGGAACATTCTAATGAAGTTGAGCATCTCATCTGCCCCCACAATCCCCAGACCTCAACATTATTGAGCATTTATGGTCGATTTTAGAGATTCAAGTTAGACGTCGATTTCCGCCACCATCGTCGCTCAAAGAACTGGAGGGTGTTTTAACTGAAGAATGGGCTAAAATTCCTTTGGAAACAATTCACAAATTGTATGAATCCATACCTCGGAGAATTGAGGCTGTAATCGCCGCAAAAGGTGTACCTACACCATATTAAACTAACTTTTGTTGATGTTTCCAGGTGTTTCCATTATTTTGTCCAACCCCTGTATATATATGTATATACACATATACACACACACACCCCACATCTCTCATGTGACAGGTATGTACTGCTGATAGCACCTCGCCACAACACAAGGTATTATTTATATGGTGTATGCTCTGACATATCCTGCAGATCAGTGATACTTGGGGTACTGAGCCTCCCTTTCCCCATGAAGTGCTCGTACCAGGAGGCAGAAGCACTTAGCTCCTCCATGCACAAAGCAATGTACCAGCTCACAGACTTTCTATTTTGCCCATACATTGCTCAGTGCACTCACTCATTGCCAGAGCTGAGCACTTCAGAACAGTGTTGTAAAAGGGGTCAGAAATGACGTTATGGAGTCAGAGCCGGTCTATTACTGCATATGTCCATGTGGCTGGTGAAATGAAAAGTAAGTATAATCTGAAATAGTGAAACAGGAGCGTACTGAATGATCTGGAATCCTTGATGAGGTCTATGATCTTGTCCTCCAACCTCAGCTCCGCAGTCTAAACATCGACTCGTTTGCATCGGCTGACCACACTAAAAATAAAAAATTACAGCACTTCTGAAAATATTTAGACTGTGAACACATGAATAAGAAATCCTGTATTTACAATGGATATGTCAGCTTTTCTGAAATGTCTGTGTACTAAATACTTTCAGTTTCCTTCAATTAATTCAGAAGCAACTTTTCGGTATTGGCTGTGTACAGACTCTGAGCACTGCCGTACAGGCTCCATGTACATGGGTAGGCCACAGGCATGAGTTTTTAAGACGACCTTTTACCTCTAGCATACTAAACTGGCCATATAAT
The DNA here is from genome assembly GCA_033576555.1 of Oophaga sylvatica. NCBI lineage: Eukaryota > Metazoa > Chordata > Amphibia > Anura > Dendrobatidae > Oophaga > Oophaga sylvatica. The sequence goes on from JARQOD010000004.1 coordinate 26,842,989, forward strand.
GATAAACGTGGCTGAAGAGCTGCATAAAAGACGGATTTTGGTAAGAACTTACCTGTAAAATCCTTTTCAGCGAAGGAAGGAAAGGAGACACACTAGTTCATAACTAGTGGGTAGGCGGAGCCCAGATAGGATTGACACCTCAGATTAAAAAGTGTTGACCGGCCCCTCCAGCTCGGGCTCCTCCTACTCAGCTCTTCAGTCGTACCCAAGCTTAAGGAAGAACAATATCACCAGCGAAGCAACATAACCCCTTCTGAAGGACTTCAGAGAAAAAATATAAGAGTACAGGTTATGCATGCATTTGGCAAAAAATCACACAGTTCCAGGTACTACTCACTGAACCTGACTACTGCGATAAGCTGGCAATGCTGGAACAGAGCCGTAGCGCGTCGACCTCAGTCCAGATAATCGCTATCAGAGAAGGGTCACGCTGCATCTGTAAATACAACAACACACTTCTGCCATGGGAGGGAGCTGTGTCTCCTTTCCTTCCTTCGCTGAAAAGGATTTTACAGGTAAGTTCTTACCAAAATCCGTCTTTCAGCAGCAGGTGGAAGGAAAGGAGACACACTAGTTCATAACTAGTGGGACGTCCCAAAGCAGTCCAAAAATTAGGGTGTGAAAAAAACCAAAATAGGCAGAAACCCAACAACCTAGATAAATGCGCCACAGGCGCCAAATACAAGTTAACTAGAACTTTAAACTACCGCTGCCTGCAGGACCCTACGTCCTAAGGCCGCATCAGCGGAAGCACTAACGTCCACCTTATAAAACTTTGTAAATGTGTGGACAGAGCGCCAGGTCGCCGCTCGGCAGAGCTGAGCTGCTGAAGCCCCTTGATGAAAGGCCCACGATGAGGCCACAGCCCTCGCGGAATGAGCACGAATCTTAATCGGGCAAGGTTCGCCTTTAAGTCGGTAAGCCTCCAAAATGGCTGACCGAATCCAACGAGCTATAGAGTCCTTGGAAGCTCGTTGACCACGCCTGCGACCTGCTGGAATTACAAACAGAGAATCTGACTTCCGAAAACCTTGAGTAATAGACAAATAGAACTTCAAGGCCCGCACCAAATCCAATGTGTGCAAGGCCCGTTCCTTTGCATTCCTCGGGCCCGGGCAAAGCGAGGGCAACACAATATCCTAGTTAACATGAAATTGCGACACCACCTTAGGTAGAAAGTCGCCCCATGTGCGAAGCACTACTCGATCAGAGTAAAACTCCAGGAAAAGAGGCGAGCAGGAAAGAGCCACCAACTCAGAAACTCTTCTCAAAGAGGTTACTGCCACTAAGAGAGCAACCTTCCAAGAAAGTAAAGAAAGGCTAGCAGAACTCATAGGCTCAAAAGGCACATGCTGAAGAGCCTCCAACACAAGGTTGAGCCGCCATGGAGACACAGGCGCCTTCCGCGGTGGAAACTGACGGGTTACTCCGCGAAAAAAGGAACGCACATCCCTACGAGAGGCGATAGCCCTCCGAAACAGTAAGGACAGAGCAGAAACCTGACCTTTCAGGGTGCTCACTGCCAAACCTTTGTCCAGCTCGTACTGCAGAAAAGCCAACAAATTGGGAATGGAAAAAATCCTCGGGTTCCTTGAAGAACCCGAACACCACGAAAAGAAGGCTTCCCAAGTCTTGTGATAAATCCTAGTAGTAGCCGGACTTCTGGCAGCTCGCAGAGTGGCAATGACTTTGGCTGAAAAACCTCTAAGGGTCAATATTTCGGTCTCAAAAGCCACGCCGTCAAACGCAGAGACTTCAAGTCCGGATGACGAACGGGACCCTGGGTCAACAGGTCCGGGCGAAGAGGAAGTGGGAATGGCGGTGCCGCCAAAAGCGACACCAGTGTCGAGAACCACGTCCTCCTTGGCCAATCTGGGGCTATCAACATAGCCGGAATTCTCTCCAGTCTGATCCGACGCAGCACCAGAGGGAGTAAAGATATCGGCGGAAACACATAGACTAGCTCGAAATGGTCCCACGGAGCCACCAGAGCTTCTACCGCCACAGCCTTCGGGTCCTTGTACCTGGACATGAAGGTCGGTAGTTTGGCATTGAACCTGGATGCCATCAAGTCCACTTGGGGAGTTCCCCAACGGGAGCACAGCAGTGCAAAAATTTCCGGATGAAGACTCCATTCTCCGAGATCCATCTTCTTGCGACTGAGGAAGTCCGCCGTGGTATTCTGGACTCCTGGAATGTGAATCGCAGAAATGGCTGGAACCCTGGTCTCGGCCCATATCAGGATCCGAGATACCTCCACCATGAGTCTGGAACTCCTTGTCCCGCCTTGGTGGCTGATATACGCGACCGCTGTCGCGTTGTCTGTCTGCATTCGGACTGGTAGACCGCTCAAAAGGGACCGTCCAGTGTTAGAGACAAAGGAAAATTGCCCTCAATTCCAGGATGTTGATCGGTAGAAAAGACTCTTCCGCTTACCATACTCCCTGAATCCAGAGATCGTTCCAGACACCTCCCCAGTCCGTCAGGCTGGCATCGGTGGATATGACCGACCACCTCGGAGGAAGGAATGACTTCCCCAGGGATAACGCTCCTGGAAGTAACCACTATCCCAGAGATTCTCACACCCTGCGAGAGATGATGACACTGCAATCCAGCGAAGCCTGCGATCGATCCCAATGACTCAGAATGAGCCTTTGGAATGAATACTGGGCAAACGGAAGTGCCTCCATGAACGCCACCATTAAACCCAGAAGGCGCATACACTTCTGAAGAGACATTACTGTCGAAGACTTCATAATCTGTACATGTCGAGGGAGACATGCCCGCTCGTCTGGAGGTAGAGACACCACTGCCCGTACCGTGTCGAAATGCATTCCTAAAAATAGGATAGACTGCGACGGTTCCAGAGACGACTTCTCCCAATTGACCAGTCACCCGAAGTCCTCTAGGAGCTGAAGGAATAGATTGCGAGCCGTCACTGCCTCCTCCTTTGAGGACGCCACAATTGAAAGGTCGTCCAGGTAGGGAAGAATCGTATGTCTACGAAGAATTGCCATGAGAGGCGCCAGAATCGTTGTAAAAATTCTGGGCGTTAAGGCCAAGCCGAAAGGCCGAGCCACAAACTGGTGATGGTCCTGACCTATGGCAAAACGAAGGCAGCGCTGGTGAGCCCTTCCGACGGGAACATGCAAATAAGCGTCGCGAATGTCGATTGACCAAAAAGACGTTCTGCGACAGGGCTGCCACAAAGGAGCGAAGCGACTCCATGCGGAATGTTCGGGTGTGGACAACCCGATTCAATCTTCCAGAATAGGGCGAAATCTGTCCTCCTTTTTGGGGACCACAAAGAGGTTGGAATAAAAATCCTCTTCCCCGGTCCTCTGCGGAACCGGTATCACCACACCCTTCTGCAGAAGAGAATCGACCACTCGCAGTAGAGCGGCAAATAGTTCGGCTCTGACGGAATGCGAGATTGGCAAAAAAACTGTCCGGGGGTCGAGAAAGAAACTCTATGAAGTAGTCTGCCAACACAACCTGTGTCACCCAGGCGTCCGACACACGGGAAACCCAAGTCGGTTTAAATTAGAGTAAACGACCCCCCACTCGAGAGCGCTCGAGTGAGACCCAGACTTCAGTCCGCCTTAGCGGGTTTTTTGTCTGTCTTATGTTTCCAGGGTATGCGGAATTTCTGAGAATTCCCTTTTTTTTTAAAAAAAGAGGGGGACGACCCAAACCCCCAGAGGGTTGACCGGATCATCCCCTAAACTGAAAGGACCGCCGACAACTACCGGCACTAGTCCTGCCAGACGCAGAAGTCACAGCTCTGCGCTGCGGTAAAGCTGTTTCTTTGCCTTTGCCTTGGCAATCAGCTCCGTGAGGTCAGATTCAAATAGCTGACCACTTTCTAAGCTAAAGATAGCAAACCCTGCTTGGAAACCGCGTTCCACTGTCTAAGCCACAGTGCTCTTCTGACTGTGACTGCCGAGGATTACGCCCTGGATAGCATTGACGCAGTATCCTTCAACTTGAAAAGCACATCTACCTCGATAGAGGGGATCCATCTTGCCACGCCGTCCTTAGACGGTCCAACCGGCTCAGGGGAACTTTACAAGTATACATCCATTAACCGTAGGCCTCGCAGATGGATATTGTTGCCATCTCCGTTTTTCTGTCCAGCTGCAGACTCGCCTTCCCTTTACCAGGAAGATTGCCAAGCTGGGATAAAGAGACATTCACTTCAGGAGAAGGGGTCCAATTAACAAACAACTCCGTAGAAAACGGATACAGTTTGTAAAACCGTCGCGTCTATGCGACTCCTGAAAACATCCGGGCCGACTTACCAGGACGTCTAGTTACCTCCTCCGGTAACTGTAACGCCCTCATGGCTCCAATAGAAATCTTAGTACGGCCCATGAGAGAGGCAGAGTGTCCCTGCCGATCCTCCTTGTCCGAATCGGACATCTTCGCTACGCGAGAAGGAAGGCACCGATTTGTGTCGCTTCCTTGAGAGGATCTAGCTGACACCCAATAACCTAGAAGGTCAGACAGGCCATCATAGAAACTAGCGAGGGCCTCCATTTTGACACCACTGGAACCTCTGACCGTTGCGCATGACGCCGTCGAGGTCTGCGTGTCAGATACGCGAGACTGATCCTGTAGCGGATCTGGGAGAACTCTGACATTGCCAGTATATGGCAGGTTAAAACTGTCAGTAACTAGAACGGTGTGTTTCTTAAAGAAAAAACAAACGCTGAAGGGTTAAAGCTCTTAAAGAGAGAGCTACCCCAGCTGTCTCCCATTAAGAGTTAACCGCCTAAGAAGGGGTTAAAGTCGCAGACTCCCCAAAACCTTGATAATAAAAAGGGTGTGTGAGCCCCAAGCGCCTCTTATAAGGCCGCAGCTGCAGAACAGCTTTTATGCCACACTAAACAGAAAAAACGTTCCACAAGATCGCTAAAAAATTGCGCTGTTTTGTATAACGCAATGACCGCCAAAGTTGTTAAGGAGATCGCTAACCGCTTATGCGATGTTAATGAGATCGCCCAGATTGGCAGCTACTAGTGACATTAAAACACGGATTTTGGTAAGAACTTACCTGTAAAATCCTTTTCAGCGAAGGAAGGAAGAGAGACACAGTATTCATTACTGATGGGTAGGCGGAGCCCCAGATCAGGATGTCACCTCAGATCAAAAGAGTGCTGACTGGCTGGCCCCTCCAGCTCGGGCTCCTCCTACTCAGCTCCAGTCGTACCAAAGCTTTGAGGAAAAGAGCCAAGATCACCAGCGGAGCAACATAACCCCTTCTGAAGGAACTTCAGAGAAAGAACACAAAGATACAGGTTATGCATGCAAAGAAAGCCAAAAACCACAGAGTTCCAGGTACTACTCACGGAACCTGACTACTGCGATGAGCTGGCGATGCTGGAACAGAGCCTTAGCGCGCTGACCTCAGCCCAGATAATCGCTATCAGATAAGGGTCGCGCTGCATCTGAAAACATCAACACACTTCTGCCTTGGGAGGGTGCTGTGTCTCTCTTCCTTCCTTCGCTGAAAAGGATTTTACAGGTAAGTTCTTACCAAAATCCGTGTTTCAGCTGCAGATGGAAGGAAGAGAGCCACAGTATTCATTACTGATGGGACGTCCCAAAGCAGTTCAAAAATAAGGGTGGGAAAAACCAATAAAAGGCAGAAACCCAACAACCTTAACAACAAAGCGCAACCAGCGCTAAACACAAGTTCATCCAGAACTTTAAACTACAGCTGCCTGCAGGACCCTACGTCCGAGGGCTGCATCAGCGGAAGCACTGACGTCCACTTTATAAAACTTTGTAAACGTGTGGACAGAGCGCCAAGTTGCCGCTCGGCAGAGCTGCACTGCCGAGGCACCTTGATGAAAAGCCCACGATGAGGCCACAGCTCTCGTAGAATGGGCTCGAATCTTAATCGGGCAAGATTCACCCCGAAGACGGTAAGCTTCCAAAATAGCTGACCGGATCCAACGAGCTATAGAATCCTTGGAAGCTCGTTGACCACGCCGACGACCTGCTGGAACCACAAACAGGGAGTCCGTCTTACGAAAACCTTGAGTAATGGATAGATAAAACTTCAAGGCCCGCACTAAATCCAATGTGTGTAAAGCTCGCTCTTTCACATTCTTCGGATCCGGGCAGAATGAAGGCAACACAATATCCTGGTTGACATGAAATTGTGACACCACTTTAGGCAAAAAATCACCCCGAGTGCGAAGCACTACACGATCCGGAAAAAACTCCAGAAAAGGAGGCGAACAAGAAAGAGCTGCCAACTCAGAAACTCTCCTCAAGGAAGTGACTGCAACAAGGAAAGCCACCTTCCAAGAAAGTAAAGAAAGGCTAGCAGAAACCATAGGCTCAAAAGGTTTATGCTGAAGAGCTTCCAAAACAAGATTGAGCCGCCAAGGAGACACGGGTGCCTTCCGCGGCGGAAACTTACGAGATATACCTCGGAAAAAGGAGAGCACGTCTCTATTTGAAGCAATAGTTCTCCGAAACAATAAGGACAGAGCAGAAATCTGACCTTTCAGAGTGCTTACTGCCAAACCCTTGTCTAGCCCATGCTGTAGAAAAGCCAACAGGTTGGGAATGGAAAATTTTCTCGGGTTCCGAGAGGACCCCAAACACCACGAAAAGAAGGTTTCCCAAATTTTGTGGTAAATCCTAGTAGTAGCCGGACATCTCGCAGCAAGAAGGGTAGCAATGACCTCGGCTGAGAAACCTCTACGGGTCAAGATTTCGGTCTCAAGAGCCACGCCGTCAAACGCAGGGACATCAAGTCCGGATGACAAACGGGCCCCTGAGTCAACAAGTCCGGTTGAAGAGGGAGTGGAAAAGGAGGTGCCGCCAACAGCGACATTATTGTCGAGAACCACACCCTTCTTGGCCAGTCTGGAGCTATCAAAAATAGCTGGAATTCTCTCTAGTCTGATCCGACGCAGTACTAGAGGAAGTAAGGATATCGGCGGGAATACATAGATCAGCTCGAACTGATCCCACTGAGCCACTAGAGCATCCACCGCCACCGCCTTCGGATCCTTGTACCTGGACATGAATGTCGGTAACTTGGCACTGAACCTGGATGCCATCAAATCCACTTGGGGGGTTCCCCAGCGAGAGCACAGTAGTGCAAACACATCCGGATGGAGGCTCCATTCCCCGGAATCCATCCTTCTGCGACTGAGAAAGTCCGCTGTAACATTCTGAACCCCTGGAATGTGAATCGCCGAAATGGCTGGTACATTGGCCTCTGCCCAAATCAGAATTCGGGACACCTCTACCATGAGTCTGGAACTCCTTGTCCCACCTTGGTGATTGATATACGCGACAGCCGTCGCATTGTCTGTCTGCACACGGACTGGCAGACCGCTCAAAGGGACCGTCCAATGTTGGAGGCAAAGGAAAATCGCCCTCAATTCCAGGATGTTGATCGGAAGCACAGACTCTTCCGATGACCATACCCCCTGAATCCAGAGATTGATCCAAACACCCCCCCAGCCCGTCAGGCTGGCATCGGTGGTTATGACTGACCACTTCGGAGGGAGGAAAGACTTCCCCAGGGAGAATGCCCCTGGACGTAACCACCATTCTAGAGAATCCCGCACCGCGCGAGAAATGGTGACACTGCAATCCAGCGATTGCGACTGATTCCATCGACTCAAGATGAACCTTTGAAGAGTCCTGGAGTGGAACTGGGCAAAAGGAATTGCCTCCATGGACGCCACCATCAGTCCTAGAAGACGCATACACTTCCGTAGAGACATTGCCGTTGAGGATCTCATAATCTGTACATGTCGAAGAAGACATGACTGTTTGTCTGGTGGTAGGGAAACTACCGACCGACACGTGTCGAGATGCATTCCCAAAAAGAGGATTGTCCTCGATGGTTCCAGGGACGACTTCTCCCAATTGACCAGCCAACCGAAGTCCTTCAGAAACTGAAGAGACAAATCCCGAGCCGTCAACGCCTCCTCCTCCGAGGAAGCCATGATCAAAAGATCGTCCAGATAAGGGAGAATCGTAATCCCCTGTCTTCGAAGGATTGCCATGAGAGGCGCCAGAATTTTTGTAAAGACCCTTGGCGCTGAGGCTAAGCCGAACGGCAGAGCCACGAACTGGTAATGATTCCGACCTATGGCAAATCGAAGAAAGCGCTGATGAGCCTTTCCGATGGGAATATGCAAATAGGCGTCTCGAATGTCGATTGACACCAGAAAATCGTTCTGTGACAGAGCTGCCACAACGGAACGAAGCGACTCCATGCGAAATTTCCGGGCATGGACATGCCGGTTTAATCGCTTGAGATCCAGAATCGGGCGAAATTTGTTCTCCTTTTTGGGAACTATAAAAAGGTTGGAATAAAAACCTTTTCCTCGGTCCTCTGACGGAACCGGTATCACTACACCCTTTTGTAGCAGAGATTCGACCTCTCGCTGTAGAGCGACAACAAGCTCGGGTTCCGACGGAACGCGAGACTGACAAAAAACATTTGGGGGTCGAGAAGCAAACTCTATGAAATAGCCTGCCGACACAATCCGCGTTGCCCAGGAATCTGGAACGCGAGCCATCCAAGTCGCCTTGAAAAGAAGCAGGCGACCCCCCACTCGAGAATCCTCGAGTGGACCCCTGGCGTCAATTAGACTTTGCGGGCTTCTTGTCAAGCTCCCGCTTGTCCTGGCGGAAACTCTGCTTCCAGGAAGTGCGAGTTTTCTGAGAGGATTTCTTTCCTGAGAAGGAAGGACGACCCGATCCCCACGAGGAGTGACTAGATCGTCCTCGGCCCCGAAAGGACCGCCGACCACTATAGACACCAGGCCTACTGGACACCGAGGCCATGGCCCTACGTTGTGGTAATGCTGATTCCTTCGCCTTAGCCTTGGAAATCAGCTCTGTGAGGTCAGATCCAAAAAGATGGCCACCCTTGTAAGGTAAGGCCAACAACCCTTGTTTGGAAACTGCGTCCCCGGCCCACTGTCTGAGCCATAAAGCTCTTCTGACTGTGACCGCTGAAGCTTGCGCTTTGGCCAGCAGAGATGCCGTATCCAGACCGGCATCAAAGATATAACAGGCTGCCGTTTCTAACCATTCACAAGTTTCCCGTATCTCAGATAACGGAGATTCATTGTGCAACTCCGTCTTCAGACGTGCCAGCCAGCTTAAGAGAAGCTCTAGCAGCACACATGGATCCTAGCACTGCTCGGAATCCATGACCCGCAGCCTCATAGCTTGCTTTTGCCGCCAATTCTGCTTTTCTTATCCAAAGGCTCCTGTAAGCTCGCTTTTCCCTTAATAGGGAGTAGTGAGGATTTATTAAGCTGAGATAAAGACACATCCACCTCAGGAGCAGAAGTCCAATTAGCCTTTAACTCCGCAGAGCAAGGATAAAGTGTATCAAAGAAATGCGTTCCATGAAAACGCTTATCTGGACATAGACGTTCCTCCTCTATTACACTATTAAGCTCATCCAGAGCTGGCAATGTTGTACGCGAAGCACGGGACTCCTGGAACATGCGTGCTGATTTACCAGGACGACTAGTTACCTCCTCCGGTAACTGTAATATATCTCTCATGGCTTCAATCAATGCCTCCGTACGCTTCGCCATAGAGGAACGCCCCTGCGGCTCGTCCGCATCTGAATCGGATATTTCTCCATCCGAATTTAAAGGGGAACTCTGCCCAATATCAGATACATCTGACTCGCTCCGTGTAGAGGCCGGTAACGGCCTGCGTCGCTTCCTCTGAGAAGAATAAGCAGACACATATTGACCTAAAAGATCAGACAAGTTGTTGATCGATCGAGCGATATCGTCCAATTTTTCACCGCTGTCGACCGCAGCGCTAGACGCTGTGGAGGTCTGCGTATCTGATTGCCGCAATGGCACTGGGACGTGATCCGCGGCATCTGAACTCTGTTCAGACATGTCTCACCTGTATGAACAGGCCAAAGCGGTAATACCAGCAAAAACTATGCGGTTTTACTTTTTTTTTTTTTTTATATGCTGAAGGGTTAACGCTCCACCAGGCAGGGTTACCCCAGCGGTATTCAGTCAAAAAATTTTTCTGGTAGAAATAACCCTCAGAAGGGTTAATATTGCAAACTCACCACAACATATATATATGAAGTGTGAGTCCCAGCCAATTTTATGTCTCTAATGAGACTGCAGCTGCAGGATAGCGATCGCTGCGCTGCAGGGTGAGGAATCAGCACTCACCCAGCTGGCCGTGGTGTCTTATGAGGAGAGGAGCGGTCTGAGGAGCCCAGTAGCCTGTGTAATGGCCGCCACAGTGAGGGAGTCGCAGGAGAAACGCCAGAGCGCGCGTCTTCCTGCTCAAAAGACCGGGAATAGATAGGCCACGCCCCCTGCTAGCTCAAATGTTGAGCGCGAACTCCCCCGCTCCTGCTCCCTCTCTGTCCTGCAGCTATCTGCCTGCGGACAAAAGATCACCACATCTACAATGTAACAGCGCTGTCACAGCAGCGCTGAAGCATACTGACATACAGTAGTAGCGCTGTCACCGCAGCGCTGAAGCACTCACACATTATTATAATAAAAATTGTGTGGAAAACTCATCAGCTCAGCGCCACAGGGACCCTAAGGGTTTCTGGCGCTATGCCCATGCTTCCCCCCAGGGCGGGAAGCGCAGTGACCCAGCGTGTGGTTTGCGCCCCCGCCAGGGAAAACTCTCCTCATCCCCCAGGGCCGGCAAGGATTCTGCAGGGACCATTATGTAATTACAGATCCGCCAAGGGAGGCTGGTGAAAAAACACTGATAAACATGTAATAGCGCTGTCACCGCAGCGCTGAAGCATACTGATATACATGTAATAGCGCTGTCATCAGACGCTAAAGCACTCACACATTAATAATAAAATTTTGTGTGGAGTACTCACCAGCCAAGGCGCCACAGGGACCCTCAGGGGTTTCTGGCGCTATGCCCATGCTTCCCCCCAGGGCGAGGAACGCAGTGACCGCACGTGTGGTTTGCGTCCCGCCAGGGAAGCTCTCCTCATCCCCCAGGGCCGGCAAGGATTCTGCAGGGACTTTGAGTAAGTACAGATCCGCCAAGGGAGAGGTTGGGGTACAGCAGCGCTGGTACCCCTGAGACCTCTAGACCAACTAGTGATCCAGGTCTCCTGTCCGAATATAAAATAATAAAATCTTCTGAGGAGCTGCATTAGCAGCGACCATCCTTCTGGACCTCAAATCTTAGACTGGAGCTGAGTAGGAGGAGCCCGAGCTGGAGGGGCCAGCCAGTCAGCACTCTTTTGATCTGAGGTGACATCCTGATCTGGGGCTCCGCCTACCCATCAGTAATGAATACTGTGGCTCTCTTCCTTCCATCTGCAGCTGAAAAATGATCACACAAACGATCGCATAGTATGCGTCGTTATCGGAATTAGTGGCAGTATTAATGTCGCAGACTCCCCACAACCTCTTTATTAATATTGAAAGAGTGTGCGAGCCCCTTATGCGACAACAGCTGCAGGACCGCGCAATCTGTCACTCATTAGTGCCCCAGACGGCGCCCGCGCTGTGGGGGTGAAGGGGTTAAGCTTCTGCCCGGCGGGTAGAAGCGACTCACCCAGCTGGTCACGGTTCTTGCCGGGAGGGGAGGGGAGCGATCCGGGGAGCTTTCAGCCTGCAGTCAGCAATGGCCGCCGCGCTCTGTCTTCGATGTGCTCCATGTAGAGGAGCCGGAAATGGAGACTGCAGTAAAGCGCGTGCGCTCAGAGCGGCGCGAAATTCAAAAATAAAAAAGCGCGCACTCCTCTCTTTCCCCTGTCCTGCAGGGATCATCCTGCGGACATAAAAATACCAGTCACCGGCATGTATACTGTACAGCGGATGCTGCAGCAGTCGCTAAATCACTCACACATCACTTTAATAAAAATGTGGAGTACTCACCAGCCGAAGCGCCACAGGGACCCCCAGAGGTATCTGGCGCTATGCCCATGCTTCCCCCCAGGGCGGGGAACGCAGTGACCCCTGTGCGCGGTTTGCGTCCCCGCCAGGGAAGCCATCCTCATCCCCCAGGGCCGGCATGATTCTGCAGGGACCATCATCAGGGTAATACAGATCCGCCAAGGGAGAGGTTGGGGTCCAGCAGCGCTGAGACCCCTGAGACCTCTAGACCACTTCTGGTGATCCAAGTTTCCTGTCCGATTTAAAATAATAAAATCTTCTGAGGAGCTGCTTCCAGCAGCGACCATCCTCTGGGACCTCAAATTTAAGACTGAAGAGCTGAGTAGGAGGAGCCCGAGCTGGAGGGGCCGGTCAACACTCTTTTTAATCTGAGGTGTCAATCCTATCTGGGCTCCGCCTACCCACTAGTTATGAAACTAGTGTGTCTCCTTTCCTTCCACCTGCTGCTGAAAACAGGATTTTGGTTGCTTACTGTAAAATCTGTTTCTCGGAAGCCTTCATTGGGGGACACAGATAACCATGGTTGTATGCTGCTGCCACCAGGAGGCGCTGACACTATGCATATGCAAAAATAAAGGTTGGCTCCTCCTCTGCAGTATACACCCCACCGACTGCAAGAAGCAAATCAGTTAGTGAGAAAGCAGTAGGAGAACAACATGATAGAATAACAAACGGACAACTCAACTGTAACAATAGCACATCGAAGAAGAAACAGGAGTTGTAGAAAAAAACATGGGAGGGTGCTGTGTCCCCCAATGAAGGCTTTCAAGAAACGGATTTTATGGTAAGCAACCAAAATCCTGTTTTCTCTATCGCTTCATTGGGGGACACAGATAACCATGGGACGTCCCAAAGCAGTCCATGGGGAGGGAAACAGCAGAAAACTCTATTGCGATCAAAGAGCTTACCACTGTCGCCTGCAAGATACCTCTGCATAGGCTGGCGTCCAACGAAGCGTAGGTATGGACCCGGAACAACTTGGCAAACTTGTGGATGGAAGACCGGGTTGCCGCTTTGCAGAGTTATAGGGCGGATGCCCCATGTGTACTGGCCAGGAGGCGCCCACTGCCCGGGAAGAGTGAGCCTCTTCTTAACCAGTGAGCCTCCAAACTTGCGGACCTGATCCAGCGCGCAATCGTAGCCTTGCAGGCGTGTGTTCATCTGGATGACGAATAAGAGATCCGACTTCCTAAGGGAAGCGGTCTTAGTGAGATAGATCCTCACTGCCCTGACCAGGTTCTAACCTGTTTAGTGAATGCTCCGAAGAATGAGTCGGAGCTGGGCAGACGGAAGGGATGACAAGTCCTCAATCAGGTGAAAAAGAGTGGATACCACTTTGTGAATTAAGAAGGCGGAAGATCTGGCCCGCCTGGTAGCTTCCAAGAGTGTCCGCCAGGAGACTGATGAACCCAGAACTACTGGGCCAATGTGGTTCGATCAAAGAGACCAGCACCTCTTCCGCTTTGAACTACTTCAAAGGCCTGGGAAGAAAGGTAATGAAAAATGCGAAGTGTTACCAGGCAATGGCCGTAGCATCGGCGACACCTTGAGGGGGACGCGGGACCTGGAGACGAACCGTGGAACCTTCCTGTACAGCCGGGAAGGGCGTGAGATCCACGTCCGGAGTTTTCCCTAGAAGACAGATCAGATGGAAGACGTCCCGAGACAGGACCAGTCTCCTGCAACGAGAAACTCGCGGCTGAGAAAAAACGGCCATCTAGTTGACCCGCCAGAAATGTGCGCTGTGGATATTGCCGGAAACGTTGTTTTCGCTCGGTGAGGGATCCTGGATATCTGATAGTTGCCAGGGGACTCCTGGACCCTCCTTGATGATTGACGGATACTATGAATGCCGCCATGATCTTTATGAAAGACTCTGGGAGCGGTCGCAAAATCGAACGGCAGGACAAGGAACTGGAAGAGATTTCGCTGTACTGCGAAACGCGATAACCTCTGATGAGTTGGCAGAGGATTCTGCGTCCCCATGGAAGCAAATACTGAGCGGAGGGACTCCATCCTGAAAAGGATCCAGGAGGACTCGAGATCAGAAAACTAGAGATCCAGAGTGAGTCGAACCACGCCGCCCTTCCATGGTGCAACCAACAGGTTCTGAATAAAAAACCTGTGGCATTCTTGTGCCGAGGAGGACCTGGCAGGTCCGGTCCTGGTGGGGCTACCGTGGGAGCTATGAGGATGCCAGGGAGAGAGCCTGAAGGAAGCCTTCTTCCTAACCTGACAGGTCTGCGGCATGCGCTGACCGGAGGGATCCTCTGTCACCGTCACACGGTGAAAAGGGCCGAAAGGAGCGGAACTGCCGCTTCAGAGGAGGCCTTCGAGGTTTGGAATGAGGAAGGAGAGAACTGGTGGCTCCAGGTGCCTCCTTTAATGATCTAGTCCAATCGTGGAACCAAACCAGCGTTCTCCCTGGAAGGAGAGACAGGTAAGAGATCTCTTCGATGAAAGGTCCGCTTGCCATGCTTTGAGCCAAATGTTCCTACAGATGGCCTTCATATTGCCAAATATGTCCCTGCATAGGGAATCTGGTCTGCAAGGACGGCAAGCTTACTCGGCAGGGCTCCCGCATGCCCTCACAAAGTTGTTTTGGCCCATCTGGCTATGGCCTTTGGTAGAGGCAGAGGCCGTGGCAAAATGTAGAAGCCGTCGTTCCCAAGGCTGATTTTTCCAGCGATCCTATAATCTTTTCGTTGGAATCCTTGCGGGAAGCTGTATTAGAAGGCAAGGGACTGTGTTGGTGGCCAGTCTGGGTACTGGCGGAACCACAGCCGGGGAAGGCGTCCAGATAGCAGTGAGCTCAGGGGAGGAGGGTATAAGATGCCGAGGCGCTTCCCTGTTTGAAAGCGTCTGGTCGAATTGTCCCTTTCGCTCTTGAGTGTCTCCACAAATTCAGCTTGTGTGCAAAAGACCCTGGAAGGTAGTTAGACCGTCTAAACGAAACCGCCTGATCTGCGAGTTTCGAAGAGGTATCTTTGATGCCTAGGGTCTGATGGACAGCAGTAATCAGGCTCTGCACAATGTTTGAATGCTGGAGGCCTGTCTGGATCCAGGTCCGACTCATGTTCCAGAGGCACGTCCGAAGATGCCTCGGCTGGGTGCTCCTGTCTGGGCCTCTTGCGGCCTGAGATGAAGGGCCCTGTGAAGAACCCTATGATCCACTGGCGACTGCGGGAGCTGGAAGAGGGCAAGCTGTCATTTATGGACGCTGGGGTCTGCCACCATGGTGACAAACCCGCAACAGACTGCGACCAAGAGAGAGACCGTCCCGGGATAGGGGTCTTAGACTAGCCCGTGGCAGAAAAAAAAGGGCTCCAGGTAGTGGGTACCGTGTAGTGCTGCGGGCCTGGCAGAGGAGAGAGAGCAAGCCCTCCTCCCTAACTGATGCTAGAAGGTTGGGAGTGAAAAGATTATCACATAAAGTGCTGAATTAGAAGTCACCACTAGATGTCAGTACAACCCTACAAAGCTATGCAACAATCCTAGTCAGTGGATTGGTTTGCATGAAAACAAAAGTATTACTCACACTGCCGTCCACAGGTGCGACAAGGCAGAGCGACTTGTGCCCCAGCTGAAGATGGCGTCCAGCAGGAGACCCGGCAGTAGCAGAAAGCGTGCGCTGCAGAGAAACGCGCTCTCAGAGCAAGCGCCGTCGGTTGGGGCAATATGGCTGCGGCTCAAGCCCAGTAATGCTGGAGGGGTGGGCGGAGCCTAGCAGCACTGAGGAAGAAAGAATGGCGGGAAAAAAGCCCGCCCGGAAACTAGAGAGGAAGGGGGCGGAGCCGGCCGAGAAGAAGGCCCAAATTGAAGCCGGGGACTAAATTTGGAATCGCGGCCGCCGATGGAGGGGGGGGGGAGGTGGGGGCGGCGCGGGGGGTCGCCAATCCCTTGCCAAGGACCCCCACAGAAAAGCGCAACATAGAGCCCCCACTAAAGACGCGCAGCGCGCGACTAGGAGCCTGGGGCTACAAGGTGGCCCCAAGAAGGAGAAGTTCGGGGCCTATAAGGGCTGTCAGTAATGCCCTGGGTGAGTTGAGATGCGGAGAAGGAGCCCCTGACCGCTAACTTCCCCCTTTCCCTGTATATTAAAAAGGGAGAAACTCCTTTTGTTCTATCTTCTTTTCTTTTTTAAGTCTTTCTTTACTTCTTATCTTCTTTCCTGGAAAAAGCGAGACAGTACCTGTCAGGCGAGCTGGACGTCCGGCATCCGTAGTAGGACGTCCAAGTCTCCTCCACCGACGGGCTCTGGTGGGCGAGTGGGTGGGGAGACAGAGGCAGGCCCAGGGCTTCTTCCTTTTCGAGATCACCTATACACACGTCCGTGTTGGGGTATCTCCTTTAGGGTCCTGCCGAGAAAGCCGACATATGAGAATACGGGGTGGCAGTACACGCCGTACTCATAGTCTCTGTGTGGGAGTACAGCAGTGACTGTTCACACTGTATCCCTCCAGAAAAACCTGAAAAGGAACGACTCACAATAGGTAGATATGGGTCTCAATAGAGACCCGTGTCCACCTCCTACTGACACTAAGCTAAAACTGATTTGCTTCTTGCAGTCGGTGGGGTGTACAACTGCAGAGGAGGAGCCAACCTTTATTTTTTGCATATGCATAGTGTCAGCGCCTCCTAGTGGCAGCAGCATACACCCATGGTTATCTGTGTCCCCCAATGAAGCGATAGAGAAACATATTTTATTTATCCATTGCAGAGATATCACATTGTAAATTTTATAACCAAGGGGGCATTAGCACAGATTCTTCTCTGGGAACAATTACTTTTCCCCTACATGATGTTACCCAATCACAAGCAAGAGACGTCATAGAAGGGGAAAAACAATGGCAAGAGAAGCTTAGTTCTGGTAAAACTATGTAGCTAGGTCCTGGATTGAGCCACCTATTGTGTAACAACACAAGTTCCATACATTGTTTAGCGGCCGTTCCCAGGTACTGTAGCTCAACAACTATTCAAGTGAATGGGAGATGAGACACAGGACATGTGAGGGGAGCCGGTGTGTCAGACCACCACCGATCTGAGATTGAGGAGATATCCCATGTATAGGTCACATGCCCTTAAAAAAAACTTACCTCCCAACAGTACAGTAGTGACCATTAGGACAACCTATTGGAAATTACACAAAAACAAACATCTTTATAAGCCAACATTACTCAAATTTCAAAATATCAAGAGATTACTATAATAAAATAGCTCTAAACAAGAATGTGTCACTAAGATTTTTCAATAACTAGAAGCTGCTTCTGAAAAATATTTTTTTTTTCAATTTTATTTAATTCTTTTATATTTATTTTACAATAATTATTTTTATATTATTGTCCGTACATGATTATAGGGGCGACTATTTTGCCTAAGTTGCTGCTAATGACAGCAGTTACAGAAACAGCAGAAATACGAATTTTGGTAAGAACTTACCTGTAAAATTCTTTTCAGCAAAGGAAGCAAGGGGGACACTTCATTACTTCTGGGGTAGGGCGGAGCCAGATAGTAGGACTAACCTCAGGTTCTAAAAATGGGTGTTGTCCGGCCCTCCGGCTCTGGCTCCTCCTGCCGTACACTCCAGTTTTGTACACAAGCTAAGAGAAAGAAATCACCAGCGGAGTGCCATAACCAATCTGAACGGGTTCAAAAGACCAAAGTTATGCACATAACATGAATACCACACAGCTCAGGTACCACTCACAAAACCTGACCACTGCGATGAGCTGGCGATGCCGGAAAGAGCCGTAGAGCGCTGACCTCAGCTCAGAAACTCACTTATCAGAGCGAGCCGCGCTGCATCTGAAACAACAACCTTCTGCCTTATGGGAGGGAGAAGTGTCCCCCTTGCTTCCTTTGCTGAAAAGAATTTTACAGGTAAGTTCTTACCAAAATTCGTATTTCAGCTGCAGATGGAAGCAAGGGGGGACACTTCATTACTTCTGGGATGTCCCAAAGCAGTACAAAAACCAAGGGTGGGAAAAAAACCTTAAACAGGCAGAAGCCAACACCTTGATACATGCGCAACAGGCGCAACATAAACTTAACTAGAAGTTTTCAAAATACAGCCGCCTGAAGGACTCTGCGTCCTAAGGCTGCATCAGCGGAGGCACTGACGTCCACCTTATAAAACTTTGTAAAGGTGTGAACAGAACGCCAAGTCGCTGCTCGACAGAGCTGGCTGCCGAAGCCCCTTGATGAAGGGCCCACGAAGAGCCCACAGCTCTCGTGGAATGAGCCCGAATATTAATCGGGCAAGGTTCGTCCATAACACGGTAAGCTTCCACAACACGATCCGGGAAAAATTCCAAGAAAGGTGGCGAACATGAAAGAGCCGCCAACTCGGAAACCCGTCTCAAGAAAGTGACCGCCACTAGGAAGGCAACCTTCCAAGAAAGCAAAGAAAGATTAATAGCATCCATAGGCTCGAAAGGAGCACTTTGAAGAGCTTTCAAAACCAGATTAAGCCGCCAAGGCGACACAGGAGTTTTCCTTGGAGGAAACTGACGGGCTGCTCCGCGAAAAAAAGGCATATACGTCCCTACGCGAGGCAATAGCTTTACGAAAAAGCACCGACAGGGCAGACACCTGACCCTCCGGGTACTGATTGCCAAACCCTTATCCAGCCCGTGCTGCAAAAAAACCAACAAGTTGGGTAATGAAAATTTCTTTGGATTCCTGGAAGAACCCAAACACCATGAAAAGAAGGATTCCCAAATCCTGTAGTAAATCCTAGTCGTAGCCGGACTTCTTGACGCTCTCATGGTGGCAATGACCTTTTCTGAAAACCCTTGACGGGTTAAAATCTCGGTCTCAAGAGCCAAGCCGTCAAACGCAGAGACCTCAGGCCCGGATGACACACGGGACCCTGAGTGAGCAAGTCCGGTCGAAGAGGCAGAGGAAAAGGAGGCGCCGCCAGAAGCGACGTCAGTGTGGAAGACCACGTCCTTCTCGGCCAATCTGGGGCTATCAGAATAGCCGGAACCCTCTGAAGCCTGACCCGACGTAACACAAGCGGCAGCAAGGATATCGGTGGGAATACATAAACCAGCTGGTATTGGCTCCACGGAACCACCAGCGCATCCACTTCCACCGCGGTCGGATCCCTGTATCTGGACATGAAAGTTGGTAACTTGGCATTGATCTGGAGGCCATCAAGTCTACTTGAGGAGTCCCCCATCGGGAGCACAGAAGTGCAAAGATTTCCGGATGAAGACTCCATTCTCCCTGAATCCATCCTCTCTCGGCTGAGAAAGTCTGCCTGGATATTCTGAACTCCTGGTATGTGAATCGCAGAAAATTGCCGGCACATGAGCCTCGGCCCATATCAGAATCCGAGATACCTCCGACATGAGTCTGGAGCTCCTCGTCCCGCCTTGATGGTTGATATACGCAACCGCCGTAGCGTTGTCCGTCTGAACACGAACTGGTAATCCGCTCAAAGGACCGTCCAATGTTGGAGGCAAAGAAAAATTGCCCTCAATTCCAGGATGTTGATCGGTAACACCGATTCTTCCGGTGACCAAACTCCCTGAATCCAGAGATTGTTCCAAACTCCCCCCCAGCCCGTCAGGCTGGCATCGGTGGTCAAGACCGACCATGACAGGGGAAGAAAAGATTTCCCAGGAAAAACCGTTCTGGACGTAACCACCAGTCCAGAGGACTCTCGCACTTTGCGGGAGATTAAAAACCCTGCAATCCAGTGTTTCCTGTGCACGATTCCATCTCTTCAAAATGAAGCTTTGAAGCATTCTGCAATGGAACTGAGCAAACGGAAGAGCTTCCATCGAAGCGACCATTAACCCCAGAAGGCGCATACATCTTCGAAGGGATACTGTCGTTGAGGACTGCACAGTCTGTGCCAGACAATGGATACTGGTTTGCTTGTCCTTTGGCAGAAAAACTACCACTTTCGCTGTGTCGAAAATCATGCCCAAAAACAGGACTGACTGAAAAGGCTCCAGGGATGACTTCTCCCAGTTGATCAGCCACCCGAAATCCTCCAGGAGCTGAAGGGATAAATCGCGAGCCGTCACTGCCTCCTCCTTTGAGGATGCCACAATCCGAAGATCGTCCAGATAAGGAAGTATCATGATCCCTTGTCTCCGAAGCATTGCCATAAGAGGTGCCAGCACCTTTGTAAAAACTCGGGGTGCCGAAGCTAACCCGAAAGGGAGGGCCACAAACTGGTAACGGTCCTGACCTATGGCAAAGCGCAGAAAGCGCTGATGAGATCTTCCGATGGGAACGTGTAAATAGGCGTCGCAAATATCTATGGACACCAGAAAATTGTTCTGTGACAGGGCAGTCACCACTGAGTGAAGCGACTCCATGCGGAACTTTTGGGTGTAAACATGCCGATTTTAACCTCTTGAGATCCAGAATGGGACGAAACTTTCCCTCCTTTTTGGGGACCACAAAGAGGTTGGAATAAAATCCCCTTCCCCGGTCTTCCGGAGGAACTGACACTACTACACCCTTCTGTAGTAAGGAATCGACTTCCTGCCGCAGAGCGGTCAATAAGTCGGGATCTGACGGCACACGAGACTGACAGAATCTTTCTGGAGGGCGAGAGAAAACTCTATGAAATAGCCTGCCGACATTATTCGTGTCACCCAGGAGTCTGAGACGCGGGAGACCCAAACCGCTTGAAACAGGAGCAGGCGCCCCCCCACTCGAGAATCCTCGAGTGAACTTCTGGCGTCAGTCCGTTTTGGCGGGCTTTTAGTCAGATTCCCGCTTGTCATTGCGCGGGTATTGTTTCCAAGAAGCGTTAGACTTTTGCCCCCTGCCACGAAAAAAAACCGCCGGTTACCGTAGGAACCGGTCCTGCCAAAAGCAGCCGTAGCTGCCCTACGCTGAGGCAACGCTGACTCCTTAGCCTTAGCAATCAATTCCGTGAGGTCAGAGCCGAAAAGCTGACCACCTTTGTAAGGCAAAGATAGCAAACCTTGTTTGGAGACCGCATCTCCAGTCCACTGTTTAAGCCACAACGCTCTTCTAACAGTGATTGTAGAAGCCTGAGCTCTGGATATTAGGGAAGCCATATCCAAAAGAGCGTCACAGACATATTGGTCTGATTCTTCTATTAACTTAATGATCTCATCTATTGCCTGTGAAGACGACCCATCTTGCAGGGATATCCGCAGGCGAGCTGTCCAACCCATGGAAGCTCTAGAAGCACAATAGGAAGATAAAGCCACTCTAAAGGCCTGACCAGCAGCTTCATAGCCGGCCTTGGCCGCCATCTCTGACTTTTTGTCCAGCGCATCCTGCAAAGTAGCTTTCCCTTTGACGGGAAGCATAGTAGCTTTGTTAAGCTTAGATAAAGAAATATCCACCTCAGGGGACGAAATCCAGCTAGCAAATAGGTCTGCTGGACAAGGATACAAGGTTTCAAACAACCTTGTCCCCTGAAAACGCTTATCTGGACAAACGCGTTCCTTTTCTACTTTCTTAGAAAACTCACTCATAGCTGGCATCGCTAAACGTGATCTTTACGACCCATGGTACCATCTGGGTATACCTTCATCATCATTCATCTCCTCAGGTACTTGCAGTACCTCTCGTATGGCCCTGACAAAAGCATCTACACGGCCCGACAAGGAAGCAGAGTGCTCCTGAAAATCCTCCCTGCCCGAATCAGAACGTTCTCCCTCAGAAACTGAAGGAGAACTCCCCCTCGCAGACAAATCTGAGTCACTTAGTGGGGAGGGCATAGCAAACCTGGGACGCTTTTTGCTATGAGAAGGTCTAGAGGATACCCACTGACCCAAGAGGTCAGAAAGCCCACTAATAGCAGTAGCGAGCATATCAAACTTGGCATCATAGCGACCTCCAATAGCAGCGCTAGAAGGTGCAGAGGATTCCATCGTGTCAGAAACGCGGGGCTGGTCCTGGGGAAGACGATCAGCCTCCTGACTCAAATCTGACATGCCGGTTATTGAGATGGTATAGTGATGAGAATAACCAGAGCAGTGTGGTCTCACACAGTAGCAAAACGCTGAAGGGTTAACTTCTTTTAAAAGCAAAAGAATACCCCAGCAGTGAAAAACGGCGCCCCCCCCCCCCCCCCCCCGCTGCAGACAGCTCACAGACCGTTACTGAGGGATACAATGTCCAATGATCAGAAAACTGCAGCGCTGCGCTAGAGAGCGCAAACAGCAAAAAAATGCTGCGGGAGGCTAAAGGGTTAAGCTGCTACCTAAGCGATAGCAGCGACTCACCCGGCTGGCTTGGTGTTGTCTCAAATGCCTGTGTACAGAAACGGAGGAGAGGAGACCAGGAGAGCTGTAATGGCTGCCGCAGAGAGCAGAAAGAGAAGGAGCCAGTCACTTCCTGTAATCAGAAAGCCGGGAAAGCCCGAAGCCACGCCCCCTCTCTGCTCAGTCAAAAAGTGCGGGAAATCTTTTGCACTCCTCTCCCTGTACACTGTAACAGCGCTGCAGCGCCGAAAACACACAGCACATATTAAATAAAAAATCGCTCTCTTTTTTTTTTTTTTTTTTAAAAATGCCCAATCATGAGCAAATAGTGGGAAACACCAATAACAGTCGACGCTGTAATCACTCGCATATATCAAAATATAATGCAGAGTACTCACCAGCCAAAAACGCCACAGGGACCCTCCACGGATATGTGACGCTGTGCCCATTGCTTCCCCATGAGGACAAGGAACGCAGTGACCCAGAACGTAGTGTGCGTCCTGTCAGGGATAGCCACCTCTTCCCCCCGGGCCGGCAAGAAAATGTAATGACCACCATTTAGGGAATACATATTGCCAGGGGAGAGGATGGGGTCCAGCAGCGCCGGTACCCTGATCCTCTAGACATAAAGTCCAGGACCCTGTCCGAGTAAAATAATAAACTCTTCTGAGGTGATTTCTGAGGAGCTGCATTAGCAGCCGTCCTTACTACTTGGACCTCAAGTCGAAAACTGGAGTGTACGGCAGGAGGAGCCAGAGCCGGAGGGGCCGGACAACACCCATTTTTAGAACCTGAGGTTAGTCCTACTATCTGGCTCCGCCCTACCCCAGAAGTAATGAAGTGTCCCCCTTGCTTCCATCTGCAGCTGAAATCAGTATTCTGGAGAGCATTCCCTGACTTTATTGGATAGTTTTGTGGGCATGTTCTGTGACCGGCGGCAGAGGTCAATGTGCAGGGAGGGGGAGAAGGTGAGTTGTGAATCATCTGTTGTCAATAAGTACAAGTAAACCTCACTTACGGTACCACTGCAGCCGTTCACGCATGGCACCTGTGGCATAGATCATCAAGTCTTCTGGCATTGTTGGCAAATAGGAATTCTAGAAATGATGAAATATATCAGTATAATTTATATATGTCTGTCAAAAGAACTGTAAAAAAAAAAACAATCTTTAGTAATGTATTACCTGCATTCTTGTTGGCTGGAAAGCCATATTTCTTAGTGGTGAAAGAAGTGGATGATTCCCATTTATTAGTACAGCAGCCATATGTGTGGCAAGTCCGAAAACTGTGACTTGTGAGCTCCTCATGCCAGGAACGACACGTAGCGCTGGACGGCTGTTGTCGAGCAATGTCTCCAGAAACCGTCTCGTTGCTGCCTCTTGAAAAACCTTGATGTTCTTGATAAAATTTTTCACATCTTCATGTTCCTATATTAGATACATTGGTGAATGTAATTGATGGGTAACTGCAATATCAGACATCTACAGATATAGACAGGGGTGTAGTGGAGCCAGGTACTTTATTTGGCAGTCAGGGTACAGTGGGGTGTAAAGTGCCGCGGGCACAGGTAGGTCGGTTTTATGACAATCTTGTCGATATGGTGCTCTTTAGGGTCACGGTGATATCATCAGCTCTGCGTCTTTTGGCAGTGCGGTGGGGGAGTGCAGCTTCACTCAATGGTCTCCCACCTGTCCCTATGCTATTTGTGTGTAGTCCTGATTAAAAACTTGCAGCCTTGTCATTTCAGCAAGTGGTTTGTTATGGGTAATAAGCTGTGCACAGTGATGGCGTCCTCTAAGAGTGGCATGAAGGAGGCGCTGCCGGCACTAGACATTGGGTCATCTGGAAGGCATGGACATCATCGAGAAGAGAATGAGAAAAATAAGACCAATGTTGTGCAGGGCGAAGAGGCTCAGAAGTCTCATGCTCTAGATCTGTGTCCTCACCAGGCAGGATTGTGCAGCCTAGCTTCATTTTATGCTTGTAAGAAAATAAACTTTTTTTCTTATGTCTAACGAATTACTGGTCTGGACCTAATGAGGCATCTTGTTCTTTCTACCACCACATCATTGCAAAAGAAGCTACACATGTACTCATAAGCAGACATGGGGTGACGCTGTTATGCTGTGAACCGTGCAGCACTGAATACTGGCACTGTACTAACAACCCCTTATATGAAGAGCCTGATGGCGTTATCATTCAGTGTCCACAGACCGGGGGGGCCTCCTGCTCTCACTGATGTCTTTCCCTTACAAAATATATATCATGTGTGGGACTTTCTGTGACATCAGCGCTCCTAGGAGTAACCTATGTGCCAGGTGTGGGGGAGGTGGGATCCAGTGCTAAAAAGCTATATGCAGGTACTACTCTCTATGAGTGTATTAATAAGGGGCAGAGTCCATTTGCCTGGCTTCAGCGTTGCTATAAAGGCAAAAAATGGCTGCAGAAATGAGTGGTCAAAAATGTCACATAAATAAATTCTATGAGGTAAGGAGAATGTCATGATTCATATATGGATTTGTGGCAGCTCTGGTTCTGCCATAATTTAACACCTTCACCCCCAAGGGTGGTTTGCACGTTAATGACCGGGCCAATTTTTACAATTCTGACCACTGTCTCTTTATGAGGTTATAACTCTGGAACGCTTCAACGGATCTTCGCGATTCTGAGATTGTTTTCTCGTGACATATTGTACTTCATGTTAGTGGTAAAATTTCTTCGATATAACTTGCGTTTATTTTTGAAAAAAACGCAAATATGGCGAAAATTTTAAAAATTTTGCAATTTTCAAACTTTGAATTTTTTTTCCCTTAAAACAGAGAAATATGTCACACAAAATAGTTAAGAAATAACATTTCCCACATGTCTACTTTACATCAGCACAATTTTGGAACCAAAATTTTTCTTTGTTAGGAAATTAGAAGGGTTAAAAGTTGACCAGTGATTTCTCATTTTTACAACAAAATTTACAAAGCCATTTTTTTAGGGACCACCTCACATTTGAAGTCACTTTGACGGGTCTATATGGCAGAAAATACCCAAAAGTGACACCATTATAAAAACTGCACCCTCAAGGTACTCAAAACTACATTCAAGAAGTTTATTAACCCTTCAGGTGCTTCACAGGAGCTGAAGCAACGTGGATGGAAAAAATTAATATTTAACTTTTTAGCCACAAAAATGATCTTTTACAAACTTTTTTTTTTATTTTCACAAGGGTAAAAGGAGAAAATGGACAGATAAGGTTGTTATGCAATTTCTCCTGAGTACGCCAATACCCAATATGTGGGGGAAAACCACTGTTTGGGCACACGGCAGAGCTCGTAAGGGAAGGAGCGCCGTTTGACTTTTTCAAACTAAAATTGGCTGGAATTGAGATTGGACGCCATGTCGTGTTTGGAGAGCCCCTGATGCGCCTAAACAGTGGAAACCCCCACAAGTGACACCATTTTGGAAACTAGACCCCCTAAGGTACTTATCTAGATCTGTTGTGAGCACTTTGAACCCCAAAGTGTTTCACAAAAGTTTATAATGCCTGGGTGTGAAAAAAAAAAAAAAACAATTTTCCACAAAAATGATTTTTTAGTCCCAAATTTTTGATTTTTCCCAAGGAAAATGGACCCCAAAAGTTGTTGTCCAATTTGTCCTGAGTACGCTGATACCCCATATGTGGGGGGGGGGGAACTGTTTGGGCGCACGGCAGGGCTTGGAAAAGAAGCAGTAACGTTTTGGAATGCAAACATTGATGGGGGTCATGTTCCGTTTGTAGTGCCCCAGATGAGCCTAAACAGTGGAAACCCCCCACAAGTGACCCCATTTTGGAAGCTAGACCCCTAAGGAACTTATCTAGATCTTTGGTGAGCACTTTGAACCCCCAAGTGCTTCACACAAGTTTATAATGCCCGGGCATGAAAATAAAAAATCCTATTTTTTTCCCACAAAAATTATCTCTTAGTCACTAATTTTTTATTTTCCCATAGGTAACAGGAGAAATTGGACCACAAAATTTGTTGTCCAATTTGTCCTGAGTACGCTGATACCCCATATGTGGGGGGGAACCACTGTTTGGGCGCATGGCAGAGCTCGGAATGGAAGGAGCACTATTTGACTTTTTCCAACCAAAATTGGCTGGAATTGAGATTGGACGCCATGTTGTATTTGGAGAGCCCCTGATGTGCCTAAACAGTGGAAACCCCCCACAAGTGACCCCATTTGGGAAACTAGACCCCCTAAGGAACTTATCTAGATCTTTGGTGAGCAATTTGAACCCCAAGTGCTTCACACAAGTTTATAACGTAGAGCCGTAAAATTAAAAAATTATATTTTTTCGACAAAATTGATCTTTTCACCCCAATTTTTATTTTCCCAAGGGAAACAAGACTCCAAAAGTTATTGTGCAATTTGTCCTGAGTGCGCTGATACCCCATATGTGGGGTAAACCACTGTTTGGGTGCATGGCAGAGTTTGGAAGGGAAGGAGCGCCGTCTGACTTTTTCAACGCAGAATTGGCTGGATGCCATGTCGTGTTTGGAGAGCTCCTGATCTGCCTAAACAGTGGAAACCCCCCACAAATGACACCATTTTGGAAACTAGACCCCTCAAGGAACTTATCTAGATGTGTGGTGAGCAATTTGAACCCCAAAGTGCTTCACAGAAGTTTATAACGTACAGCCGTAAAATAAAAAAATCTTTTTTTTTTTTTACAAAAATGATTTTTTAGCCCCCAATATTTTATTTTCACAAGGGTAGCAGGAGAAATTGGACCTCAAAAGTTGTTGTCCAATTTGTCCTGAGTATGCTGATACCCAATATGTGGGAGTAAACTACTGTATGGGCGCACGTCGGGGCTCGGAAGGGAAGTAGTGACGTTTTGGATTGCAGACTTTGATGGAATGGTCTGGGGGAGTCATGTCGCATTTGGAGAGCCCCTGATGCGCCTAAACAGTGGAAACCCCCCACAAGTGACCCCATTTTGGAAAATAGACCCCACAAGGAACTTACCTAGATGTGTGGTGAGCACTTTGAACCCCGAAGTGCTTCACAGAAGTTTATAACGAACAGCCGTAAAAATAAAAAATCCTTTTTTTTTAGAAAAATGATTTTTTCGCCCCCAATATTTTATTTTCACAAGGGTAACAGGAGAAATTGGACCCCAAAAGTTGTTGTCCAATTTGTCTTGAGTACGCTGATACCCAATATGTGGGAATAAACTACTGTATGGGCGCACGTCGGGGCTCGGAAGGGAAGTAGTGACGTTTTGGATTGCAGACTTTGATGGAATGGTCTGGGGGCGTCATGTCGCATTTGGAGAACCCCTGATGCGCCTAAACAGTGGAAACCCCCCACAAGTGACCCCATTTTGGAAAATAGACCCCACAAGGAACTTATCTAGATGTGTGGTGAGCACTTTGAACCCGAAGTGCTTCACAGAAGTTTATAACGTACAGCCGTAAAAATAAAAAATCCTTTTTTTTTTTTTACAAAAATGATTTTTTCGCCCCCAATATTTTATTTTCACAAGGGTAACAGGAAAATTGGACCCCAAAAGTTGTTGTCCAAATTGTCCTGAGTACGCTGATACCCAATATGTGGGAGAAAACTACTGTATGGGCACACGTCGGGGCTCGGAAGGGAAGTAGTGACGTTTTGGATTGCAGACTTTGATGGAATGGTCTGGGGGCGTCATGTCGCATTTGGAGAGCCCCTGATGCGCCTAAACAGTGGAAACCCCCCACAAGTGACCCCATTTTGGAAAATAGACCCCACAAGGAACTTATCTAGAAGTGTGGTAAGCGCTATGAAGCCCCAAGTACTTCACAGAAGTTTTATAACATACAGCCGTAAAAACAAAAAAATCATTTTTTTTTTTTACAAAAATGATTTTGTCGCCCCCAGTTTTTTATTTTCCCAAAGGTAACAGGAGAAATAGGCCAAATTGCACAATAACTCTTGGGGTCCAGAGTATGCTGATACCCCATATGGGGGTAAACTACTGTTTGGGCGCATGGCAGAGCTCAGAAGTGAAGGAGCACCATTTGACTTTTTCAACGCAGAATTGGCTGGAATTGAGATCAGACGCCATGTCACATTTCGAGAGCTCCTGATGTGCCTAAACAGCAGAAACCCCCAATTCTAACTCCAACCCTAACCCCAAACACCAATAACCCTAGTCCCAACCCTAACCACAAACCTAACCCTAACACACCCATAACCCTAATCCCAACCCTAATCCTAACGTTAGCGCCAACCCTAACCCTAATACTAACGTTAGCGCCAACCCTAACCCTAACTTTAGCCGCAACCCTAACCCTAACGGGAAAATGGAAATAAATACATTTTTTTAATTTTATTATTTTTCCCTAACTAAGGGGGTGATAAAGGGGGTTTGATTTACTATTTATAGCGGGTTTTTGTGATTGGCAGCTGTCACGCTAAAAGACGCTTTTTATTGCAAAAAATAGTTTTTTGCATCACCACATTTTGAGAGCTATAATTTTTGCATATTTTGGCCCACAGAGTCATGTGAGGTCTTATTTTTTGCGGGACGAGTTGACGTTTTTATTTGTACCATTTTTGAGCACGTGACATTTTTTGATCGCTTTTTATTTCGATTTTTGGGTGGTTAGAATGAACAAAAATCAGCAATTCATGAATTTCTTTTGGGGGAGGCGTTTATACCGTTCCGCGTATGGTAAAATTGATAAAGCAGTTTTATTCTTCGGGTCAGTACGATTATGGCGATACCTCATTTATATCATTTTTTTAGGTTTTGGCGCTTTTATAGAATGAAAACAATTTTATATAAAAAATCATTATTTTTGCATCGCTTTATTCTGCGAGCTATAACTTTTTATTTTTTCGCTCATGATGCTGTGTGACGGCTCGTTTCTTGCGGGACAAGATGACGTTTTCAGTGGTACCATGTTTATTTATATCGGTCTTTTTGATCGCGTGTTATTTCACTTTTTGTTCGGCGGTATGATGATAAAGCATTGATTTTTTGCTTCGTTTTTTTTTTTTTATTTTTTAAGGGTTCACTAAAGGGGTTAACTAGTGGGACAGTTTTATAGGGGGGGTCGTTACGGACGCGGCGATACCAAATATGTGTACTTTTATTGTTTTGTTTTTTTTTATTTACAGGAAAAAATGAATTTATTGGGGAATATTTTTTTTTTTTTTTATGATTTTTTTTTACACTTTTATTTTTATTTTTTACTTTTTTACTTTGTCCCAGGGTGGGACATCACAGTATTTTATCAGATCGCTGGTGTGACAGTGTGCACAGCACTCTGTCACACCAGCGATCGCTCTGGCATCGCTGCAGGCTTCCCCAGCGCCTGCTCTCAGCAGGCACTGAGGAAGCCGCCTCCCTGCAGGACCCCGGCGCCATCTTGGATCCGGGGACCTGGAGGGAGGATGGACCCTCGGAACAGCGCGACACATCGCGCTGCTCTGAGGGTCTCAGGGGAGCGCGCAGGGAGCCCCCTGCCTGCGCGATCCTCCCCTGTGCCCCGGGTACACCGCGATCATGTTTGATCGCGGTGTGCCAGGGGTTAATGTGCCGGGAGCGGTCCGTGACCGCTCCTGACACACAGTCACGGGTGTCAGCTGTGATAATCAGCTGACACCCGGCGGCGATCAGCTGCGTTTCCCCGGGAGCGCAGCTGATCGCCCATGACGTACTATTCCGTCCATGGGAATTAGGTCCAGGGTCACATGGACGGAATAGTACGTCTGATGGCAGAGAGGGGTTAAATGTAGCTTTTTTCCTTTTGGGCCAGCAAGGGTTAATGTCAGTTTCCTTTCTGGCAGCTGATGTGGGTGGTGACCAGTCCCACCATCCTTTAAAAAGTTACATTACCCATCAACTGACTGTCGGTAATAATGTCACTCACTACACACGGGTAGGACAAGAGGAGGACACAACATATACCAACAGCGGGATGGAATGGGAAGATGAAGGCCCTCACAGTAGAGAACAAGGGATGGTGCAACTCCTGAACTCCAATCTGTGCCTGTCCCTGAACTCCCCTAACGCCCTATGCAGGTCCTCCCCCACGCCGCCGTCACGTGCCTAGTCCCTGATTGTCACCTCACGACTCCCTAGCTAGTGCTCTGTTTGGCAAGGACACTAGCCTCACCACTGCAGGTGGTGAACAACACAGGGAAAGTGACAAACAAGACAGACAGAAAAAGGGGAAATAGTACTTATCTAATGCCTCTGCTGCAAAGCACCACACAGCAGATGATACGGCACCAGGACCCCGAACTCCACGAAAACAGCAGATTCACCACTGAACCCATTGAGCTCTTTACTCCAGGCTGGTCAACATAGATTACTCCATTACCGACAGTCAGCTGATGAGTAATGTGACTTTTTAAAGGATGGTGGGAATGGTCACCACATAAATCAGCTGACCAGCAACAAAGCAGTTGCCAGCAAGGAATAACCTTTGCTGGCGTAAAAAGGAAAAAAGCTGTATTTAACTTATGACAGAAACAGAGCTGTCACAAATCCAAAAATGAATCATGACAGAGAAATTGTCATAGCGGTCTGAGTCAGATGGAGAAAAAAATTAAATACAAGAAAAGACTTTACAGTAGCTGAGAGTCATTAGATTGTCAGCCGAGAACTGGTAATTAGCATTATCTGTGGACTGCACCCAGGAATATCATAACTATTTGTGACTTTAACAATATTAGTGAAACACTTACAGGTATTGTCCCATGACCAGGATTGTTGCGGACCCCATAATACAAGGTTATTTCCCGGAATACAGCAAGAAGTATGTAGACGGCCAGTTCATGGTCTCGCTGTTTACACTCCTAGGAAAGATGAATAAGATCACTTTATGACAAGGTTACGGTCATGGATTATAAAAAAAAACCAAGATTTTTACTTAAAAACTAACTGACAGGATGTCTCCTAAATGACTATACTAACATAAGCCCAAAAAAAGATCTCAGTGCTGCCTGATGTTACAGGGATAGATTTCCTTAACATTTTAAGTTAATAATTTTTGGGGAATTTGCTTTTAGACAATAAAAAAAAATATAATAAAGTAAAAAAACAACATCCTGGACTTATAAAGACGACCCGAGATTGTTATATTTAATTTACTTTTGTTACGTTGAAGAAGTTCTCTCCAGAATAGGCCATCATTACCAGATAGGGGTCCAAACCTCACTAATTGAAGGTCCCTTTCATTATTTAGCAGACATAGTTCTGAATATTTTGTAGGGTTATACCAGGAATCCGTGGCAGATTACCAATTAGACATAATAGACACCAGCCTATGGGCCTCAAATTTTTTGGGGGCCCCACATAACGGATGAAAAATAATGCTAATTAGATATTGAAAAAAATTTACAATGAGTATGCCAGCCCGTTGGCTGACATTGAAGGCTAGTTGGAGCCACAGACCTCCTTGTGAACACTAAATCAAGCAGCAGTGAAATGATGTTTTGGCTTTTGTCGGTCGAAATCATGAACAGTAGAGGAGGGTCATCTATGCGATGGAGAGTAGCAGCTATGTGATTGGCCAGAATGGGGAGTGGGACTGGAGGAGCAGTAAGTGGCTGCTGTTTCTCACCAATTCTATAGCATAATAGAACATTCATGAGGAGAAGCTTTGGGAATAAAGACGAGTAGATATAAACCAACATGTTAATGACTTTTTCTGGGTTAAGGCGCATAAAGACGTCTGTGCAAATCGGTCCGAGATCGGAACACAATGCCAGGAATTATAACTGAGACGCTCAGTTCTGTTTATGTTACACTGCGAAAACTAAAAGTAGGGAGCTGTGTCTGATAGACAATGATTGAGACGCATGGCTCACTGAAGCCCAACAACCCTCAATGAACTGATTAGCAGGAGTGTTGTGAGGAGAACCTCGAACTATCTGATATTGATGACCCATCCTATGACCCATTCTGATATTGATGACCCAACCTATGACCCATCCTGATATTGATGACCCATCCTATGACCCATCCTGATATGGATGACCCATCCTGATATTGATGACCCATCCTTTGACCCATCCTGATATTGATGACCCATCCTGATAATGATGATCCATCCTATGACCCATCCTGATACTGATGACCCATCCTATGACCCATCCTGATACTGATGACCCATCCTATGACCCATCCTGATATTGATGACCCATCCTATGACCCATCCTGATATTGATGACCCATCCTATGACCCATCCTGATATTGATGACCCATCCTGATATTGATGACCCATTCTATGACCCATCCTGATATTGATGACCCATCCTATGACCCATCCTGATATTGATGACCCATTCTATGACCCATCCTGATATTGATGACCCATCCTATGACCCATCCTGATATTGATGACCCATTCTATGACCCATCCTGATATTGATGACCCATCCTATGACCCATCTGATATTGATGACCCATCCTGATATTGATGACCCATCCTGATATTGATGACCCATCCTATAACCCATCCTGATATTGATGACCCATCCTATGACCCATCCTGATATTGATGATCCATTCAATGACCCACACGAAGGATACAAATTACAATAATTATCTTCCTAAATAATTTTTACGTGTAATTACCAGCTGAATTATGTATTATTAGTACCTGTAAGGCTTTTACAATCCAATCTTCCTTGCCCTCTAATATTGCTCGACCAATACCATCTCTTAGAACTTTGTAGCTGTTGCCGCACACCAGGAACGGATCAATTTGACTCGTTTGAGCGTCCTGCAACAAAAACATCAAAAGAGTAAAGGGCAATTGTCGCCAGCCCTTATACGTCATGAGAGTATATTATACTGTCTATACAAGTGAATTATCTGCGTCATGCTCAGGGTTGGAATATAGTTCAGGCACATGTGGTTTGTGCCCTGAGCCTTCACCACTGTGTGGATCTGGGTGTGACCCCGATGTGGGTGCAGGAGAAGCTCATAAATGTACCAATGGTAAGGTGAAACCTGATAAGTGCTTATTGTCTATTGCCCATTATGTACGGGATCAATCGTGTGTACATGGCAGAGAGAACAGCTTAAGAGGAGAAGGAGACATGTCTCCTTTAGAAGCTTCACCAGCACATTATTTATGGGTTACAATATAAAACACAATGTAGGACCCTTCAAATCCCATGTATTAATGATTCGCCGGTCACCCAATGATTTTTCTTTCTGTGGATGCAGTGATGACGTGTCATTATGACATTGAGCAGTGTTGACGTCAGTGATTTTAACAGAGAAATACAGTAGAGCATAGAAAGGCGAGAAGCAGAACGACCAAAAAAAAAAGATCCACCAGTTTGAGAGCAGTGAGGACATTTCAAAATAAAGCACCACTCCAGCATTTATTTTACCGCTGGAGTGGCGCTTCAAAACTTTAAAGTCCCCTGCCCCTGTCTTATACTCACCTTCCGGGGGTTTCCATCTGTATCACATTCGCTCCCAAAAAGTGACTTGCTGGCAGCTCCAGTGTTTCACAAAGCGAGTCGGAGGTCTCAATTCAATATAAGCCTATGAGAGTCTCATAGACTTGCACTGAGAGCTTGTTATGTAGCTTCTGACAGCCAGTCAGAAGCGGCGCTCACAAGATAGCGTCGAGGGACCGGAGTGGTGAAGTCGCTGGAGGGTGAGTATATGACCAGGGGCAGGGGATTTACATTTAAAGCGCCACTCCAGCACTGGAAAAAAAAATGCTGGAGTGGTTCTAGCACATTTGTAATATATTTTTTTTTAATTCAAATTCAGTTTGTTAAAGGAAAGTCTGGAAAACTCTTGTACAATGTCCACATTTGCAACCAATTTTTATCGCGACATAAATGTAAAACAAAGCAACTTTTAAGACACTCCCAAATATATGGTTATACATCACATTGTGTATACAGCTCCTGTGCTTTCTTATATGTTTCCAACACAACAAAGTAAAAACAAAGCAGGGAGTTTGGCCTCAGGATCCAGAGGATTTGTTGTTAACCATGAGACACATTCATCTGCATAGGAGCGGTGAACCCAAAATTGTATGATATTTTTTAATTAGGACTATTTGCAAAGCTGCCTGCCTCTTCTGTACGGACGGCCAGACAGGTACAGTGTGTATTTACCTTGTTCTGAAGCATTGTAGTAGGGAAAAGCCACCTAAATTTTGGATCTTTAAAATGCCTTTGGACAGTGTCGATCCCGTCCAAATTTGACAGCTTTCGTATTAAGTAAACTCTATACCAGTCATTGCCAGACGATGAGCATAACGCCATCACACTCCGCAGGTAATTCTCATTGGTGACTCCTGATGGAAAAGAAAGTCAACATCCAAGAAATTATAATCTGTACAGGAATCCGTAATACACTTTTTCGGAGATAAAACTGACATTTAGCAGG
This sequence comes from Oophaga sylvatica, assembly GCA_033576555.1. Lineage (NCBI taxonomy): Eukaryota > Metazoa > Chordata > Amphibia > Anura > Dendrobatidae > Oophaga > Oophaga sylvatica. The sequence continues at coordinate 26,877,510 of JARQOD010000004.1, forward strand.
TGAACTGATCTCTAAACCGGCAGGTAGGGGTCCCTGATCTGTGGCTCGTGGCTGTCTGACAGCTTGGTTCCCCAGGGCTAGCACCACTATGAAGAAAAGGTCTCCAGATGGTGACTTTTGTGAGTAGTCCTCACAGAAGAGCAGATCTGGATGGGGAATGGCCTTGGGGTTGGAGAGATAAATTAAGGAAGTGCTAAACTGGACATAGGATGACACTGCCAGATAGAGGAGGTGCTTGAAACTGTATGCGATATCATGGTGGGAGCGCTTAATGCAAGAATACCTAATGAGGGTTAGGCGACAACCCCTGGATGCAAGTATACTGTCTTGGTTTAATTTCCATGGGGAAGCTTTGGTTCCCATTATACTGTGGGGAGGCAGGAGCTGGATGCCATTACTTGGGGGGGGGCTCTGGATGTGGCTCACAATCCTCTCTCAGAGATGAATGTGGCTCTTGAGGCAAGAAAAGTTGGGGGTGATGTAGCCAATCTCAATATCTCCCCTACTGGAGTAAGGAGAAAAGGATCCGCGACAGGTGTTGGGTCCACTTTTACTCTGAATCCATAGTAGGGTTTACAATGTCCAACTTTTAGCTGCAGATAAAACATTGTATAAACTTATAACTAAACTGTTCCTTTAGACCCTGATGTGCCACCGAATGTAAATAAAATATTAACCTTGCATCGCGCTGTAGGATCATCTGGTCACAATTACCCCCTGTTGGTGGTATTTCAACTTGATCAATGCGAACATAACAAGTTAATTCCCTAAATAGTTCCCCTGATGAATTCTAGCAGAGGAAACGCGTCAGGACATGAATTTATAGAGTGTTTGGAGAAACCTTTATGTGGAGATCCTGATTTGGGTCCCTGGGACTGGCATCTTACTGATGCCCCCTTTGATTTTGTTTGGAGCTACCGTAGAGATTACGAGTGATTCCGATACCAGAATACCTGTGTACTACAGACGAGTGAGAACGCCTCCTATTATTTTCTATTTCTGTAACACTTTGCACTATGCTATGATTTGATTGACCGCTGAATAAGAGAGTCGTTCCGCTTCATAAATCAAAACAGATGACTGGGTCCAACAATATTTGCATTGTGTTTTGAGACACATTTGTTTTTCAGTTGGTATGAAAGTTATATTTCCTCATCACATTTTAATGTACTTTATGCTTCATTTATTCACCAAAGATCTCTTCTTGCTGGCATGTCCATTTCATCCAAGACTAAGTGCAAGGAAAACTGGGAAGGCAACGTGTCGATAGATAAACATTATGGCCCCTTTATTATTAGAATTGGATGGTGTCATAGAGGTTGGGCTTCTAATGATCATCAATTTGTAGCATATCCTAGCTAAAGGACTTAAAGGAATACATAAGTGTTTCTTCTAGGCGGACCTTATAAGAAATTAGAGCTAATGTAATTAAATAAAAATATATTGAGGATCCTCAGTAGTTGATATCTTTTAATGCCCAACTGAAAATGTGAGGACAAATAGCAAGAAGACTACTTGGGTCTCTTCCACCATGCCTGATGATTTGTTTTCACTAGAAATTAACAAATATTTATTCGAATTTGACTAAGAAATTCAATTTTAATCTATGCATATCTAAATCTGCTTTGATTTCTGTTCATAAAGCAGTCTATTTTGCTCTGAGTTCTCCTGACCACAACAAATACTATATGGATGACAGAAAAATATTTAGAATTGAGAGTCCTCAGTGGTTGATACCTTTTAATGGATAACTGAAAAGATGGTAACAAATTGCAAGCTTTTGAGACTACTCAGGTCTCTTCATCAGGCAAAGACTAATACAAAATCTGAAGAATCACATATTTGTACACAACACAGCACAGAAACAATGCAATAAATAAGACAAGTGACGTGAAGCAGAACTGTCATTATGGGAGATAGAGATGAACATAAATATTGGAACAGTTCATAGATAAGGAGTGTGAAAGTTTTATTGCCCTCTGATTGGGGTCTGGTATTGTTGTGATCTCCCAGAAGGTCTGAAGTGCAAATTCCTTAGTTGATGTAAAAAGACATAAATCCATGCGATACATTCATTCCAGCACTGAGTGTTATCAAAGGTCATCATAAGTTTATACTCCCAAACTTTTCTGTCTCTCTCAGATTTAAATTTAGCTTTTAATACAAGTAATTTCATGTCCATCATACTATGACCGGGGATACAAAAGTGTTTGGCCACAGGTAGATCCATTCTTTTTTCTCTTATTGTGTGGTGATGAGAATTCATCCTTGTTCTCAGTTTTTGCCTGGTCTCCCCCACATACAGACCCCCAGTTGGACATTTCATACAAATAATTAGGTACACCACATTAGATGTGATGCAGCTGAAAGTACCTATCTACTGGCTAACACGGTACGAAGATACACATCTTTAATATATGGATGACAAGGAGATTAAAAAAACAGTAAAATATCATAGTTACCCCGCCTCTCAGCTGTCCTAGGCACCGCTGCTCCTCGCCGGTTCTATGCTCACTCTCTACAGCATCGGCTCTTGTTCCGGTCCAATCTTTACCGATGCTTCCAGGTATGACTAGGCCATAGCGCATGTTATGACATCATGTCGTGCATCGAAGCCCTAGACTGTGCCGGAGAGGAGTCAAGAGTAGACCGGAGTCGAAGCAAGGCCCGGTGTGGTGCTGCGGCAGGTGATGGGCAAGGTAAGTATGATATTTTATTTGGGCGAGTTGAGTATGATACTTTATTGATTTTTAACTTCCTACCGGCCTATTTGTGTCCAGAAAAAATGGCAGAAGACTGGACAATATTTTGCTGGATTCATGCGTATCAACTCCCAAAAACTTTGAATTCCCAGGAATCCATACATTTTGGGAAACTCTAAACTAAATTTGATTAATTTAGAATCGATTCTCTCATCCTTAGTCATCATCTTTTTAATTAGCCATTAAAAAATATCAACTACTGAGGCCTCTCAGTGTGTCCTGTATATTAACACATCAATGAATATTGTGGCTTTTATCGATTTTCATGAAACACATTTACAATTTACCTGTGGATTTGCCAGACAATAATTCCGCCGCTGTGTTTAGCGCCAGCCGAACCCTCGCCACATCCTGCAGAAACTGTACAGTCTTATTATCTCGATTGTTTCTGCCTCGTACATGTTGTTCCAGGAAAAATCCTTCGTCTTTAAGGTGCTTTTCTTTGTCTGCAGGAGCAAACTGGATTCTTTGTCCTTTCTCAAACAACGAGTCCTACAACAAAGCAGCAAAACGATGAAGTGACATCTGACAATTTATTAATGTCATTTAAAGCAACCTTGCAAGAGCTTATTGTGCTACCAATCTGTAAATGAAGATTTATTTTTTTTATTGTAATTTCTTTTTATCAAAAAGAGACTCAACCATGAAAATGCTGTCCAATCTGAAGTGATATGTCATAGACCTGGAGGAGCATAGTAGAGTGATTATAGTTTTGTGTGAAAAGATTCAGTATAACTTGTATTTTATTCATTTAAAGGGTTAGTCCCATCTCCAAGATCCTAATCCAATATGTGGCAAGTGTAATAATAATAATATCAACAAATATCTCCAATTACAAATGTAGTATAGTTCTTCTGATTCGCAATGTCGTTTACCCCATGTGCAGGGCATTACAGTAGCTTAGGTATCCATGGTTATGACTAGAGTTGAGCGATACTTTCCGATATCCAAAAGTATCGGAATCGGAATGGTATCGCCGATACCATTAAAATATCGGCGATACCCGATACCGATACCGGAAATCCAATGTAAGTCTATGGGAACAAAATATCGTAACTAAAAAAACCTCTTTCTTTCCTTGTAAACACTAAATATACACACATAGAATACATATATATATATATATATATATATATACACATGTCATTGTGACATATATATATACATATATTTATAGTTTATACACTTCTACATAGTAAAATAGCCTCTGATTCAATTGCCGGGTAAAATCGGCTTTTGTGAAAAGACAGAAGCACCCGACATGAAATGACACTTGGTTTACATAGAGTTAACCATGTCTTTTCATGTAGTTTGATATCTGATTTGCACAAACAATTACATGAGTGTAAGTGTGCAAAATTTCACACCTGTAAAGGTTAATTAAAGGTGTAAATTCGTTGTAAAAAAAAACGGATTTTTTTGCTACGAATTTACACCTTTAATTAACCCCTACAGGTGTGAAATTTTGCACACTGAAGGTACTGCCACACTAAACAATCCCGCTAGCGATCACGATAACGACGCATACTAATGCGATCGCTAGCGGGATTGTTTCTATATCGCTAAATGCGGCCACATTTAGCGATATAGTTAACGACGCTATCGCCGTTAGCGATCTTCTTAACGACTTTAGCGGTACAAAAGTACCGCTAAATCGCTAAGAAAAGGTGCCACACAGCGATTAGATACTTACCCAGCGGGAGCGCCGACGAGAAAATAGGGTCCGGAACGATTCCAGCGACGAGCGAGATCACAGCAGGAAGCTCGTCGCTGGAAGCTGCCGCACTGAACAACATCGCTAACAGGATCGCTAAATAGTGACGTTTTTTAGCGATCCCGTTAGCGATATTGTTTAGTGTGGCATACCCTTTACACTCATGTAATTGTTTGTGCAAATCAGATACCAAACTACATGAAAAGACATGGTTAACTCTATGTAAACCAAGTGTCATTTCATGTCGGGTTCTGCATTTTCACAAAAGCCGGCAATTGAATTAGCGGCTATTATACTATGTAGAAGTGTATGAACTATAAACACGGATTTTGGTAAGAACTTACCTGTAAAATCCTTTTCAGCGAAGGAAGGAAGAGAGACACAGTAATTCATTACTGATGGGTAGGCGGAGCCCCAGATCAGGATGTTACCTCAGATCAAAAGAGTGCTGACTGGCTGGCCCCTCCAGCTCGGGCTCCTCCTACTCAGCTCCAGTCGTACCAAAGCTTTTAGGAAAAAGAGCCAAGATCACCAGCGGAGCAACATAACCCCTTCTGAAGGAACTTCAGAGAAAAAACACAAGGATACAGGTTATGCATGCAAAGAAAGCCAAAAACCACAGAGTTCCAGGTACTACTCACGGAACCTGACTACTGCGATGAGCTGGCGATGCTGGAACAGAGCCTTAGCGCGCTGACCTCAGCCCAGATAATCGCTATCAGATAAGGGTCGCACTGCATCTGAAAACATCAACACACTTCTGCCTTGGGAGGGTGCTGTGTCTCTCTTCCTTCCTTCGCTGAAAAGGATTTTACAGGTAAGTTCTTACCAAAATCCGTGTTTCAGCTGCAGATGGAAGGAAGAGAGCCACAGTAATTCATTACTGATGGGACGTCCCAAAGCAGTTCAAAAATAAGGGTGGGAAAAAACCAACAAAAGGCAGAAACCCAACAACCTTAACAACAAAGCGCAAGCAGCGCTAAACACAAGTTCATCCAGAACTTTAAACTACAGCTGCCTGCAGGACCCTACGTCCGAGGGCTGCATCAGCGGAAGCACTGACGTCCACTTTATAAAACTTTGTAAACGTGTGGACAGAGCGCCAAGTTGCCGCCCGGCAGAGATGCACTTGCCGAGGCACCTTGATGAAAAGCCCACGATGAAGCCACAGCTCTCGTGGAATGGGCTCGAATCTTAATCGGGCAAGATTCACCCCGAAGGCGGTAAGCTTCCAAAATAGCTGACCGGATCCAACGAGCTATAGAACCCTTGGAAGCTCGTTGACCACGCCGACGACCTGCTGGAACCACAAACAGGGAGTCCGTCTTACGAAAACCTTGAGTAATAGATAGATAAAACTTCAAGGCCCGCACTAAATCCAAAGTGTGTAAATCTCGCTCTTTCGCATTCTTCAGATCCGGACAGAGTGAAGGCAACACAATATCCTGGTTAACATGAAATTGTGACACCACTTTAGGTAGAAAATCACCCCGTGTGCGAAACACTACACGATCCGGAAAAAACTCCAGAAAAGGAGGCGAGCAAGAAAGAGCTGCTAACTCAGAAACTCTTCTCAAAGAGGTGACCGCTACTAGGAAGGCCACCTTCCAAGAAAGTAAAGAAAAGCTAGCAGAACCCATAAGCTCAAAAGGTTTATGCTGAAAAACTTGCAAAACAAGGTTGAGCCGCCAAGGAGACACAGGTGCCTTCCGCGGCGGAAACTTACGAGCTATACCGCGGAAAAAAGGAGAGCACGTCCCTATTCGAAGCAATGGTTCTCCGAAACAATAAGGACAGAGCAGAAATCTGACCTTTCAGGGTGCTAACTGCCAAACCCTTGTCTAACCCATGCTGCAGGAAAGCCAACAGATTGGGAATGGAAAATTTTCTCGGGTTCCGAGAAGACCCCAAACACCACGAAAAGAAGGTTTCCCAAGTTTTGTGGTAAATCCTAGTAGTAGCCGGACTTTTCGCAGCACGAAGAGTAGCAATGACCTCGGCTGAAAAACCTCAACGGGTTAAAATTTCGGTCCCAAGAGCCACGCCGTCAAAGGCAGAGACATCAAGTCCGGATGACAAACGGGCCCCTGAGTCAACCAGTCCGGTTGAAGAGAAAGCGGAAAAGGAGGTGCCGCCAACCGCGACATTATTGTCGAGAACCACACCCTCCTTGGCCAATCTGGAGCTATCAAAATAGCTGAAATTCTCTCTAGTCTGATCCGACGCAGTACTAGAGGAAGTAAGGATATCGGCGGGAATACATAGATCAGCTCAAACTGATCCCACTGAGCCACTAGAGCATCCACCGCCACAGCCTTCGGGTCCTTGTACCTGGACATGAACGTCGGTAACTTGGCATTGGACCTGGATGCCATCAAACCACTTGGGGAGTCCCCAACGGGAGCACAGTAGTGCAAAAAACTTTCGAGTGGAGGCTCCATTCCCCGGGATCCATCTTCATGCGACTGAAGAAGTCCACTGTAATATTCTGAACCCCTGGAATGTGAATCGCCGAAATGGCTGGTAAACAGCCCTCGGCCCAAATCAGAATTCGGGACACCTCCACCATGAGTCTGGAACTCCTTGTCCCGCCTTGGTGATTGATAAACGCGACAGCCGTCGCATTGTCTGTCTGCACTCGTACCGGCAGACCGCTCAAAAGGACCGTCCAATGCTGGAGGCAAAGGAAAATCGCCCTCAATTCCAGGATGTTGATCGAAAGGACAGACTCTTCCGATGACCATATCCCCTAAATCCAGAGATTGTTCCAAACACCCCCCCCAGCCCGTCAGGCTGGCATTGGTGGTTATGACCGACCACTTCGGAGGGAGGAAAAGCTTTCCCAGGGATAACGCTCCTGGACATAACCACCATCCTCGGGATTCTCGCACCCTGTGAAAGATGGTGACGCTGCAATCCAGCGAACCTTGCGATTGATCCCAACGACTCAGAATGAGCCTATGGAGAGCTCTGGAATGAAATTGGACAAACGGAAAAAACCTCATGGACGCCACCGTCAGACCCAGAAGGCGCATACCTTCCGAAGGGACACTGCTGTCGCAGACTTCATAGTCTGTACATGCTGGAGCAGACATGCCTGCTTGTCTGGAGGTAGGGACAACACCGCCCGTACCGTGTCGAAATGCATCCTCAAAAACAGGATTGCCTGCGACGATTCCAGAGACGACTTCTCCTTTGAGGCCACAACCGAAAAGGCCGTCCAAATAGGGACGAATCGTAAGTCCCCGTCTTCGAAGGATTGCCATGAGATTTTGGCGTCAGAATCGTTGTAAAAATTCTGGGCGTTAAGGCCAAGCCGAATGGTCGAGCCACAACCTGGGTGAGGTCTTCCGACGGGAACATGCCAAAAAGCGTCGCGAATGTCGATTGATCGTTCTGCGACAGGGCTGCCATAACTGAGCGAAGCGACTTCATGCTCGGCTCTGACGGAATGTCAGAAGTCAGTCCGCCTTAGCGAATTTTTTTTTTTTTTTTGCCAACTTCTGCCTTAACAGAAGTTCTGTTTCCAGGGTATGCGGAATTTCTGAGAATTCCCCCTCTTCTTTTTTTTTTTTTTTTAAAAAGAGAGAGACGACACAAACCCCCAGAGGGTTGGTCAGATCATCCCTTGAACCGAAAAGGACTGCCGATAACTATCGGCACTAGTCCTGCCAGACGCAGAAGTCACAGCTCTGCGCTGCGGTAAAGCTGCTTCTTTTGCCTTTGCCTTGGCATCAGCTCCGTGAGGTCAGTCAAATAGCTGCCTGTTGGAAAACTGCGTTCCATCCAAGTCACAGTGCTCTTCTGACTGTAACTGCCGAGGATTGCGCCCTGGATAGCAGTGACGCATTATCCTTCAACTAGAAAAGCCCATCTACCTTGATAGAGGGAAACTTGCCACGCCGTCCTTAGACGGTCCAACCGGCTCAGGGAACTTAACAAGTACACCTAGATCCTTAATACCGAATCTATGATCCACGGCTACACAGATGGAAATTGTTGCCATCTCCGTTCTTCTGTCCAGCGTGTCCTGCAGACTCGTCTTCCCTTTTACCAGGAAGATTTGCTAAGCTGGAATAAAGGGACATTCACTTCAGGAGAAGGGGTCCAATTAACAAATAACTCCGTAGAAAAACGGATAGTTTGTAAGGTCGTCGCGACCCATGCGACCCTTGCAACATCCGGGCCGACTTACCAGGACGACTAGTTACCTCCTCCGGTAACTGTAACGTCCACATGGCTTCCACAGAAATTTTAGTACGGCCCCTGAGAGAGAGGCAGGGTGTCCCTGCCGATCCTCCTTGACCGAATCGGACTTCTTCGCTAAGCGAGAAGGAAAGCACCGATTTGTGTCGCTTCCTTGAGAGGATCTAGTTGACACTCCATAACCTAAAAGGTCATCAATAGAAACCAGTGAAGGCCTCCATTTTGACACCATTGGAACCTCTGACCGTGTATGAGTCGAGATCTGCGTGTCAGATACGCGAGGCTGAACCGTAGCGGATCTGGGAGAGGGTCTCTGACATGCCCTTGCATAGTATATGGCAGGATAAACCTGTCAGTAACCAGAGCAGTACTTAAATAAAAAACAAACGCTGAAGGGTTAAAGCTCTAAAGCGAGAGCTACCCCAGCTGTCTCCCATTAAGAGTTAACCGCCTAAGAAGGGGTTAAAGTAGCTGACTCCCCACAACCTTGATAATGAAAAAAAAAGGGTGTGCGAATCTCAGGCGCCTCTTATAAGGTCGCAGCTGCAGGACAGCCATGCCACACTAAACAGAAAACGTTCCACAAGATCGCTAAAAAATTGCGCTGTTTTTTATAACGCAATGACCGCCAAAGTTGTCAAGGAGATCGCTAATCGCCTATGCGATTGCCCAGATTGGCAGCCACCAGCGACACTAAAAATGACACACAAACGATCGCAATATTATGCGACGCCATCAGGATCGTCAGCGGAAACGTATAGTGGCAGCATTAATGTCGCAGACTCCCCACAGCCTCTTTATTAATATTAAAAGAGTGTGCGAGCCCCTTATGCGAGAACAGCCGCAGGACAGCTCAATCTGTCACTCAGAAGTGCCCCAGACGGCGCCCGCGCTGTGGAGGTGAAGGGGTTAAGCTTCTGCCCGGCGGGCTAGAAGCGACTCACCAAGCTGGTCACGTATTCTTGCCGGGAGGGGAGGAGAACGATCCGGGGAGCTTTCAGCTTGCAGCGCTTTATCAGCAATGGCCGCCGCGCTCTGCCTCCATGTGCTCCATGTAGAGGAGCCGGAAATGGAGGCTGCAGTAAAGCGCGCGCTCAGAAGCGGCGCGAAATTCAAAAAATAAAAAGAGCGCGTACTCCCCTCCTTTCCCTCGTCCTGCAGGCATCCTCCTGCGGACATAGAAAAACTAGTCACCGGCATATATATGTACAGCGGCTGCCGCAGCAGTCGCTAAAACACTCACACACATTTTACCAAAATGTGGAGTACTCACCAGCCGAAACGCCACAGGGACCCCCAGGGGTTTCTGGCGCTATGCCCATGCTTCCCCCCAGGGCGGGAAGCGCAGTGACCCCAGTGTGTGGTTTGCGCCCCCGCCAGGGAAACTCTCCTCATCCCCCAGGGCCGGCAAGATTCTGCAGGGACCATTATGTAGTTACAGATCCGCCAAGGGAGAGGCTGGTGAAATACACTGATAAACATGTAATAGCACTGTCACCGCAGCGCTGAAGCATACTGATATACATGTAATAGCGCTGCCATCAGACGCTAAAGCACTCACACATTAATAATAACATTTTGTGTGGAGTACTCACCAGCCAAAGCGCCACAGGGACCCTCAGGGTTTCTGGCGCTATGCCCATGCTTCCCCCCAGGGCGAGGAACGCAGTGACCGCACGTGTGGTTTGCGTCCCGCCAGGGAAGCTCTCCTCATCCCCCAGGGCCGGCAAGGATTCTGCAGGGACCATTATGTAGTTACAGATCCGCCAAGGGAGAGGCTGGTGAAATACACTGATAAACATGTAATAGCGCTGTCACCGCAGCGCTGAAGCATACTGATATACATGTAATAGCGCTGCCATCAGACGCTAAAGCACTCACACATTAATAATAAAATTTTGTGTGGAGTACTCACCAGCCAAAGCGCCACAGGGACCCTCAGGGGTTTCTGGCGCTGTGCCCATGCTTCCCCCCAGGGCGAGGAACGCAGTGACCGCACGTGTGGTTTGCGTCCCGCCAGGGAAGCCATCCTCATCCCCCCGGGCCGGCAAGGATTCTGCAGGGACTATTGAGTAAATACAGATCCGCCAAGGGAGAGGTTGGGGTACAGCAGCGCTGGTACCCCTGAGACCTCTAGACCAACTGGTGATCCAAGTCTCCTGTCCGAATATAAAATAATAAAATCTTCTGAGGAGCTGCATTAGCAGCGACCATCCTCTGGGACCTCAAATCTTAGACTGGAGCTGAGTAGGAGGAGCCCGAGCTGGAGGGCCAGCCAGTCAGCACTCTTTTGATCTGAGGTAACATCCTGATCTGGGGCTCCGCCTACCCATCAGTAATGAATTACTGTGGCTCTCTTCCTTCCATCTGCAGCTGAAATATATATATATATATGTGTCACAAACTCAATGACATGTATATATATATATATATATATATATATATATATATATATATATATGAGGTGTAAAATTGCTGAAAAAAAATGCGTGGGCTCCCGCCCTATTTTCGCAACCAGACAGACAAAGCCAGTGAGTGGGGGCAGATAATAATAGCCCAGAGAGGGACCATTATTTTTGGCCCCCCCCCCCCCCCCCCCCCCGGCTACAAAAATCTGCCCCCAGACACCCCAGAAAGGGCAAATCTCTAATTAGATTTGCCCTTTCTGGCACTTTGCCCGTCTATTCCCATTGCCCTGTAGCGGTGGCGAATGGGTTAATAAGGGGTTAAAATGACCTTGCAATTGAAAGGTCACTTTAAGCCAGGTTAATAATTGAGAGCTGTCAATTAGACAACTATCAATTATTAATCCTATTGTATGAAAGAAAAATCAAACACACACACTTTAATAAAAAAGAAGTTTAATGAAATAATCACACAGTTTTTGACCATATTTTATTTACCTGCTAAAACCATTTCCTGTAATAAAAATAAAATAATAAAGCAAAATTATTCTTACCTATCCCATGCAGTCAGGTCCCACGGTGTAATCCTTCAGAAAGGGTTAATGTTTACTGCAGGGACCGCAGCTAATGCTGCAGCCTCACAGTAAACCCCCAAATGAATGAGCTCCTCTCCTGGCTGACAGGAGAGGAAGTGGAAAGCTTAATTGATTGCTTTCCACTTTCACTTCAGGTCAGCCAGGGACACCATCAGTGACGTCAGAGGGAACTGATTAACAAAAATAGGGGTTCCCTTCGAAAAAAAAATGGCGTGGGGTCCCCCCTATTTTTGTTAACCAGCCAGATGAAGCAGACCGCTGAGGCCTGGATTTTCAGGCTGTTAAGGAGCCAAGATCCATGGACCTTGCCAGCCTGATAATACCAGGCCACAGCAGTCTGCATATCTTGGCTGATTAACAAAAATAGGGGATCCCCTCGAAAAAAATTGGCGTGGGGTCCCCCCTATTTTTGTTAACCAGCCAGATGAAGCAGACCGCTGAGGCCTGGTTTTTCAGGCTGGTAAGGATCCAATATCCATGGACCTTGCAAGCCTGATAATACCAGGCCACAGCAGTCTGCTTAGCTTGGCTGGTTAACAAAAATAGGGGATCCCCTCGAAAAAAAAACGGCGTAGGGGTCCCCCTATTTTTGTTAACCAGCCAAGTAAAATGCAGACTGCTGCGGCCTGGTATTAAAAGACTGTCAAGGCCCATGGATTTTGGCCCTCAACAGCCTGATAATACCAGGCTACAGCAGCCCCACATTTGGCGCCTCAAAAGATGTGCCAATTGTGGCACTTTACCCGGCTCTTCCCACTGCCCTGTAGCGGTGGCAAGTGGGGTAATATACGGATTTTTGTGTTACTCACCATAAAATCCTTTTCTCCGAGACGCTCATTGGGGGACACAGGACTGTGGGTGTATGCTACTGCCGCTAGGAGGCTGACACTAAGTAAATATAAAAAAAGGTTAGCTCCTCCTCCGCCGTATACACCTCAGCACTGGCCGCAGGCAAACCCAGTTTAGTGCAAAAAGCAGTAGGAGGCTAAAGAATAAATCAGTGTTAATACAGGTACAATATATCCAGAAGTAAATCTACTGATATAGACCCAAACAAATAGAATTAACTTAGAAAATGAAGCCATCCGGCTATAAGGGAGGGTGCTGTGTCCCCCAATGAGCGTCTCGGAGAAAAGGATTTTACGGTGAGTAACACAAAAATCCGTATTTCTCCTTCGTCTCATTGGGGGACACAGGACTGTGGGACGTCCCAAAGCAGTCCCTTGGGTGGGAAACCGACTCCACAGTGTAATTTATAATCAAGCATTGCTTATAGGTGCGCAACCGCGCCCTGAAGAATCCTTCTACCCAGACTGGCATCCGCAGAAGCCTGAGTATGGACATTATAATGCTTGGAAAAGGTATGCAGACTGGACCAGGTTGCCGCCTTACAAACCTGTTCCACCGAAGCCTGATGCCGAAGGGCCCAGGAGGCATCCACCGCTCTGGTGGAGTGAGCCCTGATTCCTGCGGGAACCACCGCTCCTCTAATGCGGTAAGCCTCCTGAATGGCTAACCGAATCCACCTAGCCAAGGTTGATTTAGAGGCAGCGAGTCCCTTCCTGCGACCCTCAGGGAGAACAAACAGTGTGTCCGTTTGCCGAAAGGACGCCGTCCGAGATACATATCTCCTGAGCGCTCTCACCAGATCTAGCGTATGGAGAGCCTTCTCAACCCGGTGCATAGGAGCTGGGCAAAAAGAAGGTAGAACAATATCCTCATTGATATGAAAAGAGGACACGACTTTAGGCAAAAAAGGTGGTGTTGGCCTGAGCACCACCTTATCCTGATGGAAAAGCAAGTACGGAGCCCGACAAGACAGTGCTGCCAGCTCCGAAACCCGCCTAATGGATGTTATGGCTACCAAAAACACCACTTTCCATGAAAGAAATGCCAGAGAAACCTCCTGCAGAGGTTCAAATGGAGATTCCTGCAGGACTCCCAGGACTAGATTGAGATCCCAAACATCTAAGGGCGCCTTGTAGGGGGGAACTATATGGACAACCCCCTGAATAAAGGTCCTAACCTGAAAATTAGACGCAATCCTTCGCTGAAAAAGCACTGACAAGGCTGATATCTGCCGTCTAAGCGTACTTGGCGCTAAACCTGAATCTAGGCCTGCCTGGAGAAATGACAGAATGTTTGGAATTGAAAACCGAAGCGGGGAACAACAATGTTCCCTGCACCAAGCAAAAAAGACCTTCCAAGTCCCGTGGTAGATGCGAGCCGAGACGGGCTTTCGGGCGCTAGCCATCGTCGCGGCGACCTTTTTAGAGAATCCAGCCCTGGTCAGGATCCAAGATTCAACGGCCAGGCCATCAAACACAGGACCGCTGAGTTCTGGTGGTAAACTGGGCCCTGGGAGAGAAGGTCAGCGCGCTCTGGCAGTCGCCAGGGTGCGTCGGCGAGCAACTGTACCAGCTCCGCGTACCAAGAGCGACGCGGCCAATCCGGATCGATTAATATCGCTGGAACCCCCTCTATCCTGATCTTTCTGATCACCCTTGGGAGAAGAGCTATTGGTGGAAATAAGTATGGAAGATGGAATTGATTCCACGGTAGAACCAGGGCGTCCACCGCAATTGCCTGCGGATCCCGGTACCGGGAGACGAAGTTGGGCACCTTGGCATTCATCCTGGAAGCCATCAGGTCCACATCTGGGGTTCCCCAGCGTCGGCATATCTGCTGAAAAATCTCGGGATGTAGTGACCATTCCCCTGAAGCTATGCCGTGACGGCTGAGAAAATCCGCTGACCAGTTTTCCTCGCCCGGAATGTGGACTGCTGAAATCACGGAGTGATTTACCTCTGCCCAGGACAGAATCTGTTTTACCTCGTGCATAGCCGCCCGGCTGCGGGTACCTCCCTGATGGTTTATGTATGCCACCGCTGTGGCATTGTCTGATTGTATTTGGACTGGGCGGCCCGCCAGATGCTGGTGAAAATGCCTCAGAGCCAGCCGAATAGCTCGGATCTCTAAAATATTGATCGGGAGGATCGACTCCTGCTGCGACCAAGTCCCCTGGGCTGTGTGGTGACGAAACACTGCTCCCCATCCGAGGAGGCTGGCATCCGTTGTGACTACCATCCAGAAATTTGGAGGAAACAAACGGCCCTGTTGAAGAGTGGAGCTCCTCGTCCACCACATAAGAGTCTGTCTGACCTGCAGGGACAGACGGCACCGAAGATTGAGGGAATAAGGGCTCAGGTCCCATACTGCCAAGAGTGCATGCTGAAGGGGGCGAAGATGAAACTGGGCAAATGGAATTGCCTCGATCGCTGCCACCATCCTTCCTAGGACCCTCATGCAAAACTGGATGGTATGAGGAATCGGTTTGCGAAGGATCCGTACCTCTTGACGGAGAACTAAGGCCTTGTCCTGAGGAAGGAATATCAACCCTTGAGCGGTGTCGAAATTCATCCCTAAGAAGGTGATCTTTCGAGATGGCACGGGAGATGACTTCTTCATATTCAGCAGCCACCCCAGTCGAACAAGGGTGTCTAGGGTAATGCTGACACTTTCCTCGCATGTTTGAAAAGACGGACCCTTGATGAGAAGGTCGTCTAGATAAGGCAAGATGACTATCCCCCTGGAGTGCAGAATGGATACAACAGCAGCCATGACTTTTGTGAACACTCTGGGAGCTGTGGCTAGCCCGAATGGCAAGGCAGCGAACTGAAAGTGAAGTTTGCCGATGGCAAACCGAAGAAACCTTTGATGAGGGGGAAATATGGGGATGTGAAGATAGGCATCCTGGATGTCTATTGATGCTAGAAATTCCCCTTTTTCCATGGCAGCAATGACCGAGCGGAGAGACTCCATTCGGAAATGTCGAATTCTGACAAACCGGTTCAGTCTCTTTAGATCCAGAATGGGCCTTACGGTACCGTCCTTTTTGGGTACAATGAACAGATTGGAATAAAACCCCCGACCTCTTTCGACCTCTGGTACAGGTACGACAACCCCGCTGTGTCGAAGAGATTCGACCGCCTTGAATAAGGCGCGAACCCGAGACTCCTCCTTGGGAAGGCGTGAGGGAAAAAAACGATTTGAGGGAAGGCTGGTAAATTCTATCTTGTACCCCGAGGTGACTATTCCCTGACCCACTCGTCTTGAGTAATCGATAGCCAAGTGGGGCGAAACCAGAGTAGACGGCCGCCTACTCTGGATGAATCGACCGGATTCTGCCTCCAGTCATTTATCCGAAAATCTTTGGGGCCTAGACCCTCTAAATCTCGGTTGTTGAGACCGCATTCTTCCCAATGGGTTGGTTTTGTAAGAGACCTGACGATCTCTGGCCTGATTAGGTCAACCTGAGCCGCTGGAACTGGCCGTTGCGGCCCAACCTGGGTTGCGAAAGGCTCTAAAACGAGGCTGAAGCTGTCGGCGAAAGGGCTGTTTGACTTTCTGCTGAGGCAAAAAAGAACTCTTCCCTCCTGTCGCATCAGATATAAGCTGATCCAGCTTTTCACCAAATAAACGACCGCTTTGATACGGCAAGGACGTAAGTGACTTCTTTGAAGTTGAGTCTGCTCGCCAAGTCCTCAACCACAAGGATCTCCTAATGGCAATCGCATTAGCAGCAGCTAATGCTGCGCAATTTGCCGCATCCATGGAAGCGTTGATCAAAAAATCACCTGCGAGAGCCATCTGATTAGATATCTCAAAAACCACAGGTGGCACTTCTACACCGTGAAGAGCTCTGTTCAGAGACTCCGACCAGGAAATCATGGCCTTGGCAACCCAAGTCGCTGCGAAGGAAGGAGAGAGAGATGACCCAGATGCTTCAAACACCGAGCGAGCCAGGCTTTCAATCAGACGATCCGTTGGGTCCTTAATCGAGGAACCATCAGGAAGGGAGAGAAGCGTCTTAGATGCCAAGCGAGACACCGGAGGATCGACCACTGGGGATTCCGCCCACTTCTTAAGAAGTTCAGGAGCAAAAGGATACCTGGTATTGAGGGCCCTCTGTCCTGCAAAGCGCTTATCCGGTTTTTCTCGGTGGCGCTGCACAAGCTCCTCAAACTCAGGATGAGCACCAAAGACCTTATGAGTCTGTCTGGCTCTTTTGAAGGACACCTTGTGACCCGAAGTCAAAGTGGATTCGTCGTCCACTCCCAGGGATTGATTGACAGCTTCTATAAGACTGTCAATTGTCTCCTGACAATTCGGGGCCTCTAGATTGAGGGACCCTTCAGACTCAGAATCCGAATATTGATCACTCGCTTCCGAAGGTGAGGGAGAGCGAGAAACGGAACTGATAGATGCCGAGGCCCCGGTCGGCATAGGCGACGCAGTATGGGTTCGTTTCCCCTGCGTCTGCCTGGTGAGAGCGCGGCCCCTGCAGGCCGGAGGTTCCTGAGGCGTAGTCAAGCCAGGTGAACCACTGTCCCTGCTCCTATCGGGAGCTTGAAGGGACTCGATTGCTCTGGTTAATGATGCCACAGATTGAGACAGAGACAAGGCCCATTCTGGAGGACCTGACGCACTGGGCTCGACTATAGGTGAGGGCTCCTGCGCCAGTTCGGAGACACAGGCTTCGCAGACCCGATTAGTCTGGGCGTGCGGAAAAGGGGACCTACAGGCAATGCATGCGGTATACAGCACCGTGTGAGACTTGGCCCTTTTGGACATACTGGATCTGTCACAGATTGCCTGCCGCAATGATTTGGATGTGGCGGTACGGTCAGTGGAGCGGAGTGCAGAGGAGCGCAGTGGAGAGGAACAACCAGGCTGGAGGTAGTAGCACTTACCCCAGTCCTGTACCCCCAGCGTCCTTAAATAGCGTAATAGAGCGTAAACAAGAAAACGCCCAAGCTCCAGATTTCAAAAAGAGCGCTCCCCTGTCAGGGAGGCGTCTTCATATAGCCGAGCCTCAGGGGGAAGGGTCGAGGGGCGCGGCCTAATCCACTTCCGGCCGCGGCCTAGTCTCCGGCAAAAGCCGGGGACTAAATTTTGCGGCCCAGCCTAGAGCCGGCCGAAGCCGCGGCCTAAATTTTCGGCGGTGGCCGCCCGAGAGTCGGGGGGCGGGCCCGCTGGAAGATGACGCTGCCGGGGGCGGAGTCCTGAGACCGCGGCCTACCTTCCGGCCGAAGCCGGGTGCTAAATTACTGGCCGCGGCCTAGTCCCCGGCCAAAGCCGGGGACTAAATTTTCCCGAGGCCTAGCGCCGGCCGAAGCCGGGAGCTAAATTTTTGGCGGCGGCCGCCCAGGAGTCGGTGGGCGGGCCGCCGGAAGCAGATGCACCCTTAGGGGGCGGACTTGAGCCGGGGACTTGCCTGTTCCTGGCTGAAGCCAGGCTGCCCGACCACCTCACAAACGCCGGCTCCCAGCTTCCAGCAACATCCTGGCCCCCTCCATGTTCTCCAGTCACCGGTATGTCTTCGTCCGTAGATTTGTCCCATGCAGAATATAATGCTTGCAGGGATGTTAAGATTAGAGGGGGACTTGCAGGAAAAGTAGGACGGTGCAGGCACCCTAACTCCATCACCCCTTCAGGGGGTGAGGAGAGGGACCGTCCGCCTCCTTGCAGCACCGCAGTCTAGCATTGGTGGTGCAGTGGGGGCCGCACGGACTATCTCCTGCCACTGTACAGCCTAGGGTTTCAATACCCTAGGGTGGTCAGGGCCGAGTCCGGCACACGTGTCCCACGTTGCGGGAAAGGATACGTGGAGGCTTTACTCCACGTGCTCGCCCGTTGATGGTTTGGGGAGATCGGACCCTTCAAAAGGGTCCGTCGCCCCTATCTCATCTTCGTGGAAAAAAAAAATAAAAAATGGTCTGGAGAAAACCAGACATGTGCCTCCATCAGACACTAAGCATGAACTGGGTTTGCCTGCGGCCAGTGCTGAGGTGTATACGGCGGAGGAGGAGCTAACCTTTTTTTATATTTACTTAGTGTCAGCCTCCTAGCGGCAGTAGCATACACCCACAGTCCTGTGTCCCCCAATGAGACGAAGGAGAAAAGGGGTTAATGTCACCGTTGATTGCATGGTGACAATAAGCCCGGTTAATAATGGAGAGGTGTCAATAAGACACCGATCCATTATTAATCCCAAAGTTATTAAATGTATAAAAAAAAGACAAAGCAAGAAAAAAGTCTTTTAATGAAATAAAAGAGACAACACAGTTTTCATTAATTTTATTATACACTCATTCCTGCGACGCCATCGATCTCCTGTAAAAAAAGAAAAAAAACAAACCAACAGTATACCACCTGTCCGACGCAGTCCATAGTAACGACAGTCCCACGACGATCCAGCTCTGCTACATCGCAATGACAGGCAGAGCCTGTCATCCCGACGCAGCACAGCTGATTACCTGCTTCCCCGGCGGTGACGTCATCAGACTGACTGCTTTACGGCCGGGATTACCCAGCAGTCACTGCAGTTATCGCGAGAAACTGCATGTGACCGCCGGGGAAAGATGATGGCGGCCATGAAGCAGTCCAGGACGTGACCGCCGGAGATCTTCTGCCAGGTAAGTGCCGCTGACTCCTGACAGACCCGACCGACGGACACTGACAGTGACAGTGACAATCCCGATTCCGGTATCCGATATGACGAAAATATCGGAACTCGGAATCGGAATTCCGATACAGCCAATATCGGCCGATACCCGATATTTGCAGTATCGGAATGCTCAACCCTAGTTATGACCATTCATATAGTGACAGTTAATCAGTGGTCATAATCTTGATATCTAAGCTACTGCAATGCCCTGCACAAGTGGTAAGCACACAGCTAATCAGAAGAACTATACTACATCTATAATTTGAGGTATTTGTTAATATTATTATAACACCTACAACATATTGGGACAAGATCTTGGAGATGTGAATACTCTTAATCGTCTGCTACTTCTGGGATTTTTCGTCCCGTAGCAGGTCATTTCAGTGATTGACAGCTTTCTATGTATAAATATACAAGTTTGGTACTGCTTACATGATTTAAGTGTAAATTCGCTCTTACATTGAGTAACAGCAAAGTAACGCTTGAAACATTTTGGCAGTAATAAACTTGTACTTTTCACAATTTGGATTTTAAATTGTCTTACTAATAAAATAAGAATTTTGGGACGCCGCTATCTACTTTTTGAATAGTATAAGATGTCACAAAGCGTATCAAGAATTTATTATTTTTAAACAGATTGTCCACTACTAAATTATCTCCCTTTGATTTGTCCTATCTCTTCCTAATACTTTTTCAATACACTTTTACTTGCCTGCTCCTGTAAGCTCATCCCTATGTGGGTCACACATCCTTCTGTTTTAATTGTGGTTCTGCTACTTCTGATCTAGGAACCGGACGAAAGACGGATTTTGGTAAGAACTTACCTGTAAAATCCTTTTCAGCGAAGGAAGGAAAGGAGACACACTAGTAATGACTAGTGGGTAGGCGGAGCCCAGATAGGATTGACACCTCAGATTAAAAAGAGTGTTGACCGGCCCCTCCAGCTCGGGCTCCTCCTACTCCTGCTTCTTCAGTCGTACAAAAGCTTAGGGAAGAGCAAATATCACCAGCGGAGTAACATAACCCCTTCTGAAGGACTTCAGAGAAAAAGCAAGAATACAGGTTATGCATGCATGTAGGCAAAAAACCACACAGTTCCAGGTACTACTCACTGGACCTGACCACCGCGATGAGCTGGCAATGCTGGAAAGGAGCCGTAGCGCGTCAACCTCAGTCCAGATAATCGCTATCAGAAGAGGGTCACGCCGCATCTGAAAACACATCAACACACTTCTGCCATGGGCGGGTGCTGTGTCTCCTTTCCTTCCTTCGCTGAAAAGGATTTTACAGGTAAGTTCTTACCAAAATCCGTCTTTCAGCAGCAGAATGGAAGGAAAGGAGACACACTAGTAATGACTAGTGGGACGTCCCAAAGCAGTCCAAAAATTAAGGGTGGGAATATAACCAAGAAAAAACAGGCAGAATCCCAACAACCTTGGTAAATGCGCAACAGGCGCCAAATACAAGTTAACTAGAACTTTACACTACAGCCGCCTGTAGGACCCTGCGTCCTAAGGCCGCATCAGCGGAAGCACTGACGTCCACCTTATAAAACTTTGTAAACGTGTGGACGGAGCGCCAAGTCGCCGCTCGGCAGAGCTGAGCTGCCGAAGCCCCTTGATGAAAGGCCCACGATGAGGCCACAGCCCTCGTGGAATGAGCACAAATCTTAATCGAGCAAGGTTCGCCTTTAAGTCGGTAAGCCTCCAAAATGGCTGACCGAATCCAACGAGCTATAGAGTCCTTGGAAGCTCGTTGACCACGTCGACGACCTGCTGGAATCACAAACAAGGAGTCTGACTTCCTAAAACCTTGAGTAACAGACAAATAGAACTTCAAGGCCCGCACTAAATCCAATGTGTGCAAAACCCGTTCCTTTGCATTCCTCGGCCCCGGGCAAAGTGAAGGCAAAACAATATCCTGGTTAACATGGAATTGCGACACTACCTTAGGTAGAAAGTCGCCCCGTGTGCGAAGCACTACTCAATCCGGGTAAAATTCCAGGAAAGGAGGCGAGCAAGAAAGAGCCGCCAACTCAGAAACCCTTCTCAAAGAAGAGACTGCGACTAGGAAGGCAATCTTCCAAGAAAGCAAAGAAAGGTTAGCAGAATCCATTGGCTCAAAAGGCCCATGCTGAAGAGCCTCCAGGACAAGGTTGAGCCGCCAAGGAGACACAGGTGCCTTCCGCGGCGGAAACTGATGGGTTACCCCGCGAAAAAAGGAGCGCACGTCCCTACGCGAGGCGATAACTTTCCGGAACAACAGGGACAGGGCAGAAACCTGACCCCTCAGGGTGCTAACTGCCAAACCCTTGTCCAGCCCGTACTGTAGAAAAGCCAACAGATTGGGAATGGAAAAAATCCTCGGGTTCCTTGAAGAACCCAAACACCACGAGAAGAAGGCTTCCCAGGTCTTGTGGTAAATTCTAGTAGTAGCCGGACCTCTGGCAGCTCGCAGAGTGGCAATGACTTCGGCTGAAAAACCTCTACGGGTCAGTATTTCGGTCTCAAGAGCCACGCCGTCAAACGCAGAGACCTCAGGTCCGGATGACGGACAGGACCCTGGGTTAACAGGTCCGGGCGAAGAGGAAGTGGAAATGGCGGTGCTGCCAAAAGCGACACCAGTGTCGAGAACCACGTCCTCCTTGACCAATCTGGGGCTATCAACATAGCCGGGATTCTCTCTAGTCTGATCCGACGCAGCACCAGAGGAAGTAAAGATATCGGTGGAAACACATAGATTAGCTCGAATCGGTCCCACGGGGCCACCAGAGCATCCACCGCCACAGCCTTCGGGTCCTTGTACCTGGACATGAAGGTCGGCAACTTGGCATTGGACCTGGATGCCATCAAATCCACTTGGGGAACTCCCCAAAGGGAGCACAGCAGTGCAAAGATCTCCGGATGAAGACTCCATTCTCCGGGATCCATCTTCTCTCGACTGAGGAAGTCCGCCGTGGTATTCTGAACTCCTGGAATGTGAATCGCAGAGATGGCTGGTACTCTGTCCTCGGCCCAATTCAGGATCCGAGACACTTTCACCATGAGCCTGGAACTCCTCGTCCCGCCTTGGTGGTTGATATACGCGACCGCCGTTGCGTTGTCTGTCTGCACTCGGACTGGTAGACCGCTCAAAGGGACCGTCCAGTGTTGGAGGCAAAGGAAAATTGCCCTCAATTCCAAGATGTTGATCGGTAGAACAGACTCTTCCGATGACCATACTCCCTGAACCCAGAGATCGTTCCAGACACCCCCCCAGCCCGTCAGGCTGGCATCGGTGGTTATGACCGACCACCTCGGAGGAAGGAAAGACTTCCCCAGTGATAACGTTCCTGGACGTGACCACCAACTTAGGGACTCTCGCACCCTGCGAGAGATGAGGATACTGCGATCCAGTGCAATCTGCGATCGATCCCAATGACTCAGGATGAGCCTTTGGAGGGCTCTGGAATGAAACTGGGCAAACGGAAGTGCTTCCATGGAAGCCACCATCAGACCTAAAAGGCGCATACACTTCCGAAGGGACATTGCTGTCGAAGACTTCATAGTCTGTACATGTCGAAGGAGACATGCCCGCTTGTCTGGAGGTAGGGACACCACTGCCCGTACCGTGTCGAAATGCATCCCCAAAAACAGGATTGACTGCGACGGTTCCAGAGACGACTTCTCCCAATTGACCAGCCACCCGAAGTCCTCCAGGAGCTGAAGGGATAGATTGCGAGCCGTCACCGCCTCCTCCATTGAGGACGCCACAATCAAAAGGTCGTCCAGATAGGGAATAATTGTGACTCCCTGTCTTCGAAGAATTGCCATGAGAGGCGCTAGAATTTTTGTAAAAACTCTGGGCGCTGAAGCCAAGCCGAATGGCAGGGCCACAAATTGGTAATGGTCCTGACCTATGGCAAAACGAAGGAAGCGCTGGTGAGCCCTTCCGATGGGAACATGCAAATAAGCGTCGCGAATGTCGATTGACACCAGAAAGTCGTTCTGCGACAGGGTTGCCACAACGGAGCGAAGTGACTCCATGCGGAATTTTTGGGTGTGGACATGCTGATTCAATCTTTTGAGATCCAGAATAGGACGAAATTTGTCCTCTTTTTTGGGGACCACAAAGAGATTTGAATAAAAACCTTTCCCCGGTCCTCTGTTTGAACCGGTATTACTACACCCTTCTGCAGAAGGAATTCCACCTCTCGTAGCAGAGCGGCAAATAGCTCGGGCTCTAACGGAATGCGAGACTGGCAAAAACTGTCCGGGGGTCGAGAAGAAAACTCTATGAAATAGCCTGCCGACACAACTCGCGTTACCCAGGAATCCGGAACGCGGGAAATCCAATTCGCCTTGAATTGGAGCAGGCGACCCCCCACTCGAGAGCCCTCGAGTGAGGACCTGGCGTCAGTCTGCCTTGGTGGGCTTCTTGTCAGTTTCCCGCTTGTCTTGACGGAAACTTTGTTTCCAAGGGGTGCGGGATTTCTGAGAAGACTTCTTTCCCGAAAAAGAGGGACGACCCGATCCCCAAGAAGACTGACCGGATCGTCCCCTAGACCGAAAATACCGCCGACCATTACCGGCACTAGGTCTGCCAGACGTAGAAGCCATAGCCCTTCGCTGTGGTAAAGCCGCTTCTTTAGCCTTTGCCTTGGCAATCAGCTCTGTGAGATCAGATCCAAATAGCTGACCACCCTTGTAGGCTAAAGACAGTAAACCCTGCTTGGAAACCGCGTCCCCGGTCCACTTTCTAAGCCACAGTGCTCTTCTGACTGTGACCGCTGAGGATTGCGTCCTGGATAATAATGACGCAGTATCCAGACCTGCATCACAGCTATATCGGGCTGCAGTCTCCAATAAATCGAGAAGTCCATCTATCTCGGATAATGGAGATCTATTTTGCAACGCCTTCCGTAAACGGACCAACCAGCACAGGGAAGCCTTAGAAGCACACATGGATCCTAGTACTGCTCTGAATCCATGACCTGCAGCTTCATAGATGGATTTCGCCGCCATCTCCGTTTTTCTGTCCAGCGGCTCTTGCAGACTCGCTTTCCCTTTAACCGGAAGCAATGAGGATTTACTAAGCTGGGATAAAGGAACATCCACTTCAGGAGAAGGAATCCAATTATCCGTCAATTCCGTTGAACACGGATATAATGCTTCAAAGAACCGTGTCCCTTGAAAACGTTTATCTGGACACAGACGTTCCTTCTCCACTACCGTATTAAGCTCTTCCAGAGCCGGTAATGTTGACCGCGACTTATGGTACTCCTGGTACATGCGGCCCGACTTACCAGGCCGTGTAGTTACCTCCTCCGGTAACTGTAACGCCTCTCTCATAGCTTCAATTAAAGCCTCTGTTCGGCTCACAAGAGAGAAAGAATGTCCCTGCCGATCCTCCTTATCCGAATCGGATAACTCCCCTTCTGAGTTTGAAGGAGAACCCTGTCCGCATTCCATATCAGATACCTCTGATTCGCTATGCGGAAAAAATGGCACCGGCCTGCGCCGCTTCCTGTCATGAGAGGATCTAGCTGACACCCACTGACCTAAAAGGTCAGACAAGCCATTAATTGACTGAGCGATGGCATCTAATTTGGTATCGCTGTAAATCGCAGCGCTTGATGCCGTCGAAGTCTGCGTATCAGATACTTGCGACTGATCCTGTAGCGGATCTGGCAGATGGTCCGCACCTTCCGGACCCTGAACCGACATGTCAGCAGTAAATGGCAGGTCAAAACCCTGTTAGTAACTGGAAACAGTGTGGTTACTAAGCAGACTGAGCAAGTACGCTGAAGGGTTAAAGCTCTTAAATAGAGAGTTACCCCAGCTATCTCTCAGTATATAAATAACCTCCTGCGTTCTGATCCCTACCGGGTAGAACCTGCGGCGGTTATTGCTGAAAGGGTTAACCCTTCATAGGGGTTAATGCCGCCAACTCCCCACAACTCCCTATATAAAATAAAAGGAGTGTGCGAGTCCCAGGTCTCTATAGGAGAACGCGGCTGCAGATAAACGCTATCTGTCACTTGGAACACAGATAGGTTCTGCGCTGTGGGGTGATGATATTCACTCACCCAGCTGGCCTCGGTGAAAGTATACCTTAAACAGGAGGAGCGGAGCATGAGGAGCCCGGAGCCTTTGTAATGGCCGCCGCGCTGAGAGAAGCCGGAAGAGAAGGACAGTGAAGCTGCAGTCTCCTCAGAGCGATTCCTGTCACAAAAAGAGCGGGAAGCGTGAAGCCACGCCCCCCTCCGGCTTCAAAAAAGAGCGCGAACTCCTCGCTCTCTGCTCTCCTCTGTCCTGCAGGTATCTGCCTGCGGACATAAAATACAGTCACCAAACATGTCTAATACATGCAGCAGCCGCTGAGAGCACACACACATTCACATAAAAATGCGGTACTCACCAGCCGAGCGCCACAGGGACCCCCAGGGGTTTGTGGCGCTATGCCCATCGCTCCCCCCCGGGCGGGGAACGCAATGACCCCGATGTGCGGTTTGCGTCCCCGCCAGGGAAGCAATCCTCATCCCCCAGGGCCGGCGTGAAACTGCAGGGACCACCATACAGGGTATTACAGATCGCCAAGGGAGAGGTGGGGGTCCAGCAGCGCTGAGACCCCTGAGACCTCTAGACCACTTCTGGTGATCCAAGTCTCTTGTCCGATAAAAATAATAAAGTTTTCTGAGGAGCTGCTTCCAGCAGCGACCATCCTCTGGACCTCAAATTTTAGACTGGAGAAGCAGGAGTAGGAGGAGCCCGAGCTGGAGGGGCCAGTCAACACTCTTTTTAATCTGAGGTGTCAATCCTATCTGGGCTCCGCCTACCCACTAGTCATTACTAGTGTGTCTCCTTTCCTTCCATTCTGCTGCTGAAAATGGGCACGTTACTGGTGGGGTCTGGGCTACGGCTTGGTGAGTGACAACAGTCTGAGCACACATGCCCAGGTCAGACATCACTTTCCTCTCTGCCTGAATGCTGCTTTGAAGTGCCGTCCGCTCAGCTGACAATGTGTTGATCTTTAGAAAGTATATCACAGGGTTTGTCCACTGAAGGCATGTCACTTCAAAGCAGTATTCAGGCAGAGGAGAGAGAAGTCTGATGTGAGCTCAGTCATGTGAGATGCAGACGATTCTGCCTGAATACTGCTTTGAAGTGCTGTCCGTTCAGCCGATGAGCCCTTCAATGTGCTGCTTGTTATTAGAAAGTATATCACAAGGCTTGTCAAGCTGAAGGCAAGGAATTTCAAAGGAGCATTCAGGCAGAGTCTGTCTCCACCAGTTATGACCGAGCTCGCATCAGGCTTCACTTTTCTGCCTGAATGCTGCTTTGAAGTGCCGTGCCTTCAGTAGACAAGACCTGTGATATACTTTCTAATAACAAGCAGCACATTGCAGGGCTTGTTAGCTGAACGGATGGCACTTCAAAGCAGCATTCAAGCAGACAGGGATGTGATGTCTGATCTAACACACATGCTCAGACTGCTGTCACTCACCGAGACACAGCCTGCTCCACTAGTGTCGTGCCCTGCTCTGTTCCTCCGATTCCGATCCCCAGATCGGAAGTAGCAGAGCCAGAATCAAAACAGAAGGATATATGACCAAAAGAGAGATGAGCTTACAGAACCAGGGCAGTTAATAAAAGTGTATTAGAAAAGTCTTCGTTAGAAAGAGTTAGGACAAATGAATAAGGGTTAACTCAGCAGTAGAAAAACCTTTAACTCCTCACGTTGTTTCTCAGCTAAAAATATGAAGCATCCTTTATAGCACAACATAAGAATCACGCATTACATTATGGCCGCTTATATAGGATATTACCTCCAAACAGTTTACAAACAGCTGGTAGACTTCGGTGGTGTCCAGCACGGTAAGGAGGTTATTTCTCTCCACCTTTCTGAAATACTCTTCAGCATAACCCACAATATCTTTAAAACTGAAATCAAGAGTTTGTAAAAATTTTCAAACCTGCATTGTATTAAACAAATAACACTTGACAAATTGTGTGGAAAACTGACAACTCTGCAGTCACTACACTCCGTACCTGTATTTCAAGAGCAACTTCAGTATGACCGAGCGGAGCACCGGTGTTTTGTCCACTGCATCCTCAAATGGGGAAAGAGATCTTGTGTACTGCCCGAGCTCTGAGGTTGCAAAGATAATTATTGATTATAGTCTGAAATTCGGCCCCAATTAAAATTAAAAAGAAAATAAGACCCACTTACCAACATTGGCAAAAAGTAAAGACAGAAGATGTTCAATGACCTCTCGGTTTGGTGGAGTGTTGTCCTTGAAGCACATGGTGCAAATAATGTCCACAAAGAATCCGTTACATCGCTTCCGAAACTGAATATTTTTCTGTATGGATTCCCTACAAATAATGCAATGATGATAAAGGGGTTTTATAATTTCAGTAATGTGGATCCCCATTGGCTCTAAAATAACAAACAGAGCTGGTACTCGCCACCCACAGGTCCCCACACCAGGTCTAGGTGGTTTGGCTGCAGCAGTGCTGTCACGTTGCCGGCTTCCATCACCTCTGCAGAAAGTAACGGAGCACAACAGCCAAGCCAAGGTAGATGGCTGCTGAGCTCAGTGATTGGCCACACCGGTGATGAGAGCTGTCTATATGATATCACCACTGCAGCCAAAACATTGAGTTCAGAGCAGCCATGGGAACCTGATGCTCTACCTAGGAGTGGTAAGTACACTCTGTTTGTTATTTTAGGTATATTAGAGCTCTTCAACTATGCTGAGGTCGACAACATGAGCTGTGATATGTTGGCCGCCTCAACATTGCAACAGGAGGTAATTAAAACACGGATTTTGGTAAGAACTTACCTGTAAAATCCTTTTCAGCGAAGGAAGGAAGAGAGACACAGTAATTCATTACTGATGGGTAGGCGGAGCCCCAGATCAGGATGACACCTCAGATCAAAAGCGTGTTGACTGGCTGGCTCCTCCAGCTTGGGCTCCTCCTACTCAGCTCCTTCAGTCGTACCAAAGCTTTAGGGAAGAACCAAGATCACCAGCGGAGCAACATAACCCCTTCTGAAGGAACTTCAGAGAAAACACAAGAATACAGGTTATGCATGCAAAGTAAGCTAAAAACCACAGAGTTCCAGGTACTACTCACTGAACCTGACTACTGTGATGAGCTGGCGATGCTGGAACAGAGCCTTAGCGCGCTGACCTCAGCCCAGATATCGCAATCAGATAAGGGTCGCGCTGCATCTGAAAACATCACACACTTCTGCCTTGGGAGGGTGCTGTGTCTCTCTTCCTTCCTTCGCTGAAAAGGATTTTACAGGTAAGTTCTTACCAAAATCCGTGTTTCAGCTGCAGATGGAAGGAAGAGAGCCACAGTAATTCATTACTGATGGGACGTCCCAAAGCAGTTCAAAAATAAGGGTGGGAAAAACCAACAAAGGCAGAAACCCAACAACCTTAACAACAAAGCGCAACCAGCGCTAAACACAAGTTCATCCAGAACTTTAAACTACAGCTGCCTGCAGGACCCTACGTCCGAGGGCTGCATCAGCGGAAGCACTGACGTCCACTTTATAAAACTTTGTAAACGTGTGGACAGAGCGCCAAGTTGCCGCTCGGCAGAGCTGCACTGCCGAGGCACCTTGATGAAAAGCCCACGATGAGGCCACAGCTCTCGTAGAATGGGCTCGAATCTTAATCGGGCAAGATTCACCCCGAAGACGGTAAGCTTCCAAAATAGCTGACCGGATCCAACGAGCTATAGAATCCTTGGAAGCTCGTTGACCACGCCGACGACCTGCTGGAACCACAAACAGGGAGTCCGTCTTACGAAAACCTTGAGTAATAGATAGATAAAACTTCAAGGCCCGCACTAAATCCAATGTGTGCAAAGCTCGCTCTTTCACATTCTTCGGATCCGGGCAGAATGAAGGCAACACAATATCCTGGTTGACATGAAATTGTGACACCACTTTAGGCAAAAAATCACCCCGAGTGCGAAGCACCACACGATCCGGAAAAAACTCCAGAAAAGGAGGCGAACAAGAAAGAGCTGCCAACTCAGAAACTCTTCTCAAAGAGGTGACCGCTACTAGGAAGGCCACCTTCCAAGAAAGTAAAGAAAGACTAGCAGAGTCCATAGGCTCAAAAGGTTTATGCTGAAGAGCCTCCAAAACAAGGTTGAGCCGCCAAGGAGACACAGGTGCCTTCCGCGGCGGAAACTTACGAGCTATACCGCGGAAAAAGGAAAGCACGTCCCTACGCGAGGCAATAGCTCTCCGAAATAATACAGACAGAGCAGAAACCTGACCTCTCAGGGTGCTAACTGCCAAGCCCTTGTCTAACCCATGCTGCAGAAAAGCCAGCAAATTGGGAATGGAAAATTTCCTCGGATTCCGTGAAGACCCCGAACACCACGAAAAGAAGGTTTCCCAAGTTTTGTGGTAAATCCTAGTAGTAGCCGGACATCTGGCAGCTCGAAGAGTAGCAATGACCTCGGCTGAAAAACCTCTACGAGTCAACATTTCGGTCTCAAGAGCCACGCCGTCAAACGCAGAGACTTCAAGTCCGGATGACAAACGGGCCCCTGAGTCAACAGGTCCGGTCGAAGAGGAAGTGGAAATGGAGGTGCCGCCAACAGCGACATTAGCGTTGAAAACCACGTCCTCCTTGGCCAATCTGGTGCTATTAACATAGCCGGGATTCTCTCCAGTCTGATCCGACGCAGTACCAGAGGAAGCAAGGATATCGGTGGAAACACATAAATCAGCTCGAATTGATCCCACGGAGCCACCAGAGCATCCACCTCCACAGCCTTCCGGTCCTTGAACCTGGACATGAACACTGGTAGTTTGGCATTGAACCTGGATGCCATCAAATCCACTTGGGGAGTTCCCAACGGGAGCACAGCATTGCAAAAATCTCCGGATGAAGACTCCATTCTCCGGGATCCATCTTCTCGCGACTGAGAAAATCCGCCGTAACATTCTGAACCCCTGGGATGTGGATTGCAGAAATGGCTGGAACCCTGGCCTCGGCCCAAATCAGGATCCGAGACACTTCCGCCATGAGCCTGGGACTCCTTGTGCCGCCTTGGTGATTGATATACGCAACCGCTGTGGCGTTGTCTGTCTGCACTCGGACCGGCAGACCGCTCAAAGGGACCGTCCAGTGTTGGAGGCAAAGGAAAATCGCCCTCAATTCCAGGATATTGATCGGTAAAACAGTCTCTTCTGATGACCATACTCCCTGAATCCAGGAATCGTTCCAAACACCCCCCCAGCCCGTCAGGCTGGCATCTGTGGTTATGACCGACCATTTCGGAGGGAGGAAAGATTTCCCCAGGGATAAGGCTCCTGGACGTAACCACCATCCTAGAGACTCCCGCACCCTGCGAGAGATGGTGACACTGCAATCCAGCGATTGCGACTGATTCCAATGACTCAGAATGAACCTTTGGAGAGCTCTGGAATGAAACTGGGCAAACGGAATTGCCTCCATGGACGCCACCATTAAACCCAGAAGACGCATACACTTGCGAAGGGACATTGTTATCGAAGACTTCATGATCTGTACATGTCGAAGAAGACATGACTGTTTGTCTGGAGGTAGAGACACCACTGCCCGTACCGTGTCGAAATGCATTCCCAAAAAGAGGATAGCTTGCGACGGTTCCAGAAACGACTTCTCCCAATTGACCAGCCAACCGAAGTCCTTCAGTAACTGAAGAGACAGATTGCGAGCTGTCACTGCTTCCTCCTCCGAGGATGCCACGATCAAAAGATCGTCCAGGTAAGGAAGAATCGTAATTCCTTGTCTTCGAAGAATTGCCATGAGAGGCGCCAGAATCTTTGTAAATACTCTGGGCGCCGAGGCTAATCCGAATGGCAGAGCCACGAACTGGTAATGATCCCGACCTATGGCAAAACGAAGAAAACGTTGATGAGCCCTTCCAACGGGAACATGTAAATAAGCGTCGCGGATGTCGATTGATACCAAAAAATCGTTCTGCGACAGGGCTGCCACAACGGAGCGAAGTGACTCCATGCGGAATTTCCGGGTGTGGACATGCCGATTCAATCTCTTGAGATCCAGAATCGGACGAAATTTGTCCTCCTTTTTGGGAACCACAAACAGATTGGAATAAAATCCTTTTCCCCGGTCTTCTGGCGGAACCGGTATTACCACACCCTTCTGAAGAAGGAATTCGACCTCTCGCTGCAGAGCGACCAAAAGCTCGGGTTCTGACGGAATGCGAGACTGGCAAAAGGTGTCTGGGGGTCGAGAAGAGAATTCTATGAAATAACCTGCTGACACGACCCGCGTTACCCATGAATCTGGAACGCGAGAAATCCAAGTCTCCTTGAAGTGGAGCAGGCGACCCCCACTCGAGAGTCCTCGAGTGGACTCCTGGCGTCAGTCCGTCTTGGTGGGCTTCTTGTCAGTTTCCCGCTTGTCGTGACGGAAATTCTGCTTCCAGGGAATGCGAGATTTCTGGGAGGACTTTTTTGCTGAGAAAGAAGAACGACCCGATCCCCAAGAGGACTGAGCGAATCGACCTCGGCCCCGAAAGGGCCGCCGACCACTATATGTCCTGCCAGACACAGAAGCCATAGCTCTGCGTTGTGGTAACGTCGCTTCTTTTGCCTTTGCCTTGGTAATCAGTTCTGTGAGGTCAGATCCAAAAAGATGACCACCTTTATAAGCTAAGGCCAGCAAACCTTGTTTGGAGACCGCATCCCCAGCCCACTGTCTGAGCCACAGCGCTCTTCTGACTGTGATCGCCGAAGCCTGCGCCCTGGACAGAAGCGACGCAGTGTCCAGACCTGCATCATAGATATATCGGACTGCAGTGTCCAACCATTCGAAAATCTCCTCCATCTCAGATGACGGAGATCCATTTTTCCACGCCTTGTGTAAAAGGTCCAACCAGCTTATAGAAGCTTTAGAAGCACACATGGATCCTAGTACCGCTCTGAATCCATGACCCGCGGCCTCATAATTTGATTTCGCCGCCATTTCCGTTTTTCTGTCCAATGGATCCTGCAAACTCGCCTTCCCTTTAACAGGAAGCAGTGAGGATTTACTAAGCTGGGATAAGGAAAAATCCACTTCAGGAGAGGGAATCCAATTATCTCTCGACTCTGTGGAACACGGATAAAGTGCGTCAAAGAAACGTGTTCCGTGAAAACGTTTATCCGGACACAGACGTTCCTTTTCTACTGCACTGTTAAGATCATCTAGATCTGGCAAGACTGATCGTGACGTACGATACTCCTGGTACATTCGTGCTGATTTACCAGGTAAACTAGTTACCACCTCCGGTAACTGTAAAACCTCTCTCATGGCTTCAATAAATGCCTCTGTACGTCTCACAAGGGACGAAAGCCCCCGCCGTTCCTCCTTGTCCGAATCTGACATTTCCCCATCTGAACTTAAAGGAGAACCCTCTCCACAATCTAAATCAGAGACATCTGATTCGCTACGGGTGAAGGATGGTAACGGTCTGTGTCGCTTTCTGTCCTGAGAGGATCTAGCTGACACATATTGACTCAAAAGGTCAGACAAGCCATTAATAGAACTGGCGATAGCATCCAATTTTGCATCACTGTGACCTCCAACCGCAGCGCTAGACGCTGTGGAGGACTGCGTACCAGATTGCCGAAGCGGAACTGGAATATGGTCCGCGCCTTCTGAACCCTGTTCCGACATGCCTCACACTGTATATAGCAGGTCAAATGTCAGAAAACCTGAAAAAAAACGCAGTTTTTTTTTTTTTTTTTTTTTTTAGTGAACGCAAAAATCGCACGCTGAAGGGTTAAGTCTTAAATATAGAGCTACCCCAGCTGTTGCCAAGTAAACCCTCAAGAGGGGTTAATGTCGCAGGCTGTAAGAGAAAGCAAGGTCTCTATGTGAGACCGAGCTGTAGAATAGCGCTATGTATCTGCGCTGTGGGGTGAGGAAACAATGCCACTCACCCAGCTGGTTTGGTGCCTGAGACGGGAGGAGCGGAGTCTGAGGAGCCCGGGAGTCCCTTTAATGGCCGCCGTGCTGAGGGAGCCGGAAGAGAAGCGCAATCGCGCGCTTCCTGCATGAAGGACCGGGAAGCGTGAAGCCACGCCCCCCCGGCTCAAAAATATGAGCGCCAAAACTCCTCACTCCTGCTCCCCCCCTGTCCTGCAGGCATCTGCCTGCGGACAAAAGTTGCACAGAAACACCACATTCACATGTCAGAGCGCTGCCACCGCAGCGCTAATAGTACATTAATACACATGTAATAGCGCTGTCACAGCAGTCGCTAAAGCACTCACACATTTTATATATATTGTGGAGTACTCACCAGCTGAGCGCCACAGGGACCCCTCAGGATTTGTGGCGCTTGTGCCCATGCTCCCCCTCAGGGCGGGGAACGCAGTGACCCCAGTGTGCGGTTTGCGTCCCCGCCAGGGAAGCTAACCTCGTCCCCCAGGGCCGGCAAGATTCTGCAGGGACTATTTATGTAAAATACAGATCCGCCAGGGGAGAGGTGGGGTCCAGCAGCGCTGAGACCCCTGAGACCTTTCAGACTCATGTCCAAGTCTCTTGTCCGATAAAAATAATAAAATCTTCTGAGGAGCTGCTTCCAGCAGCGACCATCCTCTGAGACCTCAAATTTTAGACTGAAGGAGCTGAGTAGGAGGAGCCCAAGCTGGAGGAGCCAGCCAGTCAACACGCTTTTGATCTGAGGTGTCATCCTGATCTGGGGCTCCGCCTACCCATCAGTAATGAATTACTGTGGCTCTCTTCCTTCCATCTGCAGCTGAAACATTGTATCTACCCCAACATAGTATCAGTAAAAACATCAGCTCAGGATGCACAAAATGGAAACGCTACGGTTCACTGACAATGGCAACAAACACCAAAATTTCGGATTTTTTTCACCACTTAAATAAAAAATAAACTTTAGATGTTTGGCATCTGCGTACTCGTACTGACCTGGCGATTCATATTGCCAGGCCAGTTTTACCATATAGTTAACTTGGTAAATAAAAAACTTAAAAAACAATTGTGGAATTACCCTTTTTTTGCAATTTCACCACACTTGGAATTTTTGTTCCCGTTTTCCAGTTCACTATATGGTAAAATCAATGGTGCTATTTAAAAGTACAACTTGTCCTGCAAAAACTCGTCCCATCATATGGCTATATTTACGGAAAAATAAAATTATGGCTCTTGGACAAGGGGAGGAAAAAAATGGAAAATGGCCATGGTGTGAAGGGGGTACATTTTTCTACAGTATCCTTACTTATACCAACAAGCTACAGCCTGCAGATGAGTTTAGGAAAACTGCAAAAATATTTATTTCCGTGAAAATAAGAAATAAAAAAAAACAAAACAAACAACCAGGCTGATTTGCAATGAGTCATATACTTCCAAGAAACCAGAGAGCAAAAGCTATAAAAACACCAACAAAGCAGGAAGTCTAGAATAAAGCTCAGAGGCTGGCAATCCTGTAATGAGAATGGATTATACTAAGGATTACTGATAACAGTAGAATAAATATATTTATTTTATAGTCATACTATAAAGCTGCGTGCCTATGATCCGGATTAGCAGCTCACCTGCACTGTGTCCAAAAACGCTGCGTTCTACATTACAAACACAGTGGATGGGATTTATAGAAATCCTGTGCCCATTGTGCTTCTATATATCGCTGCATTTACTCAATTGTTAATTTTGGCAGCGGAGACGCTAATCTCCACTGCGTAGTTTCCCCCATAGCCATTCATTAGATGCATTAAATCCACATGGTTCACAAGAACATGCAGATATAACTGTGTGAGTAGAACGCAGCGTTTTGAAGGCGGCGAAAATACGCTGTGCCCAAAATGCTTCTATTCCTGATCGTGGACACGCAGTCTAAAAGGACATATTGAGGTAAACCTGCACTAGGCATGACTACGTGTAACGTACAATTACCTGATCTCTTCAGACTCCTCAACGGTGAAGGGTTCGGGTAATTTGGTTTTGCAGACTGGACAGGCATTAGCGCCAGTCTTTAACCATTCGATCAAACAAAGTTTGCAGAAAATATGGTCGCAGGGAAGACATACTGGCTCATGTGGATCGCTCTGGCAGACCGCGCAGGTTTGCATGCCAAATCTATAAAAAAAAAAAATATACGATAGGGAGAGAAAAGAGGTAAGAAATCAGAGAAGGAAAAAATACAAAAAAAATTTAGGACGGTTCTTGTAGCATTATGTAAGGTCTCAAACAATAGACATTAACGGCTTAGCCTAGAGACATCGAATAACCGCATTCCTGCCCAATCCAAGTAAGGCCTCTTTCACACTTCAGTCGTGCGACGTCAGTCAAAATGTGAAAAAAACGGATCCGCCATTTTTTTTTGGCGGATCCGTTTTTTTCCCATAGACTTGCATTAGTGACGGATTTTGACGGATGGTCGTCCGTTAGGTGCGTTTTTGGACGGATCCGCCAAAAAATTGGCGTCCGTCATTTCAAAAAAACGTCCAATGCAACGCCGCCTGCGGATCTATCTCTCTCTCTCTCTCTCTCTCTGAAAACTGACCACTTTTGCTTCACGGATGGGCGGACGTCACACAACGGAAGTGTGAAAGAGGCCTAAAAGAGCTGGCTAATCGCTCGTCATATATGGGGACTCTGTCACTCTTTGGGGCATATTTATCAGTAATGTCAAACTTAGATTAGAGAGTCTTAATCCTTTAACGACCGACATTACACCTTTAAACGGTGGTCATTAAGGGGCTTTAATGACCACCTTAATCCTTAAAGGGGTTGTCAAGGTTTGGGGCACAAGCCTGCAGACACTCAGGATTCTCCAATGCCAGCAGTAGGAACACCACGCAGTCACGTGACTATGAAGTATGTGATTTCTTATTTCCTGCCACATTAGGACTAGACTTGTCCGGCCTCGATCAATTCACTTGTATTGAGCAAGGCTGCGAACGTCTAGTTGGCACGTGACTGCAAGTAAGCAAATCGAACAAATGAGATCATGTGTCCTCCGTTTCCAATGCCAAAGAATCTTGACAAGAATCCATTAGTTCCCAAGTCTTTCCCTGTGTGGGCGCATAGGGAGACACCTGACACTGCAGGGAAGCAAGTGGGAAGAAGCCACCGGGGACAGGGTCGCATAGGAGACTAGTTTGACAGGCGGGTTACCCGTCAGCTTCTCCCTGGCTGCTTTTAAAGTACGTTTAGCTTTGAAATGCCACAGCGTTTCAGAGTCAGGCATATCCAGCTGAAATCATGCAGCCAGTGTCCATCACTTTCAGCTTTCTTAAAAAAAATAAACCACATGGTTCCAGAGATATCGGCCTTTTTATTTGGTACACAATTTTTATGATCTTTACCAAGTGGGCGTTACATTCCCTATGAGCGTGTCTTTAGACTGATCTGCAGTATTATTCTGTAAGCAATGCCCCCTTAGTAAAGATCATAATGATTAGAACTAAAAAAGGCCCATGTGTCTGAAACTGTATGGCAGACTAAAAAAAAAATAAAAAAGGAATAATCAGGCAAGTAGCAAAAATAAAATAACAGCAAAAAGCGGCCACTTTGACCTGGTGACAGGTCCTCTTTTAGCGGATCAATTTTACTTGTCATATAACAGTGGAGGAGCAGAGAATAGTGGAAATAACACAACATAATGTATTTTCTATATCTAAATACCTGGAAACAGATTGGGAAACATCATATCTACACTTATGAAGGACATCCACCACCGCCATGAAAGGCTTGAGAGACTTTATATCATTGAAGTTTTCCAGGCACTGAATGAAAAAGCACCAAGATCATGTAAATTTCACTGGTCAGGTCATACATACAGTATGTACATACATAAAGAAAATACCCCCAAAAAATAATTGCTGGAGAGAAAGTATCACAAATACTGAAAGCAATTTTATTCATATTACGTGATTAGTCAATAAAACCATAAGACCACTGATATGGTTTTGCTGACCAATAAAGAACATATTTGTGATCCCTTCAGTCCGGTTCATATATATAAGTAGCCAGATACATAGGTGATGATTTGTCGGACTGCTGAAAGTAAAGAGTCAGAGCGTGAAAGTTTATGTCAATGCCGACAGGAGGCTCAAACTTGAAGGTACATCATCAAAAACACAACAGTCCTGCTCGGTGTTTATGGCTGATAGCTGCCATATCGCGTTGTTGAGTATGGTCATGCAAACCTGCTGTTGTGTTCACTATTGTATTGAAACTACAAGCTGCTGAGCAAGTGACACTTTGCTGAAATTAGGCTTTTTGCCCCTTACAAAATGACGTTCTTCGATTACATAACAAAAACCTGCTGACAGATTCCCTTTAAATGTTTTCAAAATAGTTTTTCCTTACTAAATAACCTTATTAAATAATATTTCATTTTGCATCTTTGCTCTATTTACACTACTTTAAATATGGGATTCCTTTTATTACATTTTGTGAACACTCGGAGATGGTAGGTAAACTTATTTGGGTCCATCCATGAACAGGGCACTACATGTTTTCATATATCTTTGCGCTTACAAAGTTTTTCTGCATCTGTGGGGTGTTTTTTTGCTTTTGTATTGTAGTCATAAGTAACAACTACACATTGAATTCACTTTTTAGAAGGTGCTGACTTTTGTTTCATGTTTCAGGCAACTTTCATCTCACATTCCTCCTACCTGTGCAATGCTGACTTTTAATAAATGCAGAATGTAGTGGGTTCATACCTATATTGAGTACACTTAACTTACAGTATTATGTATATTACAGAAATACTCTGGATTTATTTGGATAGACGGAATTTAGATAAATCAGTTATCAAGTTACCAGGAATTAGATACTGTACTTATTTAGGTATGTCAATTTTAAAAATTACGAGAAAAGAAGAAAAAGGACTGGCACTCTCCACTATGGCTGTTTCGCGTCTAATTATGCTTCATTTGGGCCGGATGAAGGGTAATTAGAAGCGAAGCGGCTGTAGCCCCGACTTCACTCTCTATCCCATAGACTTTTGGAATAAAAAAAAAAAAAAGGTGCCAACATTGCGTACTTTAGTAGTATATACAGTGTCGGTCTATTCATCTTTTGAAACAGATGAGTAAAATTTACGTTACTGTTCACAAAATGATTTTGGAAAATCAATAAAAAAAATTGCAGTCCACAAACAGGGAACCTGCAAGAGAAAATGCGGATCTGGGATCACATCCAGGTCCACCTCCTACAGACACCAAGCAAGAACTGAGGTGTTTTGTGCCCGTCGGTGGGCGTATACTGCTGAGGAGGAGCTATTTTCCTTTTTTTGCCTAGTGTCAGCCTCCTAGCGACAGCAGCATACACCCATGGAAACCTGTGTCCCTCAATGAAGTGATAAAGAAAGGCAGTTTTTACCCGTCCGAGAAACTCTGCATGTCCTATTATGATTTCCCTCATCTGTGGATCCTGAAGATACTCGTCCACTAGCATATGTTCCATAAAAATTGCCATGGCAAACACACAATTCCAGTCTGACCTGAAATATCAGCAAGAAGGAATAAATGGTTAGATTACACAATGGGCCCGATTCAGCAATAACGGCGGTGTTCATGTCGGTCATGAAGAGGTGCACGCTTCTGCACGAATCTTAATTAAGCAAATTAAAAGATATCAAATCAGAATAAAATCCCTTATACCTGATTTGGTTAATTCCAGCTCTACAATACGAACTGACGCCAGTTACATATTCTTCTGAACATAATAGTTGAATCGGCATTTCTATGTTTTTCACTTGGGACATCCAGGCTTGTGGCGGCAGTTGTCTCACACTGTCTTTTAATATCTCCACACACCCGGTAGCAGCAAAGGTATCAAGAACCTAGAAATAGAGCACAGCTATGGTAGAAAACATGGGAAAACAAAGCACTGATTATGGATCATGGACTCTCGTTCCCTGTTCCAGATGCCTCTGTTGGCCTTCATAGCAGTCAGATATGATTTCCAGCATCCTCGCTTTCACCTATACCAGGTTGGTTGTTTTTTACGTTGATTTTGTGGTGCCACTGTTCTTATATTCTCCAGACTCCTGATCTAGTGGCTCCAAACAAGGTACGTAGCATGGAACCCCCTTAGCCTATTTTCACACATCACAAATTTATCACTGCAGATTTGGTCTCAGATCTGCAATAATTGTACTTTAAACCTAAAAACATAACTAGGAGCCAGACTTGGCTTGTGACCCATTTAGAGGTTCTTTTATTTTCTATTCAGACGTCACTGGCTTCCAATCCTCAGCTAAGTTTTTTTTCCATCAATGATCCTCTTTTTTACTTCCTTCTTGCAGCCCTTGGGAGTTAATTCTGGTGCTAGATGACTTATAGGCTTCTCTATTGACTCCTGAAAATGTAACTTTTATCATCATGGACCTGTACGTCTGTGGCCCCTGGACAGGCAGCTGTCTCCTAGTGCCTTTCCTTTCTTAGGACAAGTAGGCTTGTGAGCCTGCTCCATACACCCGCTTACAACGTGTGTCGTACATGTACAGCGGATGTCGTAAAGGGGTTAACTGTTGCGGATCGTGGACAGAAACAAGAAAGGGCTGGTACAGTGACGCACCACACCATGTGGCCATCCTCTGCCTCACTTTCTTTGATATCGGATATCCTCAGGCTTCAGATATCGGTGAATATAATGATGTAACAGGAATCCATCAGCTCCCAGTTCCATCATTGAGCCGGTGTGTCTGAGAGCGCAGCAAGCACAATGAAATCACTGCATCGCGCCGGCTGTGCTTCAGTAAACAGCACAGACCGGAGCAGTGGTGGAGCAGGGTTAGGGGAACATCATTTTGCGTGAAGAAAGGAGGCTGTGTGTGCACATAATACTGAGTTAGGCCTCTTTCACACTTCCGTTGTGTGACGTCCCCCCATCCGTGAAAATGGCGGATCCGTCAGAAAAGTAAAAAAACGGATGCAAAATTGTTCAGTTTTCTGACGGATCCGCTAAGAAGATTTCACCGAGAGAGAGAGAGAGAGAGAGACAGACCCTGGACACTGTTTTCTGCATTTTACTATGGTTTTCAATAGAGGCGACGGATAAGCAGGCGGATTCCGTCAAAAATGGATGCTGGCGGATCCGCCGCCCATAGGCGGCCATTGTACAAAATGGCGGATGCGGCGGATCCGCTGTTGTCCGCCATTTTGGCGGTCAAAAAAAACGTTGCATTGGACGTTTTTTTGAAATGACGGACGCCAATTTTTTGGCGGATCCGTCCAAAAACGGACCTAACGGACGACCATCCGTCAAAATCCGTCACTAATGCAAGTCTATGGGAAAAAAAAACGGATCCGCCCAAAAAAAATGGCGGATCCGTTTTTTTCACATTTTGACGGATTTTGACTGACGTCGCACGACTGAAGTGTGAAAGAGGCCTAACAGGGCTATTGTGAGACATAATCTTTAGTGGGGGGACATAATAATGTGTATAGGGGCATAATCCTAAGTGGGGCAGCTGTGTGAGGACATCATACTGCATGGGGGCTGTGTGAGAACATAATGGTGTGTAAGAGGGTTGTGTGGGGACATAATAGTATGCAAGAAGGCTGTGTGGGAACATCATCCTGATTAGGGGCTGTGTAGGGACATGAAACTGTGTGGTGAGGCTGTGTGGGGACGTCACACTGTGTGGTGACATACTACATAAGGGGTTGTGTGGGAACATCATACTGTGGCAGGGGTTTATGTTGACATACTGTTGAGGGGACATCATACAGTGTGTGGGAGCTGTGGGGGGACATCATACAGTGTAGGGGACATCATACTGTGGCAGGGGGGCTTTATGTTGACATATTGTGTGATGGGACATCTTACAGTGTGGGAGCTGTGTGGGGGACATCATACAGTGTGTGGGAGCTGTGGGGGGATATCATACAGTGTAAGGGGACATCATACTGTGACAGGGGGGCTTTGTATTGACATACTGTGTGAGGGGATATCTTAGGCTACTTTCACACTTGCGTTTTTTTGCGATGCGTTTCGAGCGCACATCAAACGCATTAAAAAACGCGTGCAAAAGCTTGTAAACGCTGCGATATTTAGTCGCATAAGCGTGCGCAATACGACAAAAGAACACAGTGTTTGGACGCGATTTCAAGCGTTTTTTTGCATGCGTTTGTGCTTTTTCGGCGCATGGGTTGTCTACGTGTCACATTTCTATCATCTGTCTCTATCATCTGTCTCCATCATCTCTGTCTCTATCATCTGTCTCCATCATCTCTGTCTCTATCATCTGTCTCCATCATCTCTGTCTCTATCATCTGTCTCCATCATCTCTGTCTCTATCATCTATCTCTATCATCTGTCATTTCTCTCTATCATCTCTGTCTCCATCATCTGTCTCCATCATCTGTCTCCATCATCTGTCTCCATCATCTGTCTCCATCATCTGTCTCCATCATCTGTCTCCATCATCTGTCTCCATCATCTGTCTCCATCATCTGTCTCCATCATCTGTCTCCATCATCT
Source organism: Oophaga sylvatica (assembly GCA_033576555.1). Taxonomy (NCBI): domain Eukaryota; kingdom Metazoa; phylum Chordata; class Amphibia; order Anura; family Dendrobatidae; genus Oophaga; species Oophaga sylvatica. Next base: position 26,919,186 of record JARQOD010000004.1, read on the forward strand.
GTCTCCATCATCTGTCTCCATCATCTATCATCTGTCATTTCTGTCTCTATCATGTCTCTATCATCTGTCTCTATCATCTGTCTCTATCATCTATCATCTGTTTCTATCATCTGTCATTTCTGTCTCTATCATCTGTCATTTCTGTCTCTATCATCTGTCTCTATCATCTCTGTCTCTATCACCTTCTTTATATCTACACTCCTCACAAACAATGTTGCTTGTGTAGGGGGTGGTTTAAACTAATGTGTAGACATTATTTACTCAAAAATCGCGTACGCGCAAAAGCGCTGACGAGCGCACAGCCATGCGCACGCAAGCACACCCATAGACTGTAATGTTATTTTTTTGGGCATTGCGTGCGCACGCGCTTTTTTAAAGTGGTTGGGTGGAAAAAAAAATGCAACATGTAGCGTCTAGCGCGTATGGGCGCACACCTGAAAAATGCACAGCGCACAACAAACGCAGATGAACGCGTGCAAGCACTAGACCCTGCGCCCGCCATGCTAAAGATCGGGGAACATTGCGCTTGCGACCGATTGCGCACGATGCGCTGCGCGATAAAACGCAAGTGTGAAAGTAGCCTTACAGTGTGGGAGCTGTGCGGGGGACATCATACAGTGTAGGGGGATATCATACTGTGGCAGGGGGGCTTTGTGTTGACATACTGTGTGATGGGACATCTTGCAGTGTGGGAGCTGTGGGGGGGGATATCATACAGTGTAGGGGGACATCATACTGTGGCAGAGGGGCTTTGTGTTGACATACTGTGTGAAGGGACAGCATACAGTGTGGGAGGATATCATACAGTGTAGGGGGATATCATACTGTCGCAGGGGGGCTTTGTGTTGACACACTGTGTGAAGGGACAGCATACAGTGTGGGAGCTGTGCGGGGACATCATACAGTGTAGGGGGATATCATACTGTGGCAGGGGGGCTTTGTGCTGACACACTGTGTAAGGGGACATCATACAGTGGGAGGGCAGTGAGGACATCATTGTGTTGGAAACTGTTGATCAAGGTACAAGGGATAAATAACAGGAGCAGTACGATTTATATACTTTATAGACAGCAGTAAATTATATGGTGTTGATTAGCGGCTACAGGTAAGAAAACATGTTACAATGAGCCCCATCATAACATGTAGTAGCTGCTAGTCAACAGATTTAATTCTGCTTAAAGGCTGGGTCTCACATAGCGATACACCAGCGATCCCGACAACGATCAGGATCGCTGGTGTATCGCTACATTATCGCTGCTGAGCTGCCAAACAGGCAGCTCAGGCAGCGATCAGTACAAGCGACACTGCGGGTAACATCGCTTAGTTACCCGCAGTGTCCCTTGGATACCAGCGCCCTGATGCAGGGAGCTGGTAACCAAGGTACACAGCGGGTTTCCAGGCGCTGCGCGGTGCCTGGAAACCCGCTGTGTACCTTGGATACCAGCTCCCTGCATCAGGGAGCTGGTATCCAAGGTACACAGCGGGTTTCTAGGCACAGTCCCGCGCCTGGAAACCCACTGTGTACCTTGGTTACCAGCGGATCGCTGGTCTCCCGCCTGTCACACGCAGCGATGCGTGCCTGTCAGCGGGAGACCAGCGATCAAAAAAATGTCCTGACATTTCAGCGACGATCAGCGATACCCAGCAGGGGGGCTGATCGTCGCTGAATATCACACACCGCGATATCACTGGTGAGCTCGCTGCTGCGTCACAAAACTAGTGACTCAGCACCGATCTTGCTAGCGATATCGCTATGTGAGACGGGGGCTTAATATTAAGTAACACAAATTAACATAAAACATTAATAAGCCAAATTAAGAGCAGCCGGATGGTTCCATTACAGTCACAGTATCGCATGTGGTCCCTCGACAATATTAATTGCCCACCCCTGTCTAGACAGTAATCCAGCTGAGCAATCTCACCCATAGTTAAGGTCTGTCTTAGATTAAAAATACAATGCATTTTTTAACCTGCCCCAAAACTTACCATTTGCTCGCTAATTATGGGATCATGATCATCTATTTTCTCTTTAAGAGACTGAAGCACTAAAGGAGGACTGAAGGCCAATATCCGGCTTAGGTTTTGCAGTCTGTGCTGGAATGTGTTGTATCCAATATGCACCCATGGCAGACTCAGCTGCTCGTTACCATCATTAGTCACTCTTAATTCTTCAATGCACGATGAAAGAGCGTACTCCATTACCTGCAACACATAGGAAGTACAAGGCGTGCGATTAATGGCGTAACATGAAGTGATATATCACTTACATTCTGTAGCAGCGGCTGATCTCACCTTCAACTCCTCCGGAGAAGATATAGACATGGACATAAGGATGAAGTCTCGCTGATAATTCAAGAACAGAATCTGCTGTTCACTTGTGCCTTTTGAGGAAATATACTTTCCTAATGGGGTTTGTGAGAAGATATCTACAAATTTCACTTCAGGACCTAAAAATAAGAAAAATAAAAGTAATTTAAATATCTGAATACATTATTGAGGTAAAGGTATGACGTCTACTCGGACATCAGTATCCAATTAACCCAGGACAAAAAGAAACACTTTGACTGAAGGTTTGTAAACTAGGGCTCTGTGCATTCAAATTTTATGGTGCATCCACCCACCAGCTCAGAGAGAACTGAAAATTGGAGACAGAGCCACATGTAGAGGGGAAAAATTGCAGGACTGAAATCATATGATGGCCAGAAATTGTGTTATTACTAACGTACACACAAGACAGCTTATTCTACAGTTACCTAAATGACAGGTAAGCTTTAATTTTTCGGTAATGGAAAGACACAACTCCAATAGAGAATCTTGTACCTTTTTTCTCCAACAGAAATCATTGCAATTGTGCGAGTCACAAAAACAATTTTCACTAAGAATTATTGTGACTATGAACAATACAACCACATTCTTATGTGTATGGATAAATGTTACCTTCCATACAATCAATGTGCCGAGCCTGAGTCCATATCTCCTCTAGATAATCCTTAATTCTCCAGCTAAAAGGCAGAGAATTTTCCCCAAAAACAGCGATATTCATGTTATTCTTCACCAGAATGGTTTCAGTCTGTGAGCTGCACATGAACGAAAATTTTTAATGACAAAACAATGAAAAAATAACATTTCTTATTTTGTCCCTTAAATTGGTTATGAAGGTAGAAACTAGATGTAACTAAAAACTATAACTAGATGTAACCAAATGATTTTCACTGTGCTACTGAAGGATTAAAAGAATCCACACTATCTATAAACAGAGAGATGGTGAGGGAACACTTAGCTAATTTAAATGAATTTAAATCTCCTTGTCCAGATGAATTGCATCATATGGTACTGAAAGAGATAGCAGAGAAAATTGCAGAACCACTATAAAGAATCTTTGAAAAATCCTGGAGAACAGAAGTCCCAAAAGATTGGAAAAGGGCAAAAGTTGTCCTTATTTTCAAAAACGGTAAGAAGATGGAGCCAGGAAATTACAGGTCAGTGAGTCTTACTTCTATACCAGGAAAGATCTTTGAACAAATTATTAAACAGCATGTATGTAAGTAATTGGATAAGAATAGAGTAATTAACCAGAGCCAGCATGGATTTGTAGCAAACAAGTCATCCCAGACTAATCTAATTTCCTTCTATGATGGAATCACTGACTGGGTGGATCAGGGAAATGAGGTGGACTAAATTTACAGTTATATGAAAAAGTTTTGGCACCCCTATTAATTTTAAGCTTAATGTTTTATAAAAATTGGTGTTTTTGCAACAGCTATTTCAGTTTGATATATCTAATAACTATTGGACACAGTAATGTTTCTACCTTGAAATGAGGTTTATTGTACTAGCAGAACATGTGTAATCTGCATTCAAACAAAATTTGACAGGTGCATAAGTATGGCCCCCCTTATCATTTTCTTGTTTTAAATACTCCTACCTACTTTTTACTGACTTACTAAAGCACTTTTTTTGGTTTTGTAACCTCATTGAGCTTTGAACTTCATAGCCAGGTGTATGCAATCATGAGAAAAGCTACTTAAAGTGGCCACTTGCAAGTTGTTCTCCTGTTTGAATCTCCTCTGAAGAGTGGCATCAAGGGCTCCTCAAAACAACTGTCAAATGATCTGAAAACAAAGATTATTCAACATAGTTGTTCAGGGGAAGAAAACAAAAAGCTGTCTCAGAGATTTAACCTGTCAGTTTCCACTGTGAGGAACATAGTAAGGAAATGGAAGAACACAGGGACAGTTCTTATTAAGGCCAGAAGTGGCAGGCCAAGAAATACATCAGAAAGGCAGAGAAGAAGAATGGTGAGATCAGTCAAGGACAATCCTCAGACCACCTCCAGAGAGCTGCAGCATCAACTTGCTGCAGATGGTGTCACTGTGCATCGGTCAACTATACAACGCACTTTGTACAAGGAGAAGCTGTATGGGAGAGTGATGCGAAAGAAGCCGTTTCTGCAAGCACGCCACAAACAGAGTCGGCTGAGGTATGCAAAAGCACATTTGGAGAAGCCAATTTCTTTTTGGAAGAAGGTCCTGTGGACTGATGAAACCAAGATTGAGTTGTTTGGTCATACAAAAAGGCGTTATGCATGGGGTCAAAAAAACACAGCATTCCAAGAAAAACACTTGCTACCCACAGTAAAATTTGGTGGAGGTTTCATCATGCTTTGGGGCTGTGTGGCCAATGCCGGCACCGGGAATCTTGTTAAAGTTGAGGGACGCATGGATTCCACTCAGTATCAGCAGATTCTTGACAATAATGTTCAAGAATCAGTGGCAAAGTTGAAGTTACGCAGGGGATGGATCTTTCAGCAAGACAATGATCCAAAACACGGCTCCAAATCTACTCAGGCATTCATGCAGAGGAACAATTACAATGTTCTGGAATGGCCATCCCAGTCCCCAGACCTGAATATCATGGAACATCTGTGGGATCATTTGAAGAGGGCTGTCCATGCTCGGCGGCCATCAAACTTAACTGAACTGGAATTGTTTTGTAAAGAGGAATGGTCAAAAACACCTTCATCCAGGATCCAGGAACTCATTAAAAGCTACAGGAAGCGACTAGAGGCTGTTATTTTTGCAAAAGGAGGATCTACTAAATATTAATGTCACTTTTCTGGTGAGGTGCCCATACTTATGCACCTGTCAAATTTTGTTTGGATGCAGATTGCACATTTTCTGTTAGTACAATAAACCTCATTTCAAGGCATAAACATTACTGTGTCCAATAGTTATTAGATATATCAAACTGAAATAGCTGTTGCAAAAACACCAATTTTTATAAAACATTAAGCTTAAGATTAATAGGGGTGCCCAAACTTTTTCATATAACTGTATCTCGACTTCAGAAAAGCATTTGATAAAGTATCTCATACTATCCTTATTGAATAAATGAGCAAGTATGGAACTCACAAGGCTACGGTTAGGTGGATTCATTACCGGATCTGCGATTGATCTCAAAGACTGATAATAAATGGTTAAATATCTAATTGGAAGAGTGTTTCAAGTGAGGTACCACAAGGTTTTGTCCTGGCCCCAGTATTGATTAACATTTTTATAAATGATCTAGATAAGTGAACTGAAGGTAAACTAATCAAATTTGCAGATGATGCAAAGCTAATCGGATAGATAACACTAGAGAAGACAGATGAAGGATTCATAAGGCTCTAGATTAGCTTGAACAAGGAGTAGCAACAAATGGAATGGTAGTTAACAGGGAGAAATTCAAGATTCTTCACAAGGGCAAGAAAAACAAAAATTCCTTCTACAAAATGGGAGGAATATAACTAAGCAACAGCATGTTTGAAAAAGACTTGGGTATACTAAAAGATCACAGACTGCACAGGAGTAGTGATGGGTGAACCCCCTTGGATGTTTGGGTTCGGCGGGTTTGGCCGAACAGTTAAAAAAAAGTTTGGGTACCAGAACAGTACCCGAACCCGACCCCATTCACATAAGTGGGGGGCCCGAATATCCAGCTAATAACAGCGACAGCAGGCACGGCTGAGGGGCGTATTCATCAGCTGGTGCCAGCGCTATAAATAAATAAATAAATAAAAAATAGCGTGGGTTCCTCTGTATTTTTGATAATCAGCCAGGCAAAACTGACAGCTGCAGGCTACAACTTTCGGCTGTCAGTTTTAACAAGGCTGGTTATCAAGAATAGAGGGGTCCCAATGACGTTTTTTTTAAATTAAATAAATAATTTTAAAAAACGACGTGGGGTCTCCCTCATTTTTGACAACCAGGCAAGCTAAAGCAGACAGCCGAGGGATGGTTTTGACAGGCTGGTAAGGGGACATGGATATTGCCCCACCCCAGCCTAAAAATAGCAGCCCGCAGCCGCCCCAGAAAAGACACATCTAGTGGATGCGCCAATTCTGGAGCTTTACCCGCCTTTTCCTACTTGCCCTGTGGCGGTGGCAATGATCGTCAGAGATTTCAAGCTGATTCAGAGATTAAAATTAAATTAAAATTAAATTACCAAAAATTAAAATTTTAGGTAATTAGACAATCCCTTTAAATGAATAAATATAATACAGTTTTCTCTTTTTTACATTAATTTAAAAATGGATGTAAAAGCTACATAATCTAAGCTATATATATATATGTAGCAAACTGTGAAACAGGATAAACAACACATTATGTCTTATCTCTCCTAAATTACATCTCACCTAAAATTGCTGGAAACAGGTAGAAGTTTCTCATCAGAAAAAAAGAACATCCATAGGGACTTAATAAAGTTCTCCACATCTCTATTCACAAGAATTTCCAGGTTGCCATTACAGTCGATGATGGATAAAATGTGGGATAAAAATGGTGTCACGTCTTTTTGAACACGTTTCCAAAGGGTTTGCCTGCATAGAAAAGTATTAAATTAACCTATTATAAAGACAAGGTCCTACAATGAGTGCCAGCCCCCCATAAAAAACAGAGTGTTCGGCATCTCCAGAAAACATCATCTGTAAACGTAACTATTAGTACGGTATTTACCTAATCTTCCATGCTGCTGTGTGTAAGCTGGTGGTGGTGATGTATTGTAAAATAATGTAACCAAGAAACATTTATACATTAATAAAATAATAATTTCACTTTACTAAATTATAATTTTAAAAGACACCTTTCATTTTAACATATAATGCATTAAAATATGGGAAAAAATCCAATGCTGGAAAATTGGTGAAAAATGACCCAACAAGATGATTTGCAGGTCAGTATATATATCCTGTTTCCCTGAAAATAAACCCTAGCATGATTTTACAGGATTTTTGGTGTATGTTTGAAATATAAGACCTACTCCAAAAATAAGCTCTAGTTACAGTCAGTACCGGCGTTTGGAGTGGTGGGAAACTGGTTAATTGCCCAGTGACCCCACTTTCTAAGGGGTTCCCAGAATTTCTATTACAAGGTTAAGGCTGGTTAACCCCTTAACCCCCAAGGGTGGTTTGCACGTTAATGACAGCGCCAATTATTACAATTCTGACCACTGTCTCTTTATGAGGTTATAACTCTGGAACGCTTCAACGGATCTTCACGATTCTGAGACTGTTTTCTCGTCACATATTGTACTTCACGTTAGTGGTAAAATTTATTCGATATAACTTGCGTTTATTTATGAAAAAAACGCAAATATGGCGAAAATTTTGCAATTTTCAAACTTTGAATTTTTATTCCCTTAAAACAGAGAAATATGTCACACAAAATAGTTAAGAAATAACATTTCCCACATGTCTACTTTACATCAGCACAATTTTGGAACCAACATTTTTTTTTGTTAGGAAATTATAAGGGTTAAAAGTTGACCAGCGATTTCTCATTTTTACAACAAAATTTACAAAGCCATTTTTTTTTAAGTCACTTTGAGGGGTCTATATGGCAGAAAATACCCAAAAGAGACACCATTCTTAAAACTGCACCCCTCAAGGTACTCAAAACCACATTCAAGAAGTTTATTAACCCTTCAGGTGCTTCACAGGAGTTGAAGCAACGTGGAATAAGAAAATTAATATTTAAATTTTTTAGTCACAAAAATGATCTTTTACAAACTTTTTTTTATTTACACAAGGGTAAAAGGAGAAAGATGGACAGATAAAATTGTTGTGCAATTTCTCCTGAGTACGCCAATACCCCACATGTTGGGGAAAACCACTGGTTGGGCACACGGCAGAGCTCGTAAGGGAAGGAGCGCCGTTTGACTTTTTCAAACCAAAATTGGCTGGAATTGAGATTGGACGCCATGTTGCGTTTGGAGAGCCTCTGATGCGCCTAAACAGTGGAAACCCCCCCCACAAGTGACACCATTTTGGAAACTAGACCCCCTATGGAACTTATCTAGATCTGTTGTGAGCACTTTGAACCCCCAAGTGTTTCACAAAAGTTTATAATGCCTGGGTGTGAAAAAAAAAAAAAAAACAATTTTCCACAAAAATGATTTCTTAGTCCCAAATTTTTGATTTTTCCCAAGGAAATTGGACCCCAAAAGTTGTCCAAATTGTCCTGCGTACGCTGATACCTCATAAATGGGGGGGGGGAGGAAACTGTTTGGGCGCACAGCAGGGCTTGGAAAGGAAGTAATAACGTTTTAGAATGCAGACGTTGATGGGGGTCATGTTCCGTTTGCAGTGCCCCAGATGAGCCTAAACAGTGGAAACCCCCCACAAGTGACCCCATTTTGGAAACTAGACCCCCTAAGGAACTTATCTAGATCTGTGGTGAGCACTTTGAACCACCAAGTGCTTCACACAAGTTTATACTACCCGGGCATGAAAATAAAAAATCCAATTTTTTTCCCACAAAAATTATCTTTTAGTCACCAATTTTTTATTTTCCCAAGGGTAACAGGAGAAATTGGACCACAAAAGTTGTTGTCCAATTTGTCCCGAGTACGTTGATACCCCATATATGGGGGGGAACCATTGGGCGCACGGCAGAGCTCGAAATGGAAGGAGCACAATTTGACTTTTTCCAACCAAAATTGGCTGGAATTTAAATTGGACGCCATGTTGCATTTGGAGAGCCCCTGATGTTCCTAAACAGTGGAAACCCCCCACAATTGACCCCATTTTGGAAACTAGACCCCCTAAGGAACTTATCTAGATCTGTGCTTCACACAAGTTTATAACGTAGAGCCGTAAAATTAAAAAATCATATTTTTTCCAAAAATGATCTTTTCACACCAATTTTTATTTTCCCAAGAGTAACAAGACTCCAAAAGTTATTGTGCAATTTGTCCTGAGTACGCTGATACCCCATATGTGGGGGTAAACAAACTGTTTGGGTGCATGGCAGAGCTTGGAAGGGAAGGAGCGCCGTTTGACTTTTTCAACGCAGAATTGGCTGGATGCCATGTCGTGTTTGGATTGCTCCTGATCTGCCTAAACAGTGGAAACCCCCGACAAATGACATCATTTTGGAAACTAGACCCCTCAAGGAACTTATCTAGATGTGTGGTGAGAACTTTGAACCCCCAGGTGTTTCACCAAAGTTTATAAAACCCGAGCATGAAAATAAAAAAATCATTTTTTCCACAAACATGATCTTTATTTTCCCAAGGGTAACAGGAGTAATTGGACCCCAAAAGTTGTTGTCCAATTTGTCCTGAGTACGCTGATACCCAATACGTGGGAGAAAACTACTGTATGGGCACACGTCGGGGCTCAGAAGGGAAGTAGTGACGTTTTGGATTGCAGACTTTGATAGAATGGTCTGCGGGCGTCATGTTGCATTTGGAGAACCCCTGATGTGCCTAAACAGTGGAAACCCCCCAAAAGTTACTCCATTTTGGAAACTAGACCCCACAAGGAACTTATCTAGATGTGTGGTGAGCGCTATGATGCCCCAAGTGCTTCACAGAAGTTTATAAAGTACAGCCGTAAAAAACAAAAATATCATTTTTTTACAAAAATGATATTTTCGCCCCCAATATTTTATTTTTACAAGGGTAACAGGAGAAATTGGACCCCAAAAGTTGTTGTCCAATTTGTCCTGAGTACGCTGATACCCATTATGTGGGAGAAAACTACTGTATGGGCACACGTCAGGGCTCGGAAGGGAAGTAGAGACGTTTTGGATTGCAGACTTTGATGGAATGGTCTGCGGGCGTCATGTGGCATTTGGAGAGCCCCTGACGTGCCTAAACAGTGGAAACCCCCCACAAGTGACCCCATTTTGGAAAATAGACCTCACAAGGAACTTATCTAGATGTGTGGTGAGCACTTTGAACCCCTAAGTGCTTCACAGAAGTTTATAACGTACAGCCGTAAAAATAAAAAATCCTTTTCTTTTTTTTTTTTACAAAAATGATTTTTTTGGCCCCAATATTTTACTTTTACAAGGGTAACAGGAGAAATAGGACCCCAAAAGTTGTTGTCCAATTTGTCCTGAGTACGCTGATACCCAATATGTGTGAGAAAACTACTGTATGGGTACACGTCGGGGCTCGGAAGGGAAGTAGTGACGTTTTGGATTGCAGACTTTGATGGAATGGTCTGCGGGCATCATGTCACATTTGGAGAGCCCCTGATGTGCCAAAACAGTGGAAACCCCCCACAAGTTACCCCATTTTGGAAAATAGACCCCACAAAGAACTTATCTAGATGTGTGGTGAGCGCTATAGAGCCCCAAGTGCTTCACAGAAGTTTATAACGTACACCTGTAAAAAAAAAAAATCATTTTTTTACAAAAATGATATTTTCGCCCCAATTTTTTATTTTCCCAAGGGTAACAGAAGAAATTGGATGCCAAGAGTTATTGTGCAATTTGTCCTGAGTATGCCGATACCCCATATGTGGGGGTAAACTACTGTTTGGGTGCATGGCAGAGCTCAGAAGTGAAGGAGCACCGTTTGACTTTTTCAACGCAGAATTGGCTGGAATTGAGATCAGACGCTATGTCACATTTGGAGAGCCCTGATGTGCCCAAACAGCGGAAACCCCCCAATTCTAACTCCAACCCTAACCCCAACACACCCCTAACTCTAGTCCCAACCCTAACCATAACCCTAACCACAAACCTAACCCTAACACACCCCTAACCCTAATCCCAACCCTAACTTTAGCCTCAACCCTAACCCTAACTTTAGCCGCAACCCTAACCCTAATGGGAAAATGGAAATAAATACATTTTTTTAATTTTATTATTTTTCCCTAACTAAGTGGGTGATAAAGGGGGGTTTGATTTACTATTTATAGCGGGTTTTTATGATTGGCAGCTGTCACGCTAAAAGACGCTTTTTATTGCAAAAAAGTTTTTGCATCACAACATTTTGAGCTATAATTTTTGCATATTTTGGCCCACAGAGTCATGTGAGGTCTTATTTTTTGCGGTACAAGTTGACGTTTTTATTGGTACCATTTTTGAGCACGTGACATTTTTTGATCGCTTTTTATTTCGATTTTTGGGAGGTTAGAATGAACAAAAATCAGCAATTCATGAATTTCTTTTGGGGGGCGTATATACCGTTCCGCGTGTGGTAAAATTGATAAAGCAGTTTTATTCTTCGGGTCAGTACGATTACGGCGATACCTCATTTATATCATTTTTTTATGTTTTGGCGCTTTTGTACAATAAAAACAATTTTATATAAAAAATAATTTTTTTTGCATCGCTTTATTCTGCGAGCTATAACTTTTTTATTTTTTTTGCTGATGATGCTGTATGGCGGCTCGTTTTTTGCGGGACAAGATGACGTTTTCAGCGGTACCATGTTTATTTATATCGGTCTGTTTGATCGCATGTTATTCCACTTATTGTTCGGCGGTATGATGATAAAGCATTGATTTTTTTGCTTTTTTTTTTTAAGGGGTTCGCTAAAGGGGTTAACTAGTGGGACAGCTTTATAGGGGGGGTTGTTACGGACGCGGCGATACCAAATGTGTACTTTTATGGTTTTGTTTTTTTATTTACAGGAAGAAATGAATTTATTGGGGAATTTTTATTTTTTTTTTACACTTGTGATTTTTATTTTTTTAACTTTTTTACTTTGTCCCAGGGTGGGAAATTACAGTATAGGGTCAGATCGCTGGTCTCACAGTGTGCACAGCACTCTGAGACCAGCTATCTCACAGGCAGTGCTGCAGGCTTCCTCAGCGTCTGCTCTCAGCAGGCACTGAGGAAGCCGCCTCCCTGCAGGACCCAGCGGCCATCTTGGATCCGGCGCGTTGCAGGGAGGAAGGCCTCAGAACAGCGCAATCATTTTGCGCTGTTCTGAGGGCCTCAGGTGAGCACGCAGGGAGCCCCCTCCCTGCGCGATGCTTCCCTGTGCCCCCGGTACACCGCGATCATGTTTGATCGCTGTGTGCCAGGGGTTAATGTGCTGGGAGCAGTCCGTGACCGCTCCTGGCACATAATGCCGGGTGTCAGCTGTGATAATCAGCTGACACCCGGCCGCGATCAGCTGCGCTCCCCCCGGGAGCGCAGCTGATTGCCTAGGACGTACTATCCCGTCCCTGGGAATTAAGTCCCAGGGCACATGGACGGGATAGTACGTCCGATGACAGAAAGGGGTTAAGGACTTTTTGTGACATCATGGTCATGTGACTATGATGTCACCAAAAGCCCTTTAACTGCAGGAGTATAGAGCAGGGGTGGGCAATTAATTTTCTCGAGAGACTGTGACTGTTGTGGAGGGTCGAACCAATAGGCTGAAATTAATTACCATATATACTCGAGTATAAGCCGAGGCACCTAATTTTGCCACGGAAAACTGGGTAAGCTTATTGAATCGAGTATAAGCTTTGTATGCATTTTACCCTCATCCCTGTCCTGCTATGCTTGGCTCCGACCGTCCTGTCCTGCTATGTGTGGCTCCCCCCGTCCTGTCCTGCTATATGTGACTCCCCCCGTCCTGTCCTGCTATGTGTGGCTCCCCCTGTTATATGCATGGCTCCACGGTTCCGCATGGCTCACTACTCCCCCCCCCATGGCTCACATCCCCGTCCTACTCACCCTCCTCGCGCATCCCTGCATCTCTGTCCCAGCGCCGGCAGCTTCTTCCTGTGTTCCGCGGTCACGTGGCACCGCTCATTAAGGTAATGAATATGCGCTCCACGCCTATGGGAATGGAGACGCATACATATTCATTACCTTAATGAGCGGTACCATGTGACCGCTGAACACGGGAAGAAGCTGCTGGCGCTGGAACAGAGATGCAGCGACGGAGGGTAAGTATTGTTGTCCTCTGAAAGCCCCCTCCCGCTCCGGGTATAAGCCAAGGGGGGCATTTTCAGCACAAAAAAACGTGCTGAAAACCTTGGCTTATACACGAGTATACACGGTAGGCTCAATATTAATATCAATATTAATTATAATGATAGAAATAATTACGATACGATACACTTTATTGATCCCAGGGGGAAATTACAGTATTACAGCAGCATTACAAACAGAAGAACATAAAATATTAGGACACAAATCTTGCACAGGTATACCAACATTACATAATAAATAAAAGTGGGTAGTTCAGGTGTATATAAGTCAATGTTAATTGACATTAGTACACCAGCCATCAGTCATTATTTTCTACCACCCTTTGGAAATTATTATACATCCCCATAGCAGTAGGTACAAACGATTTCCTGAATTTCTCCTTCTTGCACCTTAGTAGGATTAGACGGCTGCTGAATGTGCTCTTCTGCTTCAAGAACAGCTCGTATAGTGGGTGTGTATTATTGTTCATTATAGCCCTACACTTCTTCTGAATTCTATCCTCCAATACCTCCTCAAAAGAGTCCAGATGGAGGCCAACAGCCGCGCTTGCCTTCTTGATAAGTTTGTTGAGCTTATTAGCGTCAGCTACTCGCACACTACTGCCCCAGCAAATGATAGCAAAAAAGATGGCGCTTGCTACAACGGACAGGTAGAACATTTCCAGCATTTTGCTGCACACATTGAACGACCTGAGCTTCCGCAGAAAGTACAGTCTGCTCATTCCCTTCTTGTAAACCTTTTCTGTATGACACCTCCAATCAAGTTTACTGTCAAGGTGAACCCCCAAATATTTGTAGCTCTCAACAATCTCAACCTCCTGGCCAGCAATAGTGATTGGTAAGTAATCCTCCTTTTTCCTTCTATAACCACCATCTCTTTGGTTTTCTTTACATTTAGTTTTAGACAGTTAGTCTGACACCAATCCACAAAGTCAGAAACCACCCTTCTATATTCCTCCTCCCCCCGGCCCCCCACAATGCCCCCTACAATCACGGAGTCATCTGCGAATTTTTGGAGGTGACAAAAATCAGATTTATACTGAAAGTCAGCTGTATACAATGTGAAGAGAAAGGGTGACAGCACTGTACCCTGAAAGGCTCCAACACTGCTCCGTATACTGCCAGATACCACCTCGCCCATCCTTACGAACTGCGGCCTGTGTGTCAGGTAGCCACTTATCCAGTTCACCATCCCTCATCTACCGCCATAGCAGTCAACTTATTACGTAGTAAGGGCGGCTGTAAGGTATTGAAAGCACTAGAGAAGTTAAAGAACATGGCGCGCACTGCAGTGCCATCATTGTCCAAGAATGAGTGTATTGTATGTAGAAGAGACGCTATGTTAATATTAATTGTATCACTTAATATTGAGCAGAATTAAGTATGCTGAAATCCCCCTATACACCGTTTGAACCCGAATACAGCCCCTTCTATATATCATATGAGCCCCACACAGCCTCCACATGGCCAGCATATGAGCAACACACAGCCTCCCCGTGGCCAGCATATGAGCCCCACACAGCCCTCCCGTGGCCAGCATATGAGCCCCACACAGCCTCCCCATGGCCAGCATATGAGCAACACACAGCCTTCCCGTGGCCAGCATATGAGCCCCACACAGCCTTTCCATGGCCAGCATATGAGCCCCACACAGCCTCCCCATGGACAGCATGAACCCCACGCAGCCTCCCACGGCTAGCATGAGCCCCACGCAGCCTTCCCATGGCCAGCATATAAGCCCCACACAGCCTCCCCATTGCTAGCAAATGAGCCGGACATAGCCTCCCCATGATCAGCATATGAACCCCACACAGCCTCCCCATGGCCAGCATATGAGCCCCACACAGCCTCCTCATGGCCAGCATATGAGCCCCACACAGCCTCCCCATGGCCAGCATATAAGCCCCACACAGCCTCCCCATTGCCAGCAAATGAGCCCCACACAGCCTCCCCATGGCCAGCATATAAGCCCGATGCAGCCATATGAGCCCCACTCAGCCTCCCCATGGCCAGCATATAAGTCCCACGCAGCCTCCCCATGGCCAGCATATGAGCCCCACGCAGCCTCCCCATGGCCAGCATGTGAGCTCCACGCAGCCTCCCCATGGCCAGCATGTGAGTCCCACGCAGCCTCCCCATGGCCAGCATGAGCCCCACACAGCCTCCCCATGGCCAGCATATGAGCCCCACACAGCCTCCCCATGGCCAGCATATGAGCCCCACGCAGCCTCCCCATGGCCAGCATGTGAGCCCCACACAGCCTCCCCATGGTCAGCATGAGCCCCACACAGCCTCCCCATGGCCAGCATATGAGCCCCACACAGCCTCCCCATGGCCAGCATATGAGCCCCACGCAGCCTCCCCATGGTCAGCATGAGCCCCACACAGCCTCCCCATGGCCAGCATATGAGCCCCACACAGCCTCCCCATGGCCAGCATATGAGCCCCACGCAGCCTCCCCATGGCCAGCATGTGAGCTCCACGCAGCCTCCCAATGGCCAGCATGTGAGCCCCACGCAGCCTCCCCATGGCCAGCATATGAGTCCCACACAGCCTCCCATGGCCAGCATATGATCCCCACAGAGACTCCCCATGGCCAGCATGAGCCCCACGCGGCCACCCAATGGCCAGCATATGAGCCCCACATAGCCTCCCCATGGTCAGCATATGAACCCCACACAGCCTCCCCATGGCCAGCATATAAGTCCCACACAGCCTCCCCATTGCCAGCAAATGAGCCCCATACAGCCTCCTCATGGCCAGCATATAAGCCCCACGCAGCCTCCCCATTGCCAGCAAATGAGCCCCACACAGCCTTCCCATGGCCAGCATGAGCCCCACGCAGCCTCCTCATGGCCAGCATATGAGCCCCATGCAGCCTCCCCATGGCCAGCATATGAGCCCCATGCAGCCTCCCCATGGCCAGCATATAAGTCCCACGCAGCCTCCCCATTGCAAGCAAATGAGCCCCACACAGCCTCCACATGGCCAGCATATAAGCCCCACACAGCCTCCCCATTGCCAGCAAATGAGCCCCACACAGCCTCTCCATGGCCAGCATATGAGCCTCACGCAGCCTCCTCATGGCCAGCATATGAGCCCCACGCAGCCTCCCCATGGCCAGCATATAAGTTTCACGCAGCCTCCTCATTGCCAGCAAATGAGCCCCACACAGCCTCCCCATGGTCAGCATATGAGCCCCACAGAGACTCCCCATGGCCAGCATGAGCCCCACGCAGCCACCCAATGGCCAGGATATGAGCCCCACACAGCCTCCCCATGGTCAGCATATGAGCCCCACACAGCCTCACCATGGCCAGCATGAGCCCCACACAGCCTCCCCATGGCCAGCATATGAGCCACACACAGTCTCCCCATGGCCAACATGAGCCCCACACAGCCTCCCCATGGCCAGCATGTGAGCCCCACGCAGCCTCCCCATGGCCAGCATATGAACCCCACACAGCCTCCCCATGGTCAGCATATGAGCCCCACACAGTCTCCCCATGGCCAGCATATGAGCCCCACGCAGCCTCCCCATGGCCAGCATGTGAGCCCCACGCAGCCTCCCCATGGCCAGCATATGAGCCCCACACAGCCTATCCATGGCCAGCATATGAGCCCCACAGAGACTCCCCATCCCCATGGCCAGCATGAGCCCCACGCAGCCACCTAATGGCCAGGATATGAGCCCCACACAGCCTCCCCATGGTCAGCATATGAGCCCCACACAGCCTCCCCATGCCCAGCATATGAGACCCACAGAGACTCCCCATGGTCAGCATATGAGTCCCACACAGCCTCCCTATAGCCAAGCCAGCATATGTTGTAAGCACAACACCCACTTGTGGACGTCGGGCCCTCATACCACCCTCATGCAGTCTGTTTCTGACAGTTTGAGCAGAAACATGGATGTTAGTGGCCTGCTGGAGGTCATTTTGCAGGGCTCGGTCACTGCTCCTTCTTGCACTAAGAAGGAGACAGCAGTCATGCTGCTGGGTTGTTGCCCTTCTACAGCCCCTCCACGTCTCCTAGTGCACTGGCCTGTCTCCTGGTATCTACCCCATGCTCTGGACACTGTAGTGACACACACAACTACCCTTCTTGCCACAGATCGCATTGATGTGCCATCCTGGATGAGCTGCCCTATCTGAGCAACTTCTGTGGGTTGCAGACACCGCCTCTGTAAGGTTCTTTGTACATGTTCTTGAAACTCAGTTTTCCGTCAGCCATTTTGCTTTCTGTCTTGCTGAAGCTATCTTGCCCTCAGTCAATATGGAGTTTTCAGCTTTCATGTTCCCGCCCTGATTCTCTCCCTCTTGCTTCTTAAGCAGCCACAGCTGAGCAATCAGTGCTTCAGAATCTAGCCTGCAGTGAACCTGTGACCTGACTCCTGGAAGCCTTGGACTATGTACTCCAGCTATTCCTACTGAGGAACTCTGAACACTTGTGGACTCTGGAACCCTGCTCTTTGAAAGATCCACGTTTGCATGGACTTACGGTAACAGAGAAGAAGATCCTGAACCTGTTGTGGAGAGTGATTGCTGAGCTTAAGTTACTCTGGCCTGCTGTGTCTCCTGCTTCTGTATCTGCAAACTGTGTGACTATTTTTGCCACTTGTATGAAGTAATACAAGACCTTCTATATCAAACCTGTGTCTCATGTATTTTCATCGCACCCAAGCACAAGACGCTATATGAACTGTACTACATACATTACAAGATTCTGAAGCCAAAACGTTAGTGTCTGCTGGGTCTGGGAAGGCTGTGTCTGCTGTAACTGTGGATATCAGACGTCCAGTTGTACTTTCTGTGATGACAGTGGTTGTGACTTCTCACAACCATTCCAGGTGAGCAATTCCCTTAAGTTTTTTTTTTCTGCAGTGTTACCACAGGTAAACACTATTGTTTTTTTTTTTTCTTCTCTTCCCTCTTTTGTTTCTGCTGTAACTGTGGATATCAGATGTCCGGTTGAACTTTCTGTGATGATAGTGGTTGTGACTTCTCACAACCATTCCAGGTGAGCAGTTCCCTTAATTTTTTTTTTCTCTTTGCAGTGTTACCACAGGTAAACACTATTGTTTTTTTTTTCTTTTCTCCTCTCCTTCCAGTACTCCTGTCTTAAAAGATCTGGAAAATGGAGGCCCGCATAAAGGAACTTTGCGGAGTGACTGATAATATCCTTGCAGATTTACAGACTATAAAAACCCGTTTTACAAACCTACAGGACCTCACTAATCACAATTTGCAAGTGTTTGGACAGACTGCCCAGGATTTGCGAGCCAGGATTGAGGTTCTAGAGGAGCGAGTCCAGGCTCCTGCCGTAGCCCCAAGTTCTGGGATTCCCAAGTTGCCCCCTTTTCGTTTTGGCGGTGAACGTGAAAAATTCAGGGGATTTATTAACCAATGCAATCTGTTTTTTTTCTGCACATGCTTCACAATTTCCCACTGAACGATCTAAAGTGCTTACTATAATTATGTTACTTACCAACAAGGCTTTGATGTGGGCAAACCCTCTGATTGAGACTGAGGATGAATGTTTGGATCATCTTGATGCTTTCATTTCAGCCATGGGGCAGGTGTTTGATGACCCCAATCGAGGTGCAACAGCTGAAGCAGCCATGTTAACTTTGCGCCAAGGTAAGCACTCGGTAGCCGAATATGCCTTGGATTTCAGGAGATGGGCCCTTGATACCACCTGGGACAGTTCCGCCAAAAAATCTATTTTTCGAAAGGGGTTGTCTCCACTAATCAAGGATGAACTTGCTCGTGCCGACCCTCCCACTGCGTTAGGTGACTTTATTAACTACTGCATCCGTATTGATGCTCGCCTGACTGAACGCAGGCAAGAGAGATGGTTCGAAAGCAATCGCACTAACCTTTTCCTACCTTCCTCCCCAGCTAAGGAACCTTTGAGTAGGATCACACGGGAACCTGAACCTGAACCCATGCAGGTAGACTCTTTACAAAGACGGGTTAGTGATGCACGCAAGGAACATCGTTTTAAGGAAAATCTATGTTTCTATTGTGGTAAGTCAGGGCACTTCATTATAAACTGCCCCAGCCGTTCTCGTAAGACTACTGCAGCACTCATTCACTGTGAGTGTTGCGAGAGGAGATCTGTCAGGTCCGAGCCTCAGGCTCCAGAGAGATCTGCAGCAACAGATCTTGATTTCTCGGACTTAAACTCCGTTACTTCTGAGGACGATGACTGTGTAAACGCTGCAATTTTTCAAGTTTCCTCAGCGGTGTCCCAGCTGAGTTGTAGGAAAAACAATTCTCATTGCTTCCTTTCCATCAAACTCTGGGTTAACTCAGTCTGGGTGTCTAGCTCTGCTATGATCGACTCAGGGGCAAGTGGGAATTTTATGGATGTTTCCTTTGCTCTGAAACAGGGGATACGTTCAGTGAAGAAGGCTACTCCAGTACAGATGGAAACTGTGGATGGCTCTCTGCTGACCTCTGGACCAGTGGATCAGGAAACGGAGCCTTTAAGGGTCCTTATGGGTAAAGATCATCAAGAGAAACTGTCCTTTATGCTTATCTCTTCTCCCCACTTTCCCATTATTCTAGGGCTACCATGGCTGCAGGCTCAGAACCCTACCATTAACTGGGAGACCAAGGAATTACACTTTCCAGAGAAACAGATGAGTCCAGAAGTTTCAGCTTGGTCTGTTCCTAAAGGAACCATGTCAGTCCCTGAACTACCAGCTGTATACCAGGACTATGTGGATTTATGTGACAAGAAGAACGCTGACCAGCTTCCCCCTCACCGTCCATATGATTGTCCAATTGAATTATTGCCTGGAGCAGAGATACCTTTTGGTAAGATCTACCCCCTGGCGGGGCCTGAGCTAAAGGCTTTAAAGGATTACATAGACGAAAATCTAGCCAAGGGCTTCATACGCCCCTCTTCATCTCCTGCAGGTGCACCCATCTTCTTTGTGAAGAAGAAAGATGGATCTCTGAGACCCTGCGTAGACTATAGGGAACTCAATAAGGTCACTATTAGAAACCATTTCCATTGCCTTTAATCCCTGAGTTATTGGAGAGAGTGCGGCATGCCAAAATTTTCTCTAAATTGGATCTCCGTGGGGCCTATAACTTGGTCCGTATTAGACCTGGGATGAATGGAAGACTGCATTCAGGTCACGCTATGGACACTTTGAATATCTAGTTATGCCTTTTGGTCTGAGTACCGCCCCAGCCACTTTCCAACACTTGGTGAATGACATCTTCAGGGATCTCCTAGATACATTCGTGGTGATTTATTTGGATGATATTCTAATTTTTTCTAACTCCACAGAGGAACATCATGGACATGTGAGAATGGTCTTGGAACGTCTAAGACAAAACCATCTTTACATCAAACTTGAAAAGTGTGAATTCCATAGGACCGAAATTCAATTTCTGGGGTATGTACTGTCTACACAAGGAATTAGTATGGATGGAAGTAAGACCCAAGCCATCAAGGATTGGCCAAGTCCTAGAAATGTGAAGGAGGTGCAGCGCTTCATCGGGTTTGCCAATTTCTATAGACGTTTCATTAGGAATTTCTCTGAGGTAGTGTCACCTATCACCCAACTTACCCGGAAAGAGTCTAGGTTCTCCTGGACTCCCCAAGCCCAGGAAGCATTTTCTCGTCTAAAAGATAAATTTACCACCGCACCTATCTTGGTACATCCCAACCCCGAACTTGCCTTCATAATAGAGGTGGATGCTTCAGATTGTGCCGTTGGAGCTATACTCTCTCAGAGAACAGGTGAGAAGAATGTCTTGCATCCCTGTGCCTTCTTTTCCCAGCAGTTGTCTTCGGCTGAGAGGAACTACGATGTGGGCAATAGAGAGTTGTTGGCCATTATTGCCGCCTTCAAAGAATGGAGACACCTTCTTCAGGGAGCTGCACAGCAAATAGTCGTCCTGACAGACCATCGTAACCTTGAATTTATCAGGTCGGCTAAGTGCCTGACTCCTCGCCAGGCTCGCTGGAATCTTTTCTTAAACCAATTTAATTTTGTCATTTCTTATAGACCAGGATCGCGCAATGGAAAGGCTGATGCACTCTCTAGGATTCATTCAGCAGAGACCCGTCCACTTGCTCCTCCTAAGACTATTCTTCCTGACTCTAGATTCCTGGGAGTGATTCATAATCAAGACCTACTTAAGGACATCAAGGAAGCATACCATGCGGATTCCTTGTTGGCACAACCCCCAAGGGACGTAAGTCTTGTCTTTAAGAATGGTGTGTGGATTCTGGGACAACGTCTGTATATTCCTGAAACAGTCAGATTGAGAGTATTGCAACTCATTCACGATTCCAAGATAGCTGGGCATAGAGGAATTCTAAAGACACAAGAATTTCTTTCTCGTTTCTTTTGGTGGCCCACTTGCAGGAAGGATGTTTTAAACTATGTCACTTCATGTGAAGTCTGTGCAAGATGCAAAACACCTCGCTCCTCACCAACTGGTCTGTTACAACCTCTTCCCACCCCGTCCCGCCCGTGGGATCCATTTCTATGGACTTCATTGTGGAGTTACCAACCTCTCAAGGAAAAAACACCATTCTAGTGGTGGTTGATCGTTTAACAAAGGCAGCTCATTTTATTCCTTGTGTCGGCTTACCCACTGCAAAACAGACATCAGATTTGATGATTAAAGATGTGTTTCGCTTACATGGAGTACCGGATGAGGTTATTTCGGATCGAGGGGTGCAATTCACTTCAAGGTTTTGGCAAAATTTCTGTGCAGCATTGGACATTAAAGTAAACCTTTCTTCTGCTTTTCATCCCCAGACTAATGGACAGACTGAACGAACCAATCAAACTCTGGAGCAGTATCTCCGCTGCTTTATCTGCCACCTACAGGATGATTGGGTGGCTCTACTTCCATTGGCTGAGTTCTCTTATAACAACTCTCAGAGCGCCTCCACTAAGCAGTCTCCTTTTTACTCCAATCTAGGTTATCATCCTAACATTCTTCCACGATTTCCCATAGAAACGCCTTTACCAGCAGTGGCCGAAAGAATCACGTCTTTACAGAAGAATATGGATCTTCTAAAGGAGAATCTGGAATTGGCTCAGGAAAGGTACAAGAAAGCAGCAGATAAATTTCGTAAACCTGCACCAGCTTTCAAGGTAGGAGACCTGGTCTGGCTGTCAACCAGAAATCTTAAGTTAAGGATTCCATCGTCTAAGTTGGGACATAAGTACATTGGACCCTATAAAATCAGTAAAATTATAAGTGCCGTTGCTTGTCGTCTTCAATTGCCTAGAACTATGAGAATCCACCGTCTTTCATGTATCCCTACTAAAGGCTGCAACACCCAATACGTTTCCTGGACGTTCTTCTCCTTGCCCTGACCCAGTGCTAGTCGATGGTCAGAAAGAATTTGTGGTGGAAAGAATTCTAGATTCCAGGTTATACAGAAATCAGTTACAATATTTGATTAAATGGCAGGGCTACCCAGTGGAGGACAACTCATGGGAACCAGTCAATAACGTTAATGCTCCTCGTTTGCTCCGCCAGTTTCATCAGAGGTACCCAGACAAGCCTGGTCTGAGGCCATCCGGAGGTTGTCCCTAAGGGGGAGTAATGTAAGGTTCTTTGTACATGTTCTTGAAACTCAGTTTTCCGTCAGCCATTTTGCTTTCTGTCTTGCTGCAGCTATCTTGCCCTCAGTCAATATGGAGTTTTCAGCTTTCATGTTCCCGCCCTGATTCTCTCCCTCTTGCTTCTTAAGCAGCCACAGCTGAGCAATCAGTGCTTCAGAATCTAGCCTGCAGTGAACCTGTGACCTGACTCCTGGAAGCCTTGGACTATGTACTCCAGCTATTCCTACTGAGGAACTCTGAACACTTGTGGACTCTGGAACCCTGCTCTTTGAAAGATCCACGTTTGCATGGACTTACGGTAACAGAGAAGAAGATCCTGAACCTGTTGTGGAGAGTGATTGCTGAGCTTAAGTTACTCTGGCCTGCTGTGTCTCCTGCTTCTGTATCTGCAAACTGTGTGACTATTTTTGCCACTTGTATGAAGTAATACAAGACCTTCTATATCAAACTTGTGTCTCATGTATTTTCATCGCACCCAAGCACAAGACGCTATATGAACTGTACTACTAACATTACAGCCTCATGCTGCTGTACCTCTAGGGGTGAGAGCAAATACAAAATGTAAGTCACCAAAACAAATGTCAAAAAGGATGAGAACAGAAATGGTCTGTGATCATCACCTGCAGAGCCACTTTTTTTTATAGGAGTTGGCTTGCTAGTTTAATTGCCTATCATGTCGACCGGTTTTCTGTTTCATTTGCACAACAGCAGGAGAAATTGATTTACAAGCAGTGTCGCTTCAAAACTGGACAGGTTAATTTCACAGAAGTGTAGTGTGATTGACTTTGAGATATATTGTGTTGTTTAAGTTTTCCCTTTATTGAGTATATATATATTCATATTCTATTATTTCTAAACACTGTTCAGCAAGAAATTAGCCAAAAAAAACACACATCCACAATTTGATCACAAAACACGGATTTTGGTAAAAACTTACCTGTAAAATCCTTTTCAGCGAAGGAAGGAAGAGAGACACAGTATTCATTACTGATGAGTGCTGACTGGCTGGCCCCTCCAGCTCGGGCTCCTCCTACTCAGCTCCAGTCGTACCAAAGCTTTTAGGAAAAGAGCCAAGATCACCAGCGGAGCAACATAACCCCTTCTGAAGGAACTTCAGAGAAAAAACACAAGGATACAGGTTATGCATGCAAAGAAAGCCAAAAACCACAGAGTTCCAGGTACTACTCACGGAACCTGACTACTGCGATGAGCTGGCGATGCCGGAACAGAGCCTTAGCGCGCTGACCTCAGCCCAGATAATCGCTATCAGATAAGGGTCGCGCTGCATCTGAAAACATCAACACACTTCTGCCGTGGGAGGGTGCTGTGTCTCTCTTCCTTCCTTCGCTGAAAAGGATTTTACAGGTAAGTTTTTACCAAAATCCGTGTTTCAGCTGCAGATGGAAGGAAGAGAGCCACAGTATTCATTACTGATGGGACGTCCCAAAGCAGTTCAAAAATAAGGGTGGGAAAAACCGACAAAAGGCAGAAACCCAACAACCTTAACAACAAAGCGCAACCAGCGCTAAACACAAGTTCATCCAGAACTTTAAACTACAGCTGCCTGCAGGACCCTACGTCCGAGGGCTGCATCAGCGGAAGCACTGACGTCCACTTTATAAAACCTTGTAAACGTGTGGACAGAGCGCCAAGTTGCCGCTCGGCAGAGCTGCACTGCCGAGGCACCTTGATGAAAAGCCCACGATGAAGCCACAGCTCTCGTGGAATGGGCTCGAATCTTAATCGGGCAAGATTCACCCCGAAGGCGGTAAGCTTCCAAAATAGCTGACCGGATCCAACGAGCTATAGAATCCTTGGAAGCTCGTTGACCACGCCGACGACCTGCTGGAACCACAAACAGGGAGTCCGTCTTACGAAAACCTTGAGTAATAGATAGATAAAACTTCAAGGCCCGCACTAAATCCAATGTGTGTAAATCTCGCTCTTTCGCATTCTTCGGATCCGGACAGAGTGAAGGCAACACAATATCCTGGTTAACATGAAATTGTGACACCACTTTAGGCAAAAAATCACCCCGAGTGCGAAGCACTACACGATCCGGAAAAAACTCCAGAAAAGGAGGCGAACAAGAAAGAGCTGCCAACTCAGAAACTCTCCTCAAGGAAGTGACTGCAACAAGGAAAGCCACCTTCCAAGAAAGTAAAGAAAGGCTAGCAGAAACCATAGGCTCAAAAGGTTTATGCTGAAGAGCCTCCAAAACAAGGTTGAGCCGCCAAGGAGACACGGGTGCCTTCCGCGGCGGAAACTTACGAGAGATACCTCGGAAAAAGGAGAGCACGTCTCTATTTGAAGCAATGGTTCTCCGGAACAATAAGGACAGAGCAGAAATCTGACCTTTCAGAGTGCTAACTGCCAAACCCTTGTCTAGCCCATGCTGCAGAAAAGCCAACAGGTTGGGAATGGAAAATTTTCTCGGGTTCCGAGAGGACCCCAAACACCACGAAAAGAAGGTTTCCCAAATTTTGTGGTAAATCCTAGTAGTAGCCGGACATCTTGCAGCACGAAGGGTAGCAATGACCTCGGCTGAAAAACCTCTACGGGTCAAGATTTCGGTCTCAAGAGCCACGCCGTCAAACGCAGGGACATCAAGTCCGGATGACAAACGGGCCCCTGAGTCAACAAGTCCGGTTGAAGAGGGAGTGGAAAAGGAGGTGCCGCCAACAGCGACATTATTGTCGAGAACCACACCCTTCTTGGCCAGTCTGGAGCTATCAGAATAGCTGGAATTCTCTCTAGTCTGATCCGACGCAGTACTAGAGGAAGTAAGGATATCGGCGGGAATACATAGATCAGCTCGAACTGATCCCACTGAGCCACTAGAGCATCCACCGCCACCGCCTTCGGGTCCTTGTACCTGGACATGAATGTCGGTAACTTGGCATTGGACCTGGATGCCATCAAATCCACTTGGGGGGTTCCCCAGCGAGAGCACAGTAGTGCAAAAACTTCCGGGTGGAGGCTCCATTCCCCGGGATCCATCCTTCTGCGACTGAGAAAGTCCGCTGTAATATTCTGAACCCCTGGAATGTGAATCGCCGAAATGGCTGGTACACTGGCCTCTGCCCAAATCAGAATTCGGGACACCTCTACCATGAGTCTGGAACTCTTTGTCCCACCTTGGTGATTGATATACGCGACAGCCGTCGCATTGTCTGTCTGCACTCGGACTGGCAGACCGCTCAAAGGGACCGTCCAATGTTGGAGGCAAAGGAAAATCGCCCTCAATTCCAGGATGTTGATCGGAAGAAAAGACTCTTCCGATGACCATACCCCTGAATCCAGAGATTGTTCCAAACCCCCCAGCCCGTCAGGCTGGCATCGGTGGTTATAACTGACCACTTCGAGGGAGGAAAGACTTCCCCAGGGAGAATGCCCCTGGACGTAACCACCATTCTAGAGAATCCCGCACCGCGCGAGGAATGGTGACACTGCAATCCAGCGATTGCGACTGGTTCCATCGACTCAAGATGAACCTTTGGAGAGTCCTGGAATGGAACTGGGCAAAAGGAATTGCCTCCATGGACGCCACCATCAGTCCCAGAAGACGCATACACTTCCGTAGGGACATTGCCGTTGAGGATTTCATAATCTGTACATGTCGAAGAAGACATGACTGTTTGTCTGGTGGTAGGGAAACTACCGACCGAAACGTGTCGAGATGCATTCCCAAAAAGAGAATTGTCCTCGATGGTTCCAGGGACGACTTCTCCCAATTGACCAGCCAACCGAAGTCCTTCAGAAACTGAAGAGACAAATCCCGAGCCGTCAACGCCTCCTCCTCCGAGGAAGCCACGATCAAAAGATCGTCCAGATAAGGGAGAATCGTGATCCCCTGTCTTCGAAGGATTGCCATGAGGGGCGCCAGAATTTTTGTAAAGACCCTTGGCGCTGAGGCTAAGCCGAACGGCAGAGCCACGAACTGGTAATGATTCTGACCTATGGCAAATCGAAGAAAGCGCTGATGAGCCTTTCCGATGGGAATATGCAAATAGGCGTCGCGAATGTCGATTGACACCAGAAAATCGTTCTGTGACAGAGCTGCCACAACGGAACGAAGCGACTCCATGCGAAATTTCCGGGCATGGACATGCCGGTTTAATCGCTTGAGATCCAGAATCGGGCGAAATTTGTTCTCCTTTTTGGGAACTATAAAAAGGTTGGAATAAAAACCTTTCCCTCGGTCCTCTGACGGAACCGGAATCACTACACCCTTTTGTAGCAGAGATTCGACCTCTCGCTGTAGAGCGACAACAAGCTCGGGTTCCGACGGAACGCGAGACTGACAAAAACATTTGGGGGTCGAGAAGCAAACTCTATGAAATAGCCTGCCGACACTATCCGCGTTACCCAGGAATCTGGAACGCGAGCCATCCAAGTCTCCTTGAAAAGAAGCAGGCGACCCCCCACTCGAGAATCCTCGAGTGGACCCCTGGCGTCAATCCGACTTTGCGGGCTTCTTGTCAAGTTCCCGCTTGTCCTCTGCTTCCAGGGAGTACGAGTTTTCTGAGAGGATTTCTTTCCTGAGAAGGAAGGACGACCCGATCCCCACGAGAAGTGACTAGATCGTCCTCGGCCCCGAAAGGACCGCCGACCACTATAGACACCAGGCTTACTGGACACAGAGGCCATGGCCCTACGCTGTGGTAATGCTGATTCCTTCGCCTTAGCCTTGGAAATCAGCTCTGTGAGGTCAGATCCAAAAAGATGGCCACCCTTGTAAGGTAAGGCCAACAACCCTTGTTTGGAAACTGCGTCCCCGGCCCACTGTCTGAGCCATAAAGCTCTTCTGACTGTGACCGCTGAAGCTTGCGCTTTGGCCAGCAGAGATGCCGTATCCAGACCGGCATCAAAGATATAACAGGCTGCCGTTTCTAACCATTCACAAGTTTCCCGTATCTCAGATAACGGAGATTCATTTTGCAACTCCGTCTTCAGACGTGCCAACCAGCTTAGAGAAGCTCTAGCAGCACACATGGATCCTAGCACTGCTCGAAATCCATGACCCGCAGCCTCATAGCTTGCTTTTGCCGCCACTTCTGCCTTTCTATCCAAAGGCTCCTGTAAGCTCGCTTTTCCCTTAATAGGGAGTAGTGAGGATTTACTAAGCTGAGATAAAGACACATCCACTTCAGGAGCAGAAGTCCAATTAGCCTTTAACTCCGCAGAGCAAGGATAAAGTGTATCAAAGAAATGCGTTCCATGAAAACGCTTATCTGGACATAGACGTTCCTCCTCTATTACACTATTAAGCTCATCCAGAGCTGGCAATGTTGTACGCGAAGCACGGGACTCCTGAAACATGCGTGCTGATTTACCAGGACGACTAGTTACCTCCTCCGGTAACTGTAATATATCTCTCATGGCTTCAATCAATGCCTCCGTACGCTTCGCCATAGAGGAACGCCCCTGCGGCTCGTCCGCATCTGAATCGGATATTTCTCCATCCGAATTTAAAGGGGAACTCTGTCCAATATCAGATACATCTGACTCGCTCCGTGTAGAGACCGGTAACGGCCTGCGTCGCTTCCTCTGAGAGGAATTAGCAGACACATATTGACCTAAAAGGTCAGACAAGTTGCTGATCGATCGAGCGATATCGTCCAATTTTCCACCGCTGTCGACCGCAGCGCTAGACGCTGTGGAGGTCTGCGTATCTGATTGCCGTAATGGCACTGGGACGTGGTCCGCGGCATCTGAACCCTGTTCAGACATGTCTCACCTGTATGAGCAGGTCAAAGCTGTAATACCAGCAAAAAACTATGCGGTTTTTTTTTTTTTTTTTTTTTTCAAACGCTGAAGGGTTAACGCTCCACCAAGCAGGGTTACCCCAGCGGTATTCAGTCAAAAAAATTTAGCTGGTAGAAATAACCCTCAGAGGGGTTAATATTGCAAACTCACCACAATATATATATTTGTGAGCCCCAGCCAATTTTTATGTCTCTAATGAGACTGCAGCTGCAGGATAGCGATCGCTGCGCTGCAGGGTGAGGAATTAGCACTCACCCAGCTGGCCGTGGTGTCTTATGAGGAGAGGAGCGGTCTGAGGAGCCCAGGAGCCTGTGTAATGGCCGCCACAGTGAGGGAGTCGCAGGAGAAACGCCAGAGCGCGCGTCTTCCTGCTCAGAAGACCGGGAATAGTTAGGCCACGCCCCCCGCCAGCTCGAATATTGAGCGCGAACTCCCCCGCTCCTGCTCCCTCTCTGTCCTGCAGGTATCTGCCTGCGGACGAAAAATCACCACATCTACTTGTAACAGCGCTGTCACAGCAGCGCTGAAGCATACTGACATACATGTAGTAGCGCTGTCACAGCAGCGCTGAAGCATACTGACATACAAGTAATAGCGCTGCTCATCCAGACGCTAAAGCACTCACACATAATTATAATAATAAAATTTGTGTGGAGTACTCACCAGCCAAGGCGCCACAGGGACCCTCAGGGGTTTCTGGCGCTGTGCCCATGCTTCCCCCCAGGGCGAAGAACGCAGTGACCGCACGTGTGGTTTGCGTCCCCGCCAGGGAAGCTCTCCTCATCCCCCAGGGCCGGCAAGGATTCTGCAGGGACTTTAAGTAAATACAGATCCGCCAAGGGAGAGGTTGGGGTACAGCAGCGCTGGTACCCCTGAGACCTCTAGACCAACTAGTGATCCAAGTCTCCTGTCCGAATATAAAATAATAAAATCTTCTGAGGAGCTGCATTAGCAGCGACCATCCTCTGGGACCTCAAATCTTAGACTGGAGCTGAGTAGGAGGAGCCCGAGCTGGAGGGGCCAGCCAGTCAGCACTCATCAGTAATGAATACTGTGGCTCTCTTCCTTCCATCTGCAGCTGAAATACAGTTTAAACATTAATTTTCATAAACCTGCAGTAAGGAATCAAATGACCTGCAGGTGGCACCCAGTACCCTAAAGCACACTACCACAAAGATATCACAAACAAATCCAAACATTTGCCTTGGGGGCTTTCCAGCTTGCCGAACTGCTTGCCCAGTCTATTTTAGCCAAATTGGAGGATTGCACACTTCACTGCAGGTGAGGCACACATGCAAACACATTTGTAAACATGCACTGCCTATTGAATTGCACACTTGCTCTGTTCACACTCCACCCACACAAACAAATGATACACCAATTGAAAGGTCAAATTACCTGCAGGTGGCAGCACACTACCCCAACGCACATTACCACAAAGCTGCTTACAGACATCACTAACAAATCCAAACATTTGCCTTGGAGTCTTTCCAGCTTGCTCAAGTGCTTGCCCAGCCTATTTCAGGCACATTGGAGGATTGCACACTTCACTGCAGGCAAGTCACATATGCAAACACATTTAGAAACATGCACTGCTTTTTCGCTTATTACTTCGCCCCACACACACAAATAATACACCATTTGAAAGGTAAACTTGTTCCTTTCAGCAAGAAAAGAGCCAAACAAACCACACATTCACGATTTTATCACTAAATACAGGTTAAACATTTATTTTCATAAACCAACAGAAAGACACAATGACCTGCAGGTGGCACCTCAACTACCTTCATGCATTTTTTGCAAAAAAAAAAAAATTTTATATTTGTTTTTTTGTGTCTGGTTTTCTCTGTGTAATCGTCATGTGTTAATATGCATTTACATTTTGCATATACGTTAACTTACTTTTTCAGCTCAGACTTAGTTCCTTATTTAGTTCAAAGTGCATCTTCTGCATATAAGGGTGTGACCGCCCTGTTTCTGAGCTGAGAAATCCATCCTGTCTGGCTTATGCTTTTACAAGCGGTTCAGTCCCTCTGCCCTTGTTCACATTTAAGTCACTTGACTAGTGTAAAGGTTTTTAATAGAAGAGTTAGGACTGTCCCACATTCATGCTTATGATTTATCCTCTCTTTGGAATGTTTTTGTAGTGCACACACACTGCTCAAGAAAATAAAGGTAACAGTCAAATAACAAATCGTAGATCTGAATGAATGAAATATTCTCATTGAATACTTTGTTGTTAAACAAAGTTGAATGTGCTGACAACAAAATCACACAAAAATCATCAATGGAAATCAAATTAATTACCGTATTTTTTGGACCATAAGACGCACTTTTTTTCCTCCAAATTTGGGAGGAAAGTGTGGGTGCGTCTTATGGTCGAAATGTAACATGTGGGGGAGGGGGCAGTGGGCAGCGGTGGAGTGGGATCAGCAGGAGGCAAGAAAATATCCCCTCTGCTGCAGGAAACAAGCGCTGGGGAAACCCCGGTCCCTACTTAAGTGCAGTGAATAATCAGCCTCTTCCCCGCCCACCTATCAGCTGAGCAGTGAGCGGGGAGCAGCAGATCACAAAGCCACACCGTTTCCCCAGTGCCTGATTCCTGCAGCAGCTGGGCAGATCGGTGTCTGAAGAAGAAGGAGGCAGCAGGAGCAGCTGGCATACCTGACAGCCTGGGGCTGTGCTGATGGGAAGCTGAATGCTCCTGTGAAGGACCTGTGATGAGATCATGAAGAGGGCTGGCTGGAGCATCACATGACCAAAGCCCTGCCTCTTCATGATGTCATCACAGGTCCTTCAGACACACTGTACAACAGAGAATTAATTAAAAGGTTAGGCTACTTTCACACTTGCGTTTTTTTGTGCAGCGCATCATGTGCACATGAAACGCATAGGTGTCACATTTCTATCAACTCTGTCTCTATCATCTCTGTCTCTATCATTTGTCTCTGTCATCTCTGTCTCTGTCATCTCTGTCTCTGTCATCTCTGTCTCTATCATCTCTGTCTCTATCATCTCTGTCTCTATCATCTCTGTCTCTATCATCTCTGTCTCTATCATCTCTGTCTCTATCATCTCTGTCTCTATCATCTCTGTCTCTATCATCTCTGTCTCTATCATCTCTGTCTCTATCATCTCTGTCTCTATCATCTGTCTCTATCATCTCTGTCTCTATCATCTCTGTCTCTATCATCTCTGTCTCTATCATCTCTGTCTCTATCATCTCTGTCTCTATCATCTCTGTCTCTATCATCTCTGTCTCTATCATCTATCTCTATCAACTCTGTCTCTATCATCTGTCTCTATTTCTATGCAGCATGTATTTCTATGCAGCCGCACGATCCAGTCTGAGTGCCGGCGGCAGTTCCGGGTGTTCATGCGAGAGACTCACACGAAATCGTGTGAGTTTCTCGCATGTGTGACCCGGCCTTATACTCACCCTCCAGCGTCTTCACATAGTAGTTTACAGACACCACACTGGTCCCGCAGCACCATCTCCTACCCGTAGCTTCCAACATAATAACATACTATATAATAACACCACATATAATAGTATGTTATTAAATATTTTACCACATTTTTTGCTTCAAATATATTTTTCCCTATTTTCCACCTCTAAAACCTGGGTGCGTCTTATAGTCCGGTGCGTCTTATAGTCCGAAAAATACGGTAACCAATGGAGGCCTGGATTTGGAGTCACACACAAAATTAAAGTGGAATGTTAGGTCCTTAAAACAAGTCAAAATGATGCTCAGTAGTGTGTGTGGTCTCCATGTGCCTGTATGACCTCCCTACAACGCCTGGGCATGCTCCTGATGAGGCGGCGGATGGTCTCCTGAGGGATCTCCTCCCAGACCTGGACTAAAGCATCCGCCAACTCCTGGACAGTCTGTGGTGCAATGTGACATTGGTGTATGCAGCGAGACATGATGTCCCAGATGTGCTCAATCGGATTCAGGTCTGGGGAACGGGGGGGACAGTCCATAACTTCAATGCCTTCATCTTGCAGGAACTGCTGACACACTCCAGCCACATGAGGTCTGGCATTGTCCTGCATTAGGAGGAACCTAGGGCCAATCGCACCAGCATATGGTCTCAGAAGGGGTCTGAGGATCTCATCTTGGTACCTAATGGCAGTCAGGCTACCTCTGGCGAGCACATGGAGGGCTGTGCGGCCCTCCAAAGAAATGCCACCCCACACCATTACTGACCCACTGCCAAACCGGTCATGCTGAAGGATGTTGCAGGCAGCAGATCACTCTCTACGGCGTCTCCAGACTCTGTCACATGTGCTCAATGTGAACCTACTTTCATCTGTGAAGAGCAAAGGGCGCCAGTGGCGAATTTGCCAATCCTGGTGTTCTGTGGCAAATACTAAGCGTCCTGCATGGTGTTGGTGTTATGATTCGGAACCGAGGAGGATAATCAGGAAACATAGACTAGGCAACCTGACACCAGAGAGGTTGGTAACTTAGCGGTGTGACGTCCGCTCACTGCAGGTCTGAACTGCAGGTAAGACAGTACCCCGAGACCCTTTACCCCTATACAGGGATCTGGAATTATAGCGAAGCCCAGGAGGTAGCTGCCTATGAGAGCAGTGGACCGGAGTAGGAAGGACGCTAGGAAGGGAATAAAAAGCTAGACCAAATGCGTAGTCAGAAGTCCAAAGGTCAAAACCGGGAGGGCGGCAGAGGTACAAAATCGGCAGGCTAAAGAAGGGTCAAAATCCAGGCAAAAGTCAGAGACAAAACCAGGCGGGCAACAGAGGTACAAAATCGGCAGGCCGTAGAAGGGTCAGAAATTCAGGCAAAGGTCAGAGATACAATAGCAAAACAAACTAGCATACTGGGGAAACCAAGACTATATCTGGTGGCTTGCAAGCCAGGCTCCAAGGCATTTGAAGGGCATGGCTACCTCTCACAGGCTCACAGTCTGATGCCCTCATCTGGACCGCCCCCAGAACCAGGTCAGATGGTGATGCATGACTGACACCAACCACTTCACCTCCGACAGCAGAGCGAAGCCTACGCCCACCAGACACCTGAGTCCGGCACCTCCCAGCAGCCAAGGCAGGAACACCAGCCACTGAATCCAACGGCGACGTGACAGTACCCCACCTCTAAGAGGGGCCTCTGTACCCTCAAAACCCGGTTTGTTGGGATGAAGGAGGTGAAACTTCCTGATTAACCCCTTGGCATGGACGTTACTGGCAGGCACCCAGGACCTTTCCTCCGGACCGTAGTCCTTCCAATGCACCAGATACTGCATGGATCCTCTCACTAAACGGGAATCAAGGATCCTTTGGACTTCGTATTCCAAAGCACCCCCTACCAAAACCGGAGGAGGAGGGGACTGGACAGGACGAATCAGAGAGCGGTATAATTTGAGAAGGGACTTATGGAATACATTGGGCAGTTTAAATGATTGAGGGAGCTTCAGGCGAAAGGCTACTGGATTAATCACCTCAATAATTTCATACGGACCAATAAACTTGGGGCCTAATTTGGTAGGCGGCACTTTGAGCTTAATATTCCTGGTAGAAAGCCAAACTTTGTCCCCCACTCCCAGGTCCGGGCCCATGGAACCCCACTCCCAGGTCCGGGCCCTTGGAACAGTGTTTATTAGCAGACGAAGTCTGTCTAGTCTGAGCCCCTTTCAAGTTTACGTTGACTTCTGACCAGATAGTTTTTAACTGGTCTATGGTCCTTTCTACCCCAGGGACATCTGACATCCGAAGAGAACGAACCAAAGTGTGGGTGTAGCCCATGATTACAGTAGAAAGGGGTAGTCTTGAAGGACTCCTGGTACTGATTATTCATGGCAAACTCTGCTAGCGGTAGGTGTTCCACCCAATCGGACTAATGCTCAGAGATATAGCAACTTAGATTCTGCTCAAGCGCTTGGTTGGTGCGTTCAGTTTGACCATTGGTTTCAGGGTGATAGGCAGAGGAAAAGGACAATTCCATTCCAATTAGTTTACAGAATGCCCTCCAAAATTTCGAAGCAAATTGGGTGCCCCTATCGGACACGATATTCACAGGAATACCATGCAATCGCACAACATGAGTAATGAATAATTTGCTCAGGGTCTCGGAATTAGCTAATCCGGACAGAGAAACAAAATGACACTGCTTGCTGAATCTATCCACTACCACCCAGATAAACGTCTTCCCTTCTGAGAGTGGCAGATCAGTAATAAAGTCCATGGAGATATGGGTCCAAGGACTTTCAGGGGCAGGCAGGGACTGGAGCCACCCAGCAGGGAGATTATGGGGAGACTTAGCACGAGCTCAGGTTTCACATGCCAGTACATAGTCCTTACAGTCCTTTACAGTTGGCCACCAAAAATTCCTAGTTACAAGTCTGATGGTGTTTTTGATGCCTGTATGCCCTGAAAGGACGGAATCATGTGATTCCTTCAGAACTTGAAGGCGGAATGTGGCCGGGACAAATAGTTTTTGGGGAGGAATTGTGTCAGGTGCCTGCACTGGGGATCTACGGATTTCTTCCAGAAGATCCAAGGATACAGCTGACATAATTCCCTTGGCTAGAATTGGAGTCAGTTCAGAGTCCTCGACCTGTGAGGGGCAAAAACTTCGAGAAAGAGCATCAGCCCTTACATTTTTAGTACCCGGTCGAAAAGTAATCACAAAATCAAACCTAGAAAAGAACAAGGCCCACCTTGCCTGTCTAGGATTCAGTCTTTTTGCTGACTCCAAGTAGGTCAGGTTCTTGTGGTCAGTAATTACAGTGATCCTATGTTTGGCACCTTCGAGGAAGTGGCACCATTCCTCAAAGGCCCATTTGATTGCCAACAATTCTCGATTACCTATATCATAATTACTCTAGGTGGGAGAGAATTTTAGGGAAAAGAAGGCACACTGACGAAGTTGAGTGAGGGATGCAGTGCCTTGCGATAGCACTGCCCCGACTCCAATTTCAGAGGCATCTACCTCTACAATAAAGGGGCTGTCCAGATCAGGCTGAACCAATATCGGGTTAGAGGAAAAACATTTCTTTAAAGCAGAAAATGCCTAAATTACTTCAGGCTTCCAGTTAACCACATCCCCCCTTTCCAAGTCAAATCAGTGAGTGGTTTGGCTATCTCGGAAAAACCTTTAATACATTTACGATAGTAGTTAGCGAAACCCAAAAATCGCTGCAGTGCCTTTAGAGACTGGGGTTGTACCCATTCCTTAATGGGTTGAATTTTAGAAGGATCCATGCGAAACCCTTCAGGCGACAAAATATACCCCAGAAACTGTATCTCCTGCTCCATGAAGACACATTTCTCCCATTTGGCGAATAAAGAATGCTCTCTGAGTCTCTGGAGGACAGAGCGGACGTGTTGGACGTGCATCACAATGTCAGAAGAGTAAATCAGGATGTCGTCCAAATAAACGACTACATAAACACCACTAATGTCTCTAAAAATCTCGTTCACAAAATTCTGAAACACTGCCGGTGCAGTACTGAGCCCGAACAGCATTACAAGATACTCAAAGTGGCCGAGGGGTGTGTTAAACGCGGTCTTCCACTCATCTCCCTTTCTTATACGGACCAGATTATATGCTCCTCGGAGGTCAAGTTTAGTAAACCAACGGGCTCCCAACAGCTGATTATATAGATCAGGAATGAGTGGAAGCGGATACTGGTTTTTCACAGTGATTGCGTTTAACTCACGATAATCAATGCAAGGCTTGAGACCACCATCTTTTTTTTCCACAAAAAAGAACCTGGCCCCCACTGGTGAGGTGGATGGTCTAATAAACCCTTTTCGCAAACTGTCGGTTATGTAGTCTTTCATGGCCTGACGTTCTGGACCAGAGAGGTTAAATATTCTCCCCTTAGGGAGGCGAGAACCTGGTACCAAGTCTATGGGGCAATCATACTTTCTATGAGGGGGTAATTTCTCTGATTCCACGACAGAAAATACATCCTCATAATCTCTGAATGCATGGGGTCTAAAGGGAGGAGGTGTGACCTTAACTTGGTTCACTGATAGCGATATACAATTATCCTGACACTCTGGGCTCCAGCGCACGATATCACCCAAGTGCCAGTCAATGACTGGATTATGTTTGCGAAACCATGGCATACCCAGAACAACAGCGGATGATAAATTGTGGATAACAAAAAACGACACATGTTCAGCATGTAACGATCCCACTGACATTGATATTTCCTCAGTGATAAACTCCACTCCATTCTGGACGATAGGAGTGCCATTAATAGCAGTGGTTTTAATGGGCGCATTAAGCTTTAGCAGTGGTACACCAAGATTTCTCGCTACCAGGAAATCTATGAAATTCCCTTCTGAGCCATTATCCACATAAGCCTCCACACACACAGATTTCTTCAAATAAGACAAAGAAGTAGGTAAAAGGACTTTGGCCGCATCAGCGGGCAATACCTGGGGACCTGGGCAGGCATAGTCAGAGTTACCCAGGTGCTGACGTCCAGGGAGTGAAGGCTTCTGACATCCAGTGTTCACCCAGATGTCTCCAGACTGTGGCTTGTGCAGCATGTTAGTAGGAGATGATGGGAGTGATCCTCCACAGGACTGAACAATGAAGCCAGACATAGTTGCTTTAGCAACCCAATCAACTCAGAAAAGGAGAGGAAAGAAAAAAAATTCAGAGAAAGGGATAGGAAATGCTTTTATATACATAAACTGAGTTTTTTTTTTTTTATATGGGCCAGATATAATGTGACGTCCGCTCACTGCAGGTCTGAACTGCAGGTAAGACAGTACCCCGAGAAACCCCGAGACCCTTTACCCCTATACAGGGATCTGGAATTATAGCGAAGCCCAGGGGGTAGTGGACTGAAGTAGGAAGGACGCTAGGAAGGGAATAAAAAGCGAGACCAAATGCGTAGTCAGAAGTCCAAAGGTCAAAACCGGGAAGGCGGCAAAGGTACAAAATCGGCAGACTAAAGAAGGGTCAAAATCCAGGCAAAAGTCAGAGGCAAAACCAGGCGGGCAACAGAGGTACAAAATCGGCAGGCAGTAGAAGGGTCAGAAATTTAGGCAAAGGTCAGAGATACAATAGCAAAACAAACTAGCACACTGGGGAAACCAAGACTATATCTGGCGGCTTGCAAGCCAGTCTCCAAGGCATTTGAAGGGCATGGCTACCTCTCACAGGCTCACAGTCTGATGACCTCATCTGGACCGCCCCCAGAACCAGGCCAGATGGTGATGCATGACTGACACCACCACTTCACCTCCGACAGCAGAGCGAAGCCTACGCCCACCAGACGCCTGAGTCCGGCGCCTCCCAGCGGCCAAGGCAGGAACACCAGCCACTGAATCCAACGGCGATGTGACAAGCGGATTGCAGAACCCTAAACTGACAACACAACTAGAATTAGCCGTGGGACGTTCCTACGATGACCTAGACGCCTCATCACAGCCACAGAGTTAACTAAGTCTACAGAGAGAAAGGGGAAAGCTAACTGCCCTGGAGTAGAGCCCCAAAGGAATAGATAGCCACCAAGATATATTGACGGTGAGGCAGATGAAGCACACACACACAGACAGAAAATAGAGTGAGTAAATGCTGGGGCCCAGGCTGTCTAGATAGGACAGGAGAGAAAAGAACACTGTCTGCAATCCAGCAAAAAACTCTAAAAAACTCCAACACTTCTGATATGCAAAAATACTGAGACCACACGATCTCTCCCCCGCTAAATCAGAACTCTGGTGTAACAGGAAACAAACAACAGATACTGAATTAACAGGGAACTGAACCACAGAATAGACTGAAGCAGGCTGTGGCAAATGAACACAGAGTCCAGCACAGGTCCCCACAAGGGGGCCTGGCAGAACAAACTTCAACAAGGCAGAACACTGAGAAAAGCCACAAGTAAACCAAGCTAAAGATTAAACAGCAAAAAACTTATCTGAAAGATGCAGGACAAATCAGGAGCAGCAGACTTCCAAGAGGCTAGGAAGAAAACAATCACCGGCAAGCATTATGGGAAGGCTGCTCACTTATATCTCCCCAGTCAGTAACACCAAATTGCCAATCATCCCCGTCAGGTGAGAGACCTCTGTCAGCCAGGGCAGCTCCATCACCAGAAGCAGCCACCAGAGGGAGCCCAACCTCAGAAGCCAGATTAAAGGTGTTCACAACAGTTGGGCTTTGAGCACAACCCCCATCTGTGGACGTCAGGCACTCAGACCCTCCTCATGGAGTCGGTTTCTAACCGTTTGTGCAGACACATGCACATTTGTGGCCTGCTGGAGGTAATTTTGGAGGGCTCTGGCAGTGCTCCTCCTTGCACAAAGGCGGAGGTAACGGTCCTGCTGCTAGGTTGTTGCCCTCCTACGGCCCACTCCACGTCTCCTGGTGTACTGGCCTGTCTCCTGGTAGCGCCTCCAGTCACTACGCTGACAGACACAGCAAACCTTCTTGCCACAGCTCGCATTGATGTGCCATCCTGGATGAGCTGCACTACCTGAGCCACTTGTGTTTGTTGTAGAGTCCTTCTCATGCTACCACAAGTGTGAAAGCACAACCAACATTCAAAAGTGACCAAAACATCAGCCAGAAAGTATTGGTACGGAGATGTGGTCTGTGGTCCCCACCTGCAGAACCATTCCTTTATTGAGTGAGTCTTGATAATTGCCAAAAATTTCCATATGTTGTCTATTCCATTTGCACACAGCATGTGAAATTGATTGTCAATCAGTGTTGCTTCCTAAGTGGACAGTTACATTTCACAG
Organism: Oophaga sylvatica; assembly: GCA_033576555.1. Classification (NCBI taxonomy): domain Eukaryota; kingdom Metazoa; phylum Chordata; class Amphibia; order Anura; family Dendrobatidae; genus Oophaga; species Oophaga sylvatica. The sequence continues at coordinate 26,958,501 of JARQOD010000004.1, forward strand.
ACGTTTGATTTACTTGGAGTTATATTCTGTTGTTAAAGTGTTCCCTTTATTTTTTTGAGCTATATATAGATATATATATATATATCTATCTATATATATAGATGTATATATATATATATATATATATATATATATATATATATATCTATATATATATATAGATATATCACCTCTGATTTTTAATTTTGTGTGCATTTTAATTATGTCTGTGTATTCAGAATAAACATTATTATTGCTTTTTAATGCTTAAACTTTTGTTGCTTCTGGGTTTTTGCTAAAAGTAGCTTACTGGGCTGCTTGATGTAGTTTTGATAGAATCCCTGTTATCTGCTGTAGATGTAGCAGTGATCAGAACACTGAGCTGTATATAACCTCGCCCACACCACTGATTGACTTTCTGTGTACACTGTTGTGAAGAACTGCACCTCGCAGCCTCACCTGACGTTACTAGTAAATCGAGGGGGGGTGGGGTCTCACGGTACGGACTCCCCACTTTCACTAATATGACGTTTAGAACCCCATGGGAATACATAATGTCAGCTTGGCACAGTTTTACACAGACACCCCTTGGCCACACTGCACAGAGAGTGAGAGAGGTTGGCATACGCAACTGCGGCGTGAGACAACACTTGCTCAAAACCCTGACATGCTGAAAGATCCCCATTCACTACCATCAGTGAAACAGAGGATTGCCAGCACAGGTGGACTACCACCACTCGTTAGATATAAGACCGATTAATTAACGGGGTTATATAGGGCCACAAACCAGCCCCTGTAGCATGACGTTAAACCGAGAACACTGATGTGTGGATTCGTGGATCGAGAAAAGAGCAGCCCAAGATTAAATTATATATTTAATCACCTTATGGGCATTTTACACAAAACACTATATATACAATGGTTGTACATATACGGTGGTTAAATATGCAAGTACATGTGGTAGTATAATACCTATAAGCAGATGAAACAAGTCAGTTACCAACTTGATGTTATGCCTTGGTGCTGAGCAACATGGGAGGTGTGGGGTACCAGCTGTTTCCGGTTTCTTCAAACATGATACACTGTGTGACCTCCCTTAGAAGTGAACAAAGGGCCAAGGCCTTGCATGAGCACTTAACCTTTTGGTTGGTCACCCCCTTTCCTGCCTCCGGGATGGTCCTAGTTTACCTCCTCCTAGCTCCTGTAACTCGAAAACCTATGATGAATCATAACTTCTCAACGAAAGGCCATAGGGTAGCAGTTTTGGTGTCATCGGATCTGGCCGGGGTGCTAGAACAGATCGAGACCCAGGCGGGCATTCGGCCGTTCCCGAGGTCTCAAAAACATAACCGATGTACGGCTAGGACGTACAGTAACTCTATAACTCCTTAAGAAATTATGGCTTCCGTATGTCTGGGGGAATTCTTTCAAGCAGTTAAGCAGCTTTGGCTGCAAGCAGGGGTTCAATCTACCTGAAAGGCCCTATATTAGTCTGCTGTCAGATTAAATCACAGAAAAAGCTTCACTCTCATTTCCTAAGATCCAGTTTCTATTTCTCTTTTATTAAAGATTGCTTTGACCTAACCAAAGAAAATGAACAGCAAAACACAGGAGAAATACATCTTCCGTCCGCACTTAATTTATACAGGGTGTGGTACACCAAAGGGGATCTTGCTGGATGGGAGATATATTTCTTCTAGCAGACTGAAGTTTGCTCAGGATTTTCCATGATCACAAGGACCTGTGATGAGGTCATAGTCACGTGATCAGGTCAGCTGATGTATACCTCACCTGAGGGTGTGGACTAGGCCTATTTAACAGGAAGCTGTAGGGGTATGTGGTGTGGAAGGAAGGAGTTTGGCTGGAGTCAGCCTGGAAGCTTGTTTTTGTTACAGTGTGTCAGTGTGCACCAGGAAGTGAGTACCAGACCACCCGGAATGGCACCTGGCGGTCTCTGCTGTCCTGCAGCCGCTTAGTTAAGCCTGTCCCAAGCAAGGGTGAGTCTGGGACCAGTGGTTCTCCAAACTGGAGTGATTTATGTTCTGTTTTGATTTTGTTATCTGGACTTTTTGTTGAACCCGTTATTAAAACCACTGAACTTTGAACTAAAAGCCTGTGTGTATGCCTCATTACTGCGGCCTGGCCCCTGCCTACCAGAGCGGATCCCTACAATTGGTGGCTTGAATGCGGGCATACGCAGTGAGGTCAGGCTGTTTTTTTTTTGTGGATGTTTTTTTTCTCTGCATGACAGTAAATGTCCTGGGTGAAGAAAGTGACGCAAAACCCGGTGGATAGCTGTCCGGAGATGGAGAGCACAGTAAAAATGCTTGTGGAGGCCATGCGACAGCAGCAGCAGGCTATGCAGCAGCAACAGGAAACCAATAGTCTTCTGATGCAGCACATCGCAGCGCCGCAGACAGCAGGAGCTGCCCGGGGATGCCAAGATGTCCGGAAAGCGGTGCGTACAGCGATCCCAAAGATGGAGCAATCAGATGACGTCGAGGTGTACCTGGAGATGTTTGAAGGCGTGGCTAAGAGGGAGAGACTGCCCCTGGACCAGTGGGCCGAGATCGTGGCTCCGTTTTTGGCTCCAGGACCCGCGAAAGCCTATAGGGACCTACCCCCGAGCATCAGACGGACTACGAGATCGTCAAGGGTGAGATACTCGCACGTTTTGGGGTAAATGTGTTAGTCCGGGCCCAGCGGGTATACCAGTGGAAGTTTTCCCCTTCCGAGCCAGCTCGGTCCCAGTATTATGACTTGATACACCTGATGGAAAAGTGGTTGCAGCCGGAGGTGTTGTCACCCCGTGCTATGCTGGATCGTATAGTGACTGATAAATTCTGGAGGACTTTGCCCCACACCCTGCAAACCTGGGTTGGACAGGCAGCCCCTACTGATGGTCTCCAAATGGTAGACCTCATTGAAAGATATGGGGCTACCAAGGAGGTACAGGGAGAGACTACCCGGAAGGTAATGAGTAAATTCCCCAAACCTTCACCCGCTGTTCGGCGAGCAGAGACTCGGAAGGCCGCCCAACACACGTCTGGGGACGAAAGAGGCCCCTTAATCTGTTGGCGGTGCCAAGAACCAGGACATGTGAGAGCTGATTGCCCCCACCTGACTGAGCCCATGGACACAAACTATGGGTACTATCAGTCTCACTATGCCGAACACGTGTGCAGTGGGCAAACCAGAGGGACCCAGTATGAACCATTTGTGTAAAGTGGAGGTGGAGGGTAACCCTACTGTGGCTCTTCTGGACTCCGGGAGTCTCGTGACCCTAATACGAGCCAGCCACGTCCAAATCAGCGAGAATACTGGTCGGAAAATGGGTGTATTGTGTATACATGGGGACCTAAAACATTATCCTACCGCCCTGGTGATGATCAACACGCCAGCGGGGAGGAGGTGCCACGAGGTGGGGGTGGTGGTTAATTTGCATTATGAGGTAATAATGGGGAGAGATTTTCCGTTATTTTCTGTGCTTTGGCCTGTAATTACCCCTCCCACGGAACAGTCGCCGGCACCAGTGGCAACCAGGTTGCATTCTCCAGAAATCGGGCATGAACCTGGTGGCCCAGAGGAAGATGTGCTGGCGGTAGGAGTATCTTTGCCTTCGGTGGAGGAGGAAAACCCCTCTCCTATAGAAGTGTTAGCTGGGGAGATGGAAGATTTGCAACCGGGACCGGAGTTGTCAGACTTAAATGTGACAGGTGACAATTTTGGTAAGGCGCAACTCCGGGACCCTACGTTGGCTCGAGCTCGGGAAAATGTACTGGTTGTTAATGGGGAACCCCAACAACACGGGGCAGCTACAGTATTTCCCCGATTTGAGCTGAACCAAGATTTGCTGTATCGGGTTGAAAAAGTACGTGGGGAAATTGTCGAGCAATTGCTGGTACCCCAGTCGTATCGTATCGTAAGTTGGTAATGGACCTAGCGCATGCGCATGTACTGGGGGACATCTGGGTCAAAAGAAAACCCTAGACCGAATTCTACAAAGGTTTTACTGGCTGGGGGTCTATGAAGAAGTTAAACGGTATTGTAACTCTTGTCCCGTGTGCCAGGTAACCAGTCCGCAGCCTCATTTTCGGAGTCCCTTAGTACCATTACCAATTATAGAGGTCGCGTTTGAGAGAATAGCCATGGATCTGGTGGGGCCTGTTAATAAATCAGCGAGGGGTCACCAACATATCCTCGTAGTTTTAGATTACGCTACCAGGTATCCTGAGGCTATTCCCCTGCGCCACACCTCTGCCAAACTTATTGCAAAAGAACTCATGGGTATGTTCTCTCGGGTGGGAATCCCTCAAGAAATCTTAACAGACCAGGGGACCCCCTTTATGTCAAAAATCATGAAGGAACTCTGCCACTTGTTGAGTGTTAAACAGTTGCGCACATCGGTCTATCATCCTCAAACAGACGGGTTGGTAGAAAGGTTCAATAAGACCCTGAAGAATATGTTGAAAAAAGCTGTCTCTAAGGATGGTAAGGACTGGGATCTCTTGTTGCCATACCTGATGTTTGCAGTGCGGGAGGTGCCCCAGGCATCTACGGGGTTCTCGCCCTTCGAACTATTATATGGCAGACATCCCCGTGGCTTACTCGATATAGCTAAAGAGACCTGGGAGAACCAACCAACTCCCCACAAAAGTGTGATAGAACATGTGGCCAAAATGCAAGAGAGAATGGAGACAGTCCTACCATTAGTCCGAGAACATATGGAAGCAGCACAAAGGTCACAGAGGCAGGTCTATAACCGGGAGGCACAGGTAAGGTCCTTTAACCCTGGGGATCGGGTGTTGGTACTTGTGCCTACAGTGGATAGTAAGTTCCTTGCAAGGTGGCAGGGACCCTACGAGATTATGGAGAAGGTGGGTCCCGTAAACTATAAAGTACACCAACCAGGGCGAAGAAAGCCAGAACAGGTATACCATGTGAATCTGCTCAAACCATGGAAAGACAGAGACCCTCTTGGTGAGGCTTGTCCACGGCCTGAATTTCCAGTAGAGAGGGCTCCCTTGCCTCAGGAGAAGGCAAGAGAAGTCCTCTCCGCCGTCAAAACAGCAGACACTTTGTCTCCTAGACAAGTTCAGGAGGTCCGAGAGTTTGTTAGCCGAAATACCGATGTTTTCTCAGAGCTCCCTGGCCGTACCTCCCTAATCCAACATGACATTGTCACGGAGCCACAGGCCAAAGTCCGATTAAAGCCGTATCGGGTGCCTGAGGCCCGGCGACAAGCCATCTCGGAAGAGGTAAAGAAGATGCTGCAGTTAGGGGTTATTGAAGAGTCCCAGAGTGAGTGGGCCAGCCCAATAGTCCTAATACCAAAACCAGATGGGACACTAAAGTTCTGTAATGACTTCAGAAAACTGAATGAAATTTCTAAATTTGACGCCTACCCCATGCCCCGGGTCGATGAGTTAATAGAGCGGTTTGGGCAGGCCCGGTATTTTTCAGTCATTGACCTCACAAAAGGGTATTGGCAGGTGCCCCTAACAAAAGCAGCGAGAGAGAAAACGGCTTTTGTAACACCCGAGGGACTGTTCCAGTATATAGTCCTACCCTTCGGGTTGCATAGCGCTCCAGCGACTTTCCAGAGGTTAATGGACGTTGTTCTTCGTCCTCATCGCCGATATGCCGCGGTGTTATGTTTCAGTAGCTGAGGAGTGCAGGTAAAAAAGGCAATACACCAGAGCAGTTGGAATCTATGGGATTGCAGTACCCTGACTAACCACCACAACTAGAGGCACCCGTGGAGCGTTCCTACGTTGGTCCTAGACGCCTCGTCACAGCCTGAGAAACTAACTACACCTAAAGATAGAAATAGGAAAGCTATCTGCCCCGGAGCAGAACCCCAAAGATAATAGAAAGCCCCCAAACATGTAATGGCGGTTAGACAAGAGGAAATACTGACACAGAAAGAAAATAGAATGAGCAAACGCTGGGGCCCAAACTATCTAAATAGAAAAGGACAGGAAGGGTACTTACTGCAATCCCAGAAAACCCTGAAAAACACCAACTTTACTAATTTCAAAATCACCTGAGATCACACGACCTCTACCACCTAAATTAGCTCTCTGGTGTAACAAAATCAAAACAGCAGCCACTGAAAAAACTGGAAAAAGCAAAAGAACAAAACTCAGTGGCTGAACTAAACTGAGAAGGCAGAAGCCCCCGGAGGGGACCCAGAAGGCCCCCAAAGAAGTGCAGGACAAAATGCAAAAATATAGCAACAACACAAAAGAAGAAAAATTCTTATCTGGTAGCAGGAGATGCAGACACGACACAGCAGGCTACAAGGGAAACTGGAATGAAGGATTCAGACCAGAACAATTGATCACCGGCAACCCTGATGGGAAAATGACTCCCTTATACAAGACCAGTCAGTAACACCTGATTCCCAGTCCTCACAATCTTCACTAGTACCGCTTGTAACCACCAGAGGGAGCCTCTGCTCAGAACTCATCTCAAACCCATTCACAACAGTACCCCCCCTTGAGGAGGGGTCACCGAACCCTCATTTGAGCAACCAGGTCGGTCAGGATGAGTTCTATGATACGCACGGATAAGTCTCCTAGCATGGATGTCCGAAGCAAACACCCAAGAATTGTCTTCCTGACCATAACCTCTCCATTTAACCAAATACTGGAGTCTTCGTCTAGAAAAACGAGAATCCAATATTTTCTCAACCACATACTCCAGATTGCCCTCAACCAAAACAGGGTCAGGAGGCACAGTAGCAGGAACCACTGGCTCAACAAACCTCTTCAACAAGGACTTGTGGAACACGTTATGGATCTTAAATGTTCCTGGAAGAAGCAAACGAAAATAAACAGGATTAATAATCTCCATGATCTTATAAGGTCCAATGAACCTAGGCTTAAATTTAGGAGATGCTACTCTCATAGGAATATTCTTTGAGGACAACCAGACCAAGTCCCCCACTTTAAACCGAGGACCATCAGTCCTATGCCGCTTAGCAAACCGCTGGGCCTTCTCCTGAGAGAGGGACAACCTCTCCACCACCTGGTCCCAAATCTGTTGCATACGCTCAACAACAGAGTCAACACCTGGACAGACAGAAGCCTCCGTCTGTCCCGAAGAAAATCGAGGGTGAAAACCAGAATTACAGAAAAACGGAGACATCAAAGTGGCAGAGCTAGCCCTATTATTAAGAGCAAACTCAGCCAAAGGCAAAAAAGAGACCCAGTCATCCTGATCAGCAGACACAAAGCATCTTAGATAAGTCTCTAATGTCTGGTTTGTTCTCTCAGTTTGACCATTGGTCTGAGGATGAAATGCCGAGGAGAAAGACAATTGAACACCCAGTTTAGAACAAAAAGTCCTCCAAAATCTGGAAACAAACTGGACTCCTCTGTCAGACACAATGTTCTCAGGAATGCCGTGTAAACGAACCACGTGCTGAAGAAACAACGGCACCAATTCAGAGGAGGAAGGCAACTTAGGTAATGGCACAAGATGTATCATTTTGGAAAACCTATCACAAATTACCCAGATGGTGATCATTCTCTGAGAAACAGGAAGATCGGAAATGAAATCCATAGAGATATGGGTCCATGGTCTCTTGGGCACAGGCAATGGCATCAACAAACCACTAGAGCGAGAGCAAGGCTTGGAGCGAGAGCAAGTCCCGCAGGACTGCACAAATTCCCTGACATCGCGAGACAAGGTAGGCCACCAAAAGGACCGACTAACCAAGTCTCTGGTACCAAAAATTCCGGGATGCCCAGCCAATGCGGAACAATGAATCTCAGACATCACACTCTTTTTCCATTGGTCCGGGACAAACAATTTTCCAACAGGGCAGCGCTCGGGCCTATCCTCCTGACACCCCTCCAGAGCAAGTCTCAAATTGGGCGAGATGGCGGAAAGAACTACACCCTCTTTCAAAATAACAGAAGGATCAGATAACTCAGGAGAGTCCGCAAGGAAACTCGAGAGGGCATCCGCCTTAACATTCTTAGTGCCAGGAAGAAAGGAAACCACAAAATTAAAACGTGTGAAAAACAAGGCCCACCTGGCCTGTCTAGGATTGAGTCGCTTGGCAGATTCCAGATAGACCAGATTCTTATGGTCCGTAAGGACCACCACCTGATGTTTGGCTCCCTCCAGCCAATGTCTCCACTCTTAAAAGCCCACTTCATGGCCAATAACTCCCGATTACCCACGTCATAATTACGTTCAGTAGGAGAAAATTTTCGAGAGAAAAAGGCACAAGGGTTACTTTTAGAGGTCTCTGGATCTTTTTGGGACAAAACGGCACCTGCCCCAATTTCAGAGGCATCAACCTCCACCTGAAATGGCAGAGAAACATCAGGCTGCCGTAGAACAGGAGCAGAAGTGAATCTCTGCTTAAGTTCCTGAAATGCAGAGACTGCCTCAGGAGGCCAATTCACCACATCAGAACCCTTTCTGGTCAAATCAGTTAATGGTTTAACAATAACCGAGAAATTACCAATAAATTTACGATAAAAATTGGCAAAACCCAAAAATCTCTGAAGAGCCTTTAATGAAGTAGGTTGGACCCAATCACAGATGGCCTGAACCTTGACCGGGTCCATTTCAATAACAGATGGGGACAAAATGAATCCCAGAAATGAGATCTTCTGTACGCCAAAAAGACACTTTGATCCCTTCACATACAGAGCATTATCCCTCAAAATCTGGAACACAGTCCGAACATGTTTCACATGAGAGTCCCAGTCATTAGAAAAAATCAAGATATCATCCAAATAAACAATCAGAAATTTGTCCACAAAATCCCTGAAAATGTCATTCATGAAGGACTGGAAGACGGAAGGGGCATTAGTGAGCCCAAAGGGCATCACTAGGTACTCAAAATGCCCTTCAGGGGTATTGAATGCCGTCTTCCATTCATCCCCGTGCTTAATGCGAATAAGGTTATACGCCCCCCTGAGGTCAAGCTTGGTAAACCAAGTAGCGTTTTTCACCCTGGAAAACAGGTCAGAAATCAAGGGTAACGGGTATTGATATTTCACAGTAATATTGTTCAAGAGACGATAATCAATACACGGCCTTAATGAACCATCTTTTTTGGCCACAAAGAAAAAACCGGCACCTAAGGGTGAAGAGGATGGTCTGATATGACCCTTCTCCAATGATTCCTTGATATAAGACCGCATAGCGTCATGTTCAGGTACAGACAAGTTAAAAAGGCGACCTTTAGGGAATTTACTACCCGGCACTAATTCAATAGCGCAGTCATAGCTCCTATGGGGAGGTAAGGATGCAGATTTACTTTCGCTAAACACATCAGAAAAATCAAACAAAAAGTCAGGAACATCCTGAGCTTGGGGGGAGGCAGAAAAAACAGGAGTGTTGGTATTAACACATTGGCAGCCCCAACTGGTTACAGACACAGATTTCCAATCCAAAACAGGATTATGAGACTGTAACCAAGGGAAACCCAGCACGATAATGTCATGCAGATTATATAGAACCAAAAATTTGCAGCACTCCTGGTGATCAGGTTCAACCCTCATTATCACCTGAGTAGAAAACTGGGGTTTATTCTCAGCCAAAGGGGTAGAATCGATCCCCAGTAGGGGAATAGACTTCTGTAGGGGTATTAAGGGAAACCCACAACGTTTAGCAAAATCATAATCCATCAGGTTAATAGCTGCTCCAGAATCAACAACAGCCTGAGCAGAAAATGAGGACAGAGAGCATATCAGAGTGACAGTTAACAAAAACTTAGTCTGAACACTACCCAAGACAACTGAGCGAGCAAAACGTCTTCCCCGCTTAGGGCAGACAGAAATAGCATGAGAGACATCACCACAGTAGAAACATAACCCATTGCGCTTTCGAAACTCATGACGCTGTGCCCCAGACACCACTCCATCACACTGCATGGGCTCAGAAGCTGGCTCACAAGGCAACACCACTCCACGCATACTTCTCCGCTCACGCAAACGTCTGTCAATTTGAATCGCTAATGACATAGAATCATTGAGACCAGAGAGGACAGGGAATCCCACCATAACATCCTTTACATTATCCGACAGACCCTTCCGGAAAAGGGCCGCCAAAGCGTCGTCATTCCATTTGGTCAGGACTGCCCACCTACGGAATCTCTGACAGTATAACTCAGCGTCATCAAGCCCCTGATTTAATGCCAACAAGGCTTTTTCAGCTTGATCAGTGACATTAGGCTCATCGTACAATAACCCCAAAGCCTGAAAAAACGCATCAACATCACTCAAAACAGGATCCCCAGGTATCAGGGAAAAAGCCCAATCCTGAGGATCGCCGCGCAGGAGAGAGATGATAATTTGAACCTGCTGCGCTGCGTTTCCTGAGGACTTAGATTTTAAGGCAAAAAACAATTTACAATTATTTTTGAAATTCTGAAACTTAGCTCGATCCCCTAAAAACAAATCTGGCATGGGGATCCTAGGTTCCACAACAGGCAACCCAGCAAGATAGATAGCAATACTCCGAACCTCAGTGGCAAGCTGATCCACACGGCCAGACAACTGTGCAAACTCCATTGGGAGAAAAGATCCTCCCCAGCACCCAGAGATACAGAGGGAAAAAAAAAAAAATGCAACAAACAGAAAAATATCTCTGACAACTCTGACAACCTTTTTTTTCTATCACAATATTTTTTCCCTTCTGTGAGTACCATACAATTTTCAATTTTTAGGCCGGTGATACTGTTATGTTTCGGTAGCTGAGGAGTGCAGGTAAAAAAGGCAATACACCAGAGCAGTTGGAATCTATGGGATTGCAGTACCCTGACTAACCACCACAACTAGAGGCAGCCGTGGAGCGTTCCTACGTTGGTCCTAGACGCCTCGTCACAGCCTGAGAAACTAACTACACCTAAAGATAGAAATAGGAAAGCTATCTGCCCCGGAGCAGAACCCCAAAGATAATAGAAAGCCCCCAAACATGTAATGGCGGTTAGACAAGAGGAAATACTGACACAGAAAGAAAATAGAATGAGCAAACGCTGGGGCCCAAACTATCTAAATAGAAAAGGACAGGAAGGGTACTTACTGCAATCCCAGAAAACCCTGAAAAACACCAACTTTACTAATTTCAAAATCACCTGAGATCACACGACCTCTACCACCTAAATTAGCTCTCTGGTGTAACAAAATCAAAACAGCAGCCACTGAAAAAACTGGAAAAAGCAAAAGAACAAAACTCAGTGGCTGAACTAAACTGAGAAGGCAGAAGCCCCCGGAGGGGACCCAGAAGGCCCCCAAAGAAGTGCAGGACAAAATGCAAAAATATAGCAACAACACAAAAGAAGAAAAATTCTTATCTGGTAGCAGGAGATGCAGACACGACACAGCAGGCTACAAGGGAAACTGGAATGAAGGATTCAGACCAGAACAATTGATCACCGGCAACCCTGATGGGAAAATGACTCCCTTATACAAGACCAGTCAGTAACACCTGATTCCCAGTCCTCACAATCTTCACTAGTACCGCTTGTAACCACCAGAGGGAGCCTCTGCTCAGAACTCATCTCAAACCCATTCACAACAGTACCCCCCCTTGAGGAGGGGTCACCGAACCCTCATTTGAGCAACCAGGTCGGTCAGGATGAGTTCTATGATACGCACGGATAAGTCTCCTAGCATGGATGTCCGAAGCAAACACCCAAGAATTGTCTTCCTGACCATAACCTCTCCATTTAACCAAATACTGGAGTCTTCGTCTAGAAAAACGAGAATCCAATATTTTCTCAACCACATACTCCAGATTGCCCTCAACCAAAACAGGGTCAGGAGGCACAGTAGCAGGAACCACTGGCTCAACAAACCTCTTCAACAAGGACTTGTGGAACACGTTATGGATCTTAAATGTTCCTGGAAGAAGCAAACGAAAATAAACAGGATTAATAATCTCCATGATCTTATAAGGTCCAATGAACCTAGGCTTAAATTTAGGAGATGCTACTCTCATAGGAATATTCTTTGAGGACAACCAGACCAAGTCCCCCACTTTAAACCGAGGACCATCAGTCCTATGCCGCTTAGCAAACCGCTGGGCCTTCTCCTGAGAGAGGGACAACCTCTCCACCACCTGGTCCCAAATCTGTTGCATACGCTCAACAACAGAGTCAACACCTGGACAGACAGAAGCCTCCGTCTGTCCCGAAGAAAATCGAGGGTGAAAACCAGAATTACAGAAAAACGGAGACATCAAAGTGGCAGAGCTAGCCCTATTATTAAGAGCAAACTCAGCCAAAGGCAAAAAAGAGACCCAGTCATCCTGATCAGCAGACACAAAGCATCTTAGATAAGTCTCTAATGTCTGGTTTGTTCTCTCAGTTTGACCATTGGTCTGAGGATGAAATGCCGAGGAGAAAGACAATTGAACACCCAGTTTAGAACAAAAAGTCCTCCAAAATCTGGAAACAAACTGGACTCCTCTGTCAGACACAATGTTCTCAGGAATGCCGTGTAAACGAACCACGTGCTGAAGAAACAACGGCACCAATTCAGAGGAGGAAGGCAACTTAGGTAATGGCACAAGATGTATCATTTTGGAAAACCTATCACAAATTACCCAGATGGTGATCATTCTCTGAGAAACAGGAAGATCGGAAATGAAATCCATAGAGATATGGGTCCATGGTCTCTTGGGCACAGGCAATGGCATCAACAAACCACTAGAGCGAGAGCAAGGCTTGGAGCGAGAGCAAGTCCCGCAGGACTGCACAAATTCCCTGACATCGCGAGACAAGGTAGGCCACCAAAAGGACCGACTAACCAAGTCTCTGGTACCAAAAATTCCGGGATGCCCAGCCAATGCGGAACAATGAATCTCAGACATCACACTCTTTTTCCATTGGTCCGGGACAAACAATTTTCCAACAGGGCAGCGCTCGGGCCTATCCTCCTGACACCCCTCCAGAGCAAGTCTCAAATTGGGCGAGATGGCGGAAAGAACTACACCCTCTTTCAAAATAACAGAAGGATCAGATAACTCAGGAGAGTCCGCAAGGAAACTCGAGAGGGCATCCGCCTTAACATTCTTAGTGCCAGGAAGAAAGGAAACCACAAAATTAAAACGTGTGAAAAACAAGGCCCACCTGGCCTGTCTAGGATTGAGTCGCTTGGCAGATTCCAGATAGACCAGATTCTTATGGTCCGTAAGGACCACCACCTGATGTTTGGCTCCCTCCAGCCAATGTCTCCACTCTTTAAAAGCCCACTTCATGGCCAATAACTCCCGATTACCCACGTCATAATTACGTTCAGTAGGAGAAAATTTTCGAGAGAAAAAGGCACAAGGGTTACTTTTAGAGGTCTCTGGATCTTTTTGGGACAAAACGGCACCTGCCCCAATTTCAGAGGCATCAACCTCCACCTGAAATGGCAGAGAAACATCAGGCTGCCGTAGAACAGGAGCAGAAGTGAATCTCTGCTTAAGTTCCTGAAATGCAGAGACTGCCTCAGGAGGCCAATTCACCACATCAGAACCCTTTCTGGTCAAATCAGTTAATGGTTTAACAATAACCGAGAAATTACCAATAAATTTACGATAAAAATTGGCAAAACCCAAAAATCTCTGAAGAGCCTTTAATGAAGTAGGTTGGACCCAATCACAGATGGCCTGAACCTTGACCGGGTCCATTTCAATAACAGATGGGGACAAAATGAATCCCAGAAATGAGATCTTCTGTACGCCAAAAAGACACTTTGATCCCTTCACATACAGAGCATTATCCCTCAAAATCTGGAACACAGTCCGAACATGTTTCACATGAGAGTCCCAGTCATTAGAAAAAATCAAGATATCATCCAAATAAACAATCAGAAATTTGTCCACAAAATCCCTGAAAATGTCATTCATGAAGGACTGGAAGACGGAAGGGGCATTAGTGAGCCCAAAGGGCATCACTAGGTACTCAAAATGCCCTTCAGGGGTATTGAATGCCGTCTTCCATTCATCCCCGTGCTTAATGCGAATAAGGTTATACGCCCCCCTGAGGTCAAGCTTGGTAAACCAAGTAGCGTTTTTCACCCTGGAAAACAGGTCAGAAATCAAGGGTAACGGGTATTGATATTTCACAGTAATATTGTTCAAGAGACGATAATCAATACACGGCCTTAATGAACCATCTTTTTTGGCCACAAAGAAAAAACCGGCACCTAAGGGTGAAGAGGATGGTCTGATATGACCCTTCTCCAATGATTCCTTGATATAAGACCGCATAGCGTCATGTTCAGGTACAGACAAGTTAAAAAGGCGACCTTTAGGGAATTTACTACCCGGCACTAATTCAATAGCGCAGTCATAGCTCCTATGGGGAGGTAAGGATGCAGATTTACTTTCGCTAAACACATCAGAAAAATCAAACAAAAAGTCAGGAACATCCTGAGCTTGGGGGGAGGCAGAAAAAACAGGAGTGTTGGTATTAACACATTGGCAGCCCCAACTGGTTACAGACACAGATTTCCAATCCAAAACAGGATTATGAGACTGTAACCAAGGGAAACCCAGCACGATAATGTCATGCAGATTATATAGAACCAAAAATTTGCAGCACTCCTGGTGATCAGGTTCAACCCTCATTATCACCTGAGTAGAAAACTGGGGTTTATTCTCAGCCAAAGGGGTAGAATCGATCCCCAGTAGGGGAATAGACTTCTGTAGGGGTATTAAGGGAAACCCACAACGTTTAGCAAAATCATAATCCATCAGGTTAATAGCTGCTCCAGAATCAACAACAGCCTGAGCAGAAAATGAGGACAGAGAGCATATCAGAGTGACAGTTAACAAAAACTTAGTCTGAACACTACCCAAGACAACTGAGCGAGCAAAACGTCTTCCCCGCTTAGGGCAGACAGAAATAGCATGAGAGACATCACCACAGTAGAAACATAACCCATTGCGCTTTCGAAACTCATGACGCTGTGCCCCAGACACCACTCCATCACACTGCATGGGCTCAGAAGCTGGCTCACAAGGCAACACCACTCCACGCATACTTCTCCGCTCACGCAAACGTCTGTCAATTTGAATCGCTAATGACATAGAATCATTGAGACCAGAGAGGACAGGGAATCCCACCATAACATCCTTTACATTATCCGACAGACCCTTCCGGAAAAGGGCCGCCAAAGCGTCGTCATTCCATTTGGTCAGGACTGCCCACCTACGGAATCTCTGACAGTATAACTCAGCGTCATCAAGCCCCTGATTTAATGCCAACAAGGCTTTTTCAGCTTGATCAGTGACATTAGGCTCATCGTACAATAACCCCAAAGCCTGAAAAAACGCATCAACATCACTCAAAACAGGATCCCCAGGTATCAGGGAAAAAGCCCAATCCTGAGGATCGCCGCGCAGGAGAGAGATGATAATTTGAACCTGCTGCGCTGCGTTTCCTGAGGACTTAGATTTTAAGGCAAAAAACAATTTACAATTATTTTTGAAATTCTGAAACTTAGCTCGATCCCCTAAAAACAAATCTGGCATGGGGATCCTAGGTTCCACAACAGGCAACCCAGCAAGATAGATAGCAATACTCCGAACCTCAGTGGCAAGCTGATCCACACGGCCAGACAACTGTGCAAACTCCATTGGGAGAAAAGATCCTCCCCAGCACCCAGAGATACAGAGGGAAAAAAAAAAAAAATGCAACAAACAGAAAAATATCTCTGACAACTCTGACAACCTTTTTTTTCTATCACAATATTTTTTCCCTTCTGTGAGTACCATACAATTTTCAATTTTTAGGCCGGTGATACTGTTATGTTTCGGTAGCTGAGGAGTGCAGGTAAAAAAGGCAATACACCAGAGCAGTTGGAATCTATGGGATTGCAGTACCCTGACTAACCACCACAACTAGAGGCAGCCGTGGAGCGTTCCTACGTTGGTCCTAGACGCCTCGTCACAGCCTGAGAAACTAACTACACCTAAAGATAGAAATAGGAAAGCTATCTGCCCCGGAGCAGAACCCCAAAGATAATAGAAAGCCCCCAAACATGTAATGGCGGTTAGACAAGAGGAAATACTGACACAGAAAGAAAATAGAATGAGCAAACGCTGGGGCCCAAACTATCTAAATAGAAAAGGACAGGAAGGGTACTTACTGCAATCCCAGAAAACCCTGAAAAACACCAACTCTACTAATTTCAAAATCACCTGAGATCACACGACCTCTACCACCTAAATTAGCTCTCTGGTGTAACAAAATCAAAACAGCAGCCACTGAAAAAACTGGAAAAAGCAAAAGAACAAAACTCAGTGGCTGAACTAAACTGAGAAGGCAGAAGCCCCCGGAGGGGACCCAGAAGGCCCCCAAAGAAGTGCAGGACAAAATGCAAAAATATAGCAACAACACAAAAGAAGAAAAAATTCTTATCTGGTAGCAGGAGATGCAGACACGACACAGCAGGCTACAAGGGAAACTGGAATGAAGGATTCAGACCAGAACAATTGATCACCGGCAACCCTGATGGGAAAATGACTCCCTTATATAAGACCAGTCAGTAACACCTGATTCCCAGTCCTCACAATCTTCACTAGTACCGCTTGTAACCACCAGAGGGAGCCTCTGCTCAGAACTCATCTCAAACCCATTCACAACACCGCGGCCTATCTGGACGATATTGTGGTGTACAGTACAGACTGGGAAAGTCACTTAGCCAAGGTACAGGCGGTGATTGATTCTCTGCGACAAGCAGGGCTAACTGCCAACCCAAAGAAGTGTTCCATAGGGTTGGAGGAAGCTCGGTACCTGGGGTATGTGATTGGGAGAGGAGTTATCAAACCTCAAATAAACAAAGTGGAGGCAATCCAAAACTGTCCCCGTCCCCTCACCACAAAACAAGTGAAACGGTTTTTGGAGTTAGTGGGATATTACCGGCGGTTTATTCCCAATTTTGCAACCCTGTCGGCGCCGTTAACTGACTGCCTGAAAGGGAGGAAGTCAGTAATGGTGCGCTCGAATGATCAGATTGAAGAAGCGTTTGTAAAACTAAAAGGGGCACTGTGTGGGTCACCAGTTCTGATCACACCCGACTTCAAAAGAGAATTTATTGTCCAGACTGATGCGTCAGAGGTAGGTCTGGGTGCCGTGCTGTCTCAGGAGGTTAACGGGGAGGAGCATCCCATTAGTTTCCTGAGTCGAAAGCTTACTCCAGCTGAAACCAGATACAGCATTGTAGAGAGAGAGTGCCTGGCCATCAAATGGGCACTGGAGTCATTGCGCTACTATCTGTTGGGGAGAACGTTTCGGTTGGTAACTGATCATTCCCTCTGACTTGGATGAGTCAAGCCAAAGAGAGAAATGCACGAGTCACCAGGTGGTTTCTGTCCCTGCAAAATTTCAAATTTTCAGTAGAACATCGGGCAGGCAAATTACAGGGGAACGCAGACGCACTGTCCAGAGTTCACTGTATGTCATGTGTCCACCCTCCTAAGGTTGAACAAAGGGGGGAGGTATGTGGTACACCAAAGGGGATCTTGCTGGATGGGAGATATATTTCTTCTAGCAGACTGAAGTTTGCTCAGGATTTTTCATGATCACAAGGACCTGTGATGAGGTCATAGTCACGTGATCAGGTCAGCTGATGTATACCTCACATGAGGGTGTGGACTAGGCCTATTTAACAGGAAGCTGTGGGGGTATGTGGTGTGGAAGGAAGGAGTTTGGCTGGAGTCAGCCTGGAAGCTTGTTTTTGTTACAGTGTGTCAGTGTGCACCAGGAAGCGAGTACCAGACCACCCGGAATGGCACCTGGCGGTCTCTGCTGTCCTGCAGCCGCTTAGTTAAGCCTGTCCCAAGCAAGGGTGAGTCTGGGACCAGTGGTTCTCCAAACTGGAGTGATTTATGTTCTGTTTTGATTTTGTTATCTGGACTTTTTGTTGAACCCGTTATTAAAACCACTGAACTTTGAACTAAAAGCCTGTGTGTATGCCTCATTACAGCGGCCCGGCCCCTGCCTACCAGAGCGGATCCCTACAAGGGGTAAAGCAACATTCTCTATAAATATTACACCATTTATCACATGGAGATAAGTCTATTGAAACGAGTGATCATTTAGATGCACACACAAACCAGCAGCTACATCTTCTGCTAACCTGAAGGTTCCAGCTTCTTGCAGCGCATCCAGATTTGCAGCCTCTCGTATGACCCAATCTTCAGCATGATACACCTCTTTTTCCGAACTCTTCAACATGTTGTGTAGACGAACTTTCAGATATTTTAAAAAGGAGTCTGCAAAAGGGAAGGCAGCAGAAATAAAGTGGGTACTTACGCATCGAACAAATATTTTTTTAATTAAACTTACTGAGCATTAAGCTTTGTGAAAGAAAGGTACCCTACCTTTCAGATAATTCTCTGTGCTCAGCAGGTTTATCAGGATTTCAATCCTTCTGGTGCTGCGGCTGACAATATTCTCCTCATCTCTTAACAAGCCAATGGCATTCTGGACACAACTCCTGATGACAATAGTGGTATCCAGCATCTGCAAAACGTGAAAAGTAAGTTAAAGCTGGATTTACACTGGCCATTTCCTGATGTTAACACTTTTACTGCCTGATTATCTCTACTTCTTAAGCTGAGCTCACACATCCGTGGGTTTTAACAGACATTATGCCAGTAAAACACAGATAACCTCTGTGTGCCAGACATTTGCAAGTTTAATCCCTGAATCGAACCCAAATTGGATATGTCTTCATTTGTTTTGCAGACCAATGAACCAAAAACAGAAAATTGTCCTTCATGAAAAGACCCACAGACTATAAAAAAAAAAAAAAAAAAATAGAAACCACATACACAAAAATCTGGTGTATGGATGGGGCCTTAGGATTTTTAAAGTTTGTCATTACTTGTTTTTAACATAAAGTACATAAAAAAAGAAAAAAATATATATATATTCTTACATTCTCAAAAGTGGCTGGTGACATATCTGTCTTCTTTTCATGGTCTTCTTCAATTCCATTTACTTCTTGATCTATTTCCATTAAGTTGTTATCCTGTAGTTGATGATCCCTTGCTGATGCTGTTGTTTCAGATGCTGAAAAAGAAAATGCATTAGGTTTAAAAAGTTTGTGGTTACTAGTATAGCTGGTCTTAAGCGGTACAGTTTCTCCATATGAAAACTGTCAAGTAGGAGTAATAGGTCATGAGCCATGCAATGCTCCCCTGTGAATTTAAATATACAAATAGCCTCATCACAGAGAAAGAGGACAGGAACTCTAGTGTCACTTATTGGAAGTAGCAATCCAAAAAAGTCAATATTGACCGTATAATGAGCAATTCCACATGACTTTGGATAAGAAGCCAACCCAAACACTCCATTTGCAGACTATCACACAAGTGACTCGTGAGGTTAGTTGGCACCGTCCACGTCCCTGTGGTCACCGTTCTGCTCCTCCCAGAGTCAGGCCGTCTCACTGAGCCACCTCTCCCCAGCACTGCTGCATCCTTCTATTGCTGGAGAGTCTCCACCTGTCAATAGGGAGATGTGGACAGACTGCAGGAATTTAACCCGCTGGTCTTGCAGGGTTTTGCTTACCTGATCTATCCCATGCCAGCAGGGAATATGTTAAACAGCTCCTCCTTCCACATCCTGCCCGAACTTAGGTTTCTAGCTGCAATTCCTCCCTAGTACCCTGTCTAGGTGCATTATGGTTTTGTCTATCCTGCTACGGACCCGGCATGTTTGCATGTTTTGCGTCAACCCGGCTTCATATTTTGATCCTGTGCTGCCCGCCCCGACCTCGGACTGTCTGACCACGTCTCTGCCCTCTGTGCTTCATGTTGTGCCTCTGACCCTTTGGTTAGCTGCTGCAGGTCCGGGGATTGCCCTGGAGTGGCACCTGGTGACTACACCAAAGCCCCAAGTTTCCACACCATCAGAGGCTCTAGTGAAGACCAGTGGTAGTCACTTAGCTACGCCGATCCAGGGTAAGCCCAACCACTGGCGCATTAGGTCCACACAAACCACCATCACATAGACACGTATTTCAGGGAGTTTGCTCCTTATCAGTGCAAAGCAGAAGGTCTGATTTGGCAGTGTGAGAGGCCTCTGACAGTGTGTAAAGGCTGGGTCTCACATAGCGATACACCAGCGATCCCGACAACGATATGCACTTGTCAGGATCGCTGGTGTATCGCTACATTATCGCTGCTGAGCTGCCAAACAGGCAGCTCAGGGCAGCGATCAGCACAGCGACCACTGCGGGTAACATCGCTTAGTTACCCGCAGTGTACGTTGGATACCAGCGCCCTGATGCAGGGAGCTGGTATCCAAGGTACACAGCGGATTTCCAAGCGCTGCGCGGTGCCTGGAAACCCGCTGTGTACCTTGGTTACCAGCTCCCTGCTTCAGGGAGCTGGTATCCAAGGTACACAGCGGGTTTCTAGGCACAGCCCCACGCCTGGAAACCCGCTGTGTACCTTGGTTACCAGCGGATCGCTGGTCTCCCGCCTGTCACACGCAGCGATGCGTGCCTGTCAGCGGGAGGACCAGCGATCAAAAAAATGTCCTGACATTTCAGCGACGATCAGCGATACCCGGCAGGGGGGCTGATCGTCGCTGAATGTCACACACAGCGATATCGCTGGTGAGCTCGGTGCTGCGTCACAAAACTAGTGACTCAGCACCGATCTCGGTAGCGATATCGCTATGTGAGACGGGCCCTTAAGGGGTAATGTTTCTCCTTGTGAAGAGCAGCAAGAACACAGCCTTAGATAAAAGCCTTCCAAAACCTCTGATATGTCTTCCTAGTGGCAGCTTCCTACTGACAAAGCAGCTGATAATGGGAGGTTTCGTAATTTGCAACTGTACAATTATCTGTTGGCAGTGGCTCATGCATGAGTGCCTAATCCACCATTAATTATTCACTTCTTATTCATGTTTATGGATTTTTTTAATATTTTAAGTAGACATGGTTACACATACCTGCACAGAACAGCTTGCTAATGGTGAACTTTAGAAGTGCTGTTACATCTGTGATCATATCTTTAGATTTCCGCAAATCATCAATATGTACAGATTGCCATAAACCTAACAGAGAAAGATAATTACGTGATTAAGGTTGGAATACAATAGATCTTGAATGAAAAGGAGTAATACAGTCAAATAACATTGGATTTTTGTACTAACTTTAAAATTCCTTTCTTGTTGAATACATTGGTAGACACAGGACTATGTGTATACACCTCATCACTAGGAGTCTTTACACTAGATAAAAAAAAGTATTGGTTCCAACTGGTGGGTTATACCCCCTCTCCTCAGACACTAAGTGGCTCAGTTTAGTGTAAAAAAAAACAACCAGGAACCAACCTGACCCAATAACGTGAGGAAAACCATTCCCTTCTCAACCAGACTTAACCCAGACAAAAAAAAATATGAATCAGCTTAGATCTGAGTCCTCAAAGTATTCAATGGGAAAGGGTCTTTATAGAAAGTACAAAAATCCAATTTTCTAGTTACCGTAATAATATTGGGAGACACAGGACCGTTTGAAGTTGTACAACAGTTCCAGAAGGCGAGCAATGCCAAAAAACTAACCATGCGAACTAGCTAGCAAAAAGCACCTTATGACCCACAAAAGGCTTGGCAGAGTATATGACAAGGACTTGAAGAACTTGGTAAAGGTGCAAATCAAGGCTCCGGTGTCAGCTTTGCAGACATGGAGCATGGAAACCAGATGCCTGATCGCCCTTGTGGGATGGGCAGAATGTGAATGGAAGCAGCTCAACCCGCAAATGAAGATCAATCCACCAGAACAAATGTTATTTTGGGAAATTGGCAGAACAATACTGGCTCTCCATGGATCACTAAAGGAAAATCGACATGCTGAGCTATCACCAATGGGAAAATCCTAATCAAAGAAGTGCTGGAAACATCCTTTAAATCAGAGAGAGATGAGCTCAAGTAGGAAGAACAAAGACTTCACTGATGTCTAAGGAAATAAGATGGCAGAGAAATAGTCTATCCTAATGGAGAATAAGGAAGGCAAAAACTGCTGGGGAGAACAGCTGTACGTAGAGATCTTGCGGACAGCGGTTATGGTCACTAGAAGGTGACCCTCTTTAAAGGAAGTCTCTGAAAACAAAAACCACAAAGCAATTAAAAAGGAGAATCTTAAGTGCAAGTAGAACAGAGTGAGAAGCCAAGGTTACATAAGACCTTGGTAAAATGATCCTCAAGGGTTATCCTCTGAGGCCTGCTTGCAAATGGTCAACAATGCTGAAAGATGGTGTAAAGGTCAGAAAATCTATGTGAAAAGAGAGATGAGGTCCTAGCCTTATAACTAGGCTGGAAAACAAGTTCCTAACAGTAAAACATTCTTAAGAGATTAAATCTTGGATGCTCTTACCAACAACCAGAGAGAATCCTTAAACTAAGGCTTATGGGCCTAAAGCATATTTAGGCTGCATAAGTTCCTTGGATTTCAGATACTCAGTCTCCACAGCCACGCTGGAAAAAGGAGAATAGATAAGGAGGTGAGGAATAGTGTACCTCAAAAAAAGTGTTGGAAAGAAAAGCAAGAGGATAAGAAGAAGTGACTGGCACAACAGGGTGAGATTAGTCCAAAGCTCAAAGGAGGGGAGAGAAGGGAAGAAAAGGGATCTTCCTATGAGATGACTAGACTGGGCACTTTGAATGTCCAGAGACCTGGTGGATAGGCTGGCATTAAAACAAAACGTAGGACAAAAATGTAGTGAGATTTCCAGAGGAAGAGACCACTTTCCTGGATATAGCAGTACTCGGATGAAACAATATGCAGCCTAAATGTGCAACCTGGCGATGCAGACAGTGAAAATACTGTACCCTGAGGATCTCAACTGGCTACAAAGTCGTGAGAAGGTTCCCCTAGTAATTTCATCGAAGTATGGGTAAACTACTGCCATCAAGTAGGACCTAAGCTGGGTGACCAGGTGATAGAGGGGAACCAGAGGGAGATATGTGCAAAAAAAAAGAGACTCCCAGTTATGAGAGAACAATCTGGAGGTGAAACTGTACCTGGGATCAGAGACTCAGAGATATATTTGGAAAACTATCATCTCCAACCTGAGAAGTGGAAGTCCGACATGAGTAAAAATCACCAGAAAAATGGCAGAGATGCTTACCTGTCAAGGCCCCCAAACAAATGCACTATCAGGGTGCAGTGGGCCCGATTAAAGATGGCAGCAACACAGGTGCAGTAATACCGATGAAACAACCA
Source organism: Oophaga sylvatica (assembly GCA_033576555.1). Taxonomy (NCBI): domain Eukaryota; kingdom Metazoa; phylum Chordata; class Amphibia; order Anura; family Dendrobatidae; genus Oophaga; species Oophaga sylvatica. The sequence continues at coordinate 26,981,684 of JARQOD010000004.1, forward strand.
CTCTCAACCTACCAATCCATGGAGGGGGTGGTTGTTTGGTATATTAGTGCACAAAAGATAATAATCTGTATGTGGCGTTATTCACAAATAGGAGATGCAGAGCATCTGGCTTACAGCCTATTAGAAACGCCCATAGTATTAGATCCGGCGGGCTGCCCAGTGCTAACCAAAATGCATCCAGTGTGAACAGAGGCCACAGTTTACAGAGCCATCTGGGCCCAACTGCACCCTGAAAAATAAATAAAGTGCAAAAAACACATATCAATATATGTGAGGTATTAGTTGATATTATGGCCAAAATATGGAAGCTCGCAACCCATGTCAAGGGTCCCCAAGTTTGCGGTCCCATCACTAAACATCAAAAACAAAGCTCACCAACACAAAAAGAGGACTTAGAAATCCTCCAAAAAATTTTCAAACAACACCAGAAAAAAGGCGGAGACGCTTCCCTGCCAAGGCCTCCATTTGTTTGGAGGCCTTGGCAGGTAAGCATCGCTGCCTTTTTTCTGGGGAAAGATGAGTCATGGGAGGAGGCCATGCCTCAGGGACACATTTAAAGTATGGGGACCTACTTTTAAAACTATGTATTTCAGCGTTGCAGGGGCCCAGAAAAAAAAAAGAGCCACCTTCACAGACTGCTGCCTTAGTGCTGCTGAAGGTGGTTATTTTACTTAAAAACGCCCGGGGAGGTGGTGGGGGGGTGGTGACAATTTCCCTTTAAGGGTCCACCAAAATAAAAGAAAACGAAAGATAAATGTAGAATAATATCGAGCAATGAAAAACTCCGGAAAGGCCAGGATTGGTGTTTACTCTGCAGTACCAAGGAAACATATTACACTTTTTGTCTAATTTCTTCCTAGGTGATCACTTCTAAATGCTCGCTTATTACAGAAAGTTTTCTTGGAAACAGGGTCCAAGAACAGAACAGTGGGTAGCAATCTCTATAGCAGTTTCACTGTCTGCCTGGTGTGAGGACTCACTACAGAGAAATTTGGAGGCGGGTTATCACAGAGTGGCGAAATCTAGAAGGTCTCATTGAGGGGCTGCAGAAGTCAAACTATTATCCACTTGGTCATTGATCGATTCTGCATCAAGTTGAAGCAGAAAGTCCCTGGTGACAATCCTCCTCCACCCCAATGAATGGGCTTTCCTTCTATTGATGCCAACAGCAATGAATTGTTGATATTCTCCACTAAAAAGGAGAAAATCCCTGAGCCACATACCCTCCTTCAAAAGGTCTAAGACCTTCTTTCCCTCTTCAAAATGAATCGGTTCCTCAGTGGTCCATTACAGCCACCACCTTAACTTTAATTTGTGTCTTTCTTGACACCTACAGCCTAGATAAGTCATTTGATTCAGTTGGTCTTTTCGCAAGGAGCAAGGACCTATTTTAGCATGGAGGATGTCCCTCACTGCCCAAATGTGTGTCCAACGCCAGCTTGGAATTGTGGTCAAATTTAAGAGAATTAGAGGTGTGCCCCCCCAGAATTTGGACCAAGCAGGAAGAATACATTCGCGGCCCTCGCCCTGTTGAGAGGGATAAAGTCACAGGTTCCAAATCCTTTGTTGGATTCAAACACAGACACAAATACTGCAAGGAAACAGTGTTAACAACTAAGCGCCTATGCAGTTCAGGAATTTAAAAAAAAGGGCAATCTGTGATGGCCTGCACTCCAGAGACTTACCCCAGTTTGAGAAAGTCTTGTGAATGTGGATTATGAACAATACCTATTTAAAGAGGCATGATTCAAGAGAAGTGGAGATATCCAGAAATTTCTGGTGGTTGCTCTGTGATAGTGGTGTGTGATTTTTGGTGAAAATCTTTTCCTTTGCCTGGCTCTTAATCTTCTTGCCTGTGTGGGTTCTCTGTGACAGAGCTTATGTTTTAGCTGTCAGTCTATTCTGTGTTAACTCTTTCACTTCCAAACCTTTTTCCCTGGGTGGGGGAGGGGATCAGATTAGTTTGGTACAGGAGAATTGCAAGGTACAAGACCCAAGCATCCCCAACATCAGGGGTAATCTTGGGGACAGGGAGAGTCCAGGATCCCTTTAGCTTGAGGGACTAAACTAGTTCCCACAGTCTTTGCTACCCTACAGTCATATTATGACATAACACCCCTGAATATAGTGTATTTAAAAAAAATTAAGCCAATTTACAGAGATTTTCCAGGTACGAAACCACTAGACGGAAGAAATAAGAGGCAGTTGTCCAACCACAAAGTGTGGATCCTATTCTGAATAATAGGACCTGTGCACAAAAATAGCTTGATGTCAGATGATGACTTGGCAACTGTAATGAATGACTGTGTGGATCTGGGTCACTCCATGACTGATGTCAACAACATACAGTTTTGCCCCATGTCTTACCTCCTCGGAAGCCCACATACGATGTTCCACCTTTGATTCTCGGAAGCTTGGTTATAAAGTAGACAAAGACACATTTATCATTGAGATTTAACTTGTTTATTTCGTTCACAGCAGAGTACCTGAGGGCAAGGAATCATAAAAAGATTGTGAACAAATCGTGTCATCTAACATGATGAATTGTTTGCTTAAAAAGAGTTGTCTCTGACTTTTTTTTCCCCAGAAACTGTTATATATACATATATACCGTGCTTAGCATAAATCACTTAAAAGAGTTTAATCAATATCTCACGGATGACAAGAACAATTTCCAAAATTTTGACAACACCGAGTTTCACAGAACATTTTTTTTTCAAAATCTTTAGTTGTACTCATTAATTGATGCAAAACGAAACACCTCACATTAAGGCTACCCTCACATGGCCATAGATTCTCTCAATCGAGAAAAATCAGGCTGATCATGCTAATGACACTCGGATCAAAAAAATGCCAGAGATGAGCAGAGTATCGGCTTAGTGCAATCGATTCTATTACATGCTAGTGTAGGCCGATGATTTCCTTGCATCCATAGACTTGTATGGATGTGCATGGTCTATTATCAGATGCACTCGCAGCATACTACAATTGTTTACTCATGCCGAATCAGCATGGGAAAAAAGCACTGGTTGGAACTGCCCCATAGTATAACATTGAGCAGCATGCAATCAGACAAAACATCTGACAGCATTCGGCCATGTTATACACTTGTGTGAACCGAGCTCTAAAAACTACATTTAGCATTTTGTATGACCTCCATGATTTTTAAGGACAGCACTAAGTCTTCTATGCATAGAATTAACAAGTTGGCAACATATTCCAACATCTATCATCGGGTGGGTGTCAGCTCCACTTGATGCTTTTAAAGGCAGATGATGGCTGAATAACATAGCCATCATCTGCTAGCAATAATGCAGGCTCAGATTCCATACACAAGCACAGAAATATTTTTGGAGGACCTAAAAAAAATCTAATATGCTGGACTAATGAAATAAATATAAAAAAAAGCTAACAAAGGGCAGTGGGGTGTAAAAATCCCTATACAGAAGCACCAGGATGTTTTACAACATCTTTATTATTGGAGACAAGTATTTTATCAACTTACTTCGCTGATGCCACAAGATTTGCTCCCTGAGAACCTTCTTCAAAATCAGTTTGGATAATCAGTATAACATTGCCGCATGAAGACTCTAGAAAAGTCCTACATTGAAGAAAACATATAGTAGTAAGTGCACCAAAATCAAAAAGAGACAACCCTTTCAGTGCCATAAGTAGCACATCCTAATATATCACAGCTTTTTATGGTGACCTCTCCCCTTCCTTAGAATTGCTTTAAAAGGATACCACCTGTTCCCTCTCCCCACAACCTGACTAACCAGACACATTTTCATGTGTTAGGCTAAAGGAAACTGACCAAATATCCACAAGAATATCAAAAGAATATACGTATAAAAATGAAAAACCTTCCATTACGCAGAGCAGTTGACTAGGAGGCACGAGATAACTAGTCCTGTAGTGATAATCTCCTGCTGTTAAAATACTGACTTTATTGAAACACCAACATACAGCCTAGTAAGTGACATATCACTGTAATCTCGGTCTCTGTCCTTACATCATGCTGCTCTCAGATTTCATAGTGAAAACTTGCTGACCGATTACCTTTAAAGCAGCTGAGCAAGTCTGAGATTAAGCAAAATATTGAGCTCTTAGTAACACAAAGGGCAAATTACCAAGTTATGTCACAACTTACCGAATTTTTTTCAAGAATGAGAATTCGGTGTCAAACTGTTGAAGGGATAAAATTTCAATGTTGCGGATATCTTTTTGCAACTCCGCTTCTAAAATCTTTTTGTCAGCAGAGGTAAGAAGGCGCGAAAATGTTGTGATCTAAAACAGAAAGAGTTACAGTTTGAATCATATCTTAATTATGTTTAAAGGAGTTGTCTACTACATGGACAAGCACTTTTCATTCCCTACATTTGGCTCCATTAAAATAAAAAAGTTTATACTCACCTCTGGTGCCAGCGCCATTTTAGCAATGTTGGTACTCGCGTTCCTAGGGATTTGCGAGGTGGTAATGACACGCGAGCTCTGCACCCAACCACCGCTGGTGTCACTGTCCCAGCCTTCAGACGTGTAAGTAACTAACACGAAGTGACCGGCCAGCCGCAGCTCTCGCTTCCTTTTAATTACGTATACATCTGAAGGCTGGGACAGTAAAACCAGCGCTGACTGGGAGCTGGACTCCCAGGTCATAACCTCAGGTAAGCCCTGGGAACGCGAGTGCCAGCACTGCTGAAATGGTGCCGGTGAAGGAGGTGAATATAAGTGTTTTTATATCATCAGGGCCAAACACTCAAATTGAGAAGGGGTTAGGCCTCTTTCACATATCCGTTGTGCACCTGACGGCGCCCTCCGGCATTTTTTTGTCCAACCGCATCCGGCAAAATGTGATGCCGGATGCGTTTTTTTTTTGCATTGACTTTCATTAGCGCCGGATGGCACCGCATGTCAGTGCGTTGTATGCGTTTTTGTCCGGATCCGGCGGAAATGTACATTCCGGCGGCCGGACACAACGCAGCATGTAACGTTTTTATTTTTTGCCGGTGCTGCCTGATGTGCCTGAAGCGGCGCATCAGGCAGCCGCGGCAAAATGCCGGGGGCGCCGTCAGGCGCACAACGGATATGTGAAAGAGGCCTTAGACAACACCTTTAAATGTCAGGACCAGATTTGTGAAAAGGAAAAGAATTGAAATAGAATTGAAAGTTTTCAAAAGCCAAACACTCAAATCCAGGCAATCCAAAAATAGCAAACTGATAAGGCATTGCATGCTTGCCATAATTTGGTAGTAGCTTAGTTGAAAAGCCGTTGCTACTTGTGGCCTAATCCTGAAATATTTGCAATCAATTCCACAACAACTGATCAATGAAAAGTATCTAATTGCTTAAAGTGAATCTATCAGCAGGTTTTTAGACCACGAGTAACGTCATCAAGTACCCATAATGATGATTACCTCCACACCTTTATGTTATATGTCCATGTTTCCATTGTCTTGTAATCAATCAGAAAATTCTTATGCAAAAGAGGTCACAAGTGCAGGGGGTTGGCCACATTTATAGCTCTCCAGCCTCTCTCTGTCTTTCCCTGCCCACCACCGACCTCCTTCCAGTGATTGAAAGGTCACTTCTCTGTATCCTGCTCCTCCGACCGACATCTCACACGAGTGGCTTCATTCTCAGGAGGCTGTGCAATAACGTCCTGATGACGTTGGGCAAGCCAGACTACCCATCTGTACATGTGCTGAGCCAGAGAATGACAGCCCCTGCGAGACATCTCAGGTGGGAGGTGCAGGTCATGGAGACGGATATCTTGCACAACACCCAGTCATTCCTGGAAGCGGTGCATGTACACATGGATAGTCTCACTTTCATAATGTCATCAGGATATTACTGTGCAAGAGCTGGCCCTGGGAATGTTGGCACCTGCGTGATATGTTGGTTGGAGGATGAGGTCACGGGGAAATGTGACCTGTCAATCGCTGGCACGAGAAAGGCGGAGAGCGGCAAAAGAACACCAAGTCACTGAACTTGCGAGCTCGTTTGCATAAGAATCTACAGACAGATTACACGGAGACGCAAACTTATAATAGAAAGGTAATGTGATGATGTTACTTTAGGATATAAAAACCTGCTGACAAGTTCCCTTTAAAAAGTTATTTCCATCATTAAAAGCTGTAATCTTTTCAAAAGATAGATAACTCGTAGATCAGCGGGGCTCCAAATACTAGGACACCTACTGATCCCAAGAATGGGACTCTGAAATGCCCCATTTGTTCTCTAGAGGTTATTGGCCATCTCCGGTAGTTTCACAGAGTTAGTTGACCAGAAGCTCCTACAGTATAAGCAGCCACTACTCCATTCTGGGCCCCTTTCTCAAAATCGGTGAGAGTCCCAACTGTCAAACCTCTAGCCATCGACAAGTTATCACCCATCGTTTTATTGGTGGGAATAAATCTTGTTAATTACAACATAGTAAGCGGACAATGCTATTTAAAACAAAACGGTAAACTAATAAAGAAAAAAATAACAGATTACCTCAGTGAAAATGGCGTGATTGTCGTAGAAAGAAGTTATGTTTGAAGAAAGGAAGTCTAATATAGAGCCGTGATGTTGTTTCTTGAAGTACTCGTTAGTTAATTCTTGGTTGCCTGACCTTAGGACAGCATCCGGTGTAGCACAGTTAAGCAAAACAATTTTTGCCCTCCTCTTGACATTTTTCATATCTTTGGGATCAGACTGTGCTTGATTCATATTTTCAAATACTTGAAGAACGACCGAAGCACATGTGTCTGAGTGATAGCCAATAAAAACATCAGACGGGCTGTATTTATGATCTTTTACCATGAGGTGGGCTACGTTGGCACTGGTGAATTCTTTTACCCAAGCCTCAAGCTCTTGAACAATGGCTTTTTGTTCTTTTTTCAAATACGTGCTTATGTCCAGATAATGTTTTTCCAGCCTGTTGATCAGTGGAATTGGAAAGTCTTTGTACACAACATCTTTTTCTTCGATGACTATCAGTCTGAATTTTGGATGAACTCTGCACTTTACACGATGGGTACCGAGGCCCAAGTCTACATACTTTTGGCCAGCTAGGTAAACGTAATATTGGTTCAATGCATCGTAAAGGCTTTCATACAAATTTTGCAGATTGAGAAGAATGACCATCTGACCAGTTTCCATACAGATCTTAACACGGTTGATATTTCGGCAAATCTGAGTGTACTCTTGGTCTTTTGGGAAGCTGGAACCAAATATGATTTCAGGTGACTGGTTCTCATTAATCAATGCCTGCTGTAGTATCTGTAGTGCCGCATAATTTTTGGTCAAGATTAAGAGGTAACGAGACTCGCAGTCTTCACTATCGCTCTTAATATTTTCCATCACCAGATCTATTGTATTGTATGCTTCACCCAGATGTTTATTTTCATCTCCCATAAAAATGTCCAAAGCTTTCAAATCATCTTTCCCACTGAAATTCCGGAGGACAGCCCGAGCAATTTCATGCTCCGTCAAGCCTTTCTGAGACTGTTTGGTAAAAGCAAATACCATTTTTATCAGACTGTAAAAGTCACGTAATCCAAAAAATTCTTTTTTATGCTTATTTTGAGTCTCGCAAACTTGCTGATAAGCTTCTGCAAAGTAACTGAAATAGTTAGAGACTTTCTTAAGAATCAGTTTATCAGACGAACAGATTCCATGAGCACTTTCAATGAGTTCATCCTCGTCGGGATCACCACGAGATACAAATATTCCTCTGTTCATTTTTGCAGGATCTAGCGCCCAGTTGGAGATACCAATGAATCCAACCTTTTTGTGCGGCAATGGTTCATCATCAATGCAACCATCTTCTAGCAAGGGATGAAGCGTCTTTAAAGGCATCTTGGTAGAGTCTTCAGCAAGACCTATCTCATCAAGTACAACTACAGACACATAATCTTTTAAATTTTTCCCTTCCTGGAATCGGGCGCAGTGCTTAAATGTGCCAATTATGCCTTCTGGTGTTGAGTGAGGGCTACACTGAAAAGATACCAAGTGGATCTGTTTCAGGTCTTTATACAGATCTGTATGGGCTGCCTGACCCTGCATGGCATCGGCAACAATCGTCTTCGCAAGTGATTTCGAGCTTCCAGGTTTTCCAACAAGAAATAGTGGGATTTTAAGTTCAATGCAGATGACCATCATAAATAAGTTTTCCTTCAAAGCAAGGTTTCTTGCAATGGTGTCTCTTAAATGTACACCAGACAAAAAGAGATCTTGAATTGCAGTTATTTCATGTAAAATAGCATCTGGGTCATCATATGGGTGGTTGAAGTGTTCAGATATATCCTCTCTATATGAGTCCTTTGTTTCCAAAGATGCATGATAGCACACGCCAGCGGCTAGCACAAGCGACCAGGCTACTCTATCTTTTTTAGAAGTGGTGTTTCCTCTATCCTTTACCATGTTTTTCTGATTTGTCAGCAGCTTTTCTTGATGGCTATAGAACCACTTAAAGACCTCCACACAACGCTCAACATCTCTTAAGCTGACAAAACTGCATTCGTCCTTATTTGACCTCATGTAAGTCTGAGAGGTGGAGAGCACATCTGTTAACAACTGGACATCACTAGTCAAGAGCTTAATCTCTTTTGCTAAACGCTGAACAATTTGTTGTATATATTTCTTCTCAGTTTCATTATTCAGTTGTCCAAAGTCCCATACAAGTGGCATCATGCTGGGAGGCAAAGCATGTACGCGGTAAACGAGTTGTCTTAATGGAATGGACCCGAGTCTTTCTTTGGTCTCATCTGCGGTTACTCTGTAACCCAGACCGGCAGATTCTAAGCGTTTGATCATTTCTTCAGTGTGCTTCCGATAGGGGTTGCAGGCTGCAATTATGTGTAATCCAGAATCCTCTAGTAATGGCTCCCCATCTACAGTGAGATCACACAGCGCTTCTTTGATACTACTAATTGCCTCAGTTGTATTGGCTTCATCAAAAAACAACACAGTATCACATCCATCGTCTTTGTTAAGAATTGCAATATTCTGAGCCTCTAATATTTTTTGTGAAATCATCTCAGCTGTGGTACCTCCATGGACCTTTACAAGCTTCATATTTTCTGTATCAACAAGTCCCTTGCATAAATGGCATAAGAATTTAATTAGTCGTGTTTTTCCACAACCAGTTTCTCCCATGATGACAACAGGAATCCCACATCGAAATCTCATCTTGATGGCCAGAATCTTGAGAATGTTGTCCATTGTAAGCTCATATGTTTCATCAGGATCAAATGGCCATTCGATTCCTAGGACCATGGATAATTTATTGATTTTCTCATCTCTGGGCAGTTTGTCAAAGTCAATATTGAATGGCACTCTTTGCAGTGTCAACCCTGTATATAGCTGCATGGTCATTACATTCTGTTTAATTACAGTATTATCTTTGGGATTGATGGCATCTACACTTCCGGCATTGTTTGGTTGCAAGTGGAATCCAATGAAGGTCATGGATATGCGATCATTATTAAAGAAGATATAGGGATGTGATTCAGACTCCCACCTTTTACGCAATAAAAAGGGAGCCAGGTCTCTTTCCTTAAGTTCACGAATGTCAATGGATTGTCTTCCTGGACTTTGATCTGCAATCTCCAACGATGGCGTTGCAAAATCTTTTGCCATGATTATCATAAAGTCGACCACAAAACGTTTGAATCCTAGCAATGTATCTCCAACAAACTCAACGTTACAAAAATCTGAAGATTCACAATCTTTAAGTTGGACATTTAAAAACCAGGCAAAGTTTCTGAGTTCAGACCAAGAAGGATCGATAATTCCGCAATACATAAGGAATATCTGGAGACATGTTGCTGGATTCCCCTCCACACTGTCATTAGCGTAAGAAAATGTATCAAGATTCTGCCCCTCTCTAAAACGTATTAAATACTGGTATGGCCTCTGGAAACATTCACTACGGAATTCCTTCACATCCATTCCTGGATCCCCGCAGTCATCTGCCACGTCTTCGGTGTATTTTCTCAGTACTTCTTTTGGTGAACAACATGATATTTTGGGAAAGTAGTCAATTAGATTGTACTGTATCACTTGATGAGCCTGCGTGCAGAAATAAATATATTAGGCAAGAAGTAAAATACAATCAAAGCAGCATTAAGACTGGAATTCCTATAAACCACTAGAAAACCCAGTCATTACAAGTGGTACAATACTAATGAAAGGAGAGAGGGATTTGACTAAACTGCAGTACCAGGCACAGCCATAACTGATAGGAGGATTAGGAATTTGAGGTCTCATCATTACGAGGGCATAAAGGCACTTAAAACAAGATAGGATCACCATGGATGTATAAGGCAGGATAAGATGTAGAGGAGCCGAGCTCAATAGGAAATCATCATAGAAGCTAAGTTGGTTTCTTCGCATCTTGTTAATTTACTCTTTATATATGGTAAATGCTGTCTGAGATCTTGCATGTTTTTGTTTTTTTATATCTTTAGATGATGACTTTTGTTTTACTCTTTTTTTCTATGAGGTCTTTTCTTATATAGTATTTTTGTATTTTTAGATCGTTAAATAATGTTTATTTCTTTATTTTTAGAGGATATATTTTGATATCTGTTATGCTTTTTAAATATCTTTAATTGATATCTTTGGATAACTTGTTTTTTTTTGTCCTTTTAAAAGTTTCAATTAAAACCTTTAAAACTCGTATGTTTTTAGCCTTTATTATCTTTAGATTATATATTTTGATATTTCTGTTTTTGCATTTTATATCTTTAGATGATACCCCTTAATAATATAGTCGTTTTTGTCTTTTTAGATCTTTAAATGATAGCTTTTGATAGTGTGTTTTTGTTTTTTACTTTTGGATAATAGCATTTGATATCCTGTATGTCGGTTTTTTTTTATATCCTTTAATACATAGTATTTTTGCCTTTTTAGATGTTATATGCTTATAACTTGTATGCTTTTATCTTTTTAGATTTGTTGGTGACATTAGTTTGTTTTTAATATGTTGCATATTTTAGTTTATTTACATTTTAAGATGATCTTTTGAAATTATGAATCTTTTTGCCTTTATATATCTTTACATGATATCTTTTATTATTTTGCCTTTGTCACTGAAGTAAACTATAACTATTCATTTACAGGTTGAGTGTTAACCTATGACATCTCTCAATCCTTTGCAAATCAGTTGTCTGATCCAAAGAAAGTAATGAAAAAGATATTGGTGCCAGTGGAGCAACTAAATGGGTGGCACAGAAAAACCTTGGCTACTGTCTTCCCAAAACATAAATAATCAAGATACCTTGCTTGTTTTTGTCCTTTTAAAACTTTCAATTAAAACTTGTATGTTTCTAGACGTCATTATCCTTCGATTATATCTTTTGATATTTTTGTCTTTTTATATTATATATATTATTTTTTCGTCTTTTTATATTGGGTATGCCTTTTTATTTTTGAAAACCTTGGCCACCTTCTTCCCAAAACATCAATACTTTGTTAGGAGATTAGGCCTGACCTACAATAGCCTGAACAGCCCATGACAACAGTGTCTCCGTTTCTATAAGAAAACTACTGTTTTTATCTAATCTCATATTTTTAGCCATAAGGTAACCAACACTTGGTAAATCAATGGGGACTTCTTACAGATTGTAACTGTTTTGTGAAAGTTGTGTTTGCAGATTCTAAAATCTCAACAATGTACAGATGACTCGGCAGGCGCTTCCATATTCTTCCTTCTGAATCCATCAGATATTGCAAGACAAAAAGCTTGAACAGGAATTCTGAAATGCCCTTGTTCACCTGCAGAATAAGAATAACACGAAAGATTATGAATTCTACAAAATACATTTCCAGATTCATTATTATTGACACGGAGTTGTGCTGTGTGCTTTTGTAGGTGACTTTAAGTGGTAGCATTAGACATGGAGGACAATGACGTTGAAGATATCTCAATTACTTACAGAAGATGTAATATCAATATGGAATATTATAGGGCAATTCTTCAGCTTTTCATCAAGAAAAGGCAGCAAGGTTTTCAAAACTTTATTTTCATCCACTTCTGGGTTGATTAGCCGGATTGTTTTAAGAACTGGTCTTTTAGTCTTGAAGTCGGACTCAAGCTTTTGGTAAAGCCTTTTCACATACAGAGATTTTCCTGGAATAAATAGAAAGTTGTCATCTAACCATTACTTATCATTTGTTTCATAGAACACAGGTATCACTAGATTTCAAATGAAAGATTTTTAATTCACAGCTGTGATACGGCATTAATAATTTTGGGAAATATATTTTGAGTTGGCTGCTAAAAGAATGGCCAATAATGGGGTGGGCTGAAAAACTGCCCAGGGTCACAGTCCCAAGGGGGACCTCTGTGATCACTATGACAGTTACATGTTCAATTTTTTCAGCATTCTCAGGGAACAGAAACAATTGACACACATGTTCAAGCCATACCATGGCAGCCATATTGCCCTGGCCTTCAAGCCACTCTGTTATAGCAGCTGACTTTACAGGCCAGAAAGACCTCTACTGCTACCCTCAGAGTGACATTAATGAATTTTAATGTTTTCTCAAGAAAAAAGGTCTTAGCGCTATTTATTATGGGGACAAAGGAGTGGGCATTGTTTTGTGGGAAGCAAAGGGATTATTTTTACCATTTTGTTGCTGGGAACAATAAGGGGTCTATAGGTAATATAATAAGGGCTTAAAATATAATCCAGATCCTACTTACCCACTCCTGCACGTTTGGATGACACAATACCAGCACCAAGTCCATTCTGAAATATGTGAGCAGCTGAAACAGCCGTTGGATGGACGGTAAAATGATTGCGTAGATAACGCTGCAGCTCTTCGAGGGGATTCTGAGGAATCATGTGCACTTTGTGCTGGCTGAAGACAGAGGGGATATAGCAATGCTCTCGATCAGAGTTACATATGATCACTAGGTAGTAGTCATCGTTACTTCGGGCCTGCAGCTGCTGGAAGAGCTGCTCGGATTTGTATGCCGTATCATAGTTCAGTTCATCTGCATAGATTAGACTGTAAATCTTCTTGCCATTGTAACCTGTTGTTAGACATCTCCGGAAAAATAAGGCAACTTCTTCAAATGAAGTCTGAGGCGTGCACAGCAAAACTTCATCATAAGACGGCAAAGGCTCTTTAACACTGTGCATATAAATTGACAGCACACAGGACAAGATCTGGGTTGAGGGACATAACACTAAATTGGGACGACCTTCATGCAAACTCGGATGGAACTTGCGCAAAACCCGTTTAGCATTTTGCTTTGCTAAAGAGTCCAAGCGTCTACCCAGAGTATCTAAATCTAAGCATCCCGGGAAAAGGGCATTCATATATGTCATAGAATGCTCCCACACCAGCCTTAGCTTCTCCAATACACTTTCACAGCTTGAAAATTTCCGTGCAAAAGTGATCCTGTTTGGGCGGTTCCCAGTAGAAGATCCAGTGAAACAGGAGTTGGTTGTGTTAATTTTTTGACACTCGGGCTTAATAAAAGACAACATTACAAGCGCCTCCTCACTGATATCTCTTCTCTGAAACTGTTCGCTCAGGAAAACCAACTGTTCTGCGGTGTAATAATTCAGGTAGTAAAGCTGTGACCTCTTCATGTTCATAAACTCCAGCCACTCTGCTAGCAGGCTCTCCATTGTTCTGCAGATATCTGGAAGGAGACTGGTAAGAGTTCCTTGTCCTTCCAAATTATCGATGCCATTGACATCAAATTTCATACAAATGCTAATTTTTGCATCATCTGAACAGTAAATTTCGGCCTTCCATGTTCTAAATAACATATTTCCAGCTAAATGAAGGTCCATAAATGATCTTCCAAGCCTCTGGACGTTGGAAAAAATCTGGTAAAGACGAGAAAATATTACAGTCATAAATGTTATACGAATTTACTGAGATCCTCGTTTTTCACATTATCTTCGGTTTTGCTCTCCTGAACTTATGAGCATGTAAGACTTCCACAATTAATGATTGCAATACATATAGAGATTGCTCGGGAAAGTTTCATCAAGATCTGAGATGAGACCGGAGAGGACGCAAAACTATGAACCTTTGAAAATACGGTACACATTATTTTAAAATGACTTTTCTTGGGAGACAGTTGCATATTTTTCTATACTTTGAACGCTAAGAAAAAAGTACACAAAACATAGGGAAGAACATGAATATTGTGTTTAATACCCTTCAATTAAGTACAGCCAAACTCATTTATTCCATCATGACCATCCCACCATCTTATATGGGTGGGGTTTCCTGATTCTGCACTCACGGTGCTTCTGGGGAAAGCAGGATTGAGCTGGTGAATTTCATTATCCTTCAGATTCCATGGAGAAAGGCCATGGCCTGGAGATTCTTGCACATTCATAACATTTGCAGGCACAGCCAAGTATATGGAGAACTCTGAAGCGACAGCTATTGGCTCAAAGGAGAATTTGTTAAAAGTTCTCTGATGTACAGTGGCTTACGAAAGTATTCAAACCCGTACTGCATTTTCCATGTTATGCTATTATTTTTTTTTGATGATTTGCATTAGTTTATGTAAAATACATGCCTACAACTGTATTTGGTTTTCTTTTAATTGTGAAGCAAACAAAAAATAGAACAAAATAACTGAAAACTTCAGTGTGCATAATTATTCACTCCCAAAAGTCAGCACTTTGTAGAGCCTCCTTTTGTGGCAATTACAGCTGTAAATTGCTTTTAATAAGTTTCTATGAGCTTTCCGCATCTGGCCACTCGGATTTTTGCCCATTCCTCAAGACAAAACTTCTCCAGCTCGTTCAAGTTAGATGGTTTCCTCTAGTGAACAGCAATCTTCAAGTCTGACCACAGATTCTCAATTTGAGTAAGATCTGGCCTTTGATTAGTCTACTCTAAAACATTTACACGTTTCCCCTCTAACCACTAAAGTGTTGCCTTAACAGTATGCTTTGAGTCATTGTCTTGTTGGAAGGTGAACCTCCATCTCAGTCTCAATTCATTGACAGACTGAAACAGGTTTTGCTCAAGAATATCCCTGTATATCGCACCATCCATCTTCCCCTTCACTTGGACCACTTTCCCTGTCCCTGCTACCGAAAAATATTCCCACAGTATGATGTTGCCACCATGTTTCACTGCGGGGATGGTATTATTACTGTAATGAGCACTTTGGCTTAGCGCCAGGCATAGCGTTTACCTTGGTGGACAAAAAGTTCAATATTGGTCTCATCTGACCACAGCACCTTCCTACATACATTTGGAGAATCTCCCACATGTCTTTTGTCAAACTCAAAACAAGCCTTACAATTTTTGTGTGTAAGTAAAGGCTTTTTTTCTGACCACTCTTCCCTAAAAGCCACCTCTATGGAATGTATGGTTTGTTGTGGTCGTATGGACAGATACTCCAGTTTCTGCTTGGGAACTTTGCAGCTCCTTCAGGGTTACCTTTGGTCTCTGTGCTGCCACTCTGATTAAAACTTTCAGCCTGGTCTCTGTGGGGGGCCGCCCACCAAAACTTTCAGCCTTTGACCGGGCTGAAAGTTTTGGTGGGCGGCTCCCTCTTGACAGGTTTGTTGTGATACCATGTTCTTTCCATTTGGTAATGGAATTAATGGTGCTCCAGGTAATCACCAGAGACTGGGTTATTTTTTTTTTATAACTCAACAATGACTTCTACTTCTCAACAACCTTCTCCCTGACTTGTTTGGAGATCTCCTTGGTCATCATGGTGTCGTTTGGTTAGTGGTACCTTTTGCTTAATGGTGTTGCCGTCTCTGTGGCCTTTCAGAAAAGGTGTATACTGACAGACCATATAACGCTTCCTTTCACTAAGCATGTGACTTATGATGGTAATTGCTTCCCCATAAAATTTTAGGGGCTTCATAGCAAAAAGGGGTGAATACATATGCACATGCCAAGTTTTATTTTATCTCATAAATTAAATTTTTGACTATGTTATTCTCACTTCACCAACTTAAACTATTTAATGCTGATGCATCACGCACAAATCGGATTATAAAAAGACGGATTTTGGTAAGACCTTACCTGTAAAATCCTTTTCAGCGAAGGAAGGAAGAGAGACACAGTATTCATTACTGATGGGTAGGCGGAGCCCCAGACCAGGATGACACCTCAGATCAAAAGCGTGTTGACTGGCTGGCCCCTCCAGCTCGGGCTCCTCCTACTCAGCTCCTTCAGTCGTACCAAAGCTTTAGGGAAGAACCAAGATCACCAGCGGAGCAACATAACCCCTTCTGAAGGAACTTCAGAGAAACAACACAAGAATACAGGTTATGCATGCAAAGTAAGGCAAACCACAGAGTTCCAGGTACTACTCACTGAACCTGACTACTGTGATGAGCTGGCAATGCTGGAACAGAGCCTTAGCGCGCTGACCTCAGCCCAGATAATCGCTATCAGATAAGGGTCGCGCTGCATCTGAAAACATCAACACACTTCTGCCCTGGGAGGGTGCTGTGTCTCTCTTCCTTCCTTCGCTGAAAAGGATTTTACAGGTAAGGTCTTACCAAAATCCGTCTTTCAGCTGCAGATGGAAGGAAGAGAGCCACAGTATTCATTACTGATGGGACGTCCCAAAGCAGTTCAAAAATAAGGGTGGGAAAAAACCAACAAAGGGCAGAAACCCAACAACCTTAACAAAAAGCGCAACCAGCGCTAACCACAAGTTCATCTAGAACTTTACACTACAGCTGCCTGCAGGACCCTACGTCCGAGGGCTGCATCAGCGGAAGCACTGACGTCCACTTTATAAAACTTTGTAAACGTGTGGACAGAGCGCCAAGTTGCCGCTCGGCAGAGCTGCACTGCCGAGGCACCTTGATGAAAAGCCCACGATGAGGCCACAGCTCTCGTAGAATGGGCTCGAATCTTAATCGGGCAAGATTCACCCCGAAGACGGTAAGCTTCCAAAATAGCTGACCGGATCCAACGAGCTATAGAATCCTTGGAAGCTCGTTGACCACGCCGACGACCTGCTGGAACCACAAACAGGGAGTCCGTCTTACGAAAACCTTGAGTAATAGATAGATAAAACTTCAAGGCCCGCACTAAATCCAATGTGTGCAAAGCTCGCTCTTTCACATTCTTCGGATCCGGGCAGAATGAAGGCAACACAATATCCTGGTTGACATGAAATTGTGACACCACTTTAGGCAAAAAATCACCCCGAGTGCGAAGCACTACACGATCCGGAAAAAACTCCAGAAAAGGAGGCGAGCAAGAAAGAGCTGCCAACTCAGAAACTCTTCTCAAAGAGGTGACCGCTACTAGGAAGGCCACCTTCCAAGAAAGTAAAGAAAGACTAGCAGAGTCCATAGGCTCAAAAGGTTTATGCTGAAGAGCCTCCAAAACAAGGTTGAGCCGCCAAGGAGACACAGGTGCCTTCCGCGGCGGAAACTTACGAGCTATACCGCGGAAAAAGGAAAGCACGTCCCTACGCGAGGCAATAGCTCTCCGGAATAATAAAGACAGAGCAGAAACCTGACCTCTCAGGGTGCTAACTGCCAAGCCCTTGTCTAACCCATGCTGCAGAAAAGCCAGCAAATTGGGAATGGAAAATTTCCTCGGGTTCCGTGAAGACCCCGAACACCACGAAAAGAAGGTTTCCCAAGTTTTGTGGTAAATCCTAGTAGTAGCCGGACATCTGGCAGCTCGAAGAGTAGCAATGACCTCGGCTGAAAAACCTCTACGAGTCAACATTTCGGTCTCAAGAGCCACGCCGTCAAACGCAGAGACTTCAAGTCCGGATGACAAACGGGCCCCTGAGTCAACAGGTCCGGTCGAAGAGGAAGTGGAAATGGAGGTGCCGCCAACAGCGACATTAGCGTTGAAAACCACGTCCTCCTTGGCCAATCTGGTGCTATTAACATAGCCGGGATTCTCTCCAGTCTGATCCGACGCAGTACCAGAGGAAGCAAGGATATCGGTGGAAACACATAAATCAGCTCGAATTGATCCCACGGAGCCACCAGAGCATCCACCTCCACAGCCTTCCGGTCCTTGAACCTGGACATGAACACTGGTAGTTTGGCATTGAACCTGGATGCCATCAAATCCACTTGGGGAGTTCCCCAACGGGAGCACAGCATTGCAAAAATCTCCGGATGAAGACTCCATTCTCCGGGATCCATCTTCTCGCGACTGAGAAAATCCGCCGTAACATTCTGAACCCCTGGGATGTGGATTGCAGAAATGGCTGGAACCCTGGCCTCGGCCCAAATCAGGATCCGAGACACTTCCGCCATGAGCCTGGGACTCCTTGTGCCGCCTTGGTGATTGATATACGCAACCGCTGTGGCGTTGTCTGTCTGCACTCGGACCGGCAGACCGCTCAAAGGGACCGTCCAGTGTTGGAGGCAAAGGAAAATCGCCCTCAATTCCAGGATATTGATCGGTAAAACAGTCTCTTCTGATGACCATACTCCCTGAATCCAGGAATCGTTCCAAACACCCCCCCAGCCCGTCAGGCTGGCATCTGTGGTTATGACCGACCATTTCGGAGGGAGGAAAGATTTCCCCAGGGATAAGGCTCCTGGACGTAACCACCATCCTAGAGACTCTCGCACCCTGCGAGAGATGGTGACACTGCAATCCAGCGATTGCGACTGATTCCAATGACTCAGAATGAACCTTTGGAGAGCTCTGGAATGAAACTGGGCAAACGGAATTGCCTCCATGGACGCCACCATTAAACCCAGAAGACGCATACACTTGCGAAGGGACATTGTTATCGAAGACTTCATGATCTGTACATGTCGAAGAAGACATGACTGTTTGTCTGGAGGTAGAGACACCACTGCCCGTACCGTGTCGAAATGCATTCCCAAAAAGAGGATAGCTTGCGACGGTTCCAGAAACGACTTCTCCCAATTGACCAGCCAACCGAAGTCCTTCAGTAACTGAAGAGACAGATTGCGAGCTGTCACTGCTTCCTCCTCCGAGGATGCCACGATCAAAAGATCGTCCAGGTAAGGAAGAATCGTAATTCCTTGTCTTCGAAGAATTGCCATGAGAGGCGCCAGAATCTTTGTAAATACTCTGGGCGCCGAGGCTAAGCCGAATGGCAGAGCCACGAACTGGTAATGATCCCGACCTATGGCAAAACGAAGAAAACGTTGATGAGCCCTTCCAACGGGAACATGTAAATAAGCGTCGCGGATGTCGATTGATACCAAAAAATCGTTCTGCGACAGGGCTGCCACAACGGAGCGAAGTGACTCCATGCGGAATTTCCGGGTGTGGACATGCCGATTCAATCTTTTGAGATCCAGAATCGGACGAAATTTGTCCTCCTTTTTGGGAACCACAAACAGATTGGAATAAAATCCTTTTCCCCGGTCTTCTGGCGGAACCGGTATTACCACACCCTTCTGAAGAAGGAATTCGACCTCTCGCTGCAGAGCGACCAAAAGCTCGGGTTCTGACGGAATGCGAGACTGGCAAAAGGTGTCTGGGGGTCGAGAAGAGAATTCTATGAAATAACCTGCTGACACGACCCGCGTTACCCATGAATCTGGAACGCGAGAAATCCAAGTCTCCTTGAATTGGAGCAGGCGACCCCCCACTCGAGAGTCCTCGAGTGGACTCCTGGCGTCAGTCCGTCTTGGCGGGCTTCTTGTCAGTTTCCCGCTTGTCTTGACGGAAATTCTGCTTCCAGGGAATGCGAGATTTCTGGGAGGACTTTTTTGCTGAGAAAGAGGAACGACCCGATCCCCAAGAGGACTGAGCGAATCGACCTCGGCCCCGAAAGGACCGCCGACCACTATATGTCCTGCCAGACACAGAAGCCATAGCTCTGCGTTGTGGTAACGTCGCTTCTTTTGCCTTTGCCTTGGTAATCAGTTCTGTGAGGTCAGACCCAAAAAGATGACCACCTTTATAAGCTAAGGCCAGCAAACCTTGTTTGGAGACCGCATCCCCGGCCCACTGTCTGAGCCACAGCGCTCTTCTGACTGTGATCGCCGAAGCCTGCGCCCTGGACAGAAGCGACGCAGTGTCCAGACCTGCATCATAGATATATCGGACTGCAGTGTCCAACCATTCGAAAATCTCCTCCATCTCAGATGACGGAGATCCATTTTTCCACGCCTTGTGTAAAAGGTCCAACCAGCTTATAGAAGCTTTAGAAGCACACATGGATCCTAATACCGCTCTGAATCCATGACCCGCGGCCTCATAATTTGATTTCGCCGCCATTTCCGTTTTTCTGTCCAGTGGATCCTGCAAACTCGCCTTCCCTTTAACAGGAAGCAGTGAGGATTTACTAAGCTGGGATAAGGAAAAATCCACTTCAGGAGAGGGAATCCAATTATCTCTCGACTCTGTGGAACACGGATAAAGTGCGTCAAAGAAACGTGTTCCGTGAAAACGTTTATCCGGACACAGACGTTCCTTTTCTACTGCACTGTTAAGATCATCTAGATCTGGCAAGGCTGATCGTGACGTACGATACTCCTGGTACATTCGTGCTGATTTACCAGGTAAACTAGTTACCACCTCCGGTAACTGTAAAACCTCTCTCATGGCTTCAATAAATGCCTCTGTACGTCTCACAAGGGACGAAAGCCCCCGCCGTTCCTCCTTATCCGAATCTGACATTTCCCCATCTGAACTTAAAGGAGAACCCTCACCACAATCTAAATCAGAGACATCTGATTCGCTACGGGTGAAGGATGGTAACGGTCTGTGTCGCTTTCTGTCCTGAGAGGATCTAGCTGACACATATTGACTCAAAAGGTCAGACAAGCCATTAATAGAACTGGCGATAGCATCCAATTTTGCATCACTGTGACCTCCAACCGCAGCGCTAGACGCTGTGGAGGACTGCGTACCAGATTGCCGAAGCGGAACTGGAATATGGTCCGCGCCTTCTGAACCCTGTTCCGACATGCCTCACACTGTATATAGCAGGTCAAATGTCAGAAAACCTGAAAAAAACGCAGTTTTTTTTTTTTTTTTTTTTTTTTTTTTTTTTAGTGAACGCAAAAACAGCACGCTGAAGGGTTAAGTCTTAAATATAGAGCTACCCCAGCTGTTGCCAAGTAAACCCTCAAGAGGGGTTAATGTCGCAGGCTGTAAGAAAAAACAAGGTCTCTATGTGAGACCGAGCTGCAGAATAGCGCTATGTATCTGCGCTGTGGGGTGAGGAAAAAATGCCACTCACCCAGCTGGTTTGGTGCCTGAGACGGGAGGAGCGGAGTCTGAGGAGCCCGGGAGCCCCTTTAATGGCCGCCGTGCTGAGGGAGCCGGAAGAGAAGCGCAATCGCGCGCTTCCTGCATGAAAGACCGGGAAGCGTGAAGCCACGCCCCCCCGGCTCAAAAATATGAGCGCCAAAACTCCTCACTCCTGCTCCCCCCCTGTCCTGCAGGCATCTGCCTGCGGACAAAAAGTTGTACAGAAACACCACCTTCACATGTCACGGCGCTGCCAAAGCAGCGCTAATAGTACATTAACACACATGTAATAGCGCTGTCACAGCAGTCGCTAAAGCACTCACACATTTTATATA
Organism: Oophaga sylvatica; assembly: GCA_033576555.1. Classification (NCBI taxonomy): domain Eukaryota; kingdom Metazoa; phylum Chordata; class Amphibia; order Anura; family Dendrobatidae; genus Oophaga; species Oophaga sylvatica. The sequence goes on from JARQOD010000004.1 coordinate 27,003,184, forward strand.
TATTGTGGAGTACTCACCAGCTGAGCGCCACAGGGACCCCTCAGGATTTGTGGCGCTTGTGCCCATGCTCCCCCCAGGGCGGGGAACGCAGTGACCCCAGTGTGCGGTTTGCGTCCCCGCCAGGGAAGCTAACCTCGTCCCCCAGGGCCGGCAAGATTCTGCAGGGACTATTTATGTAAAATACAGATCCGCCAGGGGAGAGGTGGGGTCCAGCAGCGCTGAGACCCCTGAGACCTTTCAGACTCATGTCCAAGTCTCTTGTCCGATAAAAATAATAAAATCTTCTGAGGAGCTGCTTCCAGCAGCGACCATCCTCTGAGACCTCAAATTTTAGACTGAAGGAGCTGAGTAGGAGGAGCCCGAGCTGGAGGGGCCAGCCAGTCAACACGCTTTTGATCTGAGGTGTCATCCTGGTCTGGGGCTCCGCCTACCCATCAGTAATGAATACTGTGGCTCTCTTCCTTCCATCTGCAGCTGAAATATAAACACAGGTTGTGATGTAAGCAATAGGTAACAATCCAAGGTGGTGAATACTTTCACAAGCCACTGTATTTGACCAGCTTCTCTGTAAGCATCTAGTTAATTTGACCCTTTCATTTTTTTTTTTAATTAAACAGGACCTCCCACTTTTCATGACATTCTTATTTCAGCCAATACTTGTATTTCCACAGCATATTTTCTTATAGCTCTGTACTGTGCCATTGTTATTCATTATAGAAATGTATAAATACATTGACAACTTGGTGGTATCAGTAGACGCTATGTCCTGTGACAAAGTCACTGGTAAAGTTCTGGAGTGGAGATATGTTTCAATGTGCTTAATGGCATCAGTGATGTGAAACTCAGAGATTTTCCTCCAGCACACTAAGTGCTGCAAGGGGTTAACAGCTAATTTACATAATAGGCTGGGTTTTTGTGGACAACCATAGAGTGGGTGGGCGGTTGTCCACTTTATCTCCACCCCTGGGTGTGGTCTGGACCTTAAATAGCTGGACTCCAGAGGCAGTCTTTATTCAGTAGGGCTAGAAAGAGGATCTCGAGTGTTTTGTGTCCCGAGGAGGAAAGACTGAACCAGTGTTGCTCCAGAGCAGGCAGCTCTCTGCTAATGTATGGACTGTGTTACAGCGTTTTTTGTTTTCCCATGTTGCCCGAAGGACTGTGTTTACTTTTCCCTTCATTTTGGTTTATGCAGCCTGTATAATAAACCAACAGAAGATTTAAAGAGACAGTGTTGCTGTTTTCTATCCTCGTGTACCGCTGAGTTGAACTGGCACAGTCAGTACACAGTCTGATTCTGTCCAATCAATGCTGATAGTCCTAGACTTTGCAGCAACATGCCTCTTTGACAAATTGCAATGGCAACAGTCAGTTGTCGGTTTATTAATACATTTCTGGGCGGAATAACAGAGGAATTGCACAAAACAATTCCAACACTAAATATTCTACGATTGTTATTTAAATGGAATGCAAGTACTGTATCATTTCTCATGTTCATTCTGGAGATATTGGCAAGCTAAAATGCTTATTTTTAGAAAAGATCAAAGGAATTTTAGCAGAGATTCATCTTTGGGGGGCGTGTACTTTTCCTTCCGCATGATGTTGCCCAATCATGAGCAGGAGGCATCATGTAGGAGAAAAAAACACGGCCCTAGAGAAGCCTAGACATGTAATGACACACAACCCTTCTCTCCTCCATGATCAAACTGCTAGCAGTTACTGTGCAGAGAAGAGCAGAGCTATGTACTATTACAAACACCTCTTCCAGCTCTCATTTTTTGGCAGTCAGTGGGTGGGGAAGGGAGTATAGCAGTGATGTGTGATTACAAACCCCCTTGTGCAGATTTCATTTCACAGCCAAGTCTGATCTACTCCCCTTCTCCCACACTGACAGTGCAGTGAGATGAAAGTTGCATGAGCTGTTTGTCATAGAATCATAGAATGGTAGAGTTGGAAGGGACCTCCTGGGCCTTCTGGTCCAACCCCCTGCTCAAAGCAGGATTCTCTAAATCATCCCAGACAGATGTCTATCCAGCCTCTGTTTGAAGACTTCCATTGAAGGACAACTCACCACCTCTTGTGGCAGCCTGTTCCACTCATTGATCACCCTAACTGTCAAAAAGTTTTTTCTAATATCTAATCTGTGTCTCCTCCCATTCAGTTTCATCCCATTGCTTCTAGTCTTTCCTTGTGCAAATGAGAATATAGATGATCCTTCTACAATGTGACAGCCCTTGAGATATTTGTAGACAGCTATTAAGTCTCCTCTCAGTCTTCTTTTTTGCAAGCTAAACATTCCCAAATCCTGCAACCGTTCCTCATAGGACATGGTTTGCAGACCGGTCACCATTCTGGTGGCTCTTCTCTGAACTTGCTCCAGTTTGTTGATGTCTTTTTTAAAATGTGGTGCCCAAAACTGGACACAGTATTCCAGATGAGGTCTGACCAAAGAGGAGTAGAGGGCAATAATGACCTCACGTGATCTAGACTGTATGCTTCTGTTGATACATCCTAGAATTGCATTTGCCTTTTTTGCTGCTGTATCACACTGTTGACTCATGTTAAGTCTGTGATCAATTAGTATACCCAAGTCTTTTTCACATGTGCTGTTACTTAGCCCTATTCCTCCCATTTTGTATATGCTTTTTTCATTTTTATTGCCCAGATGTAGTAATTTGCATTTTTCCCTGTTAAAATCCATTCTGTTAGTTGCTGCCCACTGCTCCAGTTTATGTATATCTTTTTGAATCCTCTCTCTCTCTTCTCTAGTATTAGCTACCCTCCTAGCTTTGTGTCATCAGCAAATTTGATCAGTTTACCCTCAATTCCTTCATCTAAATCATTGATAAAGATGTTGAACAATACAGGGCCCAAAACAGAGCCTTGTGGTACCCCACTTGAGACATTCTTCCAACTGGATGTGCAGCCATTTACAACCACTCTTTGGGTCCGATCACTAAGCCAGTTATGAATCCACCTAACAGTTGCCTTGTCCATTCCATACTTAGTCATTTTTTCAATAAGGATTGTGTGAGATACTTTGTCAAATGCTTTGCTGAAGTCAAGATATACTATATGTACAGCATTTCCCTGATCCACCCAGTCAGTGATTCTGTCATAGAAGGAAATTAAGTTAGTCTGACATGACTTATTAGTTACAAACCCATGCTGACTGTGTTTAATCACTTGTAATTACACACAGCTCTGCTAATTACAAACACCTCTGCTATACCAGGGTTCCCCAACTCCAGTCCTCAAGGCCCACCAACAGGTCATGTTTTCAGGATTTCTTTTGTATTGCACAGGTGATAATTGCATCACCTGTGCAATACAAAGGAAATCCTGAAAACATGACCTGTTGGTGGGCCTTGAGGACTGGAGTTGGGGAACCCTGTGCTATACTACCATCTCCACATACCCACTGCCAAAAAATGAGAGCTGGAAGTAGTGATTGTAATGGCACATAGCTCTGCTCTTCTATACACATTAACTGATAGCAGTTTGATCATGGAGGAGAGAAGGGAGTGTTTTTTCCCCTGAATTGCACCTTTGGTTTCTGAATGGCTGCTAGAGGGCAAAAAATACACACTTTCAGAATCTCTGCTAATAGGCCATTGGTTGCGGCCAGTCTAACATGCTAAAACTAATAAAAGGTCCTCCTCTATAGAGCTGCATCATAGCTTTCTCCTGCAAATTATCTTATCAGTAACAATCTGCCAAGTGGGTTTGGTCCAATCAGACAGCCCCAATAAATTCTTGGCCAGATAGAGAAAACACATTTCAGTACTCAGGTTCTCCTTTTTCTGAACTATGTCATTTCAGAATCTTGTTGTGGTATCGCAATCAAGGCTATGCTTTCATTTGCATCAGAGTCTCAATTAAGAAGCTTAGTTTGCAAAAGCTGGATAGTAAAAACAGCATTGCGTGCATAGATATTTTCTGCACCAAAATGATAGAAAACTCTGATGGGGGATCCCATTATACTGTAAGACAATGTTCTTTGTGTAGCAGTCCTGGCGTCTGATAGGCAACATATCTGGCACCTCTTTGTGACTTCAGTTTATGGGTGAAGGCACAATCTGCCAACTCAGGCCTTATAAGATACAAGACTTACACTAAAGGTACTGCCACACTAAACAATCCCGCTAGCGATCACGATAACGACGCATACTAATGCGATCGCTAGCGGGATTGTTTCTATATCGCTAAGTGCGGCCACATTTAGCGATATAGTTAACGACGCTATCGCCGTTAGCGATCTTCTTAACGACTTTAGCGGTACAAAAGTACCGCTAAATCGCTAAGAAAAGGTGCCACACTAGCGATATATACTTACCCAGCGGGAGCGCCGACGAGAAAATAGGGTCCGGAACGATTCCAGCGACGAGCGAGATCACAGCAGGAAGCTCGTCGCTGGCAGCTGCCGCACTGAACAACATCGCTAACGGGATCGCTAAATAGTGACGTTTTTTAGCGATCCCGTTAGCGATATTGTTCAGTGTGGCATACCCTTAAGAGCTCGTGCACAAGACCATTTATTTCGGAAGACTGCTAGCTGTGGTTTTGACTGATCGCAATCGTACCAATGTTATTCTATGGGGCTGTGCACGTCTGATTTTTTCCATTGACCAGCGTGGACAAAATGAAAAAAAAAAAACAAAAAATGGTGACATGTCTGAATTTGATCCGACACTCGACAATGCAAGTCTATATATCCATGATTAACATTGGACTGCGCTCGGATGACACAAACTGACATGATAGAGAAACTTTTCTTTTCTAACCACCTATGAGAAAAACTGGCGAAAAACTGGCAAAACTCTGACCAGCATAATTGGACTGTTTTTCTCAGATGATGTGAAAACGGTTGTGTGCACCTGCCCTGACAGATCCTGGTAACCGAGAAGATTTAATCTTAGTTTACTTTCATTGTCCATGTGCACTATGAAGATACAAATACTATATATTTGTACAGAGATGTGTTTTGGAAGGTTGACTACAATTTGGACGTATATAGTACAACCTTTCTTATTACTTTTTGCAATTCTGACCAGTGTCCCATTATGAGGTAATAACTCAGGAACGCTTCAACGGATCCTAGCGATTCTGAGATTGTTTTTTCGTGACATATTGGGCTTCATGTTAGTGGTAAATTTAGGTCGAAAAAAATGGAAATTTGGCAAAAATTTTGAAAATTTTGTAATTTTCAAATTTTTATTCTGTTAAACCAGAGAGATATGTGACACAAAATAGTTAATAAATAACATTTCCCACATGTCTACTTTACATCAGCACAATTTTGGGAACAGCATTTTTTTTTGTTAGGAAGTTATAAGGGTTAAAATTTGACCAGCGATTTCTCATTTTTACAGCAAAATTTACAAAGCCATTTTTTTTAGGGACCACCTCACATTTGAAGTCACTTTGAGGGGTCTATATGGCAGAAAATACCCAAAAGTGACACCATTATAAAACCTGCACCCCTCAAGCTACTCAAAACTACATTCAAGAAGATTATTAACCCTTCAGGTGCTTCACAGGAACTAAAGCAACGTGGAAGGAAAAAATGGACATTTTAATTTTTCCAACAAAAATTTTCTTTTAGCATCAATTTTTTCATTTTTACATGGGCAACAGGATAAAATGGATCCTAAAATTTGTTGGGCAATTTCTCCTGAGTACAACGATACTTCATATGTGGTCATAAACCACTGTTTGGGCGCACGGCAGGGCTCAGAAGGGAAGGAGCGCCATTTGACTTTTTGAATGGAAAATATGCTGGAATATTTAGCGGTTGCCGTGTCGCATTTGGAGAGTTCCTGTGTGCCTAAACATTGGAGCTCCCCACAAGTGACCCCATTTTGGAAACTAGACCCCCTAAGGAACTTATCTAGATGCATAGTGAGCACTTTGAACCCCCAGGTGCTTCACAAATTCATCCGTAAAAAAAAGAAACTACTTTTTTTTTTTACAAAAAATTTCTTTTAGCCTCAGTTTTTTCATTTTCACATGGGCAACAGTATAAATTGGATCCTAAAATTTGTTGGGCAATTTCTCCTGAGTACACAGATACCTCATATGTGGTCATAAACCACTGTTTGGGCGCACGGCAGGGCTCACAAGGGAAGGAGCGCCATTTGACTTTTTGAATGGAAAATATGCTGGAATATTTAGCGGTCGCATCTGGAGATTCCCTGTGTGCCTAAACATTGGAGCTCCTCCACAAGTGACCCCATTTTGGAAACTACACCCCCTAAGGAACTTATCTAGATGCATAGTGAGCACTTTGAACCCCCAGGTGCTTCACAAATTGATCCGTAAAAAAAAGAAAGTACTTTTTTTTCACAAAAATTTTCTTTTAGCCTCAGATTTTTGATTTTCACATGGGCAACAGTATAAATTGGATCCTAAAATTTGTTGGGCAATTTCTCCTGAGTACACAGATACCTCATATGTGGTCATAAACCACTGTTTGGGCGCACGGCAGGGCTCAGAAGGGAAGGAGCGCCATTTGACTTTTTGAATGGAAAATTAGCTCCAATCGTTAGCGGACACCATGTCGTGTTTGGAGAGCCCCTGTGTGCCTAAAGTTTAGAGCTCCCCACAAGTGACCCCATTTTGGAAACTAGACCCCCTAAGGAACTTATCTAGATGCAAAGTGAGCACTTTGAACCCCAGGTGCTTCACAGAAGTTTATAACGCAGAGCCGTGAAAATAAAAAATCTTTTTTTTTTCTCAAAAAATGATATTTTAGCCCACTATTTTTTATTTTCACAATGGTTACAGGAGAAATTGGACCCCAAAAGTTGTTGTCCAGTTTGTCCTGAGTACGCAAGTACCCCATATGTGGGGGGGAACCATTGTTTGGGCACACGTCAGGGCTCGGAAGGGATATAGTGACGCTTTGAAATGCCGACTTGATGGAATGGTCTGCGGGCATCTTGTTACGTTTGCAGAGCCCCTGATGTGCCTAAACAGTAGAAACCCCCACAAGTGACCCCATTTTGTAAACTAGACCCCCAAAGGAACTTATCCTGATGTGTGGTGAGCACCTTGAACCCCCAAGTGCTTCACAGAAGTTTATAATGCAGAGCCGTGAAAATAAAAAATCATTTTTATCCTCAAAAACTGATTTTTTGAACCCGCAATTTTTTATTTTCACAAGGGTAACAGGAGAAATTGGACCACAAAAGTTGTTGTACAGTTTGTCCTGAGTACACTGGTACCCCGTATGTGGGGGGGAACCACTGTTCGGGCACACGTTGGGGCTCGGAAGGGAAGTAGTAACGTTTTGAAATGCCGACTTTGATGGAATGGTCTGCGGGCGTCATGTTAGGTTTGCAGAGCCCCTGATGTGCCTAAACAGTAGAAACTCCCCACAAGTGACCCCATTTTGGAAACTAGACCCCGCAAAGAACTTATCTAGATGTGTGGTGAGCACTTTGAACCCCCAAGGGCTACACAGCAGTTTATAACGCCCGGGCATAAAAATAAAAAAAAAATCATATTTCTTCCATAATCAGGATCTTTTAGTCCCCATTTTTTTTATTTTCCCAAGGTTAACAGGAGAAATTAGACCCCAAAAGTTGTTGTCCAATTTGTCCTGAGTATGCTGATACCCCATATGTGGGAGAAAACTACTGTATGGGCGCACGTCGGGGCTCGGAAGGGAAGTAGTGACGTTTTGAAATGCCCACTTGATGGAATGGTCTGCGGGCATCATGTTACGTTTGCAGAGCCCCTGATGTGCCTAAACTGTAGAAACTCCCCACAAGTGACCCCATTTTGGAAACTAGACCCCGCAAATAACTTATTTAGATGTGTAGTGAGCACTTTGAACCTCCAAGGGCTACACAGAGGTTTATAATGCCCGGGCATGAAAATAAAAAAATCATATTTTTTCCACAAACATTATCTTTAGTCCCCAATTTTTTTATTTTCCCAATGTTAACAGGAGAAATTAGACCCCCAAAGTTGTTGTGCAATTTTTCCAGAGTACACTGATACCCCATATGTGGGGGTAAACCACTGTTTGGGCATACGTCGGGGCTTGGAATAAAGGGAGCACTGTTTGACTTTTTGAACGCAAAATTTGCAGGAATCAATGGTGGCGCCATGTTGCGTATGGAGACCCCCTGATGTGCCTAAATAGTGGAAACCCCTCAATTCTAACTCCAACCCTAACCCCAACTCACCCCTAACCCCAACCCTAACCCCTACACACCCCTAACCCTAATACAAACCCTAACCATAACCCTAACCCCAACACACCCCTAACCCTAATCCCAACTCTAACCATAAACCTAACCACTAGCCTAACCCTAATCCCAACCCTAACCCCAAAACACCCCTAACACTTATCCTAACTATAACCCTAACCACAAACCTAACCCTAATCCCAACCCTAACCCTAATTCCAACCCTAGCCCAAATTCCAACCCTAACCCAAATTCTAACCAAACCCAAATTCTAACCCTAACCCTAAGGCTGGGTTCATATTGCGTTTTAACAGCCCGTTCAACACGTAGCGTTGACCGGCTGGTAATGGTATAGCATAACACGATCGCGTTATGCTATACCCGCTAGTGCAGAGGAATCATCAGATGATTCATCTGTGCTAGCGATGATGGAGCCCAGACGCTGCAGCCCGTGTCCGAGGCTCCGTCACTGAATGACAGCACGACGCGAACGCATGCCGCTTTACGGCATGCGTTGCGATGCGCACACAAATGGGGTGAATGGCAGCGTTAACGGACTGCGTTACACCGCGTTATAACGCGGTGAAACGCAGTCCATCTAACGGACTGCCATAATGCAATATAAACCCAGCCTAACCCTGAGGCCCCGTGCACACGTTGCGGATTCACTTGCGGATTTTTCTAAAATCCGCAGGTAAAATGACCTGCCTTTTACCTGCGAATTTAGCGCGGATTTGCTGCGGTTTTTCCCTGCGGTTTTACAACTATAATGGAATAGGTGTAAAACCGCTGCGAAATCCGCACAAAGAATTGACATACTGCGGATTTAAAACCGCAGCAAATCCGCGCTGAAAAATCCGCAGCATGTGCACAGCGTTTTTTTTTTACCATTTATTTGCATTGTACTGTACATGGTTTCTGGATCTGCTGTGGATCCGCAGCGCCAAATCCGCTGCGGATTCGCAGCGAAATCAGCTGCGGATCAGCAGCGAAATCAGATGCGGATCAGCAGCGAAATCCGCTGCGGATCAGCAGCGAAATCAGCTGTGGATCAGCAGCGAAATCAGCTGCGGATCAGCAACGAAATCCGCTGCGGATCAGCAGCGAAATCAGCTGCGGATCAGCAGCGAAATCCGCTGCGGATACGCAGCAAAATCCGGTGCTGATTAGCAGCAAAATCCGCTGCGGATCCCCAGCAAAATCCGCTGCGGATCAGCTGCTAAATTTCGCTGCGGATCAGCAGCGAAATCCGCTGCGGATCAGCAGCGAAATCCGCTGCGGATCAGCAGCGAAATCCGCTGCGGATCAGCAGCGAAATCCGCTGCGGATCAGCAGCGAAATCCGCTGCGGATACGCAGCGAAATCCTCTGCGGATACGCAGCGAAATCCACCGCGGATCAGCAGCGAAATCCGCCGCGGATCAGCAGCGAAATCCGCCGCGGATCAGCAGCGAAATCCGCCGCGGATCAGCAGCGAAATCCGCGGGATCCGCAGCGAATCCGCGCGGATCAGCAGCGAAATCCGCCGCGGATCCGCAGCGAAATCCGCCGCGGATCCGCAGCGAAATCCGCAACGGATCCGCAGCGAAATCCGCAACGAAATCCGCAACGGATCCGCAGCGAAATCCGCAACATGTGGACAGGGCCTAAAAGGAAAAAAAAAAATTCTTTATTTTATTTTTTGTCCCTACCTATGACGGGGGGGGTTCATTTACTTTTATTTTGATCACTGTGAGAGTTTATCACAGTGATCAAAATAAATTGTAATTTGAAAGGAGCACTGCGCACGCGCCGGTCGGCGGGCGCACTGCGCATGCGCCCGCCATTTTGCAAGATGGCGGCGCCCATGAAGAGTCCCGGGCGGACGCCGGGACGGATCAAGAGGCCGCAGAAGACCGGAGGAGGTGAGTACATTCGTGGGGGGGTGATCGGAGGGCGGGGGGGAGCGGAGCACACCGGAGGGGAGAGGATCGGAGCGGCCAGCAGATGATAGTAACGGCGGTGACCGTTCGCCGCCATGAATCGGCGGCGGCGGCGGCCGATCACCACCGTTACTCGGTGGGGAGGGTGGGAACACAGTGTCCAGCCATGGCCGATGCTATTGCTGCATCGGCCATGGCTGGATTGTAATATTTCACCACTTTTCAGTGGTGAAATATTACTAATCGCTCTGATTGGCTGTTTCACTTTTAACAGCCAATCAGAGCGATCGTAACCACGTGGGGGTTAAGCCACCCCCACTGCGGTGATGCGCAAGGGGTCCTGTGCCTGCGGGTCGGATGACCTTTTAGTGATTCCGGTCCCCCGACCCGCAGGAACATGATTTATAGCATGACGCCTACGTTGGCGTCATGGGTCGGGATGGCACAGGTTTTCATGACGCCAACGTAGGCGTCATGGGTCGGGAAGAGGTTAAAGGGATTTAAATGTAGCTGAATAAATAAGATCTGATTAAAAAAAAAAATTTTTCAAGACCCAAGTCATGCTGCAACTTGGTACATGTCCTAACATCCCATTTAACAAGACCCTTTTCACCAGCAAGCCGTTAACAAGATTTTGCATAGTATGTGAACACTGTCTAAAGCTTTGGGAGAATCTATCCCTTGCCATAATTCTAGTGCAATTTTGAGGTGAATTAAAAAAAAAAACAACCCACCATAAACCCAACTTACCTCTGAGAACTTGTCAACCTCCTCATTGCTCTGGTCTCCTTTTGCTGACATTAGCATAAGTTTATTCAGTAATTCCTTCAGCTCCTCCAGTGTGTAGCTGCGCTCAGTTACGCTGCTGTCTCCCTCTTCTTGGAGATTAAGTTGCATCACACTATCTGGGGTAATCTGTGCAATGAGAAAGAACCTCATGAATAGCAGAGCACATAGTAAAAGATGCGCGGACATCAGAGAACTTATAAAAAGTGAAAGATTTGTAACCTGTTTTCAGAATTACCTTTTTGTTGTCTTTGGGCGCTTGGATTATGTACACCCCCTCTTGTTAATTGTAGCTGCTAACGACAACGAGGACAATTCCACTGATCCGTGACTTTCTTTCACAGTTTTCAACCATTCTATATGGCGAGCAGAGTCTTTCTAAACAAACAAAATAAATAACAACAGGCTATGTTAAAATGGTCTCCCAAAAGATCTCTCCACAGATGTTTAATGGGATTTAGATCCGGATTCATCGCTGGCCACTTCAGAACTCTCCAGTGATTTTTTTCCATCCATTTCTGGGTGCTTCTTTAACTATGCTTGGAATTATTGTCCTGCAGGAAGACCCATGACCTAGGATGCAAACCCAGCTTGCTGACATTGGGCATTGTTTTACGACCCAAAACTCTTTGGTAGTTTTCAGATTTCATTATGCATTGCACACAGTCAAGGCACCTAGCTCCACAGTCATCAAGACAACTCAAAACCTCTTTGAACCTCCACCATATTTGACTGTAGGTACTGTATTCTTTTCTTTGTAGGCCTCATTCAGTTTTTTTTGGTAAACAGTAGAATGATGTGCTTTACCAAAAAGCTCTATCTTGGTCTCATCTGTCCACAAGTTGCTTTCCTGGATGGATTATGGCATTCTCATGTACATTTTGGTAAACTGCAGTCTGGCTTTTTTATGTCTCTGTTTTAGCAGTGGAGTGCTCCTGAGGCTCCTGCCATAGTGTTTAATTTCCCTCAAATATTGAGGGATAGTTCAGGCTGACATTGATGAACCCCTAGCCTGCAGGACAGCTTGAATTTCTTTGGAACTTAATTGGGGATGCTTATCTACCACCCTGACTATGATGCATTGCAACCTTTCATCAATTTTTCTCTGCTGTCCAGGTAGATTATCTACAGTGCCATGAGTTGTAGACTTCTTGATTATGTTGCGCATCGTGGACAAAGGAACATCAAGATCTCTGGAAATGGACTTGTAACCTTGAGATTGTTAATATTTGTCAACAATTTTGGTTCTCAAGTCCTCAGACAGTTCTCTTTTCCTCTTTCTGTTCTCCATGCTTAGTATATCACACACAGAAACACAATGCAATGGTTAAGTCAACGTCTCCGCTTTTTATCTGGTTTCAGATGAGAGTTTCCTATTGCCCACACCTGTTACTTGACACGGGAGTTTCAGAAAGCATCCCATGCTTGTAACAAAGGTGTTTTCCCACAAAATTGGAAAAGTGCCAACAATTTTGTCTGGCCCATTTTTGGGGTTGTGTGTGAAATTATGTCCAATTTGCCCTTTTTTTCCTCAGTATTTTTTTGTGTTGATCCAATGCACATAAATAAAATAAACATGTGCATCACAAAACGTGTATAATTGCAAACATTTGGAAAAATGTCAAGGGTGCCAAAACTTTCGGCCATGATTGTGGTGTGTGTGTATGTATGTATGTATGTATGCATGTATTGTGAGGCAGTGAGAGGGATCATATGCGAGGGTCGCTATGTGTCCCCCCAAGATGCGGAAGGAGTCCTATTAGACACGCTGGAGTGCCTTGTGTTCACAGCAGGACGCCTATGAGTCACAAGGCAAAGTAAAAGTAAAGGGTATGCCACACTAAAGATCGCTAACAAGATCGCTAAAATACGTCACTATTTAGCAATCTCGTTAGTGACGCTGTTGTGTGTGGCATGTAGCAACGACGTGGCCCCTGCTGTGATCTCGCTGATCGTTCACTAGAGTTCTGGACCGTATTTTGATCGTTGGCGTCCCGCTGGTGAGCCTATATCGCTGTGTCTGGCACCTTTTGTGAACGATGTGCGCTGTTTTTTACATCGCAATGACAGCCAAAGTCGTTAAGGAGATCGCTAACCGCTTATGCGTCGTTAACAAGATCGCTAAGTGTGGCAGCTACTAGCGACATTAAAACGATCACAAAAACGATCGCATTAGTATGCGTCGTTATCGTGATCGTTAGCGGGAGCGTTTAGTGTGGCAGTACCTTAAGTGTGGACCTGGTCAAGCTATTTGGCCAAGGCATTGTTCAGGAAAACCCAGTAAGGGCTTTTATTTTTGAAACAGACAGGATGGTAGTGGGGCAGTGCACTTCCTCCAAGCTGTGTCTTACAAGTGGCCCATGGCCACAGATTCCAGTTAAAAACCCTGCAGTATAGGTTTTGGGTGTGTCAGTGTTTATTTGCAAGTAGCAGAGCAGGTGGCTCTGCAGCATCCAACTTGTGTGAGGTAACAGAGCCCAGAGCAGCGAACGCCTGGCACCCAGCAGCGTGATACGGTGGTGCAGTCACCCTCAGCAAGCGGTCTCGCGTACGCACTGGTGTGGCGCCTCAGCTGCGACCCGGAGGATGGAGGATACAGTGTGCTGTGCATTGTGTGAGTTGTTTGGAAATTACACACGTTTGCTGTGAACTTTCCGGTGGTCCCTGCCTATCTGTCACACTGCACCAATCCCACTGCAAGGTAGTCAAGACCGATGGAGTGGAATTACCAGCAGGGCAAGTAGCAGATGTACAGACATGCTACAAGTATCTCGGCATCCCACAGGGATACGGTAACCGTGATGAGGAGGCAAGGAAAGCAGCAATATCCAAATACCATCAAAGGATAAGACAGGTCCTGAAGAGTCAGCTCAATGGGAAAAATAAAATCTGCGCCATCAATACATATGCCCTGCCAGTTATCAGATAACCTGCTGGCATATTGTGCTGGCCAAAAGAAGAGATGGAAACTGCAGCTGTGAAGACACGAAAGCTCCTCACAATGCATGGAGATCTGCGCCCTAAGTCTAGCACCCAAAGATTGTATACCACCAGAAAGGAGGGTGGTCGAGGCTTGATAAGCATCCAAGCCACCATCACGGATGAAACAAGCAGTATCCAGGAATACATCAGAAGAATGGAGACAAAAGATGAGATGCTGAGAGAAAGCCTAAGGCAGCAACAACAACAACAGATCTTTAAGGAAGAACAGGAACATGAAGCGCCATGGCAAGACAAGCCGCTGCATGGGACATACCACAGACAGATAATGGAGGTGGCTGACATGTAGAAATCCTACCAATGGCTGGAGAAAGCTGGACTCCGAGACAGCACAGAGGCACTAATTATAGCGGCAGAAGAGCCACATAAGACAAGACCCAAGGTGCAGACTATGCAAAGAAACCTCAGAAAAGGTCCAACACATAGTGGCAGGATTCAAAATGCAAGCAGGAACAGCGTATACTGAACGCCACAGCCAAGTAGCGGGAATTGTATACAGGAACATCTGCACAGCATATGGGCTGAGTCCCCCTAAGTCCAGGTGGGAGACCCAGAAAAAGTGGTGGAGAATGAAAGGGCTAAAATCCTGTGGGACTTCAAGATCCAGACGGATAAGCAGGTGTTGGCTAACCAACCAGACATTGTCATAGTAGACAAGGGTCAGAAGACAGCAATGATAATAGATGTGGCAGTGCCAAATAACAGCAACATCAGAAAGAAGGAATATGAGAAGCTGGAGAAATACCAGGGCCTCAAAGGAGAACTGGAGATAATGTGGAAGGTGAAGGCAACAGTGATTCCAGTGGTGACAGAAGCACTTGGAGCAGTGACCCCTAAGTTGGAAGAATGGCTACAACAGATCCCAGGACCAACATCTGAGCTCTCTGTCCAGAAAAGCGCAATGCTGGTAACAGCTAAGATCCTGCGGAGAACCCTCAAACTCCCAGGCCTCTGGTAGAGGACCCGAGAATGAGAAAGGACAACAAAGACCACCCCCAGTGGGGGCTGAGACACTGATTCCAGCGATCTATCACTTACTGGTCTGTGTTTCTGTGTGTTTTGTCAGCATGAGATTATCACTAAAGAAAGGACTAGGTGTCTCGTGCCTCCTGGTCCAATCCTGCCTCTCACCACTGATAAGAAACTTTCTGTCAATATGCAGTGTACACAGAAGGCTGGTAATCAGTGGTGTAGGTGGTGTTATACACAGCTCATCATTCTTAGATCTAGATGTAGAGCAAAGAAAACTGATTCAATCCTAACTTGTACCCACATATTACCAACAAATACAGTCCGTGTACCAAACACAAATCAGGACTATAAGGTCATGGGTTCCTTTTCATGTACATCCTCCAATGTGGTGTACATGATACAATGTACAAGGTGCCCTGGAGCTATCGATATTGGGGAAACCATGCAAAAACTACAAACAAGGATGAATCTACACAGACATACGATCAGGAATGAAATGGACACGCCTGTGGGAAAACATTTCTCTGGAACTGGACATTGTATGACAGACTTAAAAGTCTTAATACTAAAAGGTCATTTTAAGGATGACAGGGAGAGAAAAATATGGGAATTCAAACTTATTAGGATGTTCAATACTTTGACACTAGGACTCAACTTAACACCCGGTTTTATGGTCCACTACATAGACACAGTTCACACCTTCACCAGAAGGACTCCAGATAGCTAAGAACACATTCCCACTAGCTCTCCATTTGTAAGAAAATGCTAATTTGATTTCCTTTGCTTATCTTTTGAAGGCATCACACCTCCCAGGTCTTGAACAAATTTCCTACTATAGTAAGCATCTAATGTGTCTTTCTTATTATTCCAAATGTAATCTTGCCTGAAGAAGGAGCCTTGAGCTCTGAAGGCTAGCGAACATATAATTTTCTGGTTAGCCAATAAAGGTATCACCTTAAGAATGCTCTTGTCATAATTGGATGGAAAAGTATTCACATCGAATCCTAACTAAAGTAAGATAACTGACATCACTGAAATCAGGTACTCAGCCCCTACCTACATAGTACTACTGTCAGATTACATAGCAAAACATACTGACTGTTTCTCTTTAAAGATGTAACATGTTGCTCATTAGTAGATTTGACTCCTGTCACGCAATTTAAACTCCAGCAGAGACAAGTTGAGACATTTAGACATTTATCTAAGTTGACATGTGGAAGTTCACACAGTGTAATTGTTGTTTTGATTTTTTTTATGGGAACAAATCTAGCAATCAAAATCTTGATTTTGAGAAGGCGGCTTCTCAAATCAAGAAGTACACGCAACCCAATACATTTTAGTAGCAGGAGCCCCAAGATAATCCCGAGAGGGAGGAGACCAAATCTGCCAAACACTAAGTTGATGGGTTTCCTTTTATTGATGAATGATTGCTCATTTTTAAGACTGAAATGGACTTAAAATACTTGAATGGGGGGAAGATTTCTATAAAGTTTAGCTGTCATCTAAAAAAAATGTAATATTTCGACTCTTGATTTGTAGACACCAACAATACCAATCTCTGGACCACTCAAAAGAATGCTTCATTTTTCTAGCAACAACTTTTTTTCCCATATAAATCGAAGCACTTACCAATTTTTGGGGGAGGTTTCGGTCACTTTCTAAAGCTTTCCACAGTTTTTTCAAACATGCCATCAAGTCATCAAAGCCAGACTGTGCATTCAGTTCATACAGTAAAGATGAATAACCCAAAACGGCATCATGGAAGCAGGCAACACGATCTACGTCCATATCGTTTTCACCGGCAGAGATGGAGGCCAGATCAACAAACACTTTTAATTCATTGACATCTAAAAAAAAAAGTTTAAAAATCAAATGGTTCAACAATAAAAGGTTAAAATTAAATGCTACATCTTTAACCAAATAATTATAAGAGTACCTTCCAATGCTTCCTTAACCCATTGCAAAAAGTCTTTTCTTAATACAATTTCCATCAGGCATTCGATATGTTCATCTTTTATTTCCGATAGGAGCTGTCTCGTTTTCATCACTTCGTCATTTATGCAAGAAAGAGGCTTCTGCTTAAAGTTTTCAAAGTCTTCAGCCTAAAGTAGCCAAAAACAACAACAAAAAATGCTAAATCAAGAGCAGTCCATGTTCAGAAATGTCTAAGTTGGTGAAGTGAAGAGAGAAAATATAGGCATTATAGGCATAAATTACATTTATGAGATCAAATAACTAAAAAGTGGCATGTGCATATGTGTTCACTCCTTTTGATTTGAAACCCATACAAATTTTTGGTGCAAGCAATTACCTGTGTGCAATTTAAGTGTCACATGTCTATCAGTATATACACTTTACCTTTTCTGAAAGAAGCGCCACTAACCAAGCAACACCATGAAGACGAAGGAGATCTCCAAACAAGTCAGGAGCAAAGTTATTGAGAAGTACAAGTCAGGGTTGGGTTATAAAAAAAAAAAAATATATCCCAATCTCTGATGATTGTCAGAGCACCATTAAATCCATGATCAACAAATGGAAAAAACATGGCAACCTGCCAAGAGAGGGCCGCACACAAAAACTCTCAGCCCGGGCAAGGTGGGCATTAATCAGAGAGGCAGCACAGGGGCCAAAGGTAACCCTGAAGGGGCTGCAGTTTCCAAATGGACTGGAGTCTCTGTCCATACGACCACAATAAGCCGCACACCCCATAGAGGTGGTCTTTATAGAGGAATGGGCATTAAAAAGCATTTATTTTGAGTTTGCCAAAAGACATGTGGGAAACTCCCTAAATGTATAGAGGTCAGATGAGACCAAAATTGAACATTTTGGCCACCAAGGTAACTGCTATGTCTGGCACCAAACCAACACACCTCATCACCCCAAGAACACCATTCCCACAGTGAAACATGGTGGTGGCAGCATTATGCTGTGGGGATGTTTTTAGGCAGTAGGGACAGAGAAAATGGTCCGAGACGAGGGGAAATATGAGGGTGCGAAATACATGGATATTCTTCATCAAAACCTGTTTTAGTCTGTCAGTGATTTGACACTGGGATGGAGGTTCACCTTCCAACAAGACAAGGACCCAAAGCTTACTACTAAGGCAACACTTTAGCGGTTTAAGGGGAAACGTGTAAATGTTTTGTAGTGGCCTAGTTAAAGGCCAGTTCTTAATCAAATTGAGAATATATGGTCAGACTTGAAGATCGCTGTTCACCAGAGGAAACCATCTAACTTGAACGAGCTGGAGCAGTTTTGCCTTGAGGAATGAGCAAAACTCCCAGTGGCAAGATGTGGAAAGTTCATAGAGACTTATCCAAAGCGACTTGCAGTTGTAAATGCCACAAAAGGAGGCTCTACAAAGTACTGACGTTAGGGGAGTGAATAGTTATGGACACTGAAGTTTTCAGTTATTTTGTCCTATTTGTTGTTTTCTTCACAATAAAAAGAAAACCAAATATTCACAGTTGTAGGAATGTTATTTACATAAACTGATGCAAACCCTCAAAAAAAAACCAGTGAAATTCCAGGTTGTGACCTAGCAAAACATGAAAAATGCCAAGAGGGTGAATACTTCCCAAGACACTGTATAAGGAAAAGTGTGCTGCACGGTGATAGAGGGAGCAGAACAGAGCAGTGAGCCTTTGGTCACACCAAGGGTGCACCAAAGCCTCTTCATTTGCATAATAAAACTCTTTTTATAAAAACAAATAAGCAAATGACTGTATAAGAAGTTTAAATCGAGTTTTTGTGGGTGATAGACTTTCTTGAAATGTGGTTGACAAAGCTCTATTAAAAAATATATTACAGTACTATCATAGAAAAATCAATAGATTTCATAAAGTGTGGAAACGGTGGTAAATTTCTGACTGCATATTTTTCTTCTTTCAATGTTTGATGGGATTGGAAAATAGTAATGATGTATAATGCTATGCTAGTGATGCTAGTACTCCTGAATGCTATACTAGTGAACATAGACAAGCAAATACACAAACAAAATGATACTGTGAGAAAGGCAAGCTTTTTAAAGTACTTACAAATTCCAGCAATGTATTCAAAGTCTGAAAATTTCCAGAAAGATGTAATAAAGATTTCACATCATGTATGGCCTTTGCTGAGCGGAAGGCTAAGTCAAGCTGGTGATACTGCTCAATCTGCTCCACACGTTGAGAGATCCATCCTCCAGTTTTTCCATCCAGGAGACACAAGCCTTTCAATTCATTGTGTAACTGATTGTATTTATTTTTGAAATCTTTCAAGAAGGTGTCAACGACTTCAAACGTGACTTTTCCTGTCTTTAAATCATCATAAATTATTTTACAACGTTCCAGGCAGGGAGTATAGATGCTATCTCTTAATTCTAATAATGTTAACACGGCGTCATCCTCAAGTTCACTTTCATCACCATCAAATGGTTCAATGTTGTCTTGATAAACCTGTGCTTCTTGTTCCCAGCAAGTAATGAACACATGACTGTTGATAAAACTATGCATAGAGTAAGCCATTTCCATTAGGTCGGGTGCCAGTCCATAGTAGGACACAGCATCTCCTTGGACGCAATTACCAAGCGTCTCAACAGACACTAACTCATTCAGTTTTTCTGGTCCCAGATTTTGTGAATACTTCTTCTGAACTTCAGAAACATCGACTGCAATTAAAGAAAAGAGTGGCCTGATTATAAGGTGATAATATTCATCTAGCTGTAAATGGATATACTCAGGAAAGGCAATAAATGACTGGAAAGCAAACAATATATTACTATAAATTACTTGCGACATATGGCAATACAGCACTCACACGGGATGTAGGCCGCCATATGCCGGCAGAGCCTCAAGGATCTAGCTCCTGGCTTTTCAGTGGCTTAGGCCTCAAATCTAGTCTCCATCCCATCTCCACTATCATGTGAGTGGGCTCCTACTCAGATTCTCTAGGGGACAAGTTTTTTTTTTTTTTTTTTTTTTTTTTTACACTCAGCTTATCAGCTCTTAGAGGAGACTTATGAAGTCCCTTAAGTTTCATTATCATGATCTTACATCCTGTCCACAATCCAGTGCCAGCTATGGATGCTTCTGCCAGAACTTTATATTGGGAGAGAGAGCCAGGTTCCTTGAAGGGAAGTCCTACACTCTGTATCTCCTTTTTTTTCCCTTAGAGTAATTACAGGCAATAACTCCTCACAATCATGCACTGGATCCTGGTTCCTTCCACTCAACTTTCCATTAATATGCTTGGATACAGCACTCTGAACAGCCAGCTTCTTTAGCAATAACCTTTTGTGGCTTACTCTCCTTGTGGAGTTTGTCAATGACTGCCTTCTGGACATCTGTCAAGTCAGCAGTCTTCCCCATGATTGTGGAGCTACTGAAACAGACTAAGAGACCTTTTTAAACGCCTAGGAAGCCTTTGCAGATGTTTTTTGTTAATTATTCTAATTTACTGAGAAAATTACTTTTGGGCTTTCATTGGCTGTAAGCCATAATCATCAACATTAACAGAAATAAACACGTGAAATAGATCACCCTGTGTATAATGATGCTATATACGAGTTTCACTTTTTGTATTGAAGAACTGAAATAACTGCTTGATGATATTCTGATTTTCTGAGGAGCACCTGTATGTCAAAGGACACCTATCTAGACTCTTGAAGTCTGTGGTTAAGGCCTTACATCATTTGCTATCCCAAAAAGCTACCCAGGCGGGCATCCCCTTCTATTAGAGGAAAACACAATATATTGTTAGCGGTAAACCACAATAGAAAGCTAAAAGCTTATCCCTTTTATAATAATTACTCGGTCTGCTACTTTAGGATCTGTCCTGCTTCATGAGCGATGTCCTCTGGTTCATACCCAGAATCTAATAGCCAGCCGCTTGTAGTTTTCCCTAATCATGACAAGTTGGAGGGATTATTGTTAAGGTATGGAAACACACGGAGAGGTGTTTAATTGATGCTAAAAGTATAGATACGACATTCCTTTTTCTGGAGGAATCTGCAGAAGAGCCACAAGAAAACATGTCTGAAGTGATGTTCTAACTTTTTCATTCGCTTATGTAAGACCTATATTGAGTTGGTCTGCTTTGCTGAGCAACGTTGTTGTCATACGTCAATCTACTTGGCTAAAATACTGGACATTAATGTGGCCTCCGAAAAACATCTCCCTGGGCTATATCTTTTTTGAAAGGTCGTTTATATGAAATGATGAAATAAGTTTTTAAAGGGAATCTGTCACCCCAATTTTGCCATATCAACTAAAGATATGGCTGAATTGTGCGTCCCATAACAAAGCTAACGGTAGGTATCATATATCCTGATACCCCGCTTTCATATCAAAATACCTTTGTAAAGTTGGTTATTTTCCCTGTCAATCACGGCAGTCTGGTGAGGAGGGTGGCGTTTTCTCTGTCCTCCTCCCCTCCCCCCCCCGCTCCTCGTCATCAATTGCGTATCGCCGTCTGTGAATCCCACAGACGGCGTTCGGCTTCCCGCAATTGCGCAATTCAAATTCCGGCCCGGCGCATGCGCAGTGTGCTTTGCCCAGCTGTGGGCAAAGCATAAAATTGTTACAACGCATGCGCTACTCTTTCCTTGCCCCGGAAATGACTGCTTGCCTTGGACGACTTCCGGGGCAAGGAAAGAGTAGCGCATGCGCTGTACTGATTTTATGTTTTGCCCACTGTTGGGCAAAGCACACTGCGCATGCGCCGGGCTGGATTTTGAATTGCGCAATTGCGGGAAGCCGAACGCCGTCTGTGGGATTCACAGACGGCGATACGCAACTGATGCCGAGGAGGGGGGGGGGCAGGACAGAGAAAACGCGCCCTCCTGACCTGACCACCGTGATGGACAGGGAAAATAACAAACTTTACAAAGGTATTTTGATATGAAAACGGGGGTATCAGGATATATGATACCTACCGTTAGCTTTGTTATGGGACGAACTATTCAGCCATATCTTTAGTTGATATGGCAAAAAGGAGATTTTTGTGTACTCACCGTAAAATCCTTTTCTCCGAGACGCTCATTGGGGGACACAAGACCATGGGTGATATGCTGCTGCCACTAGGAGGACACTAAGCAATACACAGAGAAAGTTAACTCCTTCTCTAGCAGTATACACCCTCTGTTGGCTCAATCCTGAACCAGTTCGGTGCCAAAGCAGTAGGAGCTCATAACAGAGTGCAATATGTCAACAAATCAAAGAAACAACGAGGCTACAGGCTAAACAAGGGTGGGAGCTGTGTCCCCCAATGAGCGTCTCGGAGAAAAGGATTTTACGGTGAGTACACAAAAATCTCCTTTTCTCCATCGCCTCATTGGGGGACACAAGACCATGGGACGTCCCAAAGCAGTCCCTGGGTGGGAAGCCATAACAGTAGATGAAGCCTCGTGAACCACATGCAAAAAAACGCTTAAACAGTCAACAGACAACTTACAGATGCGCAACAGCTGATTGCAGAATTTGTCTGCCAAGTGCCGCATCTGAAGAAACTTGAGCATGGATTTGGTAATGCTTGACAAAAGTATGAAGACTGGACCAAGTCGCAGCCTTGCACACTTGCTGTGCCGAAGCCTGGTGCCGAATGGCCCAGGAGGCCCCACAGACCGAGAGGAGTGTGCCTTAATCCCAGCCGGGATAGGCTGACCTTTGACACGGTACGCCTCTTGGATCGCGAAACGGATCCATCTGGCTAACGTGGCCTTGGAAGCAGGGAAACCCTGTCTGCGTCCTTCCGGAAGCACATACAGTGCGTCCGATTTACGGAAAGATGAAGTTCTCGAAATGTACCTTCGGAGAGCCCTCACCAAATCCAAGGTGTGAAGGGCTTTTTCAGTACGGTGAGTCGGCGCCGGACAGAACGAGGGCAGGACTATCTCTTCATTGATATGAAAAGCCGAAACGACTTTGGGCAAGAAGGAAGGAGAAGTCCTGAGGACTACCTTGTCCTGGTGAAAAATAAGAAAAGGAGGTTTACAAGACAAGGCTGCCAATTCCGATACCCTCCTGATAGAGGTAATTGCAACAAGGAAGACAACCTTCCAGGAAAGAAGAGACAAAGGCACTTCCGGCAAAGGCTCGAAGGGGGATTCTTGTAACGCACTGAGGACCAGATTAAGATCCCAAGGCTCCAAAGGCTTCTTGTAGGGTGGAACGAGATGTGACACTCCTTGGATAAAAGTCCTGACCTGGGACTTAGATGCAATCCGTCGTTGGAAAAGTACGGATAAGGCAGAAATCTGCCCCTTGAGGGAAGAGAGTGCTAACCCCGAGTCTAATCCTGCCTGGAGGAATTCCAGAATGGAAGGGATAGAAAAGACCAAAGGGGAACGACCTTTATCCTTACACCAGGAAAAGAACGTTTTCCAGACACGATGATAAATGCGGACGGAAACCGGCTTGCTGGCATTGATCATTGTAGAGACAACTTTGTGCGAAAAACCAGCCTGACCTAAGATCCAGGCTTCAATGGCCATACCGTCAAATTCAGCGCTTTCGAATTGTGATGGTAAATTGGACCCTGCGAGAGGAGGTCCGGACGACCCGGTAATCTCCAGGGAACGTCTGCGACCAGACGCACTAGTTCGGCATACCACGGACGTCGAGGCCAGTCCGGGGCGACAAGAATGAGAAGAACGCCCTCCGCCTTGATCTTCCGAATCACCCTGGGGATTAACGGAAGAGGTGGAAAAATGTAAGGAAGGCGAAATTGACTCCAAGGGAGGACAAGCGCATCCGAGCCGATGGCTAGTGGATCGCGAGATCGACTTATGAAAGTCTGAACTTTGGCATTCAGTCTGGATGCCATGAGATCCACATCCGGCATTCCCCAACGCTGGCAAATGATGTGAAACATTTCCGGGTGCAGGGACCATTCTCCTGAGTCTAAACCTTGGCGACTGAGAAAGTCGGCCTCCCAATTGTCCACTCCTGGTATGTGAACCGCGGAGATGGGCGAGCAGTTTGACTCGGTCCACCGCAGAATGTGCGATACCTCGAGCATCGCTGATCTGCTCCGAGTGCCTCCCTGACGGTTGATGTACGCCACGACCGTGGCGTTGTCTGACTGGATGCGGATGGGACGACCGGCCAGAAGATGATGGAAATGCAAGAGGGCTAGTTTGATAGCTCTGATTTCCAGGATGTTGATCGGAAGACGTGTCTCTGGAAGAGACCAGCGGCCCTGAGCCGTGTGGTGAAGGAACACCGCTCCCCATCCGAGGAGACTGCCATCGGTGGTCACTACCAGCCAATGGACAGGCAGAAAAGATTTTCCTTGATTCAGTGATGAAGCATTTGTCCACAATTTTAGTGAGCGTCTGACTCTGGGAGAAAGACGGTAGCGGCGACTTAAGGACGCTGGGTTCCTGTCCCAGGATGATATTAGCTCCTGTTGAAGAGGTCGGAGATGGAATTGCGCAAATGTTACTGCCGCGATGGAGGCTACCATTTTCCCTAGGACCTGCATGGCGAATCGTAGAGAGTGGGAGCGGCCTAGAGACAACAGGAGTACTCCCCGCCTCAGAGAAGCAATCTTCTCTGGAGGGAGAGATACCAACCCTTGGGAGGTGTCCAGAATCATTCACAGAAAAGGAATCTTCTGAGAGGGAATGGGGGAAGACTTGTCCAAATTGACTAACCAGCCCAGGCGAGAGAGGGTGTCGATAGTGATCTCGACACTCTCTGCGCAGGCCCGAAAGGTCGGTCCTTTGATGAGCAGGTCGTCCAAGTACGGGAGGACCACCACACCCCGAGAGTGTAAAATTGACATGACGGCCGCCATGACTTTTGTGAACACTCTGGGGGCGGTTGCGAGTCCGAAGGGCAGAGCGGCAAATTGAAAATGCTCCTCTCCGACTGCAAAACGCAGAAACTTTTGATGGCCTCTGAAAATCGGAATGTGTAGATACGCGTCTTTGATGTCGATTGACGCCAGGTATTCCTTTCTTTCTAGAGATGCGATGACAGAACGGAGAGATTCCATCCTGAAAGAGCGGACTCTGATGAATTTGTTCAGCAATTTTAGATCCAGAATAGGACGCAAAGAGCCGTCCTTCTTGGGAACCACAAATAGGTTTGAGTAAAACCCGTTGAATCTTTCCTTGTGAGGAACTGGGACGATGACCCCGCTGGTGCGAAGAATGTTCAAGGCCTGAAGAAAGGGGGTTGCGAGATCCTTGGACTTTGGGGGGCGAGACTGGAAGAAGCGCCTTGGGGGGAGAGATAAGAATTCGATCTTGTAACCGAAGTCTACAAGATCTCGGACCCATCGGTCTTGAACGACCGACCCCCAGACCTCGCGAAACAAGAGTAGGCGGCCACCTACCCTGATTGGGTCCCCCGTCCTCGGCAAGGAGTCATTGGGAAGATAATTTGCGAGAGGAAGAGCTCTTGTTTTCCGACTGGGAAAATCTGTTTTTCCAGGACTGAGAGGACCTGAAAGATGATTGCGAGCCCCTGTCTCTGCGAGAAGAACGTGGTGCTCGGGACGAGGTCGAAGCAGAGGACCAATTAAAGGAGGTCCGAAAAGGCCGGGAGCGGCTTTGGTACTGGGACCGAAAAGATCGATTGATTCTGCGCTGTGGAAGAAATTTACTTTTGCCACCTGTAGCATTAACAATTAATTGATTGAATGGGGTTTGTTCAAAAGTAAAGACATGCATATAAACCCAAATAGAAATAATATAAAATATAACTTTTATTATGACTCTAAAACGGGACATACAACAAAAACACCACACATTTAAAAAGTGCACACTAATTTCACCCTAAAATTATTGATACCCTGATATGTACACCTGCCTAGCATGCGGAGGTTGGCACCCTAAGACAGCCCCAACGAGAGTGGCGCCCCCGGTCACGTCGGCTGTCCCTAGGCTCCTATAATACCCTTATCAATTGGTGCTCCCCACTAAAGCATGCACAACAAATGAAAATAGTTCCCTTGAAAGATTGGGAAGCCGGCAATGTGTCTCTGTATATTCAGGTCAGGGATCAAGGCTGAAATTCCATGCCTGATTCAATGGAATGGATAACCAAGGAAATGTTGTGAGTATAC
This sequence comes from Oophaga sylvatica, assembly GCA_033576555.1. Taxonomy (NCBI): domain Eukaryota; kingdom Metazoa; phylum Chordata; class Amphibia; order Anura; family Dendrobatidae; genus Oophaga; species Oophaga sylvatica. Next base: position 27,029,110 of record JARQOD010000004.1, read on the forward strand.
CCTTCAATATATGACAATGCTGGTCCCTGCTTACCAGCTTAAATGTGAGCCCTGTATGGTGTGAAAATAATAACTGGGCTAAATAGCTTGTCCAGATAAATGCTGACAAATAGGCATTGTACAAATATGCACAGTAATAAAGGCACTCAGCATTATTTATCTTGATGTGTCACACCAGGGGATTATACTATCTCCCCATCATTATAACTAACAGGGACATTCACATAACCAAGATAATGATGAATAGAGAGGGGTACTCATCCTGATATGTATTTCATGACACCTCTACGCGTTTCGCCCAGCGGCTCATCAGGAGGTCAGATGTAATGATATTGCATGGTGTCAGAAAGAAAGTTTATCTGGTCTTATATAGCTGCACCAATCACCACATATGGTGAACCATCAATTACAGTACCACAGACGTCCCCATTTTTCCCAATATGCAACGGTACCAGGTAGTGGCTACACAATGTCTGATTCATATTAGCAACCTTTGTAAGGGGCCCCAACAAAATGTCCATGTATTGATTACCTCAATTGTCCCACACAGAGCGCTCGCTCCTTCATCTGTCTCTGGCGTGCGTTCCACTGTGGAACGCATCCAGCCCCTGATAGGGAACGCCCACCGACGAAGGACCCAGAGGCGGAAGTAATTTCATTGATACTCCATGCGTGCGCTCCAGTCTGGAGAGCACGCTGATCTCACCTCCCCCCGGTCCCAATGCGGAACGCCCACCGGCAAAGGGCTCAAAAGCGGAAGTGACTAAATTGACACTCCTTGTATGCGCTCCAGCTTGGAGTGCTAACCACACCTCCTTCCTGTTTTGAGTCTCCATGAGGGAGCGGTATGATATACTGTGTTTGCGTTCCACAGTGGAACGCACAGGTGTCCAGGCAATCGGTCCTGGAAGTGAAAAGGCCAAAGGTATCTAATCTATATACCGTTGGTCAGAACTACATTTCACAGCCCCAAAACCACTGGTCTATCTATAGGACCACATTGATGTCATGATCTTACTTATGCAAAAGGTCTGTAAATAAGACAGTATTGTGTGGAGCAGATAATTGTATTTTCCAGCATTGTAGTGTAGTTTATATGGATACCATGATAATTAAATATGATACCAATATTAATGGAGGACACAGTAAGTGAAACACCATAGTAGTAGGTTATGGAGAAAAAATATATTAAACCAGACATATAGTACATGATAAGTCCCATACTAGTTGGTAGCAGAATATACAGATATTTAAATAATATCACCACCCATGATCGTGGAAGCCCCTCATCTGGGGTATAGTAAGAGAAATCATGGCCATACGATAATCAAAAGAGTCCTATGTGAAGCAAATGGTTTCTTACACAAAGCAGGCAAATGATACATGCTCGTTTAATCCATTGGGGGCCCTTGAGCCCAACCGAAAAATCCACTCACATTCTCTCTTAAGTAGATGTTTATCAAAGTTTCCCCCCCTTGGGTTTGGTTTGACCACTTCCAGGACACGAAATGATACCTGGTTTAAATTACCCTTGTGTATGGTATTGAGGTGTCTAGCCAGAGGGGTGTCCCTCTCATTTCTCACATCCCAAATGTGCTCGCCCACCCTTCTCCTAAATTCTCTGCAGGTCTTGTCTACATAATCAAGGGGACAAGCACAGCTCGCCACATAAATGACACCACTCGTTTTACAGTTTGAAAAATCACGTAGATAGAATTCTTTGCCAGATTCGGCGCTGCATATAGATTTGCAGGGTTTCATCCATTTACAATTAACACAGTCCCCACATCTGAAAAAACCACACACTTTGCGATCAAGCCAAGTACCTTTAGGAGTGGGCCTCCTGAAAAAACTGTGTACAACACTGTCCCTGATAGAACGTCCCCTTCGATAAGTACCCAATGGTCTAGGTCCTATACTATCCCTCAAATCTGGATCTGCTAGTAGAATATCCCAATGCCTATTTGGAATCTTCACGACCTGATGGTTCTGACAATCAAAAGAACCAATCACCCTCAGTAGTTCAGGCGATGACCCCTGTGTTCTAGTTTGAGTCTGTAATAGTCTCGTCCTGTTACTGGACAAAGCATGCTGATAGGCACTCTCTAATGTGTGTCTCGGGTACCCTTTGTCCAGGAATCTATAGCCCATTTCTTTGGCCTGATCATGGAAATCGTTCACGTTGGAACAATTTCTCCTCAACCTTAGAAATTGCCCCTTGGGAATGCCACGTTTCAATGGTAGAGGATGGTGACTATCCCACCTTAGCAGACTGTTGGTACTTGTGGGTTTTCTGTATATCTTGGTTTCCAGACCACCATTTTCATTTTTCCTTACATGTACATCCAGGAAAGGCAAGGCATCCCTGCCCAACTCAAAAGTAAGTTTAAGACCTATGGAGTTAGAATTTAGTTCTTCAATAAACCTTGATAGTTCAACCTCAGTGCCCTGCCAAATTAAAAAAATATCATCGATGAACCTGTACCAAATCCCTATGTGGGACTGCCACCATTTAGGTTCATCGATGAAAACAGCGGTTTCCTCCCACCAGCCCAGGAACAAATTAGCGTACGACGGGGCACAGGGACTCCCCATCGCTGTGCCCCTGAGCTGGTGGAAGTACTTCCTGTCAAAAATGAAAAAATTGTGTGTCAATGTGAAATACAATAACTCGAGAACAAACGCATTGTGTTCCATACAGTCATTAGATCTTGACCTCAGAACGTGTTGCACTCCCTGGATACCATAGTCATGTGGAATATTACTATATAAGGACTCGACATCAATAGACACTAGCAGACAGTTACAGTCAACATAGATACCATCGAGTTTGGTCAGTAGGTCAGAAGTGTCTCTGATGTATGAGGGAAGGGAAAGCACAAAGGGGCGTAAAATTTGGTCCACATACACTCCACAGTTTTGGATTAATGAGTCCGTCCCTGACACAATAGGTCGTCCTCTCAAGGGCTCAAGTCCCTTATGCACCTTAGGGAGTGTATAGAAGGTGGCAGTGAGAGGATGTGTTGGAAGTAGAAAATCATATTCATTTTTAGAGATCAGACCCCCTTCTTTCGCCTCCTCCAACATGGACATTAGTTGATTTCTAAAATTACTGGATGGGTCTGATTTCAAAATCTCATATGTGGCAACATCATTCAGGATAGCCATATACATTTCCAAATACTTCTCTTCCCCCATGATAACCAGGTTACCCCCCCTTATCCGATGGCTTTATAATCAACCCCTCATGTTTAGACAGGTTGGACAACGCCTGTTTTTCTCCTTCCGTGAGATTGGAATTAGGGATAAACTGTTTGGACCCGATCTTTAGAAGGTCTCTTTCGACCAATGTCAGGAAAATATCAATACTACCCACATCCCCTTGTGGTGGGGTTTTAGTGCTTTTGTTTCTGAGACTGGTGAATGGCCCCCTGGAACCATCATTATTGGCCTCATTCAATAGGCCTACCAAAGCTCTATAGCCCTCAAGATCTTCATCAGACAAGCCCAGTCTCCTGCATTCCTCTTTATCATGCATGGCAAAAAAAAATTTCCATCTTAATTTCCTGCAAAATAAATGGATATCCTTTGTCCAACCAAATCAGTCAAAGTTATTAGTGGGTACAAAATTTAAACCTTTCTTCAAGACACTATATTCCTCTCTACTCAGTGAATGTGATGAAAGGTTTATGATCTGGCCCTGATTTAGTGAGGTCTTTGTCTCAAATGATAGCCTGTTCTGATATTCCTCTCTAAAAAAGAGGAAGAAGATGAGGATGAAGTGGAGGGTACAGGTGTGGGTCCAGAGGGAACCTCTCTCCCAGATTGGTTTCCATATCCTCCTCTGTAGGTACCCCGCCCTGTGAACCTTCCTCTGTGTCTCCATCCTTGTCTATGACGTCTGCCCCTTGGTGAAAGACCTTGATTTGATCTTTCAGTGTCAGAGGTCTCGAGATCTGATGATGAGACGTCTGACACATATGCTCCCTGAAAGCTATAAGCCTGATTATCTGAGAAGGCTTTTAAATCTTTTTGAAATTGAAGCGGTTTTCTTTCTTTAATCAGGGATTGATATTTTTCAACAGAATTCTGTAACAGTCCCTCCCTCCTATTAAAGTCTGGATCACTTTTATGCTTTAGAATGTTTTCAATCAGTCTATTCAAATTATTTGACGATTTTTCAAAGAGGCTTTTCTCCTCAGTTAGTAATAATTGCATAAACCTGAGTGAGGATTCAACTGATTCTTTAAGCCACTTTGACAAAAATTCAGGGGAGGCTGTCCTAGGGGATGGGCTCAAATTAATCCTGAGACCTCTTGGCACCACTTTGTTTTTGATATAATTCTCTAGTGCTCTGATTTCCCACCAGGATTTAATATGTTCCTTATACCCTGTGTACAACTCAATGAACAGGTTTTTTAGAGACAAAGACCCACTATTACCACCAATTGGACCTGAAGTGCAAAAGGCCTGGTTTGCGTCTTCCAACCATGCATCAGTGTTCAATGGACCTGTGAGGAAACTGGCCATGCTCTAGTTCAGCTTAACAATTAATTGATTGAATGGGGTTTGTTCAAAAGTAAAGACATGCATATAAACCCAAATAGAAATAATATAAAATATAACTTTTATTATGACTCTAAAACGGAACATACAACAAAAACACCACACATTTAAAAAGTGCACACTAATTTCACCCTAAAATTATTGATACCCTGATATGTACACCTGCCTAGCATGCGGAGGTTGGCACCCTAAGACAGCCCCAACGAGAGTGGCGCCCCCGGTCACGTCGGCTGTCCCTAGGCTCCTATAATACCCTTATCAATTGGTGCTCCCCACTAAAGCATGCACAACAAATGAAAATAGTTCCCTTGAAAGATTGGGAAGCCGGCAATGAGTCTCTGTATGTTCAGGTCAGGGATCAAGGCTGAAATTCCATGCCTGATTCAATGGAATGGATAACCAAAGAAATGTTGTGAGTATACCCTTCAATATATGACAATGCTGGTCCCTGCTTACCAGCTTAAATGTGAGCCCTGTATGGTGTGAAAATAATAACTGGGCTAAATAGCTTGTCCAGATAAATGCTGACAAATAGGCATTGTACAAATATGCATAGTAATAAAGGCACTCAGCATTATTTATCTTGATGTGTCACACCAGGGGATTATACTATCTCCCCATCATTATAACTAACAGGGACATTCACATAACCAAGATAATGATGAATAGAGAGGGGTACTCATCCTGATATGTATTTCATGACACCTCTACGCGTTTCGCCCAGCGGCTCATCAGGAGGTCAGATGTAATGATATTGCATGGTGTCAGAAAGAAAGTTTATCTGGTCTTATATAGCTGCACCAATCACCACATATCGTGAACCATCAATTACAGTACCACAGACGTCCCCATTTTTCCCAATATGCAACGGTACCAGGTAGTGGCTACACAATGTCTGATTCATATTAGCAACCTTTGTAAGGGGCCCCAACAAAATGTCCATGTATTGATTACCTCAATTGTCCCACACAGAGCGCTCGCTCCTTCATCTGTCTCTGGCGTGCGTTCCACTGTGGAACGCATCCAGCCCCTGATAGGGAACGCCCACCGACGAAGGACCCAGAGGCGGAAGTAATTTCATTGATACTCCATGCGTGCGCTCCACCTGTAGCATCAGAAGTAATCTGATCAAGGCGATCTCCAAAGAGACGCCCTGAATGATAAGGCAGCTAAGTCAAAGTTTTCTTTGAAGCAGAGTCTGCACGCCACTCTCGGAGCCAAAGGGACCTCCGAATGGCAATAGCATTGGCGGCTGTGAGTGCAGCGCAATTAGCTGCATCTAAGGACGCATGGACCATGTAGTCGCCCGCCCGAGTAATCTGATAGGCCAGATTACGTGCCTCGGGGGGGAGAGGGATATCATTAGTAGTCTTAACTAAATCCTCAGCCCAGGCCACCATGGCCCTCGCCACCCAGGTGGCCGCGAAAGAAGGAGAGAGAGATGCTCCAGCAGCCTCAAAAATTGATTTGGCGAGGTTGTCGATCTGTCTATCTGAGGGATTCTTAATGGATGAACCATCTGAAACAGAGAGAAGGGTTTTTGAAGCTAAGCGAGATACCGTTGGATCTACTACTGGAGATTCGGTCCACTCTTTTGCTACAGTTGTTGAAAATGGGTATCGTGCTTTCAGGGACTTCAGTCCTGAAAAACGTCTGTCTGGACGATCCCTATGTCCCTGAACAATGTCCGTAAACTCTGGGTGATTTCCAAACACCTTGTAGGGGCGCTTAGCCCTTTTGAAAGAAATAGGATGATTCGGTTGCGACCCGGGTTCTTCGTCTAGCTTCAGGGTTTTATTAACCGCTTCTATGAGAGAGTCTAAGGTCTCTTGAAACTCTGGCGAGTTGGGGTTATCGCCTGTATCCGACTCGTACTCAGATTCATGATCACTGAGATTCCTGGGAGAGGGTGAGCGAGCGCCTGAGCTCGCAGATGCCGAACCGCTAGATGGATTGGGGGATGCATTATGGCGGCGTTTTCAAGACGGCCCCTTTGCTGATGCCGCGGGTCGGCCCCTGTCTGATGAGGTCTCTCTGAAGGCTAACGGGCCCCTTTCTGGAAAAGGGACGCCCTGGCTAGAAGAGGAGCCACGGAAGGTATCCAAGGCCCTAGTCAGAGAATCCATAGACTGCGCCAGAAACGCAGGCCACCCTGAAGGACCCGGCTCATTGGGATCAGGAATAGGTAGGGACTCCTGAACGGTAGTAGGGGGCTCCTGAGCGGTGGAAGCAGTGGGTTCTTGGGCACATGATGCACAGAATTGGGAACCATGCTTTGACGGCAGGGAAGCGTTGCATGAAGCGCAGGCGGCATACACCACAGTGTGGTTTTTGTCAGGCCTTTTAGATCCCTTTGATTGGGACATATTTTGCACCTGAGAGCCTGCTGCAGGGGAAGGGTTAAGCGCTGTGTAAGCTTACCCAGGTCCTGTGTCCGAGCCCACGAGAGGAAGATGAGGAGCTGAGGAATAGCCCTTTTGGTATCGCAGCGTTGATCTGAGAGACCGGAAGATGGCTGCAGAGATTATGCTGTTTTGCGCTTCTCGTGGGTCACGAGAAGCGCCATAAGACATGGGAGGGAAGAGCAGGAGAAACTAGGGAGGAGTTAAACACTCCCTGCCAATGGCCGGGTACTGCACAGCGCGCGATGTGGGCGGAGCCAACTAGGAGCGCGGTAAGCCCGCCCTCCTCGAGGCCTAACCTGGTCTGAAGCCAGGGCCTAAATTTGCGGTGCCGGTCTTGCGACGCCGTTGAGATCGCAAGAGCGGGCGGCGGCGATCTTGCGACCTCGCCCAGATTGCAATCGGGGACTTAAATTTTTGTGACGCCAATCGTGCGACCCGAACGGGATCACAAAGGCGGCTGCGACGGGGAAGAGACGGTAATCCAGGCGGCGCCGCCGATAGCGCGGCAGACACAGACATCGCAATAATCGGCATTTTGTGATGTACTCACTGCGGAGCCTCCTGGCTCGGAGTACCAATGGCTGGCGCGTCCATATGTCCTCGATCCACCATCCCTTTCATAGGGAGGCGGAGCGGGTTCCATATCAATCATCCTAGCACCAGCCGCTTTCATTAGAGGTGGTGAGGGGTTAACTGTACCCAAAAAATCCGGAGTGCGTCTTACAGCCGATAGACACATGGGGAGAGCGGCCCATTAGAGGGATCCGTCGCCCGATGGTAGCGTTGCAGGAGGGGTAAGTGGAGGCGACACTCTGCGTTCCCGCCTGTTGATGGTTGTGGGAGATCGGGACTTTTCCTACAAGACCCGTCGCCCTTCCAGATCATTGTAAAAAATATATTAAAAATAATATTAAGAATAAATAATAAAAAATGGAAATAATCTTGGGGTCTGAAACCAGACCCTAGTGCCTCCTACAGACACTAAGCAAGAACTGGTTCAGGATTGAGCCAACAGAGGGTGTATACTGCAGGAGGAGGAGTTAACTTTCTCTGTGTATTGCTTAGTGTCCTCCTAGTGGCAGCAGCATAACACCCATGGTCTTGTGTCCCCCAATGAGGCGATGGAGAAATTGGGGTGACAGATTCCCTTTAAGGCTGCTGGTGACAGGAGCTCTCTCCTCAGACTCATTTTGGATGCCAGCAGCCATTGAAACGCTCTCAGAGGTCTTGCTCTTTTATGCAACAGCTACAGTCAAGGAAAAAAAGAGAGAATAAAAATAATCTGCTAAAAGGCGCTGTAGCTGAGCAGACACGATCTATTTTATATATAGCCATCTTGGATTTCCATGGATATTTACACTTGATAATGTTTTTATGTCTGCTTTCTTTTAATAAATCATGGCTACTACTTATGCAGAGTTTTACTTACTCTCCACTAACTTGTAGCGCATTGATATAGCCGGATCTCAAGGTCCTACACCCACATGGTTTCCCAATGAGATTGTTCCTGTTAATCTACAGTGCCTTTTAGCAAATTATTTCTAGCTTTTCTTTAGATATACGTTTTGGTCCATCTAAGATCTGCTGGCACCAGTAGCTTTTACGGTTACCGGTGTGCTCTCAACGCAACAAAATCAGGCTAGTAACTTGGAAATTTTACCACTTCTTTGATTAGATGAGTGAATGTCATGGTTGTGTCAGGTGTGACAGACAGTCATCCTGGATCCGGCTGTAGAAGGTCTTCGCAATTAGCTCAAGGACCTTCTTGATTTTTGCATTTGTGTTAAGAAGCAATATCCTTCTCCCCCTAGGACCCAACAGTTACCTTCACCTTCTGCTGCTAATCACACACCTATGCTGAAGGTTTAATTATATTCAATAGCTGCAGCACGGTGCAGGTGTTAGCTCATAGTTGACTCAGTCTTATTGGAAGTTCTAACAGTCGGTTAGTGTCTTCCGTGGGGACCCTTGGAAGATTGCTGGCGTGAAATCTCGGTTGTCTTATCAAGCTAAGTGCTTTCCCCCCCATTCGTCTACGCTCTTTGCCTTTAGTTTTAGTGGGGACTGACAAGTGTTCATCTCATCAACTCCCTATGTAGGGCCTATCACTAGGGTCAGACAGGGATTAAGTTCCTGCTCGGCGATAGGTGCAGAACTTATATAGGGGCGATTTTAGATCTGCCTAGGGGTCTCCACTCACCTCTTCCCTAGTGTTTGAGCTTCCCCTTCCCATTGTTGAGCACAAACTTATCCTTCACCCAGTGTGACATTGATGCCCTATGGGCGCCTGCATTTTTGTTTGTTTTTGTTTCTTCAGTGCCACTCAAAAAGACAGAGCACACCAACCATTTATCTCACAGAAAACAATCCTTTCTACCAATCATCCATGATCCTGTCCAAGGTTAATGGCGAATTTCACCACTGCCTGTATGATACTGATGGGTTGATGCCTTTCTAGGCAATCCTTGTGTGATGGATCATATCCCTGTATCTACTCCATGCTCTCGAGACTGTGCCGGGAGATACAGCAAACCTTTTTATGTTGGCTAGTATGGATGTGCCATCATGGAGGAGCTGGAATACCTGTGCAATCTGAATGGGTTGTAGTTACCGCCTCATGCTTCCAGCAGTGACAAAATCACCAGAAACATGCAAAAGTAGAGAAGAATCCATCAGCAAGGATAAAGAAGAGATTGTCTGTTGCCATAATTGACTTGTTTTGGAGATTGTCTTACTTTTCACTCAACAGTGCACTTTTCACAATCACATAGAAAACTATGATAATGAAACTCCATTCTTCTTTTGTATATAACCTCATTTTTGGTAAATCCAGGTCTATTAATGAAACAAATATATTCAGTAATCAGTACCTGTTGTGATCTGAGCAATTTTCTGGATCATTTTGAGGAGACTACCGACCCACTCACGCTGCCGCTTTAAAGTATTCAATTCTTTCTCCCTCCACCTGAGCACCAATTTCATGTCAGTCAGTGAAATGTTCTCTCTATTTTCTACTCCTAAAAATACAAAGATTAATTTGTTAAATTAACTGGTTATTAGGCTTCAATACATTATATTAATTTCTGTCAAAGAACTTACGAAGCTTAAAAATATCCAAAAACTGCTTTTTGTTCTTCAAAATATACTCCAAATATCTAAAAATCACAGAGCCGTCAATGACACTTTTTCTGGTATCTAGAAACACAGATTCGGAAATGGCCACCAGCTCCTGAATATCCTCATTAGTATGCTGAATGATACTGGTGTCTGTTCCTATAAAATAAAACAACATGATTTCACGGATCAAGTGATGCTGTTTTTGCTCTCTTCTTCGGCATAAGGAGAGGTCCTTATTCTCACTGTACTGAATACTGTTATCACAGGTGAACAAAGCTAGTACTGATACTACTAATAGTAATTATATTATTAGAAGACAAAAAAAAAGAGAAACCTGATGCTATAACTCATATGTTGAAAAAATTTTTTCCTTAGCCAATAATATGCAAATATCCTAAAAGTCAATATCGACCCTTTAGCGAGCCGTGCCATATGACTTAGGCCTGAGTCTCACATAGCGATACACCAGGGATCCCGACAACGATATGCACTTGTCAGGATCGCTGGTGTATCGCTACATGATCGCTGCTGAGCTGCCAAACAGGCAGCTCAGGGCAGCGATCAGGACAGCGACACTGCGGGTAACATCGCTTAGTTACCCGCAGTGTACCTTGGATACCAGCGCCCTGATGCAGGGACCTGGTAACCAAGGTACACATCGGGTTTCCAGGCGCTGCACGGTGCCTGGAAACCCGCTGTGTACCTTGTTTACCAGCTCCCTGCATCAGGGCGCTGGTATCCAAGGTACACAGCGGGTTTCTAGGCACAGCCCCGCGCCTGGAAACCCGCTGTGTACCTTGGTTACCAGCGGATCGCTGATCTCCTGCGTGCCTGTCAGCGGGAGACCAGCGATTAAAAAAATATCCAGGACATTCAGTGATACCCAGCAGGGGGGCTGATCGTCGCTGAATGTCACACACAGAGATATCGCTGGGGAGATCGCTGCTGCGTCACAAAACTAGTGACTCAGCAGCGATCTCGCTAGCGAGATCGCTGTGTGAGACGGGGGCTTTAGGATAAAAAGCCAAATCAAACGCTTCATTTGCAGGCAAGGATTTCAGGGTACTTGTCCTTCATTAGTAATGAGCAAACGTGCACAGATAAGGTGTTATCGGAGCATGCTCGGGGGCTAACCAAGTATCTTCGACGTGCTCGAATAATATATTCGCGTCCCCGCTGCTACCATGTCTCGCGGGTATTAGACAGTCACAACACATGCAGGGATTTCCTTTTTACGCCGAAGACACTCGGTTAGCCCCCAGCATGCTCGGATAACACCTTAACAGAGCACGTTCACTCATCTCTACTACATCAGTGTAAAGCAGGAGGTCTGATTTGGCTGGGTGAGAAGTCTCTGGCATGGGGTGTTTCATATTTAGTATCCCCAAAGGAGAATTACTTGGCCTTAAAATGGCTTGGCTCTCTCCAAAAGTAGAAATATTCCCCCTGAGACCAAGATCATAAAGCACTTTTGCGAGACATTTTAACATTGAAACAAAATTTTAAAAGGAGTTCCTGTTTAACCGGTGATGGTACATTAGCCCTAGTTACAGTGGAAACGCAGCCCCTTAGCTGAATAGCAGAGCTGACTAGGTCTCCTAGGACCCAGTATCTCCTGTTTACACCTAGCGATAACATCACTGAGCTGGAACCAGAGGAGGAAGAGCTGTCAGCACTTCATAGTACTGTATACACAGTGCTTGTTCAGTGCTGTATACACAGAGATCTGACAGTCTGCTTCCGGCCTGCACAGCTTTTGATTGTCTGCCATCCCCCAACCAAAGCAAGTAATGATAAGCAAACAGAAATATAGTAACAATACAATTTATTAGGAAATATGATATAAACATAAACTGGAGATATAACAAGAAAAAAAAACTTACCATAAAGTTTGAATATATATGCAGCATCATCCCACTGTAAAATATGTTGTAAGATTCTGTCATTGTCCATGATGCACTCTCCAAGGTAATCTTTTGGCCAGGAATTCAGTATAACGCTTGACACCAATTGCCCAAAATTTGCCAAATCAAATCTATCCAGTTGACTGAGAATATTATTCTCAGACTACGTAAGAAAAATGAGAAAACAAGAGTGAAGGTAACCTCATTGCATGATCTAAAAATCTCATTTTCACTCTGTGATAAGATGAAAGGTTGACTTTGTGTCTGGATGAGTCCAAAGCTGCAGTGAGGACTTCTGTAATGTCATTCACTAGACCAGTGTTTCCCAAACTCCAGACCTCAAGGCCACAACAGATCATGTTTTCTGGATTTCCATAGTATTACACAAGCGATGGAATTATTACCAAAGCATCACAAATTGCCCCAGGTTTCCTCACCTGTGCAATAGTAGGGAAATCCTGAAACATGACATGTTGGGGGCCACAAGGACTGGAGTTTGGGGAACAATGCACTAGAGGAGAATCACAGAGTCCAGCTGAATATATATCCATCAGCCTTCATTTTGTTAAAGGTTAAGCTACCTACAGTCATGGCCAAAAGTTTTGAGAATGACACAAATATTATATTTTCACATGATCTGCTGCCCTCTTGGTTTTTATGTGTGTTTGACAGATGTTTTTATCACAGACAGAAATATAATTGCAAACATATGAGTAACAAAAGCTTATATTGACAGTTAGAATGAGTTAATGCAGCAAGTCAATATTTGCAGTGTTGACCCTTCTAATTCAGGACCTCTGCAATTCTCCCTGGCATGCTCTCAATCAACTTCTGGACCAAATCCTGACTGATAGCAGTCCATTCTTGCACAATCAATGCTTTCATTTTGTCAGAATTTTTAGGTTTTTGTTTGTCCACCTGTCTCTTGATGATTGACCACAAGTTCTCAATGGGATTAAGATCTGGGGAGTTTCCAGGCCATGGACCCAAAATCTCTATGTTTTGTTCCCTGAGCCATTTAGTTATCACCTTTGCTTTATGGCAAGGTGCTCCATCATGCTGGAAAAGGCATTGTTGATCGCCAAACTGCTCTTGGAGGGTTGGGAGAAGTTGCTCTTGGAGGACATTCTGGTACCATTCTTTATTCATGGCTGTGTTTTTAGGCAAGACTGTGAGAGCCGATTCCGTTGGCTGAGAAGCAACCCCACACATGAATGGTTTCAGGATGCTTAACAGTTGGCATGAGACAAGACAGGTGGTAGCGCTCACCTTGTCTTCTCCGAATGAGGCATTTTCCTGATGTCCCAAACAATCGAAAAGGGGATTCATCAGAGAAAATAACTTTACCCCAGTCCTCAGCAGTCCACTGCCTGTACCTTTTGCAGAATATCAGTCTGTCCATGATGTTTTTTCTGGAGAGAAGTGGCTTCTTTGCTGCCCTCCTTGAGACCAGGCTTTGCTCCAAGAGCCTCCGCCTCACAGTGCGTGCAGATGCACTCACACCTGCCTGCTGCCATTCCTGAGCAAGCTCTGCACTGCTGGTAGCCCGATCCCGCAGCTGAATCACTTTTAAGAGACGGTCCTGGCGCTTGCTGGTCTTTCTTGGGCGCCCTGGAGCCTTTTTGGCAACAATGGAACCTCTCTCCTTGAAGTTTTTGATGATGCGATAGATTGTTGACTGAGGTGCAATCTTTCTAGCTGCGATACTCTTCCCTGTTAGGCCATTTTTGTGCATTGCAATGATGACTGCACGTGTTTCTTTAGAGATAACCATGGTTAACAGAAGAGAAACAATGATGCCAAGCACCAGCCTCCTTTTTAACCCCTTCACCCCCAAGGGTGGTTTGCACGTTAATGACCGGGCCAATTTTTACAATTCTGACCACTGTCTCTTTATGAGGTTATAACTCTGGAACGCTTCAACGGATCTTCGCGATTCTGAGACTGTTTTCTCGTGACATATTGTACTTCATGATAGTGGTAAAATTTCTTCCATATAACTTGCATTTATTTATGAAAAAAACGCAAATATGGCAAAAATTTTGAAAATTTGCAATTTTCAAACTTTGAATTTTTATTCCCTTAAAACAGAGAAATATGTCACACAAAATAGTTAAGAAATAACATTTCCCACATGTCTACTTTACATCAGCACAATTTTGGAAACAAAATTTTTTTTTGTTAGGAAATTATAAGGGTTAAACACGGATTTTGGTAAGAACTTACCTGTAAAATCCTTTTCAGCGAAGGAAGGAAGAGAGACACAGTATTCATTACTGATGGTAGGCGGAGCCCCAGATCAGGATGTCACCTCAGATCAAAAGAGTGCTGACTGGCTGGCCCCTCCAGCTCGGGCTCCTCCTACTCAGCTCCAGTCGTACCAAAGCTTTTAGGAAAAGAGTCAAGATCACCAGCGGAGCAACATAACCCCTTCTGAAGGAACTTCAGAGAAAAAACACAAGGATACAGGTTATGCATGCAAAGAAAGCCAAAAACCACAGAGTTCCAGGTACTACTCACGGAACCTGACTACTGCGATGAGCTGGCGATGCTGGAACAGAGCCTTAGCGCGCTGACCTCAGCCCAGATAATCGCTATCAGATAAGGGTCGCGCTGCATCTGAAAACATCAACACACTTCTGCCTTGGGAGGGTGCTGTGTCTCTCTTCCTTCCTTCGCTGAAAAGGATTTTACAGGTAAGTTCTTACCAAAATCCGTGTTTCAGCTGCAGATGGAAGGAAGAGAGCCACAGTATTCATTACTGATGGGACGTCCCAAAGCAGTTCAAAAATAAGGGTGGTAAAAACCAACAAAAGGCAGAAACCCAACAACCTTAACAACAAAGCGCAACCAGCGCTAAACACAAGTTCATCCAGAACTTTAAACTACAGCTGCCTGCAGGACCCTACGTCCGAGGGCTGCATCAGCGGAAGCACTGACGTCCACTTTATAAAACCTTGTAAACGTGTGGACAGAGCGCCAAGTTGCCGCTCGGCAGAGCTGCACTGCCGAGGCACCTTGATGAAAAGCCCACGATGAGGCCACAGCTCTCGTGGAATGGGCTCGAATCTTAATCGGGCAAGATTCACCCCGAAGACGGTAAGCTTCCAAAATAGCTGACCGGATCCAACGAGCTATAGAATCCTTGGAAGCTCGTTGACCACGCCGACGACCTGCTGGAACCACAAACAGGGAGTCCGTCTTACGAAAACCTTGAGTAATAGATAGATAAAACTTCAAGGCCCGCACTAAATCCAATGTGTGTAAATCCCGCTCTTTCGCATTCTTCGGATCCGGACAGAGTGAAGGCAACACAATATCCTGGTTAACATGAAATTGTGACACCACTTTAGGCAAAAAATCACCCCGAGTGCGAAGCACTACACGATCCGGAAAAAACTCCAGAAAAGGAGGCGAACAAGAAAGAGCTGCCAACTCAGAAACTCTCCTCAAGGAAGTGACTGCAACAAGGAAAGCCACCTTCCAAGAAAGTAAAGAAAGGCTAGCAGAAACCATAGGCTCAAAAGGTTTATGCTGAAGAGCCTCCAAAACAAGGTTGAGTCGCCAAGGAGACACGGGTGCCTTCCGCGGCGGAAACTTACGAGATATACCTCGGAAAAAGGAGAGCACGTCTCTATTTGAAGCAATGGTTCTCCGGAACAATAAGGACAGAGCAGAAATCTGACCTTTCAGAGTGCTGACTGCCAAACCCTTGTCTAGCCCATGCTGCAGAAAAGCCAACAGGTTGGGAATGGAAAATTTTCTCGGGTTCCGAGAGGACCCCAAACACCACGAAAAGAAGGTTTCCCAAATTTTGTGGTAAATCCTAGTAGTAGCCGGACATCTTGCAGCACGAAGGGTAGCAATGACCTCGGCTGAGAAACCTCTACGGGTCAAGATTTCGGTCTCAAGAGCCACGCCGTCAAACGCAGGGACATCAAGTCCGGATGACAAACGGGCCCCTGAGTCAACAAGTCCGGTTGAAGAGGGAGTGGAAAAGGAGGTGCCGCCAACAGCGACATTATTGTCGAGAACCACACCCTTCTTGGCCAGTCTGGAGCTATCAAAATAGCTGGAATTCTCTCTAGTCTGATCCGACGCAGTACTAGAGGAAGTAAGGATATCGGCGGGAATACATAGATCAGCTCGAACTGATCCCACTGAGCCACTAGAGCATCCACCGCCACCGCCCTCGGGTCCTTGTACCTGGACATGAACGTCGGTAACTTGGCATTGGACCTGGATGCCATCAAATCCACTTGGGGGGTTCCCCAGCGAGAGCACAGTAGTGCAAAAACTTCCGGGTGGAGGCTCCATTCCCCGGGATCCATCCTTCTGCGACTGAGAAAGTCCGCTGTAATATTCTGAACCCCTGGAATGTGAATCGCCGAAATGGCTGGTACACTGGCCTCTGCCCAAATCAGAATTCGGGACACCTCTACCATGAGTCTGGAACTCCTTGTCCCACCTTGGTGATTGATATACGCGACAGCCGTCGCATTGTCTGTCTGCACTCGGACTGGCAGACCGCTCAAAGGGACCGTCCAATGTTGGAGGCAAAGGAAAATCGCCCTCAATTCCAGGATGTTGATCGGAAGAACAGACTCTTCCGATGACCATACCCCCTGAATCCAGAGATTGTTCCAAACACCCCCCCAGCCCGTCAGGCTGGCATCGGTGGTTATGACTGACCACTTCGGAGGGAGGAAAGACTTCCCCAGGGAGAATGCCCCTGGACGTAACCACCATTCTAGAGAATCCCGCACCGCGCGAGAAATGGTGACACTGCAATCCAGTGATTGCGACTGATTCCATCGACTCAAGATGAACCTTTGGAGAGTCCTGGAGTGGAACTGGGCAAAAGGAATTGCCTCCATGGACGCCACCATCAGTCCCAGAAGACGCATACACTTCCGTAGAGACATTGCCGTTGAGGATCTCATAATCTGTACATGTCGAAGAAGACATGACTGTTTGTCTGGTGGTAGGAAAACTACCGACCGAAACGTGTCGAGATGCATTCCCAAAAAGAGGATTGTCCTCGATGGTTCCAGGGACGACTTCTCCCAATTGACCAGCCAACCGAAGTCCTTCAGAAACTGAAGAGACAAATCCCGGCCGTCAACGCCTCCTCCTCCGAGGAAGCCACGATCAAAAGATCGTCCAGATAAGGGAGAATCGTAATCCCCTGTCTTCGAAGGATTGCCATGAGGGGCGCCAGAATTTTTGTAAAGACCCTGGGCGCTGAGGCTAAGCCGAACGGCAGAGCCACGAACTGGTAATGATTCTGACCTATGGCAAATCGAAGAAAGCGCTGATGAGCCTTTCCGATGGGAATATGCAAATAGGCGTCGCGAATGTCGATTGACACCAGAAAATCGTTCTGTGACAGAGCTGCCACAACGGAGCGAAGCGATTCCATGCGAAATTTCCGGCATGGACATGCCGGTTTAATCGCTTGAGATCCAGAATCGGGCGAAATTTGTTCTCCTTTTTGGGAACTATAAAAAGGTTGGAATAAAAACCTTTCCCTCGGTCCTCTGACGGAACCGGTATCACTACACCCTTTTGTAGCAGAGATTCGACCTCTCGCTGTAGAGCGACAACAAGCTCGGGTTCCGACGGAACGCGAGATTGACAAAAAACATTTGGGGGTCGAGAAGCAAACTCTATGAAATAGCCTGCCGACACTATCCGCGTTACCCAGGAATCTGGAACGCGAGCCATCCAAGCCGCCTTGAAAAGAAGCAGACGACCCCCCACTCGAGAATCCTCGAGTGGACCCCTGGCGTCAATCCGACTTTGCGGGCTTTTTGTCAAGTTCCCGCTTGTCCTGGCGGAAACTCTGCTTCCAGGGAGTACGAGTTTTCTGAGAGGATTTCTTTCCTGAGAAGGAAGGACGACCCGATCCCCACGAGGAGTGACTAGATCGTCCTCGGCCCCGAAAGGACCGCCGACCACTATAGACACCAGGCTTACTGGACACCGAGGCCATGGCCCTACGCTGTGGTAATGCTGATTCCTTCGCCTTAGCCTTGGAAATCAGCTCTGTGAGGTCGGATCCAAAAAGATGGCCACCCTTGTAAGGTAAGGCCAACAACCCTTGTTTGGAAACTGCGTCCCCGGCCCACTGTCTGAGCCATAAAGCTCTTCTGACTGTGACCCTGAAGCTTGCGCTTTGGCCAGCAGAGATGCCGTATCCAGACCGGCATCAAAGATATAACAGGCTGCCGTTTCTAACCATTCACAAGTTTCCCGTATCTCAGATAACGGAGATTCATTTTGCAACTCCGTCTTCAGACGTGCCAACCAGCCTAGAGAAGCTCTAGCAGCACACATGGATCCTAGCACTGCTCGGAATCCATGACCCGCAGCCTCATAGCTTGCTTTTGCCGCCAATTCTGTTTTTCTATCCAAAGGCTCCTGTAAGCTCGCTTTCCCCTTAATAGGGAGTAGTGAGGATTTACTAAGCTGAGATAAAGACACATCCACTTCAGGAGCAGAAGTCCAATTAGCCTTTGAACTCCGCAGAGCAAGGATAAAGTGTATCCAAGAAATGCGTTCCATGAAAACGCTTATCTGGACATAGACGTTCCTCCTCTATTACACTATTAAGCTCATCCAGAGCTGGCAATGTTGTACGCGAAGCACGGGACTCCTGGAACATGCGTGCTGATTTACCAGGACGACTAGTTACCTCCTCCGGTAACTGTAATATATCTCTCATGGCTTCAATTAATGCCTCCGTACGCTTCGCCATAGAGGAACGCCCCTGCGGCTCGTCCGCATCTGAATCGGATATTTCTCCATCCGAATTTAAAGGGGAACTCTGCCCAATATCAGATACATCTGACTCGCTCCGTGTAGAGGCCGGTAACGGCCTGCGTCGCTTCCTCTGAGAAGAATTAGCAGACACATATTGACCTAAAAGGTCAGACAAGTTGTTGATCGATCGAGCGATATCATCCAATTTTTCACCGCTGTCGCCGCAGCGCTAGACGCTGTGGAGGTCTGCGTATCTGATTGCCGCAATGGCACTGGGACGTGGTCCGCGGCATCTGAACTCTGTTCAGACATGTCTCACCTGTATGAGCAGGTCAAAGCGGTAATACCAGCAAAAACTATGCGTTTTTTTTTTTTTTTTTTTATATGCTGAAGGGTTAACGCTCCACCAGGCAGGGTTACCCCAGCGGTATTCAGTCAAAAAATTTTGCTGTAGAAATAACCCTCAGAGGGTTAATATTGCAAACTCACCACAATATATATGCTTGTGAGCCCCAGCTAATTTATGTCTCTAATGAGACTGCAGCTGCAGGATAGCGATCGCTGCGCTGCGGGGTGAGGAATCAGCACTCACCCAGCTGGCCGTGGTGTCTTATGAGGAGAGGAGCGGTCTGAGGAGCCCAGGAGCCTGTGTAATGGCCGCCACAGAGAGGGAGTCGCAGGAGAAACGCCAGAGCGCGCGTCTTCCTGCTCAGAAGACCGGGAATAGTTAGGCCACGCCCCCTGCTAGCTCAAATAATGAGCGCGAACTCCCCCGCTCCTGCTCCCTCTCTGTCCTGCAGGTATCTGCCTGCGGACAAAAGATCACCACATCTATACTGTAACAGCGCTGTCACTGCAGCGCTGAAGCATACTGACATACAAGTAATAGCGCTGCTCACCCAGACGCTAAAGCACTCACACATTATTATAATAAAAATTGTGTGGAGTACTGACCAGCTTAGCGCCACAGGGACCCTCAGGGGTTTCTGGCGCTATGCCCATGCTTCCCCCCAGGGCGGGAAGCGCAGTGACCCCAGTGTATGGTTTGCGCCCCCGCCAGGGAAAACTCTCCTCATCCCCCAGGGCCGGCAAGGATTCTGCAAGGACCATTATGTAGTTACAGATCCGCCAAGGGAGAGGCTGGTGAAATACACTGATAAACATGTAATAGCACTGCTCACTCAGACGCTAAAGCACTCACACATAATTATAATAAAAAATTTGTGTGGAGTACTCACCAGCCAAAGCGCCACAGGGACCCTCAGGGGTTTCTGGCGCTGTGCCCATGCTTCCCCCCAGGGCGAGGAACGCAGTGACCGCACGTGTGGTTTGCGTCCCGCCAGGGAAGCTCTCCTCATCCCCAGGGCCGGCAAGGATTCTGCAGGGACTTTGAGTAAATACAGATCCGCCAAGGGAGAGGTTGGGGTACAGCAGCGCTGGTACCCCTGAGACCTCTAGACCAACTAGTGATCCAAGTCTCCTGTCCGAATATAAAATAATAAAATCTTCTGAGGAGCTGCATTAGCAGCGACCATCCTCTGGACCTCAAATCTTAGACTGGAGCTGAGTAGGAGGAGCCCGAGCTGGAGGGGCCAGCCAGTCAGCACTCTTTTGATCTGAGGTGACATCCTGATCTGGGGCTCCGCCTACCATCAGTAATGAATACTGTGGCTCTCTTCCTTCCATCTGCAGCTGAAAAGTTGACCAGCGATTTCTCATTTTTACAACAAAATTTACAAAGCCATTTTTTTTCGGGACCACCTCTATTTGAAGTCACTTTGAGGGGTCTATATAGCAGAAAATACCCAAAAGTGACACCATTCTAAAAACTACACCCTCAAGGTACTCAAAACCACATTCAAGAAGTTTATTATCCCTTCAGGTGCTTCACAGGAGCTGAAGCAACATGGAAGGAAAAAATTAACATTTTACTTTTTAGTCACAAAAATGATCTTTTACAAACATTTTTTTTATTTTCACAAGGGAAAAAGGAGAAAAAGGACTGATAAAGTTGTTGTGCAATTTCTCCTGAGTACGCCGATACCCCATATGTGAGGGAAAACCACTGTTTGGGCACACGGCAGAGCTCGGAATGGAAGGAGCGCAGTTTGACTTTTCCAAACCAAAATTGGCTGGAATTGAGAACGGACGCCATGTCGCGTTTGGAGAGGCCCCGATGTGCCTAAACAGTGGAAACCCCCCACACGTGACCCCATTTTGGAAACTAGACCCCCTAAGGAACTTATCTAGATGTGTGGTGAGTAGTTTGAACCCTCAAGTGCTTCACGCAAGTTTGTAATGTAGAGCCGTGAAGAAAAAAAATCATATTTTTTCCACAAACATGATGTTTTAGTCCCCAAATTTTTATTTTCCCAAGGGTAAGAGGAGAAATTGGACCACAAAAGTTGTTGTCCAACATGTCCTGAGTACGCTGATACCCCATATGTGGGGGGGAACCACTGTTTGGGCGCACGGCAGGGCTCGAAAGGGAAGGAGCGCCGTTTGACTTTTCCAAACCAAAATTGGCTGGAATTGCGAACGGACGCCATGTTGCGTTTGGAGGGCCCCTGATGTGCCTAAACAGTGGAAACCCCCCACATGTGACCCCATTTTGGAAACTAGACCCCCTAAGGAACTTATCTAGATGTGTGGTGAGCACTTTGAACCCTCAAGTGCTTCACGCAAGTTTGTAATGTAGAGCCGTGAAGAAAAAAAATCATTTTTTCCACAAACATGATGTTTTAGTCCCCAAATTTTTATTTTCTCAAGGGTAAGAGGAGAAATTGGACCACAAAAGTTGTTGTCCAACATGTCCTGAGTACGCTGATACCCCATATGTGGGGGGGAACCACTGTTTGGGCGCACGGCAGGGCTTGAAAGGGAAGGAGCGCCGTTTGACTTTTCCAAACCAAAATTGGCTGGAATTGCGAACGGACGCCATGTCGCGTTTGGAGGGCCCCTGATGTGCCTAAACAGTGGAAACCCCCCACATGTGACCCCATTTTGGAAACTAGACCCCCTAAGGAACTTATCTAGATGTGTGGTGAGCACTTTGAACCCTCAAGTGCTTCACGCAAGTTTGTAATGTAGAGCCGTGAAGAAAAAAAATCATATTTTTTCCACAAACATGATGTTTTAGTCCCCAAATTTTTATTTTCCAAAGGGTAAGAGAAGAAATTGGACCACAAAAGTTGTTGTCCAACATGTCCTGAGTACGCTGATACCCCATAT
Organism: Oophaga sylvatica; assembly: GCA_033576555.1. Classification (NCBI taxonomy): domain Eukaryota; kingdom Metazoa; phylum Chordata; class Amphibia; order Anura; family Dendrobatidae; genus Oophaga; species Oophaga sylvatica. Next base: position 27,051,098 of record JARQOD010000004.1, read on the forward strand.
GTGGGGGGGAACCACTGTTTGGGCGCACGGCAGGGCTTGAAAGGGAAGGAGCGCCGTTTGACTTTTCCAAACCAAAATTGGCTGGAATTGCGAACGGACGACTTGTCGCGTTTGGAGGGCCCCTGATGTGCCTAAACAGTGGAAACCCCCCACATGTGACCCCATTTTGGAAACTAGACCCTCTAAGGAACTTATCTAGATGTGTGGTGAGCACTTTGAACCCTCAAGTGCTTCACGCAAGTTTGTAATGTAGAGCCGTGAAGAAAAAAATCTTTTTTTTTCCACAAACATGATGTTTTAGTCCCCAAATTTTTATTTTCCCAAGGGTAAGAGGAGAAATTGGACCACAAAAGTTGTTGTCCAACATGTCCTGAGTACGCTGATACCCCATATGTGGGGGGGAACCACTGTTTGGGCGCACGGCAGGGCTCGAAAGGGAAGGAGCACAGTTTGACTTTTCCAAACCAAAATTGGCTGGAATTGCGAACGGACGCCATGTTGCGTTTGGAGGGCCCCTGATGTGCCTAAACAGTGGAAACCCCCACATGTGACCCCATTTTGGAAACTAGACCCCCTAAGGAACTTATCTAGGTGTGTGGTGAGCACTTTGAACCCCCAAGTGTTTCACTAACGTTTATAATGCCCTGGCGTGAAAAAAAAAATATTTTTTTTTTTCCACAAAAGTGATGTTTTAGTCCCCAATTTTTTATTTTCCCAAGGGTAAGAGGAGAAATTGGACCCCAAAAGTGGTTGTCCAATTTGTCCTGAGTACGCTGATACCCCATATGTTGGGGGGATACACTGTTTGGGCACACGGCAGGGCTCGGAAGGGAAGCAGTGACGTTTTGGAATGCAGACTTTGATGGAATGGTCTGCGGGCGTCATGTTCCGTTAGCAGAGCCCCTGATGTGCCTAAACAGTGGAAACCCCCCACATGTGACCCCATTTTGGAAACTAGACCCCTAAGGAACTTATCTAGGTGTGTGGTGAGCACTTTGAACCCCAAGTGTTTCACTAAAGTTTATAATGCCCTGGCGTGAATAAAAAAAAAAAAAAAAAATTTCCACAAATATGATGTTTTAGTCCCCAATTTTTTATTTTCCCAAGGGTAACAGGAGAACTTGGACCACAAAAGTTGTTGTCCAATTTGTCCTGAGTACGCTGATACCCCATATGTTGGGGGGAACCACTGTTTGGGCGCATGGCAGGGCGCAGAAGGGAAGCAGTGACGTTTTGGAATGCAGACTTTGATGGAATGGTCTGCGGGCGTCATGTTCCGTTAGCAGAGCCCCTCATGTGCCTAAACAGTGGAAACCCCCACAAGTGACCCCATTTTGGAAACTAGACCCCTAATGAACTTATCTAGGTGTGTGGTGAGCATTTTGAACCCCCAAGTGTTTCACTAAAGTTTATAATGCCCTGGCGTGAATAAAAAAAAAAAAAAAATTTCCACAAATATGATGTTTTAGTCCCCAATTTTTTATTTTCCCAAGGGTAACAGGAGAAATTGGACCACAAAAGTTGTTGTCCAATTTGTCCTGAGTACACTGATACCCCATATGTTGGGGGGAACCACTGTTTGGGCGCATGGCAGGGCGCAGAAGGGAAGCAGTGACGTTTTGGAATGCAGACTTTGATGGAATGGTCTGCGGGCGTCATGTTCCGTTAGCAGAGCCCCTCATGTGCCTAAACAGTGGAAACCCCACAAGTGACCCCATTTTGGAAACTAGACCCCCTAAGGAACTTACCTAGGTGTGTGGTGAGCATTTTGAACCCCCAAGTGTTTCACTAAAGTTTATAATGCCCAGGTGTAAAAATAAAAAATCCTACTTTTATCCTCACAAAAATGATGTTTTAGTCCCCAATTTTTATTTTCCCAAGGGTAAGAGGAGAAATTGGACACCAAAAATTGTTGTCCAATTTGTCCTGAGTACACTGGTGCCCCATATGTGGGAAAAAAACTGTTTGGGCACAAGTCGGGGCTCAGAAGGGAAGTCGTGACGTTTTGGAATGCAGACTGATGGAATGGTCTGCGGGCGTCATGTTCCGTTTGCAGAGCTCCTGATGTGCCTAAACAGTAAAAAAAAACCACAAGTGACATAATTTTGGAAAGTAGACTCCCAAGGAACTTTTCTAAATGTGCCCCCCTTCTGGAACTAATCTTTCCTGTAAAGTAAATTAGTAGTGCATTGAGGTGTGGTACAATTTGAAACAATCCTTCATACACAGGCCAGGTTTTTCGGGGCAGGTGTCGCATTGGTAAGTGGTGTCCTTGCGTATTCCCCTTTTGTAACACACTCGGCACCTTTTTTGCGGCTTACCTTTGCTTCCAGTTGGCGGGACCACCCCCGGGAAATGCTGACCTGGTATGATACGAGCACCTTCAGTTCCAGAAGTACTGGGGCCCGCTGTTTCCTGAGCGCCAAACATCAGGGCCTTAACCACTACCTCCTGGAACTGAAGGTACGTCGTATCGCTGTTGCGTGCACATCGTGACAGCAGGAAAGCGTTGAGCATTGCCATTTGGACGATGTGCACGGACAGCTTCTTGTACCACACCTTGGCCTTTCTCAAAGCACTGTACGGTTGGAGGAGTTGATCAGAGAGATCAACACCCCCCATGTATTTATTGTACCCCAGTACACAGTCCGGTTTGCGGACCTGTGTAGAGGTACCCCGTACAGTGCTGAGGGCGCTGCCATCACCATGTATGGTGGTCAAGAGAAGGACATCCCTCTTGTCCTTGTACTTGACCACCAACAGGTGGTCGCTACATTGGGCTCTGCTCTCACCCTTTCTGAGCATCTGCCCAAGTAGCGTCTTCGGGAGGCCTCTCTGATTTTTGCGGACGGTACCGCAAGCTGCGGTACCTCGCGCAGAGAGGGATTTGTAGAGTGGGACGCTGGAATAAAAGTTATCGGTGTAAAGGTGATAACCTTTATCCAGCAGTGGGTGCACCAAATCCCACACAATTTTCCCACTCACTCCCAGGACGGGGGGACACTCAGTGGGTTCAATCCTGGTGTCCTTTCCTTCGTAAACTCTAAAGCTGTGCGTGTACCCTGAGGTACTCTCGCACAGCTTGTAGAGTTTAATTCCGTACCTTGCCCTCTTGCTGGGCAGGTACTGGCGGAATCTGAGCCGTCCCTTAAAATGAACCAAGGACTCATCCACGCAGATGTCCCTTTGGGGCACGTACACTTCAGCAAACTTTTTGCTGAAGTGTTCGATGACCGGCCGAACTTTGAACAGACGGTCAAAGTTGGGGTCATTTTGTGGGGGACACTGTGCATTATCATTATAATGCAGGAATTTGTGGATGGCCTCAAAACGCGTCCGAGCCATGACCATTCGGAACAGTGGAGTGTTGTATAAAATATCAACACTCCAATATTGCCGAAGTTCTGGCTTCTTCAGGATCCCCATATGGAGGACCAGGCCCCAAAACTGCATCATTTCACCTGCGTCTACAGGAGACCAGTTGGAAAATGATGACACTGGGTTTTGCGCCAAAAATTGCCGAGCGTACAAATTAGTTTGCTCCACCACGAGGTTAATAAAATCCTCAGAGAAAAAGACTTTGAAAAAGTCTATTTCTCTGAGGCCCGTGGTGTCAAACTTGATTCCTGATTCTGCCACAAAATCAGGAATCAGTGGCTCGTAATTTTCGGGGGGCGGGGTCCGAAGAGGGGTGCGCTGGTTCATTTTCAGGGGTGGGCGCTGCCTCATCTTCTGTCCTGGGGCGTCTGCGTGGCGGTTCCGCAGGACCCGAGGAGGAAGATGAGGAAGAGGAGGAAGAAGAAGAAGAGGATGAAGAATCTGAAAAGTAAAGAAATGTGGGATCCTCTCCCTCGCTATCAGTGTCGGAGGCAAGTAAAGCGTATGCCTCTTCCACTGAATAGCGCTGTTGGGAAGAATGTGACGAGCGGGACATTTTTTTTGTGAATGTGGTGCTTTGTGTGAACTTTATTTATAACTGTGTGTGTGTGGGGGGGGGGGATAGTGGTTGGTGCAAACTATGCTGAAAGGAAAAAGCTAAAAGAAAAGAAAGAGAATAGGGAAAAAAATGCCTGTGAAAAAAAGTCTAAACCAGCAGGCACGAGCTCTGATAAGTGACCGGTGTCACTTATCAAAGTTCCGCGGCTGCCGGATGTGCGCACAGGAGTGGCGGAAAGGGAAGTGAAAAAAAAAAAAAAAACGGCAGGAACGAGCTCTGATAAGTGACCGGTGTCACTTATCAAAGTTCCGCGGCTGCCGGATGTGCGCACAGGAGTGGCGGAAAGGGAAGTGAAAAAAAAAAAAAACGGCAGGAACGAGCTCTGATAAGTGACCGGTGTCACTTATCAAAGTTCCGCGGCTGCTGGATGTGCGCACAGGAGTGGCGGAAAGGGAAGTGAAAAAAAAAAAAAACGGCAGGAACGAGCTCTGATAAGTGACCGGTGTCACTTATCAAAGTTCCGCGGCTGCTGGATGTGCGCACAGGAGTGGCGGAAAGGGGAGTGAAAAAAAAACACGGATTTTGGTAAAGACTTACCTGTAAAATCCTTTTCAGCGAAGGAAGGAAGAGAGACACAGTATTCATTACTGATGGGTAGGCGGAGCCCCAGATCAGGATGTTACCTCAGATCAAAAGAGTGATGACTGGCTGGCCCCTCCAGCTCGGGCTCCTCCTACTCAGCTCCAGTCGTATCAAAGCTTTTAGGAAAAGAGCCAAGATCACCAGCGGAGCAACATAACCCCTTCTGAAGGAACTTCAGAGAAAAAACACAAGGATACAGGTTATGCATGCAAAGAAAGCCAAAAACCACAGAGTTCCAGGTACTACTCACGGAACCTGACTACTGCGATGAGCTGGCAATGCTGGAACAGAGCCTTAGCGCGCTGACCTCAGCCCAGATAATCGCTATCAGATAAGGGTCGCGCTGCATCTGAAAACATCAACACACTTCTGCCGTGGGAGGGTGCTGTGTCTCTCTTCCTTCCTTCGCTGAAAAGGATTTTACAGGTAAGTCTTTACCAAAATCCGTGTTTCAGCTGCAGATGAAGGAAGAGAGCCACAGTATTCATTACTGATGGGACGTCCCAAAGCAGTTCAAAAATAAGGGTGGGAAAAAACCAACAAAAGGCAGAAACCCAACAACCTTAACAACAAAGCGCAACCAGCGCTAAACACAAGTTCATCCAGAACTTTAAACTACAGCTGCCTGCAGGACCCTACGTCCGAGGGCTGCATCAGCGGAAGCACTGACGTCCACTTTATAAAACCTTGTAAACGTGTGGACAGAGCGCCAAGTCGCCGCTCGGCAAAGCTGCACTGCCGAAGCACCTTGATGAAAAGCCCACGATGAAGCTACAGCTCTCGTGGAATGGGCTCGAATCTTAATCGGGCAAGATTCACCCCGAAGACGGTAAGCTTCCAAAATAGCTGACCGAATCCAACGAGCTATAGAACCCTTGGAAGCTCGTTGACCACGCCGACGACCTGCTGGAACCACAAACAGGGAGTCCGTCTTACGAAAACCTTGAGTAATAAATAGATAAAACTTCAAGGCCCGCACTAAATCCAATGTGTGTAAATCTCGCTCTTTCGAATTCTTCGGATCCGGACAGAGTGAAGGCAACACAATATCCTGGTTAACATGAAATTGTGACACCACTTTAGGCAAAAAATCACCCCGAGTGCGAAGCACTACACGATCCGGAAAAAACTCCAGAAAAGGAGGCGAGCAAGAAAGAGCTGCCAATTCAGAAACTCTCCTCAAGGAAGTGACTGCAACAAGGAAAGCCACCTTCCAAGAAAGTAAAGAAAGGCTAGCAGAAACCATAGGTTCAAAAGGTTTATGCTGAAGAGCCTCCAAAACAAGGTTGAGCCGCCAGGGAGACACGGGTGCCTTCCGCGGCGGAAACTTACGAGAGATACCTCGGAAAAAGGAGAGCACGTCTCTATTCGAAGCAATGGTTCTCCGAAACAATAAGGACAGAGCAGAAATCTGACCTTTCAGAGTGCTAACTGCCAAACCCTTGTCTAGCCCATGCTGCAGAAAAGCCAACAGGTTGGGAATGGAAAATTTTCTCGGGTTCCGAGAAAACCCCAAACACCACGAAAAGAAGGTTTCCCAAATTTTGTGGTAAATCCTAGAAGTAGCCGGACATCTTGCAGCACGAAGGGTAGCAATGACCTCGGCTGAAAAACCTCTACGGGTCAAGATTTCGGTCTCAAGAGCCACGCCGTCAAACGCAGGGACATCAAGTCCGGATGACAAATGGGCCCCTGAGTCAACAAGTCCGGTTGAAGAGGGAGTGGAAACGGAGGTGCCGCCAACAGCGACATTATTGTCGAGAACCACACCCTTCTTGGCCAGTCTGGAGCTATCAGAATAGCTGGAATTCTCTCTAGTCTGATCCGACGCAGCACTAGAGGAAGTAAAGATATCGGCGGGAATACATAGATCAGCTCGAACTGATCCCACTGAGCCACTAGAGCATCCACCGCCACCGCCTTCGGGACCTTGTACCTGGACATGAATGTCGGTAACTTGGCATTGGACCTGGATGCCATCAAATCCACTTGGGGGGTTCCCCAGCGAGAGCACAGTAGTGCAAAGACTTCCGGGTGGAGGCTCCATTCCCCGGGATCCATCCTTCTGCGACTGAGAAAGTCCGCTGTAATATTCTGAACCCCTGGAATGTGAATCGCCGAAATGGCTGGTACATTGGCCTCTGCCCAAATCAGAATTCGGGACACCTCTACCAAGAGTCTGGAACTCCTTGTCCCCTTGGTAATTGATATACGCGACCGCCGTCGCATTGTCTGTCTGCACACGGACTGGCAGACCGCTCAAAGGGACCGTCCAATGTTGGAGGCAAAGGAAAATCGCCCTCAATTCCAGGATGTTGATCGGAAGCACAGACTCTTCCGGTGACCATACCCCCTGAATCCAGAGATTGTTCCAAACACCCCCCCAGCCCGTCAGGCTGGCATCGGTGGTTATGACTGACCACTTCAGAGGGAGGAAAGACTTCCCCAGGGAGAATGCCCCTGGACGTAACCACCATTCTAGAGAATCCCGCACCGCGCGAGAAATGGTGACACTGCAATCCAGCGATTGCGACTGATTCCATCGACTCAAGATGAACCTTTGAAGAGTCCTGGAGTGGAACTGGGCAAAAGGAATTGCCTCCATGAACGCCACCCTCAGTCCCAGAAGACGCATACACTTCCGTAGGGACATTGCCGTTGAGGATGTCATAATCTGTACATGTCGAAGAAGACATGACTGTTTGTCTGGTGGTAGGGAAACTACCGACCGAAACGTGTCGAGATGCATTCCCAAAAAGAGAATTGTCCTCGATGGTTCCAGGGACGACTTCTCCCAATTGACCAGCCAACCGAAGTCTTTCAGAAACTGAAGAGACAATTCCCAAGCCGTCAATGCCTCCTCCTCCGAGGAAGCCACGATCAAAAGATCGTCCAGATAAGGGAGAATCGTAACCCCCTGTCTTCGAAAGAGTGCCATGAGGGGCGCCAGAATTTTTGTAAAGACCCTTGGCGCTGAGGCTAAGCCGAACGGCAGAGCCACAAACTGGTAATGATTCTGACCTATGGCAAATCGAAGAAAGCGCTGATGAGCCTTTCCGATGGGAATATGCAAATAGGCGTCGCGAATGTCGATTGACACCAGAAAATCGTTCTGTGACAGAGCTGCCACAACGGAACGAAGCGACTCCATGCGAAATTTCCGGGCATGGACATGCCGGTTCAATCGCTTGAGATCCAGAATCAGGCGAAATTTGTTCTCCTTTTTGGGAACTATAAAAAGGTTGGAATAAAAACCTTTCCCTCGGTCCTCTGACGGAACCGGTATCACTACACCCTTTTGTAGTAGCGATTCGATCTCTCGCTGTAGAGCGACAACAAGCTCGGGTTCCGACGGAACGCGAGATTGACAAAAAACATTTGGGGGTTGAGAAGCAAACCTCTATGAAAAAGTCTGCCGACACTATCCGCGTTACCCAGGAATCTGGAACGCGAGCCATCCAAGTCTCCTTGAAAAGAAGCAGGCGACCCCCCACTCGAGAATCCTCGAGTGGACCCCTGGCGTCAATCCGACTTTGCGGTTTTCTTGTCAAGTTCCCGCTTGTTCTGGCGGAAACTCTGCTTCCAGGGAGTACGAGTTTTCTGAGAGGATTTCTTTCCTGAGAAAGAAGGACGACCCGATCCCCACGAGGAGTGACTAGATCGTCCTCGGCCCCGAAAGGACCGCCGACCACTATAAACACCAGGCTTACTGGACACCGAGGCCATGGCCCTTCGCTGTGGTAATGCTGATTCCTTCGCCTTAGCCTTGGAAATCAGCTCTGTGAGGTCGGATCCAAAAAGATGGCCACCCTTGTAAGGTAAGGCCAACAAACCTTTGTTTGGAAACTGCGTCCCCGGCCCACTGTCTGAGCCATAAAGCTCTTCTGACTGTGACCGCTGAAGCTTGCGCTTTGGCCAGCAGAGATGCCGTATCTCAGATAACGGAGATTCATTTTGCAACTCCGTCTTCAGACGTGCCAACCAGCTTAGAGAAGCTCTAGCAGCACACATGGATCCTAGCACTGCTCGAAATCCATGACCCGCAGCCTCATAGCTTGCTTTTGCCGCCAATTCTGCCTTTCTATCCAAAGGCTCCTGTAAGCTCGCTTTTCCCTTAATAGGGAGTAGAGAGGATTTACTAAGCTGAGACAAAGACACATCCACTTCAGGAGCAGAAGTCCAATTAGCCTTTAACTCCGTAGAGCAAGGATAAAGTGTATCAAAGAAATGCGTTCCATGAAAACGCTTATCTGGACATAGACGTTCCTCCTCTATTACACCATTAAGCTCATCCAGAGCTGGCAATGTTGTGCGCGAAGCACGGGACTCCTGGAAAATGCGTGCTGATTTACCAGGACGACTAGTTACCTCCTCCGGTAACTGTAGTATATCTCTCATGGCTTCAATTAATGCCTCCGTACGCTTCGCCATAGAGGAACGCCCCTGCGGCTCGTCCGCATCTGAATCGGATATTTCTCCATCCGAATTTAAAGGGGAACTCTGCCCAATATCAGATACATCTGACTCGCTCCGTGTAGAGGCCGGTAACGGCCTGCGTCGCTTCCTCTGAGAGGAATTAGCAGACACATATTGACCTAAAAGGTCAGATAAGTTATTAATCGATCGAGCGATATCATCCAATTTTCCACCGCTGTCGACCGCAGCGCTAGACGCTGTGGAGGTCTGCGTATCTGATTGCCGCAATGGCACTGGGACGTGATCCGCGGCATCTGAACTCTGTTCAGACATGTCTCACCTGTATGAACAGGTCAAAGCGGTAATACCAGCAAAAAACTATGCGGTTTTTTTTTTTTTTTTTTTTTTCAAACGCTGAAGGGTTAACGCTCCACCAAGCAGAGTTACCCCAGCGGTATTCAGTCAGCAAATTTAGCAGGTAGAAATAACCCTCAAAGGGGTTAATATTGCAAACTCACCAAAATATATATATATTTGTGAGCCCCAGCCAATTTTTATGTCTCTGATGAGACTGCAGCTGCAGGATAGCGATCGCTGCGCTGCGGGGTGAGGAATCCGCACTCACCCAGCTGGCCGTGGTGTCTATATGAGGAGGGGAGCGGTCCGAGGAGCCCAGGAGCCTGAGTAATGGCCGCCACAGTGAGGGGGTCGCAGGAGAAAAACCAGAGCGCGCGTCTTCCTGCTCAAAAGACCGGGATAAATAGGCCACGCCCCCAGCTAGCTCAAATAATGAGCGCGAACTCTCCCCGCTCCTGCTCCCTCTCTGTCCTGCAGCTATCTGCCTGCGGACAAAAAATCACCACATCTTCATGTAGTAGCGCTGTCACAGCAGCGCTGAAGCATACTGACATTACATGTAGTAGCGCTGTCACAGCAGCGCTGAAGCATACTGACATTACATGTAGTAGCGCTGTCACAGCAGCGCTGAAGCATACTGACATTACATGTAGTAGCGCTGTCACAGCAGCGCTGAAGCATACTGACATTACATGTATTAGCGCTGTCACAGCAGCGCTGAAGCATACTGACATTACATGTAGAAACGCTGTCACAGCAGCGCTGAAGCATACTGACATTACATGTAGTAGCGCTGTCACAGTAGCGGTGAAGCCTCATTCAGACGCTAAAGCACTCACACATAATTATTATTAAAATTTGTGTGGAGTACTCACCAGCCAAGGCGCCACAGGGACCCTCAGGGGTTTCTGGCGCAGTGCCCATGCTTCCCCCCAGGGCGAAGAACGCAGTGACCGCACGTGTGGTTTGCGTTCCCGCCAGAGAAGCTCTCCTCATCCCCCAGGGCCGGCAAGGATTCTGCAGGGACTTTGAGTAAATACAGATCCGCCAAGGGAGAGGTTGGGGTACAGCAGCGCTGATACCCTGAGACCTCTAGACCAACTAGTGATCCAAGTCTCCTGTCCGAATATTAAAATAATAAAATCTTCTGAGGAGCTGCATTAGCAGCGACCATCCTCTGGACCTCAAATCTTAGACTGGAGCTGAGTAGGAGGAGCCCGAGCTGGAGGGGCCAGCCAGTCATCACTCTTTTGATCTGAGGTAACATCCTGATCTGGGGCTCCGCCTACCCATCAGTAATGAATACTGTGGCTCTCTTCCTTCATCTGCAGCTGAAAATGCAGGAACGAGCTCTGATAAGTGACTGGTGTCACTTATCAAAGTTCCGCGGCTGCTGGATGTGCGCACAGGAGTGGCGGAAAGAGGAGTGAAAAAAAAAAGACGGCAGGAGCGAGCTCTGATAAGTGACCGGTGTCACTTATCAAAGTTCCGCGGCTGCTAGATGTGCGCACAGGAGTGGCGGAAAGGGGAGTGAAAAAAAAAAAAAAAAAAAAACGGCAGGAACGAGCTCTGATAAGTGACCGGTGTCACTTATCAAAGTTCCGCGGCTGCTAGATGTGCGCACGGGAGTGGCGGAAAGTGGGGTGAAAAAAAAAAACTGCAGGAACGAGCTCTGATAAGTGACTGGTGTCACTTATCAAAGTTCCGCGGCTGCTGGATGTGCGCACAGGAGTGGCAGAAAGGGGAGTGAAAAAAAAAAAAAAAACTGCAGGAACGAGCTCTGATAAGTGACTGGTGTCACTTATCAAAGTTCCGCGGCTGCTGGAAGTGCGCACAGGAGTGGCGGAAAGGGGAGTGAAAAAAAAAAAAAAAAAACGGCAGGAACGAGCTCTGATAAGTGACCGGTGTCACTTATCAAAGTTCCGCGGCTGCTAGATGTGCGCACGGGAGTGGCGGAAAGTGGTGTGAAAAAAAAAAAAACTGCAGGAACGAGCTCTGATAAGTGACTGGTGTCACTTATCAAAGTTCCGCGGCTGCTAGATGTGCGCACGGGAGTGGCGGAAAGTGGGGTGAAAAAAAAAAAAAACCTGCAGGAACGAGCTCTGATAAGTGACTGGTGTCACTTATCAAAGTTCCGCGGCTGCTGGAAGTGCGCACAGGAGTGGCGGAAAGGGGAGTGAAAAAAAAAAAAAAAACTGCAGGAACGAGCTCTGATAAGTGACTGGTGTCACTTATCAAAGTTCCGCGGCTGCTGGAAGTGCGCACGGAGGGGGGTGCAAAAGAAAAACGAGCACGAGTGTTGATCGGTGAACTGCGTCACCAATCAACGCTCGGCGGCTGCTAAATGTGTGCAAAGGGGGGGTAAAAAGGGGGAAAGGGAAGGGGGGAGGGGGGAATGGGGAGATTGGGGTGGATCGGGCAGGGATCGGGGCTCAAAAACTCACGTTTGTAGTCTCTCTTCTTTCTTTTCTCTTCTTTCTTCTCTCTTTTTTCTTCAGCAGGAGTTGTGGTGTCACAGGCTACTGTGGCACCACAAGGCCCAGCACAGGAGGAGATCTGGCGTGTGACCGCACTGCAGGAATCCTCAGCAAGTGTGAGGACCCCTGCAGTGCGGTCAGACAGGTCAGATCCAGTTTGCAGACAGGTCACAGAGCGGTCACATCGCTGCTGTGACCTGTCATTGGTGGGATCGATGATCACATCGATCCCACCAATCAGAGGAGACCCTTGTTTTGCCGGTTGCTAGGCACCGGCCTAGTAATCGGAGCTCACTGCTCCGATTCCTAGGCAGGTCACCGGCAGGTCAGGAAGCAGGGCACAGAGCGGTCACACCGCTGCTGTGCCCTGTGATTGGCGCGATCATCGATGACATCGATCGCGCCAATCAGCAGCTGCAGGCCCTACTGGGCCTGTCCTAGGCTCCGGCCTAGGATCGGTGCTATTACTGCACCGATCCAGGCAGGTACAGGCAGGGCACAGCGCGGATACACCGCGGCTGTGCCCTGCGATTGGCGCGATCGATGTGATCGGCGATCGCGCCAATCCAGGGGGGGTTCTGCTCCTTTCTATGCCCAGGCCTAGGATCGAGTACATCGGTACTCGATTCTAGCCTGGGATCTCACTGTTTCAGCCCATCGGATTGGCTGAAACAGTGAGAAAGGCTGCGATTGGCTGTTCAGAATTGAACAGCCAATCACAGCGATCGGGAGTGAGGGTGGGCGGTGACAGACCCCGGGATGCCGGCGCCATCTCTCCTGAGGTAAGATGGCGTCGGAATTTTAATGCGATCATTGCGACTTAAGTCGCAATGTCGCATTAAAGGGCTGGACGTACTATCCCGTCCCCGGTCATACGGGCCCAGGTACCATGGACGGGATAGTACGTCCGATGGCAGTAAGGGGTTAAGTGTCCAGTGGTGTCATTCTTACTTAATCATGACAGATTGATCTCCAGCCATGTCCTCATCAACACCCACACCTGTGTTAATGGAGCAATCACTGAAAAGAGGTTAGCTGGTCCTTTTAAGGCAGGGCTGCAATGATGTTGAAATGTGTTTTGGGGGATAAAGTTCATTTTCTAGCCAAATATTGACTTTGCAAGTAATTGCTGTTAAGCTGATCACTCTTTATAACATTCTGGAGTATATGCAAATTGCCATTAGAAAAAGTGAAGCAGTAGACTTTGTAAAAATTAATATTTGTGTCATTCTCAAAACTTTTCGCCATGACTGTAGGACAAGGCTTGCATATTAACATGGTCCCATGACAATACCCAGAGCGCAAAGTGTCCTCCTAATGAGATCCCCAGTGATCAGCTGTAATTTGTGGCAAAACATAGTAGTATGTGTTTAATCTCCCTGCAGCGCCGCCACTGGGGAAATTAAGGATTACATTTAGCCCATTCAAAGCAATGGGTTGTCAATGTAAACCAAGACAAGTCCTCTAGAGTGTCACTCTGGACAAAAAAAAAAAAAAAAAGAGGATCTTGAAAAGGTATCTGCTTTATTAAGTCAAGTCCCTATTTATTGTGCATACTGTCAATAAAATTCAATACAACTGAAGGTAAATGTGCAATGACAAGTAGAGAACTAGAGAAGAAGCCAAGCACAGTAATTGCAGCTGTGATCCAAAGTGACAGCTCTAATTTTATAAAATCAAAAGGTTTCTACAATAACATTAAAATTACAATTAATAGAAAACCATTAAATTGATTATTAGGCTGTTCCAGAAATATAAAAAAGGAAGATGACCGAATCAGAAACATTTTCTTCCATGTTCTCATGCTGCAGAATTAGTGGACATTTTCAGCAAAATTAAATATCAAAATTTCAGTTAGTGCAAGTGAATGGTAAAGGGTGAAATCTGATGTGTAGATCTTTTGTGTTGGATGAGGATTTTTCTTGTCAATAAATATGGCGGAATGTACCTGACAAGCAAAATGCACGGCTTCAATGGCACAGTCCTTAAAACACTTATTTACTGATGGGTGAAGCTCTTTAAATAGAGTTTGCTCCTTGCAGTACATCATAATCTGTTTAATAGGCTCCTCCTGTAACAAAAAAGCAATATGAAAACACAAAATATCAAAACTACAGCAAAAGTGCTTTATAATCCATATCGTAAATAGATCTATCTATCGTCTATCTATCTAACTTCAAGAAATGAAGGCAGCACACCAATGATAGAATCTCCAGGTGGTTTATTGGCCCATGTGCGACGTTTCGGTGCCAAGTGTGGACCTTTCTCAAGCTTGTGACATACATGACGTTACACATCTGGAAGGGATTAACAATAATATTGCCTAGATATCATACCTGATTAATTTTTCTGCACAGTATCGGGAGGAGAGAAGCTTTCCACTTCGGAGTGACTTTTTCACCAGCGTTCAGAATCAGACTCCAAGCCTAGGATGTAAAGATGTAATATATTGGGTGAATTTACTGAAGACCATTCAATTTATAAAAGGGAAAATGCACAAACACCTGTTATGGCATCCTAGGGGGGAAAATAACATTCTAATGCGAGTCAAAAATACGGTAAAAGTCGTACAGGAATAATAATCTCTGTTGCTCATATGGACAACACACTGACTAAAAAAAAAGGCAGTCTCGATGCGTTTTTGTCAAGCCTGCTTTTTATTGTTATTATAGCACCATTTATTCAATGGCGCTTTACTTGTGAGGAGGGGTATACATAATAAAAAACAAGTACAATAATCTTAAACAATACAAGTGACCGACTGGTAGAGGAGGAGAGAGGACCCTGCCCACGAGGGCTCACAGTCTACAAGGGATGGTTGAGGATACAGAAGGTGAGGGGACAGCTGTTTGTGCATCGGTATGGTGGAATGAGGGTTACTGCAAGTTGTAGGATTGTCGGAAGAGGTGGGTCATCAGGTTCCTTTTGAAGGTTTCCAAGGTAGACGAGTCGGACATGTTGGGGTAGAGAGTTCCAGAGTAGGGGGGATGCACGCGAGAAATCATATATGCGATTGTGGGAAGAGGAGATAAAAGGGAAGTATAGAAGGAGATCTTGTGAGGATCGGAGGTTGCGTGCAGGTATGTCATTGTTAGGGTTTTGAACTGGAGTCTCTGGGTAATGGGAAGCCAGTGAAGGGATTTACAGAAAAGAGAGGCTGTGGATTAGCGGGGGGCAGGTGGATCAGTCGGGCAGCAGAGTTTAGGATAGATTGGAGGGGTACGAGAGTGTTAGAAGGGAGGCCACAGAGCAGGAGGTTGCACTAGTCGAAGCGGGAGATAATGAGGGCACGGTCTAGGGTTTTTGCAGATTCTTGGTTCATGCTCCAACTAAGGCTATGTGCGCACATTGCAAATATGCTTTTGTAAAATTCTACGCGGATTCTGCCTCTCTTGGCAGAAAACGCAGTTGAAATTCTGAAATTTAATGCGTTTTTTATGCGGATTTTCCATGCGGATTTATATGCATTTTAGTAAGCTAAATAAAGATATATTATTTAGCAAAAAAAAAAAAAGAATTATGTTATTTCCTTGCCCAACCTTTTTGTTACATTCACCATTGAAGACCATAAATATCCTTACATACCATGTTCAAATATAAATGTTTACACACAAAACAAATAAAAGTGAATATATATATATATATATATATATATATATATATATATATATATATATATATATATATATATATATACAGCGCTAACATATTCCGCAGCGCTTTACAATTTGCACATATTATCATCGCTGTCTCCAATCGGGCTCACAATCTAGAATCCATATCAGTATGTTTTTGGAGTGTGGGAGGAAACCGGAGTACCCGGAGGAAACCCACGCAAACACAGGGAGAACATACAAACTCCTTGCTGATGTTCACCTTGGTGGGATTTGAACCCAGGACTCCAGCGCTGATATATATATCAATCAGGCCTGAGGTTTAATAATGAACAGGTGTCAGCCAGATACCCTCATTAATAAAATGGTACATAAAGAGTTAAAGACACACACAAAATCAGCTTGAAACGAAATATGTTTCATTTTCAAAAAAATAAAAAATTGCGTGAGCTCCTGCGTAATTTTCTTAACCAGCAGAGGGAAAGCTGATGGCTGAGAGCTGATGTTAATATTCTGGGAAGGAGCCAATAACCATAAAGGTTCCCAGGCTATTAGTAACAGTTCACAAATGTTTGCTTATTCCTTTACTGGCTAGTTTACAGGGCAACCACAGAAAAAAAATTGACATGGGTCCCCCTATAAATATCGAACCAGCAAAGGCTAGGCAGACAGCTGCAGGCTGATATTAATAGCCTGGTAAGGGGCATTGTATATTGGCACACTCCCAGGGTAAAAACATCTACATATACAGTACAGACCAAAAGTTTGGACACACCTCATTTAAAGATGTTTCTGTATTTTCATGACTATGAAAATTGTAAATTCACACTGAAGGCATCAAAACTATGAATTAACACATGTGGAATTATATACTTAACAAAAAAGTGTGTAACAACTGAAATTATGTCATATATTCTAGGTTCTTCAAAGTAGCCACCTTTTGCTTTGATGACTGCTTTGCACACTCTTGATGAGCTTCAAAAGGTAGTTGTTCTGTCCAGCCATATAATTGCTGTCTAGAAAGTCTAGTCATTTTTTTATGTCTCCAATTGTTATAGACATTTCAATTTTGAGTGTATTGGTTTTTCATACATTTTATGTTGTAAGGTAACAGCGCCACCTGCTGGCTGTTTCATGCATAGATTCTAGTTTATTTTGTAATGTCTTGTGGGAAGTTCCAAGAGCATTGTGGGATTGTTCCTGTTGCATTATGGTCTTGTTTATCACACTGAAGGAGAACAGCAGCCATTATTCTCCATGTGTCTAAGGAGAAACTACATCACTCGTGTTCTTCATGTTTCTTAAACAGCCTGCTCTAAGCATAGTCGGTAAGCACTATCTATGTGTATAATCCTGTGTTTATCAGTACGTTTGTTACTAACTAGGTAATAATCAGTTTCTGTACTCTGTATATTGTAAACTATTTATGTTTCATGCTCTGTGCAGTTATATATTCTGAAATGCTCTTATTATTGCATTCTATAGTTTTACCCTTTCCTGTCACATCTGCAATCAATAAAAGAAGGTTACAATTTTACAGCCTCTTTTTCTTAAAGAAGCCAGGGGGTTTAGCTACATGTCTCATCGCACACCCTGCTAACGTGCATGAGGACAGAATAGTAAAACGACTGCTGAGAACAAGCTCAGAAGATCAGACATACAGAGCCCCCATTATCCAAGCATACGGTTATTGCATGCGGATATTGCAGCAACCTCTTACCGGTCGAACCGAATAATCGGACCATACAGAGCAAGCCATTATCCACGCAGAGCCGACAAAGGGATATCACAGTGGTTGCCCAACTGTCGAATCATGTCTCAAGGACGAGCATCCTCTTTCAAGACGATTTCACGAGTTGGTTCCTCCAAGACATCCTCCGTCAGCAATGCCGCCGCTATTGCCCGCGCAAAGGCTGAAGCGGCAAAAGCAAGAAGCACCTTTGCTGAGCAGGAGATAGAATTGAAACTACAACAAGCATGCCTGGATGCAGAAAAGGCACGCCAACAAGCATGCCTTGAAGCAACATTACAGAAACTTGCTATTGAAAAAGAAACAGCAGCTGTCATAGCAGAAGCAGAAGCCCTAGAAACTGCCGTATATTCCGACGGTGAACACAGCAGACACAGCAGTGTGCTAGGTCTACAACGAGTTACTCACGATCCATTGCAGCGTACTGCAGAGTACGTCCATCGACATTCCAAACCAAATGACGATCCAGACCCACAGGCGAAGACAGAGCATTTTGTCAACAAGCCAAGCCAACCAGATAATTCGGACCCCCAGAAAGCCAACTATCAGTGTTCCTACCGAAAGCAAGGAGATACACATTGGGATGATACTGACTACAATAATCTTTCTCCAGAGCAGAAGGTCCGAAATATGTCCCGGTTTAAAGAGAATCCCTTCGCTTCAGAAAGGTACTACAGCAGTTGGACGAAACCAGAGACACCGAACAGGTATGATCGCACAGCACACATGTACTCTGACAACACTCCATCAGCTGGCATCAGTGCCAATCAAGCCACGATGGACTTTGCCAAGTTCCTTGCTCGACGTGAGTTGGTCACTAAGGGACTTGTAAAGTTCAGCGATCGCGCTGAAAACGACAGGGCTTGGCGAGCCTCCTTCAAAAATACCATAAGAGACATAGGTCTATCATGTAGTGAAGTAGTGGATCTCTTGGTAAAATGGCTAGGAAGTGAGTCCGCCGAACACGCAAAGAGAATCAGAGACATTAATATAAATTATCCAGATGTCGGCCTCAAAAGAATTTGGAATAGACTTGATCAATGCTATGGCTCAGTAGAGGTTATAGAAAATGCCTTGTTTAAAAGAATAGAGGATTTTCCTAGAATAGCAAACAAGGATTATTCAAAGCTCAGAGAATTAACTGACTTGTTAATGGAGTTGTGTGTAGCAAAAGCAGAAGGAGATCTTGTGGGGTTGACATATCTCGACACTGCTAGAGGTGTGAACCCCATAGTTCAGAAACTCCCATATAACCTGCAAGACAAATGGGTTACATATGGATCTAGGTATAAACAGACTTACAATGTACCGTTTCCTCCATTCGATGTGTTTGTAGATTTTGTCTCAGAACAAGCAAAAATTAGAAATGACCCTAGCTTTGATTTCATGTCGTCATGAACCAATAACTCTGTTAGCAAACCTCGTAGAACAACTGTAGAGGTCCACAAAACTAACATTTCTCCCACAGGTCCAGTTCACAAAGAGTTCAGCTCCGGTCAAGGAGAAGACAAATCCAAGGATCCAAGCAGGCAGTGTCCCTTACACAAGAAGCCACATTCCTTACTTAAGTGCAGAGCTTTCAGAGAAAAGTCATTGGAGGAAAGGAAGGCCTTCCTTAAGGAGAATCGCATCTGCTACAAATGCTGCTCTTCAACATCCCACTTTGCCAGGGACTGTGAGGTTAGTGCAAGGTGTACCGAATCTGACAGCACCGAACATAACTCCGTTCTACACCCTGGATCACCATCAGATACTTTGCCCCAAGAGCATAGCGGGGAGCTGAATGACTCAAATACTGACACTCCAGCCATTACTTCTAAGTGTACAGAAGTTTGTGGAAATCTCATGGGAGGCAAGTCTTGCTCTAAAATTTCCCTAGTGAGAGTCTACCCAGCAGATGAAAAGGACAAAGCCATCAAAGTATACGCGATTTTAGATGATCAGAGTAATAGGTCACTAGCCAAGTCTGCCTTCTTTGATAGCTTTAACGTCTGAGGACCCAGCGCCCCTTACTCTTTAAAAACCTGTGCCGGTATAATAGAGACAGCTGGTAGGAGAGCAACAGGATACGTAGTCGAGTCTATAGATGGCCAAATGTGTCTGCCCTTACCAACCATATTGGAATGTAACCAGATTCCTGACAACAGGTCAGAGATACCTACGCCTGAAGTGGCATCGTACCATCCTCATCTGAAGAGTATAGAACGCCTGATTCCTAACCTTGACCCAGAGGCTCAAATAATCTTGCTCTTAGGGAGAGATATTCTACAAGTTCACAAGGTTAGACAACAGATCAATGGCTCACACAATGCTCCATATGCTCAGAGACTTGACCTTGGGTGGGTCATTGTAGGAGAGGTCTGTTTAGGAGGTACACACAAACCGACAGTAGTTAACAACATGTTTACCAGGACTCTCGAGAATGGACGTCCATCTCTCCTTCAACCATGTGAAAATCACTACTTCATAAAGGAGCTGCTACACAGTACTTCAGCACCAAGTATCTTAGCGAGTAGTGCCAATGATGATTGCATTCAGAATTGGGACCAAGATCAACTTGGGTGTACAGTCTTCCACAAAACCAAAGAAGGTAATCGTATAGCAATGTCATTTGAAGATAAACTGTTCCTAGAGATGATGGAGCAAGGAATGGTGCAGGACAAAACAAAGAACTGGATTGCACCTCTACCCTTCAAGCCTCAAAGACAACGCTTGCCTAACAACAGAGAACAAGTTTACAAACGATTTGTCTCCCTCAGGCACAGCTTCCATAATAAACCAGAGATGAAAGGTCATTTCTTTACCTTCATGGAGAAAATATTTAAAAACAGTCATGCAGAGTTAGCACCTACACTTCAAGACGCTGAAGAACGTTGGTACCTGCCTCTGTTTGGAGTGTATCACCCGAAAAAGCCAGGTCAAATCAGAGTAGTATTTGATTCGAGTGCTAAGTATGAAGGTGTTTCATTGAATGATGTCTTGTTATCAGGCCCAGATCTGAACAACAAACTTTTAGGAGTGCTTATCCGTTTTCGTAGAGACTCCATTGCATTCACAGCAGACATCCAACAGATGTTCCACTGCTTCTTTGTTAAAGAGGAACATAGAAATTTCTTGAGATTCTTGTGGTTCAAGGATAACGATCCTTCCAAAGAGATTACGGAGTATCGTATGAAGGTACATATTTTTGGTAATAGTCCTTCTCCTGCAGTAGCCATCTATGGGCTGAGACGCGTGGCTCAAGAGGTTGAAGCAGAGTACGGAACAGATGCCAGACTGTTTATAGAGAAAGATTTCTATGTGGATGACTGTTTGAAATCGATGCCAACAAATGAGACCGCGATTAGTCTTCTGAAAAGAGCCAAGGACATGCTCGCTGTATCTAACCTGAGGTTGCACAAGATCGCTTCTAACAGCAAGGAAGTGATGGAAGCCTTCCCTTCTGAGGATCATTCAAGTGACTTGAAGAATTTAGATCTAGGCATAGACTCCCTACCGATGCAGCGGAGCCTCGGCCTACTATGGGACATAAAAGCGGATACCTTCACCTTCCAGGTTAACAGAGAAGATAAACCCTTTACTCGCAAAGGAGTATTGTCTACCATAAGCAGTTTGTATGACCCACTGGGGTTTGTAGCTCCTGTAGTCATCGAGGGCAAGGCTATGTTAAGAGAGTTCACCACAGAGGTGACGAACTGGGATACTCCTCTTCCCACAAAAGAGAAAACCAAGTGGATGATCTGGAAAAATTCCCTCACAGCCTTGTCAAGTCTTCATATAAAACGTTCGTATGTGTCTGTACCGAGTACCAAGATAGAGACACAAACCCTTTGTGTGTTCTCCGATGCTTCAATCAAAGCTATTGCTGCGGTAGCCTATTTGAGGACGATAGACACAAGTCAACAATGCCATGTAGGGTTTGTCATGAGCAGAGCAAAACTAACACCGCTCCGTGAACACACCGTACCACACCTGGAACTTTGTGCCGCCGTGTTAGCAGTCGAGTTGGCAGAACTCATTGCTATGGAAATGAATCTAGAAATTAAAGACTTTGAGTTCTACACTGACAGCAGGATAGTACTTGGGTACATCCATAACGAAGTGAGACGCTTCTATGTCTATGTTAGCAACAGAGTGCTCAGAATTCGAAGGTCTACCTCACCTGAACAATGGAAATATGTGCCTACACATCTCAACCCTGCGGACCAGGCTACACGATTTGGTTTACAGGCCCTGAGTTTTTGTGTAGGTCATTGCCCAACATGACAGAAACGTCCTTGTTTGATCTAGTAGATCCACATGCTGACGTTGAAATTCGCCCTCAAGTGTCTGTGTTACATACTGAAACTTTGAAGCGCCACCTGGGATCTCAGCGATTCAGTAGGTTCTCTACTTGGAATTCACTTGTTCGTGCCATCGCCTGCCTGACCCACATAGCTCAGTCTTACAAGGCAACCTCACCAACAAAAAAGGAAAGTTGCACAGGTTGGCATCATTGTAAACATGTCCACACAGCTCTCGATCTAGAGCAGTCAAAGAATATAATTATCCGAGCTGTACAACGGGAAAACTACGCCAGAGAAATCGACTGTGTAATCAAAGACCAATACCAAAAGATAGTGTTCTGAGGAAACTCGACCCAGTCATGGATGGAGATGGTCTCTTAAGAATAGGAGGACGCCTTAAAGAGGCAAAAATAGGTTCGGCAGAGAAACATCCCGTGATAGTTCCTGGACAACATCACATAGCTACTCTGCTTGTTCAACATTATCACGAGAGGACAAAACACCAAGGTCGCATGTTCAGAGAGGGAGCCTTAAGAACATCTGGGTTGTGGATAGTTGGAGCTAAGAGATGTGTGTGCAGATTCATCTTTAACTGTGTTACTTGCAAGAAACTTCGTGGTATGTCACAGATTCCGAAGATGGCAGATCTTCCATATGACCGATTTAGTACAGATCCACCTTTCACCAACATCGGACTAGATGTGTTTGGTCCTTGGTCTGTGGTTGTCCGAAAAACCAGAGGAGGCCAAGCAAACGGGAAACGATGGGCGATTATGTTCACTTGTCTATCTATCAGAGCCGTCCACATAGAGATAATTGAATCTATGGACACTTCGTGCTTCATAAACGCTCTCCGGCGTTTCATTGCCATCAGAGGACCCGTCAAACATATTCGTTCAGACCGAGGCACCAACTTTGTCGGAGCAGCAAGAGAACTGCAACTCTCTTCCAACTTGGATATGAAAGACGTTGAAAGATACCTAAGTGTACATGGGTGTACTTGGACCTTTAACCCACCACATTCTTCACACATGGGAGGTGTATGGGAGAGAATGATAGGTGTCGCAAGGAGAATCCTCGATTCAATCTTCTTACAGGAAAGATCTGTAAGACTGACACACGAAAGCTTAACAACATCCATGGCCGAAGTGGCAGCCATCATAAACGCGAGACCGTTGGCTCCAATTTCCAGTGATCCTGATGACCCAACTGTTCTCACCCCAGCCCTGTTGCTTACGCAAAAGACTGACCTTAATTGCTCGCCACCTGGAGAATTTAATGTTAAAGACCGTTACAAGAGTCAATGGAGACAAGTGCAGAGTCTCTTCAATGCCTTTTGGGACAAGTGGAAAAAACAGTACCTGCCTACCCTGCAGCAGAGGAGAAAGTGGCAAACCAGCAAGCCTAACCTCCAGCCTGGTGATGTTTGTACTAATGAAAGACTGTCAGTCTCGGAAAAATGAATGGCCATTAGGTCTTATTACTCAGACATTCCCAAGTAAGGATGGAATCGTACGTAAGGTGGAAGTAAAAATAGGGAAACAAAGCGATACCAAATTGTTCCTCAGGCCAGTAGGGGAACTCGTTCTGCTGTTCTCGTCCAATAAACACAATAGTGACGTCGGCTGACGTCAAGCGGGGAGTGTTCTGTCCAGCCATATAATTGCTGTCTAGAAAGTCTAGTCATTTTTTTATGTCTCCAATTGTTATAGACATTTCAATTTTGAGTGTATTGGTTTTACATACATTTTATGTTGTAAGGTAACAGCGCCACCTGCTGGCTGTTTCATGCATAGATTCTAGTTTATTTTGTAATGTCTTGTGGGAAGTTCCAAGAGCATTGTGGGATTGTTCCTGTTGCATTATGGTCTTGTTTATCACACTGAAGGAGAACAGCAGCCATTATTCTCCATGTGTCTCAGGAGAAACTACATCACTCGTGTTCTTCATGTTTCTTAAACAGCCTGCTCTAAGCATAGTCGGTAAGCACTATCTATGTGTATAATCCTGTGTTTATCAGTACGTTTGTTACTAAGTAGGTAATAATCAGTTTCTGTACTCTGTATATTGTAAACTATTTATGTTTCATGCTCTGTGCAGTTATATATTCTGAAATGCTCTTATTATTGCATTCTATAGTTTTACCCTTTCCTGTCACATCTGCAATCAATAAAAGGTTACAATTTTACAGCCTCTTTTTCTTAAAGAAGACAGGGGGTTTAGCTACATGTCTCATCGCACACCCTGCTAACGTGCATGAGGACAGAATAGTAGTCATCGGAAATGGTCTTCCAACAATCTTGAAGGAGTTCCCAGAGATGCTTAGCACTTGTTGGCCCTTTTGCCTTCACTCTGCGGTCCAGCTCACCCCAAACCATCTCGATTGGGTTCAGGTCTGGTGACTGTGGAGGCCAGGTCATCTGGCGTAGCACCCCATCACTCTTCTTCTTGGTCAAACTCCGATGAATTCTCACGGCGGTGCAGTGATACACTGTGGGATGATTACCTCTTATCAGTGTATCAGCAGCGGTCGGGTAGAACAGTCACATCTCCCGATGTGACTGTTCTGCACGTGAGATCGTCGCGAGACACTCGTTATTAAATGGACTTCGGAGGAAAGGTAAGTATATGTTGGTTTGTATTTTATTTTTGTTGCAAGAGATACGGGCGTCGGGATTAGGTGTTTGGTATGAATGTTATTTTTTTGTTTAACAATTGAACACAGTCGCCGGATGATGGGACTACTGTCACATCATTGGCTCATACTGTTACTATTATACGCGACAGCAGACATAGCTGGATGGGAGCAGTAGTCTCATCAGATGATGCCTGCCTACGAGACAAGACACCCGTAGGCTCGCACATATTATCCGACCACAAATACACATTCTCCACCCACACACACTTCTTTTCCTTCATTTCTGCAGCGTTTTTGGCACACAAATCCGCAAACCTTTTTACACCTGAGATTTAGCTGCGGATTTGACTGACTCAATGAAAGTCAATGGGTGCAGAAACACTGCAGATCCGCAAAAAAAATTGACATACTGCAGAAAATAACATGCTGCGAAACCGCGCGGAATTTTCCGCAGCATGTACATACCAGTTCTGGATTTCCATTGATTAACATTGCTTGGCAATACATTGCGGATTTGGTGCAATTCCGTGCGGAAAAAATGCTGCGGATCTGCAAAAAATTCAGCAACATGTGCACATAGCCTAAAAGCTCTGATGGTATCAGAACTGCTGCACCCAGTAATCTACATGATACATCATTGGAAACAGATTCTCTTTGCCAGCATTATGTTGCTCTCAGATAAGGTAGCAAACACCTGCTGCCAGATTTCCTTTATAAGTAGGCAGGAAGCCAATTTATTTTTCAGGTTGTACCTTAGAGCAAAAAAGAAAAGTGTACTGCATTACTATACTACTTGCAGCATGCCTTGACAAATTAGGTGTTGGCATGATTAGAGTTGTAGATTAGCACAGCAAATGATACAAAGGGAAGCCGCCCCCAAAATATTGCTGAAAGCATCAGGTTTTTTTTTTTAAGTAATAACTCCCGTCAAAGTATCAGTCTTCAGCAATAACCCTAAAGCACTTACACCTCAGTCTGCCACTGTTAGAAAACATTATAATTTACAAATATTACAAACAGCCCCACTGATCGTATAGTTATTCTATAAAAAAACATCCTGAAAAGCTGCCTGGTGACTTTTTTTTTTTTTTTTTTTGAAGAGTCAGACAATTAGAGAATATGTGGCTTATGGAAAAAGGTGTATTTAATTACTTTTTATTTACTTCTATTTAAACAAAATGTTTTCATATAGCTGAAATCTTATTAAAACAAAAAAAGTACTGTATGTACTTGTGTACAAGTTGAGTTTTTCAGCAAATTTTTTGTGTGCTGAAAATGCCCTCCTCGGCTTCACTGTCCCAGAAGCAGGAGCTGGCGATTGCAGCTAAAGTCTGTGATCACTGCTAAAGAGAAATGAATATTCACAGCACCAGCAATGAATATTCATTTCTCTTATAGCGCGCACAGTGTAAACCACAGCCGTCGGCTTCCAGCAGCTGCTATGCTATCACGGGTGCAGGCTACTTAAAGAGTTATGAATATTCACCTCTCTCCACGCCCATAGGCGTGGAGAGAGGTGAATATTCATTACCTTTATGAGCAGGGATATGTGATCGCACGACAGGAAGAGCAGCTGAAACCGGAAGGAGAAGCCGCGAGGGCGCGCAGAGAAGGTAAGTAAGATTTTTTTTTTTTATATATATATAGGGATGAGAAAACATGCACACAAGGACAGGGATGGGGAGCCATGCACACAAGGACAGGGATGGGGAGCCATGCATACCAGGATAGGGATGAGGAACCATGCAGACAAGGATGGGGATAAGAAGCCATGCAGACAAAGATGGGGATGAGGAGCCATGCATACAAGAATGGGGATGAGGAACCATGCATATCTGGCTTATACTCGAGTCAATAAGTTTTCCCAGTTTTTCATGGCAAAATTAGATGCCTCTGCTTATACTCGGGTCGGCTTATACACGAGTATATACAGTAAGTTGGAAAGTTGGAGATAAGTACGCTTTAAAATAAATACATCAGGTTCATCAGGTCTATCTAATAAAGTTTGCAGTTTACACTGTGAAATCTGGTGACAGATCCGCTGTAAAATAAAATTATTATTCTGTTTAATTTCTGATAGGACTCCTTTCAACATTAAAATATTAAGTTACCTGCATTTCAAGAGAAAATGTTTTTGTTCTGGTCCGATAAAAAGTAAATTTTTGCCCATATACATCTTCGAGCCACTTTATGGTTAGTGATGTAGTGTTGTCAAACACTTGCGCTATTTCAGGCTGCAATGGTTCGGTTTGATCACTTTCGTTCTAAGACAAAAAATTAATGATAGAGACACAAAAATAGTCTATCCGTTTAAATTGTGAAATTAAATTGTGAAATTAAATAAAGTGTCACTTGTACATCAAACACATCTTCAGCGAATACTCACCGGTAAACCTGAGTATCTTAATAAGGTTAGGATGATCTCTGCAGACCGGGCTGCTAGCTCACAGTAGACCTTTAGTAATTCATTGGAGAGGATAGCATGGTGCAGGTCAAGGCCGGCTTTACAACATTTCTGGAATGACTCAACCTTCAATGGCCTACAAGTGGTCACAAAAAAATTGGAAAATGACAGTACACATACAGTAGTGTTCAACAGTTTTGAGACTTTTGTTTAAGGGAGTGGGCTCACACACAATTTTGCCTAACTATAGAATGATTCGTAAATTTGTGACTTCTCCCAACCATTCAGGAGTAATTTGGTGATGAACAATGCTCTCCAGCATGATGGAGGTCATGTTACAAGAGCAAACTTGATAACTAAGTGACTTGATAAACAAAATAATTACATTTTCAGTACATGATCAGGAAACCCTCCATGAGAACCGGTGATCAATCCTTAAAAAGGTGGACAAACAAAAACACAAACTGTGATAAACTTTAAGCAGTGATTAGACAAGAATTGGTTGGCACTAATCAGGATTTGGCCCAGATGCTGAAATCCAGCTGTCAGGGCGAAGGGCTGAAGTCTTGAAAAGTAAGAGACAACCCTGTAAATATTGAGTATTGGTATAAAATTGTTGTATTTAGCAATAAAAGCTTTAAAACTTATGAAATTCATATATTTGTATTTTAATAACCATAGAAACATCTGACTAAAACAATATGCACAGTGACCGTACACTCTCTCAAAAGCTTAGATCAGAAGTAACGAGCCGGTAGGAGAGTGCACTGTCAGTGCGCACTGTAAGAATACCCAGAGTACAGAGACAACTGCCGCCCCTGCAAATGACTAGGAGCGGCGTTGGTCTTTGCCCAGATCTGATGTAGAAACCCGCATTCCAGTGTCACTTACTAGGCTGCTTGCTGCCATTTTGAAAAAAAAAAAAAAATCACTGTTTCGTGTTCTGCAAATCTAGCACTTCTCTAAATGCTGAGCCCTGTATAAACCCGCCGACAACACTGATTGGCAGCTTTCTGTGTACACTGTGCATAGGCAGAAACTGCCAATCAGTATTGTGGGTGGGGTATACAGAGCTCATGAACATGGAGGACTGCATGGCAGCAGGTTTACTAGTCCTCTAGTAATAATCTCCCGCTTATAAAATTGTGATTTTTTTTACAAAACTACATCAAGTAGGCCAGTAAGTGAGACATCGCTGTAATCTGGGTCTCTGTTTCTACATTATGCTGCTCTTCGATTAATGGGAAAAACCTGATGAGAGATTCACTTTAAGAGGAACTTATTTTTTCTTCTCTTTCAAGGCCCAATGTAAAATAAAACATAGCCTGATATGATGGGTAATTGTATGCAAAGGAGAAATTTAAATACCATGTAAGTCAGTTTTAATGGGAAAACCTCATCTTCTACATCATAGCTTTTTATGTGCAGGAACTTTGTGTAAGAAAAGATGTATACAGTAGCCAATCTCTTCCATAATGTAACACATCAAAGGGTATTTTTAAGTCACGTCCATATAATATTGGCAAAGCTCTGCATGTTTTCTACAGCATTAAAAAAAAATCAGTGCAAAAACCTGAAAATATGAATTTACCCAAAACTCACTGTACAGCTGCACTGAACTAAAACAAGCTAAGTTACAAGTTGTAAAGATAGAAATCATTGTGAGCCTATGATTCAGGGCCAATGATGAGAAAAAGATTAGGAAAGTATAAAACATGGGACATAAGTTTATCATATAGATGACTTCATTAAAAAGTTTTTACTCCTGATTTATCTTCAGGAGCCCCCCCGTCCCCCTGCCTCTTGGCTTTCTGCTTGACAGAGGGCGGTGTACTCCTGATGATTTAAACCTCAAACAAGCGAGCGCATTAGAGCACTGCTGACCCGGACTCAGCGCTCTGCCATGCTGCCATCATAGGAAGCTTTGCCTCTGCAGGGGGACTGAAACTTGTCTGCGATCCGGCCAGCTTTAGAGCAGCACTTGCAAACGCTATGGCAAACAGCACGCATGCATGCACTCCTAGCCTAGAAATCCTCTGCAAGAGGTGGCCAGTAACCTAGGCAACAAGCAGTAAACCATAGAATTAAAGATCCCTTGTTAACTTCTCAGTTATAAAAGTTGCGCATTTGTACAAGCCCCTGACAATTTTACTTATTTATGATTATAAGAAAAGCTTTTTATCAATGCCAGATATACTCCACTTACTTTCCTGGCTTTTCCATAATCTTTAGTATTTTTTTTAAAGTTTCGTCAAGTTTCTGAAAGAAAAAAAAAACAATAATAGGCAGTGAGAAACACTCTAAGTAATAAGCATTATTTCCACATAGGCCGAGGTCACTGCCACTAAAGGAACTAACTTTCCTGGATGTAAAGTAAAGCCATTCACACATAATAGATCTTTCCACTAAAAATTTCAGGGGATTCTGCAAATTTTCGAGTCTGCATCATGATTTTTATGCAGAGGTTTGCTGGAGCGTGCCAGGATAGGTGAATATCTCTGAAAGTTGTCTAACGTTTTAATCACAGTGATTTTAATAAAACCCTGAGAACTCTTTTTTAATGGCTAAACCAATATACAGAGGTAGCAAATGTCAACGTGATAATTAAGGCATTAATATGCTGATAATATATTTCAATAGCTTGTACTTTGTTAAATGCAGGATCATGGTATGCAAAGCGTTATGCATCAAGTTAACATTTGTTATATCTGTATGTAATAACAAAACTGATTATACAATTGATTCGGAAATACGGTAGCTACTGTAGTAGTAATCCAGTTAGACTTGAAATATTCATAATATTAAATGATTTACTAACCTCTCTGCTAAAAAATCCACCACCAGGAATTTTGAAGTAACACGCTTTGAGAACTCCCACAATTCGTACTGGAAATTCATCTAGAAATTTTACCATCTGGTCAAGTGGTATCAAACACAGCCATGACTGGATCACCATTGAGTGTGCCTGAAGTAAATATTTCTTCCTAATCATCTTTCCAAGAACATCGATGCTGCTTAATAAAGAAAAAGGATTTTATTAAAGGAGCTTCAGACTGGTGATTCACTTAAAAGGTTATTCCCAAAATAATAAAGTTATACCCTATCATTGGATGATATGGGGATAACTTACTGATCACTGGGGGTCTGACCGGTGGAAACCGCAGAAATCTCAAGCATCGTGTTCAGCTTTCTACAGCAGTCTCAGACAGACCGGTGGGACCCGCAGAGATCTCAAGCATCGTGCTCGGCTTTCTATGGCAGTCTCAGACAGACCGGTGGGACCCGCAGAGATCTCATGCATTGTGCTCGGCTTTCTATGGCAGTCTCAGACAGACCAGTGGGACCCGCAGAGATCTCAAGCATCGTGCTCGTCTTTCTATGGCAGTCTCAGACAGACCAGTGGGACCCGCAGAGATCTCAAGCATCGTGCTCGGCTTTCTATGGCAGTCTCAGACAGATCGGTGGGACCCGCAGTGATCTTAAGCATCGTGCTCGGCTTTCTACGGCAGTCTCAGGCAGACCTGTGGGACCCGCAGTGATCTCAAGCATCCTGCTCGGCTTTCTATGGCAGTCTCAGACAGACCGGTGGGACCCGGAGTGATCTCAAGCATCGTGCTCGGCTTTCTATGGCAGTCTCAGACAGACCGGTGGGACCCGCAGAGATCTCATGCATTGTGCTCGGCTTTCTATGGCAGTCTCAGACAGACCAGTGGGACCCGCAGAGATCTCAAGCATCGTGCTCGGCTTTCTATGGCAGTCTCAGACAGATCGGTGGGACCCGCAGTGATCTTAAGTATCGTGCTCGGCTTTCTACGGCAGTCTCAGGCAGACCTGTGGGACCCGCAGTGATCTCAAGCATCGTGCTCGGCTTTCTATGGCAGTCTCAGACAGACCGGTGGGACGGGTCAATGAGATCCTAGTCCTTGCCATATTCTGGCTCTCATAGACTTACATGGAGTGATCTGGAAGTTACAACTCCAAACAATGGAGTGATCTACAGGTCACAAACTTCTGGAGACCAACTGGAGCGGCACCAAGAGCAGATGAAGATGGCGGCTGGTACGTGTAAGACTAAGGGCAGTGAACATAGATAAGTAGCACCACTCAAGTGATAAACTTAAGTGGTGCTTCAATCCAGCTCCATCCACCCACTGGGAGATTCTTACGGCCCAGAAAAAGACACAGAAATTGAATGCAGCACTTATAACAAACATTTCACAAATGTATTTTACAACAAATATTAAAAAAAGAATATTACCTTAAATATCTTCTAACCCTATCATAGGTTAAGCCTTCAAGACCTGCCCAGACATCTTCTTGATCTGACATTATGGTCTCCGTGTTGGACATTTGAGAAAATGTATGCAGGACTGGAATGACCCATACCCAGTGCTCTACATCTTCATCTATACATCTCTGGCATAGCTGCCTTAATAGTTCATGTGTTCTGTAACACAAAAATTAAACAAAAGTTCAGCAATCAGAGGGCACACATTGAGGAAACGGAGAATAATAACATAAATCCAAACATAATTTATTAGCACTTAACAAAATGCTTTTTTTCTACAATGAAGCAAAGGTGCACTAAATGTTTGAAATACTACAAATAAATACTACAGAGAACACACAGAATTACAATGGGGGAGATGTAATTATATCCTTTGGGCAAATTTTAGATTTTTTTTCACTTTTTTTCTGTTTTACATCCGCACAGACATAGCACAAGACAATGAAGGGGGAGAAAGGAATGTATAGTGAAGAAGAAGGAAAGGTGCACTTAAATGTTTGTTCACAAAAAGTGAGCACCGAGAGCCTGTGCTTGGTTCGAACAGTCATTTTGTGCTGACAAGAGTCATAAGCAGTTGGGACAGAATTGAGGCCAAAGTGATGAGGCAAATTCGGGGAGGTAATCCATCCAGGCATTATCCACTGGCATTATTCACTTTACCGTATACAGTGGGTACGGAAAGTATTCAGACCCTTTTAAATGTTTTACTCTGTTTCATTGCAGCCATTTGGTAAATTCAAAAAAGTTCATTTTTTCTCATTAATGTACACTCTGCACCCCATACTGACTGAAAAAAAGAAATGTAGAAATTTTTGCAAATTTATTACAAAAGAAAAACCGAAATATCACATAGTCATAAGTATTCAGACCCTTTGCTCAGTATTGGGTAGAAGCACCTTTTTGAGCGAGTACAGCCATAAGTCTTCTTGGGAATGATGCAACAAGTTTTTCACACCTGGATTTGGGGATCCTCTGCCATTCTTCCTGGCAGATATCTCCAGTTCTGCCAGGGTGGATGGTGAACGTTGGTGGACAGCCATTTTCAGGTCTCTCCAGAGATGCTCAATTGGGTTTAGGTCAGGGCTCTGGTTGAGTCAGTCAAGAATGGTCACAGAGTTGTTCTGAAGACAGTCCTTTGTTATTTTAGCTGTGTGCTTAGGGTCATTATCTTGTTAGAAGGTGAACCTTCGGCCAAGTCTGAGGTCCAGAGCACTCTGGAAGAGGTTTTCATCCGGGATATCTCTGTACTTGGCCGCATTCATGTTTCCTTCAATTGCAACCAGTCGTCCAGTCCCTGAAGCTGAAAAACACCCCATAGTATGATGCTGCCACCACCATGTTTCACTGTTGGGATTGCATTGGGCAGGTGATGAGCAGTGCCTGGTTTTCTCCACACATACCGCTTAGAATTATCACCAAAAAGTTCTATATTCGCCTCATCAGACCAGAGAATCGTATGCCTCATAGCCTGGGAGTCCTGTTATGTTTCGGCAGCTGAGGAGTGCAGGCAAAAAAGGCAATACACCAGAGCAGTTGGAATCTATGAGATTGCAGTACCCTGACTAACCACCACAACTAGAGGCAGCCGTGGAGCGTTCCTACGTTGGTCCTAGACGCCTCGTCACAGCCTGAGAAACTAACTACACCTAAAGACAGAAATAGGAAAGCTATCTGCCCCGGAGCAGAACCCCAAAGAAAATAGAAAGCCCCCAAACATGTAATGGCGGTTAGACAAGATGAAATACTGACACAGAAAGAAAATAGTATGAGCAAACGCTGGGGCCCAAACTAACTAAATAGAAAAGGATAGGAAGGGCACTTACTGCAATCCCAGAAAACCCTGAAAAGCACCAACTTTACTAATTTCAAAAACGCCTGAGATCACACGACCTCTTCCACCTAAATTAGTTCTCTGGTGTAACAAAATCAAAACAGCAGCCACTGAAAAAACTGGAAAAAGCAAAACTACAAACATCAGTGGCTGAACTAAACTGAGAGGGCAAAAGCCCCCGGAGGGGACCCTGAAGGCCCCCACAGAAGTGCAGGACAAAATGCAAAAATATAGCACAAAAAACAAAAAGAAGAAAATGTCTTATCTGTTAGCAGGAGATGCAGACACGACACAGAAGGCTACAAGGGAAACAGGAATGAAGGATTCAGACCAGAACAATTGATCACCGGCAACCCTGATGAGAAGGAGACTCCCTTATATAATATATAAGACCAGTCAGTAACACCTGATTCCCAGTCCTCACAATCTTCACTGGACAGACCAGCACCGCTTGTAACCACTAGAGGAAGCCTCTGCTCAGAACTCATCTCAAACCCATTCACAACAGAGTCCTTCATGTGTATTTTAGCAAACTGTATGTGGGCTTTCATATGTCTTGCACTGAGAGGCTTCCATCGGACCACTCTGTCATAAAGGCCCGACTGGTGGAGGGCTGCAGTGATAGTTGACTTTGTAGAACTTTCTCCCATGGACTGATGTCTTTTTTCAACCTATATACAGGGTGGGCCATTTATATGGATACACCTAAATAAAATGGGAATGGTTGGTGATATCAACTTCCAGTTTGTGGCACATTAGTATATGGGAGGGGGAAAACTTTTCAAGATGTGTGGTGATTATGGCGGCCATTTTGAAGTCGGCCATTTTGGATCCAACTTTATTTTTTCCAATGGGAAGAGGGTCATGTGATACATCAAACTTATTGATGTCATGTAACACATCAAATCTAATAGGATTCTTTATTATTCAACATCTTTTACCTATTATTGGGTACCATGATCAATTTGCTTCAATGGGGTAACTTTGATTACAATCAGAATTAGGTTTGATGGACATGTGCTGTGAAAAACATTGTATGAAAAATAAATATGTTGTATTGTGTCTGTGGCCATTCATATGAGATCGTAGGGTTTCGATTGTGCTTGCTGAAAAATTGGCATATGCGTTTTTAGTGCAACCTTATCTAAAACATGACAAACCAAAAACTCGATATAAAAGGCATGTAAAAAAGCACTCAAAAACACAATGACAAAAAGTAACCTAATTTAGCTACTAGGTGTAGAAATGGTGCAGAAAATCTGCAATATCAAAAAGTCACCAAATATTCATTGTAGGAACGTAGCCTGGTGATACCAACACAAGTTCATCACTAAACCATTAAAGATGTTAGAAAGACTTACCCTTTAAAGTTACTGAACAGAGTCCTTGCATTCTGAAGTTCAGCAATCAACTTTTCTCTCGGCATTTCATCCAAGCACAAGACACAGCAGATGTTTGCTAAATGCTCTTTGCCAACAGAAAGGGAAAATGTCTGAACAATCCGGAGGCAAATTATTCCTGCAGTTATTCTGTTCAGCTTCACATCAGTTTCCTGCTGATTATTTTTATTGATGAAGGGGTCACAGATTTTATTGAGCAAAATTTTCATCAAATATTGGACCTAAATTATAAAAATCATTATCAGTATCGTCAAATGAAATCAGAAGTTATTATTTTTAGAAATTATTTGTACTTGTAAAATAAACTACGTAAAGGGTTATTCCTAACGTGTAAATTTATATCATATCAACAGGATAAGCTATATATGTATAGTAGATGTGGATCCTACCAATGGGACTCGAGTCTATCTCGAGGAAAAGGCTCTAACATGCGCTGATCCAGAAGACTGTATCCCGCACAGACAGAGATTAGTGGTTTCTCATGAACAATCTGTGCATGTAACTACTAATATCTAATGATGACGTCCCTCCCCCGAGGACTCTCTTCACCCTCCACTTCCACATGATTTATCCTCCATGATTCATACTGTCTCAAGCATACTTAGATTATCTAATGACCATGTCTAAAGAACATCTGAGAGTCGTGTTGTAATCACAGCTCAGGTATTCTATGCTGAAGATCACACAGTACCAGTTGCATTTGAACATAATGACCCTATTTAAGTCATGAAAATCAGATGCGCCTATGACGATCTTGCCAAAGAAAATGTTTAATAAATCTCTCACGTCATCTTTATTGCCTTGACAGCCATGTTGCAGCACAGCTTAGATATTATATTATCAGCTCTGAAGATTTCCATGAACCACCAATAAAATGTGAAATTTGGAAATACAGGAAAGATGTGTCTCTTTGTACCGTGTTAGCCAGTAGATAGAAAAATATTTAGAATTGAGAGTCCTCAGTGGTTGATACCTTTAAATGGCTAACTGAAAAGATGGTAACAAATTGCAAGCTTTCGAGACTACTCAGGTCTCTTCATCAGGCAAAGACTAATACAACATCTGAAGAATCACATTTATACACAACACAGCACAGAAATAATGCAATAGATAAGACAAGTGACGTAAAGCAGAACTGTCAATATGGGAGAGGGATGAACAGTTGTGGCAATAAATATTGGACCAGTTCATAGATAAGGATCTGATTGGGGTCTGGTCAGGGTGGATTGATTTAAATCACGCCGATTTAAAATCAACGATTTAAATCATGATTTAAATCAAATGATTTTTTTCTATTTAAATCAGATCGATTTAAATCGTGATTTTAATCATGATTTAAATCACTGATTTAAATCAAAAGATTTTTTTTTAATATAAATCACGATTAAAATCTAAAACTTTCAATCATTGTTCAATTAACTCCACACTTCTAGCTTGGTTTCACATGCCCAAACTTGTTGGATAGTCAGTCAGCAGTACTTGGCTGTAGTAACAATCAAACTTCAGAAGTGATCTGCGTGAGCCATGGCAGGTCGTAAGAGAGACCCTATTTGGGTTCATTTTGTTGAGATGCCAGCAGAGCTTGGAAAGAAAGGTGGGAGAGCAAAGTGCAAATACTGTCAAAAGGATATCCAAGGACTTGTTTGCCGTTTGAAATCACATTATGAAAACTGCAACCAGAAGGGAAATGAAGATGTTGATAGTGATACAACTAATGTCAATGAACCCCCACAGCTTCTTATGCACCAGGACCCTAGCACTAGTGGTAAGTCTGGCAATTACAACCTATTTTAACAGACGTTTTACTGGGATGGTTAAAGTCTATGAAAAGAAAAATTTCTAGCACTAGTTCTGGAGTATAGAATTTAAATTTATGTTAAGGCAATATTTCACAGAAGATTAACGTTAAGTAAAAATAAAAGTGTGTATACGCCTATTTTTTTTTTATTGTAGGCTACAATTCACTTTTGAAGTCTGCCAAATTGACCATTTTTTTAAAAAAACATTTTTAAAACTTTTGTGACATAATTTTTTTCAGTTGCTCTGATATTACTAGTATTACAGCAACTTCACCGGAAACTTGAGTAGCATAACTTTTGAGACAGCCCTTATAGGACGAGGACCATTACATTGTTCAAAAAGTTTGTTTCAAAATATTTTCGTTATATTTCTTCAAATACGCAGTCGAATTATATTTTTAATTACTGTGCTTTCAGTGTCAAATATGGCTTGTGCTGCACTTGACAATCAATATCTGGGTACAACTTCAACAAAGCAGCCCAACAAAAAACTGTGCGTGCAAAGTGTAGAAAAATTCCTCTTAAAGACTACGACGAGCCAGAAAGAACATTTTGATGAATTAATTGCTAAATTCATATTTGCAACCAATTCTTCTTTCCGACTAGTTGAACACCCATTGTTTGTACAAATGATCGAAGGAATAAGACCAGGCTACAAACCACCAAGTAGATTTGATATCTCAGGAAAACATCTTCAGGCTGTATACGACAAAGAAAGAGCGGCTTGTACAAAATATTTGAAAGACAAAGTTGTTAACATGAGCTTGGATGGTTGGAGCAACATCCACAACGACCCCATAATTTGCACTTGTGTCACAACAGAAGATGGTGAAACTTACCTTACAGACACAATCGACACATCTGGAAATTCACATACTGCTGAATATTTACTTGAAATTGCTAAGAACTCAATTCACCAATGCCAAGAACAGTTTGGATGTAAAGTAAGGAGCTTAGTTACTGATAACGCAAGCAATGTGGCAAAAATGTGAGCGGAACTGGCACATGAGGATGACACAAATGTCATTACATACGGTTGTTCTGCCCATTTGTTGCATCTTTTGGCAAAAGACCTGCATATTTCGGGTGTCAAGGAACATGTTGTAGAAATTGATAAATATTTCCGCAATAATCATTTTGCACATGCAACCTACAAGGAAATGGGAGGACTGAAGTTGGTTCTACCACAAGATGTTAAATGGAATACCTTGGCTGAATGCTTGGAACTGTTTATTAACAACTGGTCAAAATTAGTGTCCATTTGCGAAACACATCGGGATAAAATTGATGCTAATATACGAAGCAAAGTATTAAATCTTGGTGTGAAGAGAAATGCCGAGGACCTTTTGGAAAGGTTAAAGCCAATATCGCGTTGGATAAAATGCAGAAAGATACTGCAACCATAGCTGATGCCACAGAAGTTTGGAAAGATTTAGCAGGTTCGCTAGATCGCTTGAACCTCTCAAACAATGTAAAGGTTGCAATACACCACCGCAAGGACCAAGCATTAAAAGAAGAACACTATTTAGCCAATATCTTGCATCCCATCTACAGAGGGAAAAAACTATCTGAGGCGGAAATCAACTCTGCAATGGAGTGGCTCGCCAATACTAACCATGACATTGTGGCAACTGTGCTGAAATTGAAGTGTGAATCTGCACCATTTCAAAAATACATGTTTGCAGATAACGTCGTTAATGAACTAAAACCACTGGACTGGTGGAAGTCGCAATCACTTGTTCTTCCAGCGAAGATAATAAATGTAGCTACTCAGCTACTGACTGCATCGGCTTCATCGGCAGGAGTAGAGAGATTGTTTTCTTCATTTGGTTTTGTGCACACAACAGTCTGAAACCGCTTAGGAACTGCTAAAGCAGGACAACTAGTTTTCCTATTAAAAGTCCTAAATAAACAGTAGGCTTAAAGGACTGATGTATTCACTGAAGATGTTTGCTTACTTCAAACGTTAGAGATAGGCTATTGTTAAAAAGTACTTACTCTCTGTAGTTCAATTCTGATTGTTTAATAGTGCAAACAAAAATTATTAGGTTTCATAATCATCAACTGTTTTAATATTTTTATTTGTGTAAAATAATTTGATTTGCAAAAAGACAAAGTTTTGCTTGTGTACAACTTGATTAAAAAATCCTATTTAAATCAAAAAAATCCGATTTAAATCAAAAAAATCCGATTTAAATCAAAAAATCTGATTTTTTTGATTTTTTAAAAAAAAATCATGATTTTTATCCACCCTGGGTCTGGTAATGTTTTGTGATGTTCCCACAGGGTCTTTAGGAGCAAATTCCTTAATTGATGTAAAAGGCCATAAATCCATGCGATATGTTCATTCCAGCATTTAGGGTGTCAAAGGTCATCATTAGTTTGTATTCACAAACTCTCCTGTGTCTCTGAGATGTGAAATTACCTTTCAGTACAAGTAATTTCATGTCCATCATACTATGACCGGGGATACAAAAATGTTTGGCCACAGGTAGATCCATTCCCTTTTCTGTTATTTTGTGGCGATGAGAATTCATCCTTGGAAATTGTAATGAATATTGGTCAAATAGAAGGTTACAGTTACCAAATTCCAATCAATGGTCACCTCATCTATATAAATAAGAAATGCTTGTTGAGATCCATCTATCTCTATCACAAGAGCCAGGGGGATATCCTGAAGCAATGAGGAGGTGCTGGGTGCTGCTGGGAAATGTATTTTTATTTGGAGGTGAAAAAAACAGATACAAAAAGAAACAATTGTACTGTATATTACCAATAATCATGAAGATAATGTTCTTTGTAAAATGAATATTGTGGGAATAACCATTTTATATGCCCATGTACTTTAGATCAAAGTCATCTAAATCACTTGACAAATGTTGGAGGGCAGAAGGATCCAACATGCCAATTCCTTTGTTTCCATAGGAGACTAACTACCGGGTGATTCACTGGCTACTTTACCCGGAAAAATAGCTGTAACTTCTAAAAAGAAGGTAGACCATTCTGAAATTTGGACTTTACCAACTTTGGTTCATGAGAAATGAAAGTGCAATGAACCTCAACGACAGTGATGACAAACCTCCTCATGCCGAGTTGTCTTGCAGACTTGTTGCTTGGATGTGAACGGTGGACATTTTTCAACACCTGCTTTAAAACATGTTTCTCATGAACAAGAGTATGTACAGTCCAAATTTCAGTACGGTAGATATGCAAATTGCCTCTTCAGAGAAAAAGAGGACTTGAACTCTATAGCGCCACCTGTTGGAAGTAGCGATCCGTACTGTATAGACTCTTTTAGAAGTTATAGCAATTTTCGCAAGTATAGCAGCAAGTGAATCACACTGCATTTACACTGCTCAAAAAAATAAAGGGAACACTCAAATAACACATCCTAGATCTGAATGAATGAAATATTTTCATTTAATACTTTGTTCTGTATAAAGTTGAATGTGCTGACAACATAATCACACAAAAATCAATGGAAATCAAATTTATTAACCAATGGGAGGCCTGGATTTGGAGTCACCCACAAATCCCAATCCCACAAAGGCGGAGGTAGCGGTCCTGCTGCTGGGTTGTTGCCCTCCTACGGCCCCCTCCATGTCTCCTGGTGAACTGGCCTGTCTCCTGGTAGCGCCTCCAGACTCTGGACACTATGCTGACAGACACCGCAAACCTTCTTACCACAAATCACATTGATGTGCCATCCTGGATGAGCTGCACTACCTGAGCCACTTGTGTGGGTTTTAGAGTCCATCTCATGCTACCACGAGTGTGAAAGCATAACTAACTTTCAAAAGTGACCAAAACATCAGCCAGGAAGCATTGGTACTGAGATGTGGTCTGTGGTCCCCACCTGCAGAACCACTCTCCTTTATGGAGTGTGTCTTGATAATTGCCAATAATTTCCATCTATTGTCTATTCCATTTGCACAGCAGCATGTGAAAATGATTTTCAATCATTGTTGCTTCCTAAGTGGACAGTTTTGATTTCACAGAAGTTTGATTTACTTGGAGTTACAGTGCCTACAAGTAGTATTCAACCCCCTGCAGATTTAGCTGGTTTGATAAGATGCAAATAAGTTAGAGCCTTCAAACTGCAAACGAGAGTAGGATTTATTAACAGAAGCATAAATCTTACAAAACAAAAAGTTATGTTGCTCAGTTGAATTTTAATAAATTTTAAACATAAATAAGATGCAAATAAGTTAGAGCCTTCAAACTGCAAACGAGAGTAGGATTTATTAACAGAAGCATAAATCTTACAAAACAAAAAGTTATGTTGCTCAGTTGAATTTTAATAAATTTTAAACATAAAAGTGTGGGTCAATTATTATACAACCCCTATGTTTAATATTTCGTGGAATAACCCTTGTTTGCAATTACAGCTAATAATCGTCTTTTATAAGACCTGATCAGGCCGGCACAGGTCTGTGGAGTTATCTTGCCCCACTCCTCCATGCAGATCTTCTCCAAGTTATCTAGGTTCTTTGGGTGTCTCATGTGGACTTTAATCTTGAGCTCCTTCCACAAGTTTTCAATTGGGTTAAGGTCAGGAGACTGACTAGGCCATTCCAACACCTTGACTTTTTCCCTCTTGAACCAGGCCTTGGTTTTCTTGGCTGTGTGCTTTGGGTCGTTGTCTTGTTGGAAGATGAAATTACGACCCATCTTAAGATCCTTGATGGAGGAGCGGAGGTTCTTGGCCAAAATCTCCAGGTAGGCCATGCTATCCATCCTCCCATGGATGCGGACCAGATGGCCAGGTCCCTTGGCTGAGAAACAGCCCCACAGCATGATGCTACCACCACCATGCTTGACTGTAGGGATGGTATTCTTGGGGTCGTATGCAGTGCCATCCAGTCTCCAAACGTCACGTGTGTGGTTGGCACCAAAGATCTCGATCTTGGTCTCATCAGACCATAGAACCTTGAACCAGTCTGTCTC
The DNA here is from genome assembly GCA_033576555.1 of Oophaga sylvatica. Classification (NCBI taxonomy): domain Eukaryota; kingdom Metazoa; phylum Chordata; class Amphibia; order Anura; family Dendrobatidae; genus Oophaga; species Oophaga sylvatica. The sequence goes on from JARQOD010000004.1 coordinate 27,091,884, forward strand.
AGAGTCCTCCAAGTGATCATGAGCAAACTGTAGACGAGCCTTGACATGACGCTTTAAAAGTAAAGGTATCTTACGGGCTCGTCTGGAACGGAGACCATTGCGGTGGAGTACGTTACTTATGGTATTGACTGAAACCAATGTCCCCACTGCCGTGAGATCTTCCCGAAGCTCCTTCCTTGTTGTCCTTGGGTTAGCCTTGACTCTTCGGACAAGCCTGGCCTCGGCACGGGAGGAAACTTTCAAAGGCTGTCCAGGCCGTGGAAGGCTAACAGTAGTTCCATAAGCCTTCCACTTACGGATGATGCTCCCAACAGTGGAGACAGGTAGGGCCAACTCCTTGGAAAGGGTTTTGTACCCCTTGCCAGCCTTGTGACCCTCCATGATCTTGTCTCTGATGGCCTTGGAATGCTCCTTTGTCTTTCCCATGTTGACCATGTATGAGTGCTGTTCACAAGTTTGGTGAGGGTCTTAAATAGTCAGAAAAGGCTGGCAAAAGAGATCATTAATCCACACATGTGAAGCTCATTATTCTTGGTGCCTGAACTACTTCTTAATACTTTAGGGGGACCAAACAGAATTCTTGTGGTTTGAGGGGTTGAATAATAAATGACACTCTGAATTAACTTTTAACGTTTTAAAAAAAAAAAAAAAAAAATTAAAACAAAAATTTTTGCTGCAGTGCATTTCCCACTTCCAGGCTGATCTACAGTACAAATGTCACAATGCCAAGTTAATTCCGCATGTGTCAACCAGCTAAATCTGCAGGGGGTTGAATACTACTTGTAGGCACTGTATATTCTGTTGTTTAAGTGTTCCCTTTATTTTTTTGAGCATTTTATATAGAGGTCTGGTAGAACAATATTGTCTTCTTCATTATGAAAACATAGGCACGTTCAACGCATCTTGCGTGTACAGTGGGTATGGAAAATATTCAGACTCCTTTAAATTTTTCATTCTGTTTCATTGCAGCCATTTGGTACATTTAAAAAAGTTCATTTTTTAAATGAACTCATTAATGTACACTCTGCACCCCATCTTGACTGAAAAAAACAGAAATGTAGACATTTTTGCAAATTTATTAAAAAAGAAATGTAGAAATTTGCTCAAACACTCATATTTAAGTCACATGCTGTCCATTTCCTTGTGATCCTCCTTGAGATGGTTCTACTCCTTCATTGGAGTCCAGCTGTGTTTAATTGAACTGATAGGACTTGTTTTGTAAAGGCACACACCTGTCTATATAAGACCTCACATCTCACAGTGCATGTCAGACCAAATGAGAATCATGAGGTCAAAGGAACTGGCCAAGGAGCTCAGTGACAGAATTGTGGCAAGGCACACATCTGGCCAAGGTTACAAAAAAATTTCTGCAGTACTCCAGGTTCCTAAGAGCACAGTGGCCTCCATAATCCTTGAATGGAAGAAGTTTGGGACCATCAGAAGTCTTCCTAGACCTGGCCGTCCAGCCCAACTGAGCAATCGTGGGAGGAGAGACTTGGTGAGAGAGGTAAAGAAGAGCCCAAGATCACTGTGGCTGAGCTCCACAGATGCAGTAGGGAGATGGGAGAAAGTTCCACAAAGTCAACTATCACTGCAGCCCTCCACCAGTTGGGCCTTTATGGTAGAGTGACCCGACTGAAGCCTCTCCTCAGTGCAAGGCATATGAAAGTATGTATAGATTTTGGTAAAAAGCACATGAAGGACTCCCAGACTATGAGAAATAAGATTCTCTGGTCTGATGAGAAAAAGATGGAACTTTTTGGTGATAATTCTAAGCGGTATGTGTGGAGAAAACCAGGCACTGCTCATCACCTGCCCAGTACAATCCCAACAGTGAAACATGGTGATGGCAGCATTATGCTATGGGGGTGTTTTTCAGCTGCAGGGACAGGTTGACTGGTTGCAACTGAAGGAAACATGAATGTGACCAAGTACAGAGATATCCTGGATGAAAACCTCTTCCAGAGTGCTCTGGACCTCAGACTTGGCCGAAGGTACTTCCAACAAGTCAATAACCTTAAGCACACCGCTAGAATAACAAAGGAATACTTCAGAACAACTCTGTGACCATTCTTGACTGGCCCAGCCAGTGCCATGACCTAAACCCAATTGAGCATCCCTGGAGAGACCTGAAAATGGCTGTCCACCAACTTTCACCATCCAACTTGACAGAACTGGAGAGGATCTGCAAGGAAGAATGGCAGAGGATCCCCAAATCCAGGTGTGAAAAACTTGTTACATCATTCCCAAGAAGACTCATGGCTGTACTAGCACAAAAGGGTGCTTCTACTCAATACTGAGCAACAGGCCTGAATACCTATGACCATGTAATATCAGTTTTTCTTTTTCAATAAATTTGCAAAAATTTCTACATTTGGTTTTTTTTTCAGTCAAGATGGGGTGCAGAGTGTACATTCATGAGAAAAAATAGAACTTTTTTGAATTTAACAAATGGCTGCAATAAAACAAAAAGGGTGAAAAATGTAAAGGGGTCTGAATACTTTCCGTACCCACTGTATATGGGGGAGTCATGGGGAATAGGGAATTCAGTTAGTAAGAAAGCAGTAGGAGAAGCAATCTATAAAGGAGATAGAAAACACAAACTCAAACTGTAACAGTATAGTAAGCAGAGCTGTTCAACCTGGGTGGGTGCTGTGTCCCCCAATGAAGGCTCCGAGAAACAGATTTTACGGTAAGCAACCAAAATCTTGTTTTCTCTACCGCTTCATTGGGGACACAGGAAACCATGGGATGTCCCAAAGCAGTACCCAAGGGGAGGGAACAGCAAAAAACTAATCAGGTTGGAGAACTCCCCTCCGTAACATGCAAGGGCTTACTAGCTAAGCCGGTATCCGCCAGAGCAATACATGGACTCTGGAGAATCTTATAATTTAAGGAGGAAGATTTTTCCCAATGACGACATTGTCGATCCAATATGTCCTGGCCCCTTGAAGCGGGGAGAAGATTGTAGTGTGTGGACCCACTTACCCAAGTATGAGACATCACACCACTGAAGATACTAGTGAAAAAGAAACGAATCCTGCAGACGGAAGGAACGTGTTATCATCAGACTCTTCATTGAATACAGGCCTGGAGCAGTGTTCGTCACTGGTTGATGCATGTGCAGAGAGAGATCCAATTCTTGTCTAAGGTGGAAGAACCTGATGCTGCCACCCTCGGAAATAAAATCTCAGAGCTGCTCGAGGCTTAATCCTGTGCCTGTAGAAAGAAGAGGTAAGTAACGACATATAGATAGGGAGCTCTGGTATTGAGGTAGCTCAAAAGACCCCTAGGGCAGAGCCGAGAACGGTCTTCTTTGCTGGGAGTAACGCACCGGACCTAAGGATAACTTGAAGAACCCTGTAACTGACCTACGGAAAGTCAGTGCTAGGTCCGAATGGTCAAATGGTGAAGACAGGTCCCTGGTGATCAACCAGCAAACAGGGCCCAGTGCGTGGTCGAATAAAAACCTGTGACCATCAGGTACCTGATACCGGCGTGTCTGACCTACCGGAAAATGGGGTGGCCAGTCATGCTGCCGCTGAAAACCACTTTATGGTATAGAGCTCCTTCCTGTGGTACGTGCAGATTTTCTGTAACTAAACCGCAGATGTTAATGATTGAGAAAAAACACACAGACAAAAACCTGTGACTAACCTGAAAGCGGACTGAAAACCGCTGTTGCAGCCAACCAAATGTAATGAACACCGGGCGTCTCACACTGAGCGGTGAACAGAAGACAGCCTGGGCAGATGTTGTAAAAGACCCTGAGGTATGAGAAAGAGGGCATTCCTGACTCACCGGCTAGAACAGAAGAGCGGGACCGATGCAGCACTTGATCTCAGCACATCTGAACCACTGGAAAAAAACGTCTGGAATCGACTAAAAGTGCCCGTGGATGACCCCCGTAAATCCTGGATAGCGGCTAGAGTACTGCTGCAACAGAACGCAGGGAACATCTGACTCACCTGATACAGCACGGAATACCAGTACCACGGCAGGAGTCCACTGAAGACTCGTCTGATCCACTAAAAATGCAAGTCTCAAACAGCTCTACTGTACCTTGTGGTCGGTGCGCAGAAACCTGGAAACCGGACAGAGTACTGCTGCGATTGGCTCTCAGTATCCTGCGACTACAATCGTGAGGAGAGAACCCTGGAGACGGGTACGGGAGGGAGCCGATTTTGTGTTGCGGTCTAGGTCTGGACACCTGACGGCATTAGGTATAACTACTTGCTTGTGGCAAACCGCCCCACGGAGTCTGGTCAGACCTCATCTGGAATACTGTGTCCAGTTTTGGGCTGTCACATTGTAGAAGGATTATTTTTATTCTCATTTGCACACGGAAAGAGCAATGGGATGAAACTGAATGGAAGGAGATACAGATTAGATATTAGAAAAAACTTTTTTGACAGTAAAGGTACTGTCAAACTAGGCGAGATCGCCAGCGATATCGCTTAAGCGACACCGATTTTATGGCGCCCTTTATGAACGGCGAGCGACCTCGTTGGCGACTCATCTGTCCGCGGCGCAGGCGGGACTAGGTTTTCTTTTATGAGATCTTCCTGTTTGGAAGCTAACTAGCGACCATATAGCGATGTACAAACGATCTCTGCCAGGTCGTGTCGTCATGATCGCTGGTGTGATCGCTTAGTGTGACAGTACCCTTAGAGTGACCAACGAGTGGAACAGGCCGCCACGAGAGGCGGCGAGCTCCCCCCCAACGGAAGTCCCCAAACAGAGGCTGGACACACATCTGTCTGACATGATATAGTGAATCCTGCTTTGAGCAGGGGGTTGGACCAGGTGACCAAGGAGGTCCCTTCCAACTCTACCATTCTATGATCCTAGATATAAACCGCACAGTCATTTGTCCTGACAGAAGAACAGTAGACTTGGAATCAGAGGGAGAATAAACTCTACTCCCTGTTGTGCACCTGGTTTAAGACCCTTGGGCCTGCGATTGGTGGTCAGCTGCTTTGTGCACTGAGCCACAGCAAACATGCCGGGGAAAACCCTCTCTCTCTCTATAGAGTATCTCCATGACTCCAGATGCGAGTTAAAGACCTTGGAAGGCGGTCTGGACCGACTAAACAAAACCGCCTGATCTGCGGATTCCGTAGCGGTATCTTTGATGCCTAAGGTCTGATTGACTGCAACAATCAGCCTCTGCACCATATCCGTCCAGCTGGAGGCCTGTTCTGAATCCAGGTTCGCCTCATCTTCCGAAGGCGCGTCTGAAGACGCTTCGCCTGACTCTGGAAAGGAGGGTGCTAAAGAGGGATCATGCCGTGAAAGGTCGTCTGGAGAGGTGGACCGGGAAGAGGACCTATAACGGTGCACCCGTCTAGGTATCTTACGGCCCGGGTTGGAAGGACTGGGTGGCGAGCCTTGTGACTCGCTGGCGACCGCGGGACTCTGAATCGCCCGGAGCAGAAGGGCGTTCCTGTGGGTACCGTGGGGTCGCTGCAGGCCTGGCAGAGAGGAGATGACTGACCTGAAGGGAGCCTGCCATTACACGAAGAGCCCACAAAGTGTCTGACCAGAGTGGCGGAGGCGGAAGGTGGAGGGCGAGCGGGCTCTCCCTTGTGGTTAGGCATGGTGAACCGATCTCATTAAATGATGCCAGAGGTTGAGGGACAGAAAGGAGACAGAGGAGAGTGTCAGCTCTGCAGGGCAGAGCAACTCACGGTTTCCTTTGTGCTGCTCCCCCGGTTGAAGAAACGGTAGTCAGAGGCTCTGAACCGACTCGTGCCCCGGCCGAAGATGGCGGCTAACAGGGACCCGACAGGGGAAGAAAAGAGCGCTCTTTCTGCTGCTCCCCCACGGAGAAAGCGCGCTGTAAATGGATGAAGGGGGGGCGGAGCAAAGCGCCCTGCTCTGGGCAATATGGCCGCTGCTCCAGCCTACTGTGACGCAGAGAGAGGTGGGCGGAGCCAAAAGCAGCGCTGGGAGGAATTATGGGCGCGAGAAAAGCCCGCCCGGAAGCCAGAGTGAAGGGGCGGAGCCGTCTAAAAAACTAGGCCCGAGGTGAAGCCGGGGCCTAAATTAGAAATTGCGGCCGCAGATGGAGGGGGGTGGAGGGGGCGGAAGTGACCCGATTGCCTCCCGGAACACCCACAAGGGCTGAAATAGAAAGGGGCCCCTACAAGAGGTGCGCAGCGATGCGATCCGGCGCCTGGAGCAGGAAAGGTGGCCACAAAGAAGGAGAAGCCTGGGGCCTATAAAGACCTGCCTTAGATCCCCCAGGTGAGCCGAAAGGAAGCGGAGAAGGGGTCCCTCCTGATAACTAACTTTTTCCCCCCTTCTTTTTAATTTTTTTTTTTTTAAATAAATAAATCTTCTTTTTCTATGTCTTCTTTTCTTCTGTCTTCTCTTGTATGGGGAAAGAGGGACATACCTCTAATGAGTGTCGGACGTCCAGCATCCGCTGTGGAACGTCCGTGTCTCCTTCACCGACAGGCTCTGGTGGGCGAGTGGGTAGGAGACAGATGCAGGCCCGGGTCAGCTTTCCTTTTTCCGATCACCTGAACACCCGTCCGTGTCAGGGATCCGTCAAGGGTCCTACCGAGAGAACAGACGTATGAGGATACGGGGTGGCAGTACACGCCGTACTCAGTCTCTGGGTGGGAGTACAGTAGTGACTGTTCACACTGTATCCCTCCGGAAAAAACCTGAAAAGGAACGACACACATTAGGTGGATATGGGTCTCCGGAGAGACCCGTGTCCACCTCCTACTGACACTAAGTTAAAACTGAATTCCCTAGTTCCTGTCGGAAGGGTGCACACTGCGGAGGAGGAGCTAACTTTTTTTCTGCATAGTGTCAGCCTCCTAGTGGCAGCAGCATACACCCATGGTTCCTCTGTCCCCCAATGAAGCGGTAGAGAAATATTATTACCACTAAATAAGCTATAGATAAGACATAGCTGCAGTGATTATAATTTTTATTTCTTGTAGTGATAGATAAATCTCATTTAAACAGAACTGGAATTCCACCTTAATGTTACCACTGCCCCTCAAATATTTTATACATTTTAATGAATAAATCCACAACAAATACCTTTTCTTTGTCATATTCACGATCACGCCATTGATATGATGTCAAAATGGACTGTGTAGACACGTAATAGAATTGCTTCAGTTGTTCAAAAAAGCCAAACAAATTGATCTCATCGCAGGTCGCAAGAATACTGTAAATGCCGCCGACCATGATTTCACCAGCTTTCCTTTTTGCGTCGCAAACAGATTTGTATTCATCTTTCCAGAACTTGATTTTTTCTAACAAACTTTCATTTTTTTTAAGGCATACATCATCATACTGATGCCACTCTGCAAAGTAAAAATGAAACCATCATTAATTTCACGTGAAGTCAGGTAATCTTCCTGAGAATAGCAACAGTCTGAAGAACAAAGGCATTGGTGAGAAGATTTTTAGCAATAGAAACTCATACAGGTACATACAGTCAGGGCCAGAAATATTTGGACAGTGACACAATTTTCGCGAGTTGGGCTCTGCATGCCACCACATTGGATTTGAAATGAAACCTCTACAACAGAATTCAAGTGCAGATTGTAACGTTTAATTTGAAGGGTTGAACAAAAATATGTGTTAGAAAATGTAGGAATTGTACACATTTCTTTACAAACACTCCACATTTTAGGAGGTCAAAAGTAATTGGACAAATAAACATAACCCAAACAAAATATTTTTTATTTTCAATATTTTGTGGCGAATCCTTTGGAGGCAATCACTGCCTTAAGTCTGGAACCCATGGACATCACCAAACGCTGGGTTTCCTCCTTCTTAATGCTTTGCCAGGCCTTTACCGCCGCAGTCTTCAGGTCTTGCTTGTTTGTGGGTCTTTCCCTCTTAAGTCTGGATTTGAGCAAGTGAAATGCATGCTCAATTGGGTTAAGATCTGGTGATTGACTTGGCCATTGAAGAATGTTCCACTTTTTTGCACTCATGAACTCCTGTGTAGCTTTGGCTGTATGCTTGCGGTCATTATCCATCTGTACTATGAAGCGCCGTCCAATCAAGTTTGCAGCATTTGGCTGAATCTGGGCTGAAAGTATATCCCGGTACACTTCAGAATTCATCCGGCTACTCTTGTCTGCTGTTATGTCATCAATAAACACAAGTGACCCAGTGCCATTGAAAGCCATGCATGGCCATGCCATCACGTTGCCTCCACCATGTTTTACAGAGGATGTGGTGTGCCTTGGATCATGTGCCGTTCCCTTTCTTCTCCAAACTTTTGGCTTCCCATCATTCTGGTACAGGTTGATCTTTGTCTCATCTGTCCATAGAATACTTTTCCAGAACTGAGCTGGCTTCTGGAGGTGTTTTTCAGCAAATTTAACTCTGGCCTGTCTATTTTTGGAATTGATGAATGGTTTGCATCTAGATGTGAACCCTTTGTATTTACTTTCATGGAGTCTTCTCTTTACTGTTGACTTAGAGACAGATACACCTACTTCACTGAGAGTGTTCTGGACTTCAGTTGATGTTGTGAACGGGTTCTTCTTCACCAAAGAAAGTATGCGGCGATCATCCACCACTGTTGTCTTCCGTGGGCTCCCAGGTCTTTTTGGATTGAGGAGTTCACCAGTGCTTTCTTTCTTTCTCAGGATGTACCAAATTGTAGATTTTGCCACTTCTAATGTTGTAGCAATTTCTTGGATGGTTTTTTTTCTGTTCTTGCAGCTTAAGGATGGCTTGTTTCACCTGCATGGAGAGCTCCTGTGACCACATGTTTCCTTCACAGCAAAACCTTCCAAATGCAAACACCACACCTCAAATCAACTCCGGCCCTTTCATCTGCTTAATTGAGAATGACATAACAAAGGGATTGCCCACACCTGTCCATGAAATAGCCTTGGAGTCATTTGTCCAATTACTTTTGGTCCCTTTAAAAACAGGGTGGCACATGTTAAGGAGCTGAAACTCCTAAACCCTTCATCCAATTTTAATGTGGATACCCTCAAATGAAAGCTGAAAGTCTGAACTTCAACTGCATCTGATTTGTTTTGTTTCAAATTCATTGTGGTAATGTCTAGAACCAAAATTAGATAAATGTTGTCTCTGTCCAAATATTTATGGACCTAACTGTATGCACCTAGTGTATGAAGCCATCAATTGGCCTGTTCACACAGGATCACCACAGGGGTAGATACAAAAAATCTGATCACAACTGATGAGGATTACACAGATTCTTGTCCCAGACTGATAACGAAAAAGATGCAAGTTAAGTCTTCCTGGCTTTATGCCTGTAATCTGATAGCATACAGTGGAATGTAAAAGTTTGGACACCCCTGGTCAAAATAACTATTGTTGTGAACAGTTAAGCAAGTTGAAAAACAAATGATCTCTAAAAGGTCCAAAGTTAAAAATGACACATTTACTTTGTATATTAGGCAAAAAAATATGTATACCTTCATCTTTAACATTTAATAAAAATTACAAAAAGGAAAATGGACACCCTTGGAGATGTGTGCTCAGATAACTTTGACAAAGGTTTCAGACCTTAAAGGGAACTTGTCACCTGTTTTGGCCGCTATAAGATGTGGCCACGGCTTTTCAGGGCTTATCTACAGTATTCTATAATGCTGTAGATAAGCCCCCGATCCGACCTGAAAGATAAGAAAAATAAGTTTTATTATGTCACCCGGGGGGGTGGTCTGGTCCGATAGGTGTCACAGGTCCGGGTCTGACGCCTCCCATCTTCTTGTGACGCCGCCCTCCAGCTTGCTTTATCACTCCCCGGCACCGTGTTCCTGCGCAGGCACACTTCTCTGACCTTTCCTGACACCTGCGTACTGCAGTACTTTGATCTGCCCTCAAAAGGGCAGACAAGTACTCCTGCACAGGAGAGCGGTGCCGGGGAGCGATGAAGCAAGCTGGAGGGCGGTGTCGCAAGAAGATGGGAGGCGTCAGACTCGGATCTGCGACACCCATCAGACCGGACCGCACTGGACCGCCCCCCCCCCCCTCCCGGGTGAGCATAATAAAACTTTTTTTTTTTTTTTATCTTTCAGGTCAGACCAGGGGCTTATCTACCGCATTATAAAATACGGTAGATAAGCCCTGAAAGGCGGTGGCCGCATCTTATAGCGGCAAAACAGATGACATGTTCGCTTTAATCAGCCTGTTAAGGTTATGGTTTGTTCACCATCATTGTTAGGAATGGTCAGGTAATGCAAATTTCCCAGCTTTATATAAACGCGGCCTCCTCTAACCCTGTGCCAAAAAAAAAAAAAAACAGCAACCATGTCTTCTTCTAAGCTGCCTAGCACTCTGAAAATGAAAATGGTGGAGACTCACAAAGCAGGAAAAGGCTATAAGAAAATAGCAAAGAAATTTTCAAGTTGGAGACGGGAGGGGATTAGGGAGCCTGCAAAGTAGCAAATTAATCCAAATGAGGCGGAGTTTAATGTGTAGCAGGTGAGTGACGGTTGAGTGACGGTCCCTCTGGTAAGCACAGCCACAATGAAGAAAAAACGAATGAGGGATCAGCGTTTATGGACACACTAATTACAAGCAAACAGGTCACAGGTAAGGATGTTACCTTTAGTGGCCATTCAAACCCATTTGTGTCAACTTCTGTGCATGTTATCAGGCTAAAATCACCACGGTATGTGAACTTTTGATCAGTGTCATTTGGATGTTTTGGGTTGTCATTATGATTTAAAAAGAGAAAATACAGTAGTTTAATAATAAATGGCTTCATCCAACCACTAACCATGAGTGGAGAAAAAGGTTTGGTGTTATCATTCATATTCTCTGAAAAAAGGCCAAAAAAGCAAAATTTATGCCGGGTATGTAAACTTTTGAACACAACTGTATATAGGGGACCAAACCCCTATTTAATATACATATTTGGAATGTATAGTTAAACTTAATATTTAATTAAAACTCAACTTTAATTGAATCTGCAAATGCACTGTCACACCCCATTTGCATAATAAAGCCGCTAGCTTACAGAGATTGACAAGTTTCCAAATCGTGAGCAAACGCAGTATTTCCTGTCTGCGCATGTGCACTGACATTGCATGATCTCGGCAGCACACTCAATGTCAGTGCGGGGGCATGCATAATGTGGCTGTGGGAGAGCTCAGACGCCTGGTTCCTGCAAGTCTAAGGACGATGTTCGCTACACTTCCGCCGAGACTGTTACAAGGTGGTGATCAGTAGATTAAAAAAAAAAAAAAGAAGTGGGTTTGTCCAGCTTGATCCAAATAGGTTAAAATTAGCACTTTATTTCAAACATTTAAAATCCATAGAAGAGTGGTGAATGGATACGGAACATCAACATGTTTCAAACACTATATCCATTCTTAGTCATGATGAAATACCGTAGGGAAATACACAGTTGCAGAAGGTACGGTGTGCTCTCCTTGGGGCGACTGTAAGAACATCTATATTACCTAAGAAAAGAAAAAATAAACTAAAAAATAAAAAAGCTGAAAAAAATGGTAAAAACTTTATCTAAATCCCACAGGTAAAACTGAGCTGCCTAGTGTCCTACGATACAGTATAGCCCACCATGTTGAGCCAATACTTTCAACCAGTATCAAGCCGCCTAGTTGCAGGGTGTATGTGAAATTATTTTTGTTCCATTCTCTGTTGACGGCAAAACTGTATATGGATTTTGCAGACACAACATGTAATTAATTATCATCATCATACCAATAGTAAGGAATTAAAACCCAAAGTATATGACAAAGTTGTATGAGTTTTCAGTAATACTATATAGCGATTAATCATTATGTATATACAATCTAGAAAATATATTATAACATGGTACATCCAGAATCTCACCTCCGTTAAAGACACAATTTGATGGTATAAAAAGGCAACGGTTGATGATTAAGGATTTGTCTTCATTTTCACAGTAAATGTACTCATATTCAAATTCTTTCTTTCCTTTACTGTAAATAATAACATACTTGTATGGAATACTTTTGTCCAGATTCTCCCTGGAAACAAGAGTGTGTCCTTCATACAAAAATCCAAAGTCCTTAATCTCTCTGCAAATAAAAAAGAAATAAACAGATGAATCAAGGATCAAATTAGAATTCTTAATGTTTTTTTTTTAATTAAAATTTATATTTTTCTAAGCAATTCTTGGCCGATTTCGTACACAAACCATTGTAAAGTGACGTTATTTGGTCACGTTTCAAAAACCTTTAACCCCTTTACCATCAAGGTCAATTTTCAGATTTTTTTTCCTCCTTTCCTTCAACAAGCTTTTTTTTTTTTTTTTTTACCTAGAATGAGTTGTAGTTTTAACGGACACTATTCAATTCACTATACAATATACTGTAAAAATCCAAACCAAGTGAAAATGTGCTGTTTTTGGACGTTTGGTTTTATAGTGTTTAATTATATAGTAGAATTTACCCAACATATTCCAGGTCTTTTTTCCAGATCAATATATATGCACGCCGATAAATATTTGCATAGATTTTGTATTTTGCTTGGGTATACGCTCACGTTAAAGAAAGCCTATCAACTGTTTCATTTAACTTAAAAGCAGATGTCTCAGTATTAATGATTAGACTAAAAACTTGAGCTAAGAATATAGCAAAGTTGGAGAAAAACTCCTTATATTGGCACAAGCCTCTCACTCAAATGAGCCGCCTCCAGGGAAATTCCCAGGCTCCTCTGCTCTGCTGACGTCACTTTCCCATGATGCATTACTTAAGGGATAGTGATTTACTTAGAGGGTGTTCACATTGCGTTTTGACACCTGTCGATAGGTACTGTCGGGGATGCACTATAGACTATAATGGTGCCGACAGAGTGAATGTGTGCACCATTGTCGGGCGTGTATGTCTTCTGGAGACAGACACCCAGATGCAGTCTACTATGTCAGAGTGTCTACCTCCAGTAGGAATACACATCTGGAAAATGATGCACGACAGAGAACATGTTCACTCAGCCAGCACCATTAGGCTTTCAGGATTTTTCGAGTTTTTTTCCGCGCCAAGAACGCTTAAAAAACGCATGCAGTAAGCATCCTATTATTCAGAATGCATTCTGCAAATTTTGTGCACAAGGTGCGTTTTTTTCCGCACAAAAAACGCATTGCGGTAAAAAACACAGCATGTTCATTATTTTCGCGGTAAATTTGCGTATTTCCCGCTATATTATTGACCTAGAACATTCAGGAAAAAATCGCGGTAAAAACACACAAAAAACGTGGTAAAAACCGAGATAAAAACGCATGCGGATTTCCTGGGAAAAAGTCCGGTTTTTCTCAGGAAATTTCTGCAAACATTCCGCAACGTGTGCACATAGCCTTATAGTCTAAGGCCCCTTCGGCACATACGTGCACATCCCATTTTGAGGGGGGGGGTTCGTTCGGACGTAAGCCCTGACGGCGCCACAGAACGTGTAACTAAGCACAATGTATCAGCGATGTTCAGCACAAAATCATACAGTGTTAGGTCAGTCGCATCCGCGGCCAGGGTGCAAACTGCTCCACTTCTGTGGAAGATGGCTAGATTCCCAGCAGTCCAGCACTGAACCAACCATCAGCAACATGTAACTCTATTAACACTGTAGGCGCTGAACATCACTGGTGTTTTCCTTACTAATTTTCCATTGTTTTTCTGCTTTTATCTGCACTGTTGATTCCCATTTAATATGTGCTCCATGGACAATGCTACCAGGTGTGCAGCTTGTGAGACGTATGAATGCCTTGAACAGCCGTTTGAGGGTGAATATGTCTATGCTCGATGTCAGCAAGTCACATGTTTGGAAGCTCAGCTAATGGATCTAAATGTTCAGTTTGTAACAATCAGGAGCATTGCAAACCTGGAGAGGAGTTTAGAGCTCACTGAGCGTGCACTGGCTGGAGCAAGTGATATGGAGGAGGGTGGAGGTGGGGAAGATCAGGACAGAGAAGTACATACAGTAGCTGGGTAAATGTTACAAGTAGGGGTAGGGATAGAGGGAAAAGTGCCAGGGAGCCCAGTCCTGATCTGGCACAAACTAGTAAATCAGCCTATTTGGCTGATATTAGGAATGCAAGCCCAGGACTGGGAACATTACAGCAGGACGTTGACCCTAGCAACCAGGAAAACGACAGCGCTAGGAAGGAGGTAATAAGGAGTGCAGCAAAGATCAGACAATGTTGGTGGCAGGTGACTATAATTAGGTGAACAGACAGGGTCATCTGCCGCCAAGACTGTGAATGCCAAACAGTGTGTTATCTGCCGGGTGCTCGGGTTCGACATATTGTGGATTGGATAGACAGATTGCCGGGAAAGGCTGGGAAAAACCCAGCGGTCATGGTACACTTCAGTACCAATAACAAAGTTAGAGGGAGGTGAAAGGTCCTTAATAATCATTACAGGAAACTAGGAGAGAAGCTGAAGGTAGTGTTTTTAGAAATAATGCCTGAGCCACGAGTGTCACAAGAAAGAAAGCGGGAGCTTAGGGAGATAAATAAATGGCTTAGAAATTGGTACAGGAAGGAAGAGTTTGGGTTCCTGGAGAACTGGGCCGACTTCTATGTCAGCTACAGGTTCTACAGTAAGGGTGAGCTGCACCTCAATGGGGAGGGTGCAGTTGTGCTTGGGGAAAAAATGGTCAAACGGATGGAGGAACTTAGCTTTTAAACTAGGATCTGGGCGAGGGAGGGTAGTTGTACTAATAACGGGATAGAGTAGAAAAAAGGAGTGGGACAGTAGCGGTTAATGAGGAATTAGGGGGGCGGGCATATGCAAGTAAAGCAGGGAGCTGAGTAGGAGTAACAAATATGCTAATATAATAATAAATGTCTGCTGGCAAATGCAAGAAATCTCACAAACAAAATGAATGAACTGAAGACTCTTAGCTACAGAATACTTATGGAAACCTGGCTTGACAAAAGCCATGACTGGGTAACACACAGAGAGTAAGGGTAAGTTTCCACGTTCAGGATGGCAGGCGTTTTGGACGGGGCGGAAACACTGCTCCGCCCAAAGCCCCGCCCCCTTCAGAACACGCGGTGAATCCGGATGTGTTCATTGAACACATCCGGTATCACCGCAGCCCTACATAGGACTGTGCCATTTACCTTGCGGCGAAGGAGCGTCGCTGCAAGGTAAAAGGACATGCTGCCATCTGAAAAGACGCGCCGCATGTCCGTTTAACGCATAGTGGAGATGGGATTTCATGAAATCCCCTCCACTATGCTGTAACATCTGGACGCTGAGTGTTTGACGCTGCGGCTGTACACAGCGTTAAACACGCAGCGTTTCCTGACCGTGGAAACATACTTACACTACATTTAGAAGGGACAAGAAAGACAAAAAAAAAAAAAAAAAAGTGGAGGGGTGCGCATTTTCTTAAAATCCAACATAAAACCTGTGCTCAATGAAGACATTGGGGGGAGTTACAGCAATGTAGAGTCACTATGCGTATATGTACATGGGGATGGCAATAATTTAAAACTGCTAATTGGAGTTTGCTATAAGCCTCCTAATATAGCAGAACAGGTAGAGGATGAAATGCAACAAATTAAAAAGGCAGCAAATAAAAATAGGGTCCTTATCATGGGGGATTTTAACTATCCAGACATTCAATGGGACATAGAGTCATCTGGTTGTGCTAAAAGCTGCAAGTTCCTTTCCGCAGTTCAGGACAATTACCTCTCTCAGCTGGTAGATGAATCAGCCAGAGGAGGTAATCTGCTGGATATTGTTCTATCAAATAGACCAGATACAATTTCAGATCTACAGGTCAGGGATTATTTGAGATGCAGTGACCATAATATGGTAAGCTTCAATGTAATTTTCAATCAAACATTCAAAAGGGAAAATGCCAAAACCTGGAACTTTAGGAAAGTTGATTTCAAGAAATTAAGGGAAGAGCTTAATCGTGTAGACTGGGACCATATCATGGTAACTGGGAATACCGAACATAAATGGGGCATGTTTAAGGATATACTACTAGAATCCTGTAAAAATCTTATATCCTCTGGTAATAAAATGTCCAGGAATAAAAAGAAACAATTATGGATAAGTAAGATACTGTAGTCCAAAGTTTAATAAGACAAAAAAACATAGGGCATTCAAAAACTTGAAAGCCGAGAATACTGAAATAGCATTTCAGGAGTATAAAGATCTAAATAAGAAATGTAAAAAAGAAATCAAGCTGGCAAAGTTATCCACAGAGCAACAAAATCACCAGCGACAAAACCCCCAAACTCCCAATATACACGTACACAGTCACTGCCCACACACTTCCCTCCTCCCAATCTGCAGCATTTAATCCGCAGCAAAATCGCAGATCTTTTTTAGACCTACGGCTTTGCTGCGGATGTGCCCGACTCAATGCAAGTCAATGGGTGCAGAAACGCTGCAGATCCGCACAAAAAATTGAAATGCTACGGAAAATAAAACGCTGTGAATCCGCGCGTTTTTTTCTGCAGCATGTGCACAGCAAACCCGTGTTTCCCATAGATTTACGTTGGCTGTGCACTACACTGCGGGTTAGATGCGTTCCCGCGTGTCCAAAAACGCTGCGGAAACGCATCTAAATCCTCAATGTGTGCACACATCCTAAGATTACTATGCCTTTAAACAAATCTGGACTGCCCATATGATGATGTCATGTGTTTGGAAGATTCTGAGATTTTTTTTTTTTTTTTGCAACATCTGAGTTAATTAAGAAACACACCTGTGGATGTATTTTAATGCACACCTGAAACACACTGCTTCTTTGTGTAGCATCATGGGAAAGTTTGAAGCAATCAGCCAAGCTATCAGGAAGAGAATTGTGGTCTTGCACAAGTCTTGGGTACAATTTCAAAACACCTGAAGGTGCTTCGTTCATCTGTACAAACAATTATACGCAAGTACAAACAAGATGGGAATGTACAGCTATCATAACGCTCAGGAAGGAGATGGTATCTGTGTCCCATAGATGAACGTGTTTGGTCCGACGTGCATATCAACCCAAGGACAAAAGCAAAAGATCTTGTGAAGATGATGGCAGAAGCTGGTAAGATTGTTTTAATATCCACAGTGAAACGAGTACTGTATCAACATGGGCTGAAAGGCCACTCTGCCAGGAAGAAGCCATTACTCCAAAAGAAACATAAAAAAAGCCAGATTAATGGAACAAAGACCTTAACCCCTTAACACCCAAGGGTGGTTTGTACGTAAATGACCGGACCAATTTTAACAATTCTGACCACTGTCTCTTTATGAGGCTATAACTCTGGAACGCTTGAATGGATCTTAGCGATTCTGAGACTGTTTTCTCATGACATATACTTCATGATAGAGGTAAAATTTCTTCGATATAACTTGCGGTTATTTATGAAAAAAATGGAAATTTGGCGAAAATTTGGAAAATTTTGCAATTTTCAAACTTTGAATTTTTATTCTCTTAAAACAGAGAAATATATCACACAAAATAGTTACCGTATATACTCGAATATAAGCAAAGATTTTCAGCCCATTTTTTAGGGCTAAAAGTCCCCCTCTCGGCTTATATTCGAGTCATATACCAGGGGGTCGGCGGGGGAGGGGAGTGCAGCTGTTCTATATACTCAACCCTCCGCCGG
The DNA here is from genome assembly GCA_033576555.1 of Oophaga sylvatica. Lineage (NCBI taxonomy): Eukaryota > Metazoa > Chordata > Amphibia > Anura > Dendrobatidae > Oophaga > Oophaga sylvatica. Next base: position 27,109,450 of record JARQOD010000004.1, read on the forward strand.
CGCGGTCTCTGCAGCCCCCCTGCTCTTCTCCCACGGTCTCCGGCGCCTGTGTTCAGCAATCAGTGGTACCGCTCATTAAAGTCATGAATATGCATATATTCATGACTTTAATGAGCGGTAACACGTGACCGCTGAACACTGGCGCCGGAGACCGCGGAAGAAGAGCGGGGCAGAGACGCGCCGGCGGAAGGGTGAGTATAAGCGATATTTATCTCTCCCGTTCCATCGCTGCTCGCCACTGTGTCCTCGGGTCCACTTGCTGCGATGCTCAGGCAGAGGGTGCGATGACGTGGTTACTGCGCGCCGTGCCCTCTGCCTGATCATTGACTGCTGGAGGACCCGGAAGATAGCAGCGCTCAGCGGTGGACCCGGTGACAGGTAAATCTCTAAGGTGCCGGGGCCCTGAGCGAGCGGTGACACCGGCACCTGTCCCCCATGGCGCGCAGGTGTCCCCACCTGCTCAGGACCCCGGCACCTGGCCCCCAGCGACGAGAGGTGAGTATGTTTTTTTTTTTTTTTCGGTTGCAGCAGAAGCGGCAGCAAATGAGGCCTATACTATGGATAATCTATAGGGGAATAATCTATGGGGGCATAATCTATGGAGCATCTATGGGGGCACAATCTAAGGATCACATATGGGGGGCACAATCTATGGAGCATCTATGGGGGCACAATCTATGGAGCATCAATGGGGGCACAACCTATGGAGCATCTATGGGGGCACAATCTATGAAGCATCTATGGGGGCATAATCTATGGAGCATCTATGGGGGCATAATCTATGGAGCATCTATGGGGCACAATCTATGGATCATCTATGGGGGCATAATACATGGGCAGCATATAGGGCATAATCTCATTTTCCACCCTAGGCTTATACTCGAGTCAGTAAGTTTTCCCAGTTTTTTTGTGGCAAAATTAGGGGGGTCGGCTTATACTCGAGTATATACAGTAATAAATAACATTTCCCACATGTCTACTTTACATCAGTACAATTTTGGAACCAACATTTTTTTTGTTACGAAGTTATAAGGGTTAAAAGTTGACCAGCGATTTCTAATTTTTACAACAAATTATACAAAACCTTTTTTTTTTGTTTTTTAGGGATCACTTCGAATTTGAAGTCACTTTGGAGGGGTCTATATGGAATAAAATACCCAAAAGTGACACCATTCTAAAAACTGCACCCCTCAAGGTACTCAAAACCACATTCAAGTAGTTTATTAAACCTTCGGGTGATTCACAGGAGCTGAAGCAACTGGGAAGGAAAAAATGAACATTTAACTTTTTGTCACAAAAATGATCTTTTACAAACAATTTTTTTATTTTAACAAGGGTAAAAGGAGAAAATGGACAGAAAAAGGTGAGCAATTTCTCCTGAGTACGCCGATACCCCATATGTGGGGGAAAACAACTGTCTGGGCTCACGGCAGGGCTTGGAAGTGAAGGAGCGCCGTTTGACTTTTTCAAACCAAAATTGGCTGGAATCGAGATTGGACGCCATGTCGCATTTGGAGAGCCCCTGATGTGCCTAAACAGTGGAAACCCCCCACAAGTGACACCATTTTGGAAACTAGACTAAGGAACTTATCTAGATCTGTGGTGAGCACTTTGAACCCCCAAGTGTTTCACTAAAGTTTATAATGCCTGGGTGTGAAAAAAAAAAAATTCCACAGAAATGATTTTTAGTCACCAATTTTTGATTTTTCCCAAGGAAATTGGATCCCAAAAGTTGTCCAATTTGTCCTGAGTACGCTGATACCCCATATGTGGGGGGAAAACAGTGTTTGGGCGCAAGGCAGGGCTCGGAAAGGAAGTAATGACGTTTTGGAATGCAGACTTTGATGGGTGTCATGTTCAGTTTGCAGAGTCCCTGATGTGCCTAAACAATGGAATCCCCCCATAAGTGACCCCATTTTGGAAACTAGACCCCCTAAGGAACTTATCTAGATCTGTGGTGAGCACTTTGAACCCCAAAGTGCTTCACACAAGTTTATAATGCCCAGGCATGAATAAAAGACGGATTTTGGTAAGACCTTACCTGTAAAATCCTTTTCAGCGAAGGAAGGAAGGGAGACACAGTCATTACTAGTGGGTAGGCGGAGCCCACACAGGATAGAACACCTCAGATTAAAAAGAGTGTTGACCGGCCCCTCCAGCTTGGGCTCCTCCTACTCCAGCTCTCCAGTCCGTACACAAGCTAAGGAAGAGTAAATATCACCAGCGGAGCAACATAACCCCTTCTGAAAGACTTCAGAGAAAAAAGTAGACAGGTTATGCATATAACAGAAAAAACCACACAGTCCCAGGTACTACTCACTGAACCTGACCACTGCGATGAGCTGGCAATGCTGGAAACAGAGCCTTAGCGCGCCGACCTCAGCCCAGATAATCGCTATCAGAGAAGGGTCACGCCGCATCTGAAAACATAACAACACACCTCTGCCATGGGAGGGATCTGTGTCTCCCTTCCTTCCTTGAAAAGGATTTTACAGGTAAGGTCTTACCAAAATCCGTCTTTCAGCAGCAGATGGAAGGAAGGGAGACACAGTCATTACTAGTGGGACGTCCCAAAGCAGTCCAAAATTAAGGGTGGGCAAAAAACCAACAGAGGCAGATTCCCAACAACTTAAATAAATGCGCAACTAGCGCTAAATACAAGTTCACAAGAACTTTAAACTGCAGCCGCCTGCAGGACCCTACGTCCTAAGGCCGCATCAGCGGAAGCACTGACGTCCACCTTATAAAATTTCGTAAATGTGTGGACGGAGCGCCAGGTCGCCGCCCTGCAGAGCTGAGCTGCCGAGGCTCCTTGATGAAAGGCCCATGATGAACCCACAGCCCTCGTGGAGTGAGCTCGAATCTTAATCGGGCAAGGTTTGCCCTTAAGTCGGTAAGCCTCTAAAATGGCCGACCGAATCCAACGAGCTATAGAATCCTTGGAAGCTCTTTGACCACGTCGACGACCTGCTGGAATCACAAACAGAGAATCCGACTTCCGAAAACTTTGAGTAATAGACAAATAGAACTTCAAAGCCCGCACTAAATCCAATGTGTGCAAGGCCCGTTCCTTCACATTCCTCGGCTCCGGACAAAGTGAAGGCAACACAATATCCTGGTTAACATGAAATTGTGACACCACCTTAGGTAGAAAGTCGCCCCGTGTGCGAAGCACTACGCGATCCGGGTGAAATTCCAGGAAAGGACGCGAGCAAGAAAGAGCCGCCAACTCAGAAACCCTTCTCAAAGAAGTGACCGCCACTAGGAAAGCAACCTTCCAAGAGAGCAAAGAAAGGCTAACAGAGTCCATAGGCTCAAAAGGCCCATGTTGAAGAGCCTTCAAGACAAGATTAAGCCGCCAAGGAGACACAAGCGCCTTCCGCGGCAGAAACTGACGGGTTACCCCGCGAAAAAAGGAACGTACGTCCCTACGCGAGGCGATAGCCTTCCGAAACAGCAAGGACAGAGCAGAAACCTGACCCTTCAGAGTGCTAACTGCCAAACCCTTGTCCAGCCCGAACTGTAAAAAGGCCAACAAATTGGGAATGGAAAGAATCCTCGGGTTCCTAGAAGAACCCAAACACCACAAAAAGAAGGCTTCCCAAGTCTTGTGATAAATCCTAGTAGTAGCCGGACCTCTGGCAGCTCGCAGAGTGGCAATGACTTCGGCTGAAAAACCTTGACGGATCAAGATTTCGGTCTCAAAAGCCACGCCGTCAAACGCAGAGACTTCAGGTCCGGGTGACGAACGGGCCCTTGGGTTAACAGGTCCGGACGAAGAGGGAGTGGAAGTGGAGGCGCTGCCAGAAGCGACATCAGCGTCGAGAACCACGTCCTCCTTGGCCAATCCGGGGCTACCAACATAGCCGGGACTCTCTCCAGTTTGATCCGACGCAACACCAGAGGAAGGATATCGGCGGGAACACATAGATTAGCTCGAATTGGTCCCACGGAGCCACCAGAGCATCCACCGCCACAGCCTTCGGGTCCTTGTACCTGGACATGAACGTCGGTAACTTGGCATTGAACTTGGATGCCATCAAATCCACTTGGGGAGTTCCCCAACGGGAGCACAGCAGTGCAAAAATTTTCGGATGAAGACTCCATTCTCCGGGATCCATCTTCTCGCGACTGAGGAAGTCCGCCGTGATATTCTGAACTCCTGGAATGTGAATCGCAGAGATGGCCGGCACCCTGGCCTCGGCCCATACCAGGATCCGAGACACCTCCATCATGAGCCTGGAGCTCCTTGTCCCACCTTGATGGTTGATATATGCGACCGCCGTCGCGTTGTCTGTCTGCACTCGGACTGGCAGACCGCTTAAAGGGACCGTCCAGTGTTGGAGGCAAAGGAAAATTGCCCTCAATTCCAGGATGTTGATCGGCAGGACAGACTCTTCCGACGACCATACTCCCTGAATCCAGAGATCGTTCCAGACACCTCCCCAGCCCGTCAGGCTGTCATCGGTGGTTATGACCGACCACCTCGGAGGGAGGAAGGACTTCCCCAGGGATAACACTTCCGGACGTAACCACCATCCCAGAGACTCTCGTACCCTGTGGGAGATGATGACACTGCAATCCAGTGAAACCTGCGATCGATCCCAACGGTTCAAAATGAGCATTTGGAGAGCCCTGGAATGAAATTGGGCAAACGGAATTGCCTCCATCGACACCACCATCAAACCCAGAAGGCGCATACACCTTCGAAGGGACATTGCTGTCGAAGACTTCATAACCTGTACATGTCGAAGAAGACTCGCATGCTTGTCTGGAGGCAGAGATACCACTGCTCGTACCGTGTCGAAATGCATTCCCAAAAACAGGATTGACTGCGACGGTTCCAGAGACGACTTCTCCCAATTGACCAGCCACCCGAAGTCCTCCAGGAGCTGAAGGGATAGATTGCGAGCCGTCACCGCCTCCTCCTTCGAGGACGCCACAATCAAAAGGTCGTCCAGGTAGGGAAGAATCGTAACCCCGTCTTCGAAGGATCGCCATGAGAGGTGCCAGAATTTTTGTAAGAACTCTGGGTGCTGAGGCCAACCCGAATGGCAGGGCCACAAACTGGTAATGGTCCTGACCTATGGCAAAACGAAGGAAGCGTTGGTGGGCCCTTCCGATGGGAACATGCAAATAAGCGTCACGAATGTCGATCGATACCAAAAAGTCGTTCTGCGACAGGGCCGCCACAACGGAGCGAAGCGACTCCATGCGGAATTTCCGGGTGCGTACATGCCGATTCAATCTTTTGAGATCCAGAATGGGGCGAAATTTGTCCTCCTTTTTGGGGACCACAAAGAGGTTGGAATAAAACCCTCTTCCCCGGTCCTCCGGCGGAACCGGTACCACCACACCCTTCTGCAGAAGGGAATCGACCTCCCGCAGTAGAGCGGCAAATAGCTCGGGCTCTGACGGAATGCAAGACTGGCAAAAACTGTCTGAGGGTCGAGAAAGAAACTCTATGAAGTAGCCTGCCGACACAACCCGCGTCACCCAGGCGTCCGACACGCGGGAAACCCAAGTCGGTTCGAATTGGAGCAAACGACCCCCCACTCGAGAGCCCTCGAGTGAGACCTTGGCGTCAGTCCGCCTTAGTGGGCTTTTTGTCAGCTTCCCGCTTGTCTTGACGGAAGCTCTGTTTCCAGGGGGTGCGGGATTTCTGAGAGTTCTTTTTTCCTGAAAAAGAGGGACGACCCGATCCCCAAGAGGGCTGACCGAACCGTCCCCTGGGCCGAAAGGACCGCCGACTACTACCGGCACTAGGCCTGCCAGACGCAGAAGTCACAGCTCTTCGCTGCGGTAAAGCCGTTTCTTTTGCCTTTGCCTTGGCAATCAGCTCCGTGAGGTCAGATCCAAATAGCTGACCACCCTTGTAAGCTAAAGATAGCAAACCTTGCTTGGAAACCGCGTCCCCGGTCCACTGTCTAAGCCACAGTGCTCTTCTGACTGTGACTGCTGAGGATTGCGCCCTGGACAGCAGCGACGCAGTATCCAAACCTGCATCACTGCCATATCGGGCTGCATCCTCCAACAACTTGAACAGCCCATCTACCTCGGATAGTGGGGATCCATCTTGCCACGCCGTCCGTAGACGGTCTAACCAGCTAAGGGAAGCTTTACAAGCACACATGGACCCTAATACTGCTCTGAATCCATGACCTGCGGCCTCGTAGATGGATTTCGCCGCCATCTCCGTTTTTCTGTCCAGCGGATCCTGCAGACTCGCCTTCCCTTTAACCGGAAGTAAAGAGGAATTGCTAAGCTGGGATAAAGGGACATCCACTTCAGGAGAAGGAATCCAATTATCAATCAACTCCGTCGTACACGGATACAGCGTCTCAAAAAACCGTGTCCCCTGAAAACGTTTATCTGGACACAGACGTTCCTTCTCCACTGCCCCATTAAGCTCATCCAGAGATGGTAATGCTGATCGCGACCTATGCGACTCCTGAAACATCCGAGCCGATTTACCAGGACGTCTAGTTACCTCCTCCGGTAACTGTAACGCCTCCCTCATGGCTCCAATAAAAGCCTCTGTACGGCCCAAAAGAGAGGCAGAGTGTCCCTGCCGATCCTCTTTATCCGAATCGGACATTTCCCCATCCGAGCTTGAAGGGGAACCCTCCATGCCCGAGATCTCCGAGTCGCTACGCGGGAAGGATGGCACCGGCCTGTGTCGCTTCCTGCCATGAGAGGATCTAGCTGACACCCAATAACCTAGAAGGTCAGACAGGCCATCAATAGAACGAGCGAGGGCCTCCATTTTGACATCACTGAAACCTCCGACCACTGTGCTTGACGCCGTCGAGGTCTGCGTGTCAGATACGCGAGACTGATCCTGTAACGGATCTGGGAGACGGTCCGCACCTCCTGGACCCTGATCTGACATGCCCTCACGCAGTATATGGCAGGTTAAACCTGTCAGTAACTAGAACAGTGTGGTTCTTAAAGAAAAAACGAACGCTGAAGGGTTAAAGCTCTTAAAGAGAGAGCTACCCCAGCTGTCCCCCAATTAAGGGTTAACCGCCTAAGGGGTTAATGTCGCAGACTCCCCACAACCTCTGTTAATGAAAAGGGTGTGCGAGCCCCAAACAAAAAAATGTGCATCTTATGAGGTAACAGCTGCAGGACAGCGCAGTCTGCCACCTAGTTGTGCCTCAGAAAGGTGCCCTGCGCTGTGGGGGTGAGAGCGTTAAGCTTCTGCCCTGACAGGTAGAAGCGACTCACCCAGCTGGCCGCGGTGTAGTGTCCTAATTTCTTCGGTCGGTCGGGGAGAGCGGAGAGTGAGGAGCCCGAGGAGGCCGTCAGTAATGGCCGCCGCACTGAAGGAGAGAAGCCGGAAGAGGAGAGGCAGGGTAAAGCGCGCGCTCAGAGCGCTTCCTGCCCGCGAAAGAACGGGAATGCGCTAAGCCACGCCCCCCCGCCGGCTTCAAAAAAGCGCGCGACTCCTCCGCTCTCCGCTCCTGCCCCGCTCCCATGTCCTGCAGGCATCCACCTGCGGACAAAAGTACACAATCACCAACACTGAAAAACATGTAACAGCGGCTGCCGCAGCAGCCGCTGAAGCACTCAAACACATATCAAATGTTGAGTACTCACCCAGCTGAGCGCCACAGGGACCACCAGGGATTTGTGGCACTGTGCCCATAGCTTCCCCCCCGGGCGGGGAACGCAGTGACCCCAGAAGCGCGGTTTGCGTCCCCGCCAGGGAAGCAACCCTCATCCCCCAGGGCCGGCAGGGTTCTGCAGGGACCACCTTAAAGGGTAATGCAGATCCGCCAAGGGAGGGGTGGGGGTCCAGCAGCGCTGAGACCCCTGAGACCTCAAAACCACGGGGGTCCAAGTCTCTGTCCGATAAAAATAAAAAAATCTTCTGAGGAGCTGCTTCAGCAGCGACTATCCTCTGTGACCTCAAATTTTAGACTGGAGAGCTGGAGTAGGAGGAGCCCAAGCTGGAGGGGCCGGTCAACACTCTTTTTAATCTGAGGTGTTCTATCCTGTGTGGGCTCCGCCTACCCACTAGTAATGACTGTGTCTCCCTTCCTTCCATCTGCTGCTGAAAAAGCCTATTTTTTTCCCACAAAAAATGATCTTTTAGTCACCAATTTTTTATTTTCCCAAGGGTAACAGGAGAAATTGGTCCATAAAAGTTGTTATCCAATTTGTCCTGAGTACGCTGATATCCCATGTGTGGGGGGAAACCACTGTCTGGGCGCATGGTAGAGCTCGGAAGGAAAGGAGCGCCATTTGACTTTTTCCAACCAAAATTGGCTGGAATCAAGATTGGACGCCATGTCGCATTTGGATAGCCCCTGATGTGCCTAAACAGTGGGAACTCCCCACAAGAGAACCCATTTCAGAAACTAGACCCCTAAGGAACTTCTCTAGATCTGTGGTGAGCACTTTGAACCCCCAAGTGCTTCACACAAGTTTATAACGTAGAGCCGTAAAATTAAAAAATCATATTTTTTCCACAAAAAAGAACTTTTTACCCCAATTTTTATTTTCCCAAGGGTAACAAGACCTCAAAAGATATTGTACAATTTGTCCTGAGTACGCTGGTACCCAGGGCAGGCGTCAGCACCCAGCATATCCGGGCAAGTGCCGGGGCCCTGAGTAGGCAGGGGGGCCCACTCGACGTCGGGCACCCCGGCGCCCGTTAGCGGTGCCAGTGCCGCCACTGGGCCCCCCCCAGCAGCCGGCGCAATACAAACCTCTCCCCGTGCCTCCGCTGCCGGAGCACTGGGCTCCAGGTGGCGCCTGTACCAGCGCTTCCTCTTTCACAGCAGCGCCGCTGAATGACGTCATCATTCAGCGGCCGACTGTGGCAGAGAGGGCGTGGACGCCGGACAGGTGAGGTATGTGTGTGTGTGTATGTGAGAGTGCTGCGGCCTGTGGTGCTGTATGTGTGGTGGTGGGGGTAGGCAGTGTTGAGAGGCAGTGATGGTGGTGAGGAGGCAATGATGATGGGGAGGCAATGATGATGATGATGATGGGGAGGCAATGATAATGGGGAGGCAATGATGATGATGATATTAATGGGGAGGCAATGATGATGATGATGGGGAGGCAATGATAATGATGATGAGGAGGAGGCAATGATAATGGGAAGGCAATGATGATGATATTAATGGGGAGACAATGATGATGATTATGGGGAGGCAATGATATTGGGGAGGCAATGATGTTGATGATGGGGAAGCAATGATGATGATGATGATGGGCAGGCAATGATGATGATGGGAAGGCAAATGGTGATGATAATGGGCAGGCAATGATGATGATAATGGGGAGTCTTTCCACAGCGCCCTTTCCTGAGCCGTAACAGTGCAGAACGCAGCACAGTGTAGAGGAGAGCTCCATATTTTGTATGGAGCATTATATGTGGTCCAGTATTCTGTATGGAGCATATTGGGTCCAGTATTCTGTATGGAGCATTATATGGGGCATGGCGGGGTGACATCCTGCATGGGGTATTATATGGGTGATGAGGGGGAGACTGTGGTGCCCATAATATTGTATGGAGGACTGTACTGTCCAGTCTGTACTGTGCGCTGTGAGGATTTGGCGGTTTTTGAGCTATTGTACAATTTACAATAGGTATCAGTCATGTAATGGAAGAAGAGAAGTGTTTGGCACTGTACTATACCCATATTTCTCTGCAATATCTGTGCATTATGAATCGTGGTCTGTGTTAAGGGGGCCCACTGAGACTCTTTCGCCCGGGGCCCATAAAAACCTGGAGCCGGCCCTGCTGGTACCTCATATGTGGAGGTAAACTACTGTTTGAGTGCATGGCAGAGCTTGGAAGGGAAGGAGTGCAGTTTGACTTTTTTAACGCAGAAATGGCTGGACGCCATGTCGTGTTTGGAGAGCACCTGATGTGCTTAAACAGTGGAAACCCCCCAAAAGTGACCCCATTTTGGAAACTAGACCCCTAAGGCACTTATCTAGATCTGTGGTGAGCACTTTGAACCCCAAAGTGCTTCATACAAGTTTATAATGCCCGGGCATGAAAATAAAAAAGCCTATTTTTTTCCCACAAAAATGATCTTTTAATCACCAATTTTTTATTTTCCTAGGGTAACGGGAGAAATTGGACCCCAAAAGTTGTTCTCCAATTTGTCCCGAGTACGCTGATACCCTACATGTGGGAGAAAACTACTGTATATGCACACGTCGGGGCTCAGAATAGAAGTAGTGACGTTGAGTAATGCAGACTTTGATGGAATGGTCTGCGGGTGTCATGTCACGTTTGGAGAGCTCCTGATGTGCCTAAACAGTGGAAATCCCCACAAGTGACCCCATTTTGGAACCTAGACCCCCAAAAGGAACTTATCTAGATGTGTGGTGAGCACTTTGAACCCCCAAGTGCTTCACAGAAGTTTGTAACTCCGGGCGTGAAAATAAAAAAAAAAATCATTTTTTCCACAAACATGATCTTTTAGTCACCAGTTTTTATTTTCCCAAGGGTAACAGGAGAAATTGAACCCCAAAAGTTGTTGTTCAATTTGTCCTGAGCTATATGTTGGAGAAAACTACTGTATGGGCACACGTCAGGGCTCGGAAGGGAAGTAGTGAGGTTTGACTTTTTTCAACGCCGAATTGGCTGGAATTGAGATCAGACGCCATGTCAGGTTTGGAGAGCACCTGATGTGCCTAAACAGTGGAAATCCCCCAATTCTAACTCCAACCCTAACCCCAACACACCCCTAACCCTAATCCCAACCCTAATCATAACCCTAACACACCTCTAACCCTAATCCCAACCCTAACTTTAGCCCCAACCCTAACGGGAAAATGGAAATAAATACATTTTTTTAATTTTATTATTTTTCCCTAACTAAGGGGTGATAAAGGGGGGTTTGATTTACTATTTATAGCGGGTTTTTATGTTTGGCAGCTGTCACACGCTAAAAGACGCTTTTTATTGCAAAAAATAGTTTTTGAATCACCACATTTTGAGAGCTATAATTTTTCCATATTTTGGCCCACAGAGTCATGTGAGGTCTTATTTTTGGCGGGACGAGTTGACGTTTTTATTGGTACCATTTTTGGGCACATGACATTTTTGATCGCTTTTTATTTCGATTTTTGGGAGGCAGAATGAACAAAAAACAGCAATTCATGCATTTCTTTTGGGGGGGCGTTTATACCGTTCCACGTGTGGTAAAATTGATAAAGCAGTTTTATTCTTCGGGTTAGTACGAGTACAGCGATACCTCATTTATATCATTTTTTATGTTTTGGCACTTTTATACAATAAAAACGTTTATATATAAAAAATAATTGTTTCGCATCGCTTTATTCTGCAAGCTACAACGTTTTAATTTTTTCGTTAATGATGCTGTATGGAGGCTTGTTTTTTGGGGGACAAGATGAAGTTTTCAGCGGTACCATGTTTATTTATATGCGTCTTTTTGATTGCGTGTTATTCCACTTCTTGTTCGGCGGTATGATGATAAATCTTTGTTTTTTTGCCTTTTTTTAACCCCTTAGTGACAGAGCCATTTTGCAGCATAATAACCGGGCCAATTTTTACAATTCTGACCACTGTCACTTTATGAGGTTATAACTCGAACGCTTTAACGAATCCAGCTGATTCTGAGACTGTTTTTTCGTGACATATTGTACTTCACGTTAGTGGTAAAAAATTTTTTAGATGACTTGCTTTTATTTATGAAAAAAACGGAAATATGGTGAAAGTTTTGAAAATTTCGCAATTTTCAAAATTTAAATTTTTATGCCCTTAAATCAGAGAGATATGTCACACAAATTTGATAAGAAATAACATTTCCCACATGTCTACTTTACATCAGCACAATTTTGGAGCAAATTTTTTTTTGTTACGAAGTTATAAGGGTTAAAAGTTGACCAGCGATTTCTCATTTTTACAACACCATTTTTTTTTTAGGGACCACATCACATTTGAAGTCACTTTGAGGGGTCTATATGATAGAAAATACCCAAAAGTGACACCATTCTAAAAACTGCACCCCTCAAGGTGCTCAAAACCACATTCAAGAAGTTTATTAACCCTTTACGTGCTTCATAGGAACTAAAGCAATGTGGAAGGAAAAAATTAACATTTAACTTTTTTGGCAAAAGCTTTACTTCGGAACCAATTTTTTTTATTTTCATAAGTGTTAAAAGAAAAAATGAACCACAAAATTTGTTGTGCAATTTCTCCTGAATACGCCGATACCCCATATGTGGGGGTAAACCACTTTTTGGGCGCACGGCAGAGGTCGCAAGGGAAGGAGCGCCGTTTGACTTTTTCAACGCAGAATTGGCTGGAATCGAGATTGGACACCATGTCGCATTTAGATAGCCCCTTATGTGCCTAAACAGTGGAAACCCCCCACAGGTGACCCCATTTTGGAAACAAGACCCCGTAAGAAACTTATCTAGATGTGTGGTGAGCACTTTGAACCTCCAAGTGCTTCACACAAGTTTATAACGTAGTGCCGTGAAAAAAAAAAATCATTTTTTTTCCACAAAAATTATCTTTTCACACCAATTTTTATTTTCCCAAGGGTAACAAGACCGCAAAAGTTTTTGTGCAATTTGTCCTGAGCATGCCGATACCCTATATGTGGGGGTAAACCACTTTTTGGGCGCACGGCAGAGGTCGCAAGGGAAGGAGCGCCGTTTGACTCTTTCAACGCAGAATTGGCTGGATGCCATGTCGCGTTTAGAGAGCCCCTGATGTGCCTAAACAGTGGAAACCCCCAACAAGTGACCCCATTTTGGAAACTAGACACCTTAAGGAACTTATCTAGATGTGTGGTGAGCACTTTGAACCCCCAAGTGGTTCACAGAAGTTTATAACGCCCGGGCGTGAAAATAAAAAATCGTATTTTTTCCATAAACCTGATCGTTTAGTCCCCAATTTTTTATTTTCCCAAGGGTAACAGGAGAAACTAGACCACAAAAGTTGTTGTCCAATTTGTCCTGAGTACGCTGATACCCCATATATGGGGGGGGGGGGGGACCACTGTTTGGGCGCACGGCAGGGCTTGGAAGGGAAGCAGCGCCGTTTGACTTTTTCAAACCAAAATTGACTGGAATTGAGATTGGACACCATGTCGCGTTTGGAGAGCCCCTGATGCGCCTAAACAGTGGAAACCCCCCACAAGTAACACCATTTTGGAAACTAGACCCTCTATGGAACTTATCTAGATCTGTTGTGAGCATTTTGAACCCCCAAGTGTTTCACAAAAGTTTATAATGCCTGTGTGAAAAAAAAAAATTCCACAAAAATGATTTTTTAGTCCCAATTTTTTTATTTTTCACAAGGAAATTGGACCCTAAAAGTTGTTGTCCAATTTGTCCTGAGTACGCTGATACCAAATATGTGGGGGGGGGGGGGGGGGGGACTGTTTGGGCGCACGGCAGGGCTTGGTAAGGAAGTAATAATGTTTTGGAATGCAGATGTTGATGGGGGTCATGTTCCGTTTGCAGTGCCCTAGATGTGCCTAAACAGTGGAAAACCCCCACAAGTGACCCCATTTTGGAAACTAGACCCCATAAGTAACTTATCTAGATCTGTGGTGAGCACTTTGAACCCCAAAGTGCTTCATAGAAATTTATAAACGCAGAGCCGTGAAAATAAAAAAAAAATTTTTTCCTCAAAAATGAGCTATTTTTTATTTTCCCAAGGGTAACAAGAGAAATTAGAACCCCAAAATTGGTGTGCAATTTGTCCTGAATACGCTGATGCCCCATATGTTGGGGTAAACCACTGTTTGGGCGCACGGCAGGACTCGGAAGGGAGGGAGCGCCATTTGACTTTTTGAACGCCACGTCGTGTTAATCAGCTGACACCCGGCCACGATCAGCTGCGCTCCCCCAGGATCGCGGCTGATCGCATGTGACGTACTATTCCATCCTTGTGAATTAAGTTCCAGGGCACATAGACGGAATAGTACGTCAGATGGAATAAAGGGGTTAATGTTTGGAGTTATGTCATGCGGTCTGATGAAACTAAAATTGAAATTTTTGGGCATAATGACCACCGTTATGTTTGGAGGAAAAAGGGAGAATCTTGGAAGCCTAAGAACACCATCACAACTATTAAACATGGGGCTGGCAGCATCATGTGTGCAGTTGTTTTGCTACAGGAGGGACTGGTGCGCTTCACAAAATAGATGGCATCATGAGAACAGAAGATGATGTGACAATAATAAACCAACATCTCAAGACATCAGCCAGGAACTTAAAGCTTCGGCAGAAATGGTTCTTCCAAATGGACAATGACCCATAGCATACTGCCAAAATCGTAATAAAGTGGCTTAAGGATAAAAAAGTCAATGTTTTGAAGTGGCCATCACAAAGCCCTGATCTCAATCCTATTTAAAAATTATGGGCAAAATTGAAAAGGCGGATGCGAGCAAGGCAACCTACAAACTTGGATCAGTTACACCAGTTTTGTCAGGAGGAATGGGCCCAAATTCCGACCAACTATTGTGAGAAGCTTGTGGAAGGATATCCCAAATGTTTGACCCAAGTCATTCAGTTTAAGGGCAATAGTACCAAATACTAATGAAATGTATGTAAACTTTTGACTTTGCAGTAAGTAATAAAAAGGCCTTAAAACATTCTCTCTCTCTCGTTATTTTGCCATTTGGCAAATACCGTATATACTCGTGTATAAGCCGAGATTTTCAGCCCAATTTTTAGGGCTGGAAGTCCCCCTCTCGGCTTATACGCGGGTCATATACGGGGGTTGGCGGGGGTGTCGGATCATACTCACCCCTCCACCGGCGCGGTCTCTGCAGCCCCCCTGCTTCTCCCACGATCTCCGGCTCCTTCCTGCAGCGGTCACGTAGTACCGCTCATTAAAGTCATGAATATGCACATATTCATGACTTTAATGAGCGGTCTCACGTGACCGCTGTAGGAAGAGCTGCCGGAGACCGCCGGGAGAAGAGGAGAGGCTGCAGAGACCGCGCCGGCGGAGGGGTGAGTATAGCGATATTTACCTGTCCCCGTGCCACTGCTGCTCCCCTCTGTGTCCTCGCGTCCTCTTGCTGTTATCATCAGGCCGAGGGCGCGATGACGTCATTAGTGAGCGCCGCGCCCTCTGCCTGATCATTCACTGCCGAGGACACGGAAGGAGGACCAGCGCGCAGCGGTGGACCGGGGATCGGTAAATATCTCAGGTGCCGGGGTCCTGAGAGAGCGGTGACACCGGCACCTGTCCCCCATAGCGCGCCGGTGTCACCGACTGCTCAGGACACCGGCACCTGGCCCCCAGCGACGAGAGGTGAGTATGTCTTTATTTTTTTGCAGCAGCATAAGGGACGTATATACTATGAGGCATAATCTGGAGCATATGGGGCATAATCTGCAGCATATGGGGCATAATCTGGAGCATAATCTGCAGCATATGGGGCATAATCTGCAGCATATGGGGCATAATCTTCAGCATATGGGGCATAATCTGCAGCATATGGGGCATAATCTGGAGCATATGGGGCATAATCTGGAGCATAATCTGGAGCATATGGGGCATAATCTGTGGAACATATGGGGGCCTAATCTGGAGCATATGGGGGCATAATCTGCAGCATATGGGGCATAATCTGCAGCATATGGGGCATAATCTGGAGCATATGGGGCATAATCTGGAGCATATGGGGCATAATTCGGAGCATATGGGGGCATAATTCGGAGCATATGGGGGCATAATCGGGAGCATATGGGGGCATAATCAGGGGAGCATATGGGGGCATAATCAGGGGAGCATATGGGCATAATCTGTGCAGCATATGGGGGCATAATCTGTGCAGCATATGGGGGCATAATCTGTGGAGCATATGGGGGCATAATCTGTGGAGCATATGGGGGCATAATCTGTGGATCATACGGGGGCATAATCTGTGCAGTTTATGGGGGCCTAATCTATGGAGCATATGGGGGCATAATCATTTTTTACCCTAGGCTTATATGCGAGTCAATAAGTTTTCCCAGTTTTTTGTGGCAAAATTAGGGGGGGTCGGCTTATACACGGGTCGGCTTATACATGAGTATATACAGTATTAATAATTATGGTAATCCTAACTGACCTAAACTGGGAAAGGTTTTTTATATGGGTATATACATATATATTTTCTGTGTGTATAAACTGTGTCTGCAGTGTGTATATACTGTGCATGTGTGCAGTATGTATCTATTCTATTATTTCTAAACACTGTTTTTCGGTGATTACTTTGCATCTCCATTCATACTGCACCCAGGCACACAAATGATACACCATTTGAAAGGTAAACTTGCCCCCTTCAGCAAGAAAATAGTCAAACAAACCAGACATCCACGATTTAATCACAAAATACAGTTTAAACATTAATTTTCATAAACCTGCAAAAAGGAAAAATGACCTGCAGGTGGCACCACACTACCACAAAGCACATTACCACAAAGCTGCTTAGAGACATCATAAACAAATCCAAACATTTGCCTCGGGGTCTTTCCAGCTTGCCGAACTGCTTGCCCAGTCTATTTAGCCAAATTGGAGGATTGCACACTTCACTGCAGGTGAGGCACATATGCAAACATTTGTAAACATGTACTGCCTATTGAATTGCACACTTACTCCATTCATACTCCACCCACACAAACAAACGATACACCATTTGAAAGGTCAAATTACCTGCAGGTGACAGCACACTACCCCAAAGCACACTACCACAAAGCTGCTTACAGACATCACAAACAAATCCAAACATTTGCATTGGAGTCTTTCCAACTTGCTCGAGTGCTTGCCCAGCCTATTTCAGGCACATTGGAGGATTGCACACTTCACTGCAGGTGAGTCACATATGCAAACACATTTGTAAACATTCACTGCTTTTTCGCTGATTACTTCGCCCCACACACACAAATGATCCACCATTTGAAAGGTAAACTTCCTCCCTTCAGCAAGAAAAGAGCCAAACAAACCACACATTCACAATTTTATCACTAAAGACAGTTTAAACATTTATTTTCACAAACCTACAGAAAGACACAATGACCTGCAGGTGGCACCTTAACCTGAAGACAATTTTTGGCCTCGAGTTATCAAACCAATTTATTGTATTACCAAGCTACATATATAAAATACCTGTCCGTGTTCAGCATCTCATGAAATATTTACATTTGACCAGCTTACTTTTTCTGAAATTGCCTGCGCCCCCGACGACCAGTGTGCGAAAATTTTGCACAGGCCAAGCTAGTATACTGTATTTGTATGCAGTGTATTTATGGACTGTTTATATAGTTATGCAGTGTGTATGTATATGTACTGTGTAAGTGTGTGCAGATTGTGTAATGTATACATATATAAGTGCAATGTGAGTAAAATGAGAGGCTATATATACACATACATTTATTGTTGTATATATACATACATGCATATACAACAGAAAATTCAGCGGTAGAAGCATGCACCACAAACTTGGGGTATGGTGGAAATTTCAGGCAGGTTTTTGATAAAGTCCATGTGAAATTTGGTCTCAAACTGCTTCTTATTGTTTTCAATGCGAAATCAGCATTGTCATACACAGATTTCTTTTAGAAAGATTCATAATCAGATCGCTACATTAAGACTAGCCTCATTAAATATCGGACCACCACCGATGGTGAACGAACATCTCTTTTAACCACTTCCTTCATCCTGGGTTTTAGTCAGATTCACACATTAGTGTTTCACTATCTTGACCACAATGCACGGATCGGCCATGGTTCTCTGTCCTGAACCGAATTCGACTGCCTTATAGGTATATATGAAGCTGTCGAGTTTGGGTCAAGAGATCCGCTGCTGACGGATGTGTGAATCCAACCTCATGGAAAGTATTCAGACTTGGGACTGAGGGCAGCAATAGCTGCAAATATAGCCTGGCCTGCTGTCATGTTTGTCAAACTGATGAGCGCTCAAGTCCTGGTGTGGTAGAGGGATTCCCTCAGTGATACTCTCGCACACTCGGACACCCTCTTCTCTTCCACTGCATGTACGGACCACTGTACAGCTCAACTCAAGCCTTTCCCTTCTACCTACACCACACGTGATGTTCTCTTCCTGCATCTTCAGTTTACACTGAGGATTTTGGCAGTGAGTAGGCCTCATGTCATGATGTGCTTCACCTAAGCCCTAGTACAGTAGCCTGCTCCTCGACCGATGCATATTGTAATGTAACAGGCATATTTGATGCTGAAAGCCCAAGTGCAGGGTGAGGATTCAAGAAGAGGATATGATGTGCACAGTTATGGAAGAAAGGAGAGGAAGGATAGCGCTGCGCGGAGGGAATGGACTAGAAGGCATGGCAGCCGGACAAATGACACGTTTAGAGAGAAAACCTCTTTATATAACTTTTTAATATCCGTAAACCACAATTAGAAATGTATGAAATAATTTATATGTTTGTTTGTTTGTGTATTTATTTTTTTCTTCTATACAAACACACACTCAACATATAAATGTGCACACAAACATATGAATATATGAATTATAGGCTTCTGGGGGCACGAGCGTCACACCAAGGGCAACATCTGCAAGGAGTTTATATGTTAAAAGAGAAAGAATTCCAGCAAAAAAGGAAGGGTCCTTAAAATCATTGAAATTTATTACAAAGTACACAAATCCAATAGCGCATGATTAACAGCAGCAACGTTTTCAAACACCAATTGTCAAAAATACCACGTAAATGTTTTATATAGTTATTCAGTAAATTCAGATTAATATCTTTGTCAGAAATGTAACTACAGCAAAACCAAAGAAATGCCGATCCCACCACAACAAGGTGTACCCAATCAGGATGGTCACTAACTCTTGTAGTTCACCTCGTTATGTGCCAGCAGGCCTCAAAATAGACAGGGGCAGAGCAGGAACCAGGTCAGACTGTTTTGCACATGCCTGAAAAAATTTATACAACCAAAATGTACAGCCTAAATAGGGGGAGCTACGACCCTGTGTGTACAAAGTACAAAAAAACTAAAGCAAACCAAAGAAGTGGGCAGGCACACATGTTGGCATAAGTGCAATGTGTAGGTGCGCGTTCACACTGTGGCCATTTAACAGACAGAAATGTAGCTATGTAACTTACTTTGTACAATGCATGTCACAAACGGCAGTTTTCCACTTCTGAAATCCTTTCATATTCTCAGCTCTAACAATCACTTTATCTCCATTCACTTTGAGACCAAAATCCTTGGACACAACAACATGAAAGTAAATTGTGATTTGATTTTCAAGATCCCGTTCCCTGTAGAGAAATGAATGAATGTTAACCACACTGGAAATATACTCAATGGTTTTAAAGTAACTGGTTAAACACTTGTACATATGGCCTCAAGTAAAAGAGTAAAAAATCTGATCATCGCTTTCATATTCTGTTTGGTTGATACCTGTGTCTGTGCTAGTTCTTATCTTGATAATACTATGGTCTATAAATTTTAGGTCTAATGCCTGATTGCAAGTTTTAAAGAAAACTGTTGTGAACACCTTTAATCTGGCTTCTGAGGTTGGGCTCCCTCTGGTGGTTGTTTCTGTTAATGGAGCTGCTCTAGCTAACAGAAGTCAATCACCTGACGGGGATGATTGGAGATCAGGTGTTACTGACTGGGGAGATATAAGTGAGCAGCCTTCCCACAGTGGTTGCCGGTGATTTGTTTTCTTCCTGAGCCTTTTGGAAGTCAGCTTGCTCTCTGCTGTGTCCTGCATCTTTCAGATAAGTTATTTGACTGTTTAAATCTGTGGCATTTGTTTAACTTTTGTTTTTCTCAAGTTTTCTGCTGGAGTTTGTTCAGCCGGGTTCCCTGTGGGGACCTGTGCTGGATTCTGTTTTCATTTGCCACAGCTAAATGTCAGTATTTTCTGTATTTCTAGTTCCCTGCTTTTTCAGTATCTGTTGTTTTGCGTCCAGTTCACACCAGAGTTCTGATTTAGAGGGGGAGAGGTCGTGTGGCCTCAGTATTTTTGCATATCAGACGTGTTGGAGTTTTTCTTAGGGTTTTTGCTGGATTGCAGACAGTATCCTTTTCTGTCCTGTTCCATCTAGACAGTCTGGGCCCCAGCATTTGCTTTCTCCATTTTCTGTCTGTGTTTGTGCTTTATCTGTCTAACCGGCAATATATGTTTAGGGGCTATCTATTCCTTTGGGGCTCTACTCCGGGGCAGTTAGCTTTTCCCTTTCTCTCTTTAGGCTTAGTTAACTATTTGGCTGTGTCGAGGCGTCTAGGGCATCGTAGGTACGTCCCACGGCTAATTCTAGTTGTGTTGTCAGTTTAGGGGTCTGCAATCCGCTAAGTTAAGAACCTCGCTGGGTGTCTAGTTGCCTAGCCAATTTTTTCATTTGTCCTCCTCGGTTACCGAATCATAACAGAGAACCTGTCAGCAGGATTGTGCCGAGTAACCTACAGACACTGTCAGGTTGGCGCCGTTATACTAATTAAAATGATACCTGGGGTGATAAAATCAGTCTTGTGGTTGTTTAATCTTTATTTTTAGTTTTGCGTTAAGGATATGCTTGTGCTCTGGGGCGGCCTGTGGAGGGGGTCTTCATGTGGTGCTCTGATTAGGTATTCATCAGTGTGGCTTCTGACTAGAGATGGGCGATCACTAACAGTAAAGTTTGGCGTCCGTACCGAACACCTACTGTTCGGGCACGGACACCGAACACTGACTTCACCAGGTAGTCCATGTTACTGTTCGGGTTCGCCCCAAACACTGGGTGTTTGACAGCGCGGCAAACATCGATTCTGATCGGCGGTAAAATCATCACTGCCAGTCAGACAGCCGCGGTTCCCACACTGTCAAATGAAAGCGTGAGCCCGCAGCTATGATCAGAGGTGTAAAATTTCAGTCATTGGTGTTGGCTGATGGGACTACTGCTACAGCGGAAATAGGATTTCCAGGTGCGATAATTGACCCGAGACGACGACGGCTTCCTAGCCAAAATCATGGTCTGAATCACCCAACCTGAAAGCGGGACTCTCTTAGAACAACGGTTTCAACAGCCGCGCCATTTGAATCGAGTGACCGAAAATTCTGGTGGAAGATTGGCCCTTGGGACAGAAGATATGACCTATCTGGGAGCCACCAGGGGGCATCCACGAGAAGATTGACGACCTCAGCAAACAAAGACCTCCTGGACCGCTAATCCAGTGCTATTAGAATGACTGGCACCCCTTCCGCCTTGATCTTTTTCAACAGCCTTGGAAGGAGGGGGAGAGGAAGGAACAGATAGGGAAGGGCAAACTGTGAGCAGAGAATCGCCAGAGCATCGGTGTCCACCGCAAGAGTATCGAGAGACCTGGAAAAGAACTGTGGAACCTTCCTGTTCAGCTGGGACGCCATGAGGTCTACATCCAGAGTGCCCCATCGAAGACAAATCTGATGGAAGACCTCCTGAAGTAGAGACTACTCTCCCGCTGCGATACCCTTGCGGCTCAGAAAGTGGGCAGCCCAGTTGTTTACACCGGGAATATGCACCGCAGATATCGCCAGAACTGTCATCTCTGCCCAAAAGAGGATCTTTGACACCTTGGACTCAAAGTTCCTTCCTGGTGGTTGACATATCCCACCGCCATGGCATTGTCTGTCTGAACTCGAATTGGAAGGCCCAAAAAGCCTCTCCTCGTGGTGAAGGGACAGAAGAATGGACCTTATCTCAAGGATGTTGATAGGTAGAAGATTCCTCCAGCGACCAACGTCCCTGGACGGTCAAGTTGCGAAAGACTGCACCCCAGCCGAGGAGACTGGCATCCGTCGTCACCACCTGCCAGTGAACGGGAAGGAAAGACAGACCCTAGAAGATGAGAGGGGACGGCCACCAACTGAGAGACGACTTGACTCTGGAGGAGATTCAAATCAGGTGATCCAGAGAGAGAACAGATTTGTTCCACTGTGATAGGATGGCCTGCTGAAGTGGTCTGGAGTGAAATTGCGCTAAAGGGATCGCTTCCGATGCTGCCACCATCCTTCCCAGGACCGCCATGGCCGAGCGGAAAAATGGAGGACGAGGACCCTGCAGAGAGTAAACTCTCTGCTGAAGGGTTGCTCTCTTCAAATTGGAAAGAAAAACCCTTGCCTGACAGATGTTGAACAGCATGCCTAGAAATATTAGACGCTGAGTCGGAATAAAGCAAGACTTTGCCCTGTTGATTAACCAGCCGAGTTGAGACAGGGTTTTGAGAATGATGGACAGGCTTTCCTGGGCCTGGTAAAAGGATGAAGCCTTAATGAGAATGTTGTCGAGGTATGGGATGAGCACTAGACCTCTGATCCACAGAATGGCCATCACCGCAGCCATGATCTTTGTGAAGACCCGGTTGCGAGCCCGAAAGGTAAGGCGAGAAACTGAAAATGGTCCTGCTGCCCCGCAAAACGCAGAAATCTTTGATGCCCTGCGAAAATCAGGACGTGGAGATAGGCATCTTGGATGTCTATGGAGCACAGGAAGTCCTGCGACTCCATGGAAGCAATTACTGAACGAAGGGACTCTATCCTAAAATGCCGCAGACGGACCAGCAAGCAAGAAAAGTAGGTTGGAATAAAGCCCTGTGGAACATTCCCGGGCTGGAATGGGAACGATGACTCCTGAACTGAGAAGGGAGGCAATGGAAGCCCAGAACCCATAGAAGCATCTATTTTGGATCGTATCCTGAAGATACAACCTGTCTGACCCATGCGTCCTCCACTGAGGCGAGCCAGACTTCCGGGAAGATCCGGAGATGACTACCCAGCCTGGGAAACGGAGATGAGTCATGCAGAGGAAAATCTGCCAGGTCTGGATCTAAACTGCGCGTTATGGGGACGCCAGGAGGGTGTAGGATTGAAGGAAACACATTTCCTATCGTAGTAAGCCTGCGCCTTTGTTGGCGGGAAAAATCCTCTGTCGAAGAGAAACGGCGAAAGGTCCGAAACTTACGCTTCAAAAGGAGAACAGCAAGTTTTGGCCTGAGGAAAGAAAGAACTCGTCCATCCAGTGGCTTCTTAAATAATTTGGTCCAGCCTGGAGCCAAATAGACGGGAACCCTGAAAAGGCAAGTTGGTAAGGGACTTATTGGAAGATAAATCCACCTGACACGCCTTAAGCCAAATGGTCCATCGGATGGCCACTATATTGTTAGACTCCTGAGCAGCACATGAAGCAGCATCCAGGGAGGCAGATACTATGTACTTTCCTGCCTAAGAGATCTGGTCTATGAGGTCAGCCAAATCCTCCGGTTGGGCCCAGAAAGAATGCCCTAATGGCGCTGCTTAGCCCATGCGGCTATGGACTTTGACACCCAGGTGGTGGCAAAGGCAGGGCACAAATTAGAAGCTTTAAAGGCTGACTTTACAAAGGACTCTATGAGCCTGTCAGTGTCCATGAGGGATACTCCACCCGTAAGAGGTAGAACCATGTTGGTAGACAGTCTGGAAACAAGAGGGTCCACAGTCAGAGAAGCGGTCCAGTTCGCAGTGAGCTCAGGGATATAGGATGCCAAGGCACTTCCCTCTTTAAAAGCGTCTGGTCGGATTTTCCCATTCCCTGGAAAGTACCTCCTCAAATTCCATATGAGGGGCAAAGACCTTAGGAGTTTGTCTCGACAGTCTAAAGGAAACCGCCTGTTCTGCAGATTCCATAGCAGTATTCTTAATGTTAAAGGTCTGGCTGAGCGCCACAATGAGACTCTGGATCATGTCTCTCATATTATAGGCCTGGTCAGAATCCAGGTCAGAGTCATCCTTGGACAGTATATCCGAAACCGCCTCGATGAGTGATTTAGGAAGAGGATTGGGAAGAAGCTGTTCGCCGGGAGAGGCCAGGGGTAGAGAAGGAGCGAAAGGAGGACCTGTAACAACGCTCCTGCCTACATCGCTTACGGCCCATGTTGGTAGGCATAGCTGATGAGTCCTGTGATCCCTCGGCAACTGCGGAAGGAGGAATAGGCAATTTGTCAAGAACGGACACCAGGGTCTGCGACACTCTGGTCAGATCTGCAGCAGATTGAGACAGAGAGGTAGCCCACACTGGGATAAGAGGATCACTCTCTACTGGGCCAGTAGTGGACTCCTAGGTAGCAGGCGCGGGGGGGTCTGCTGCCAGGCATGACAGAGAGGAGAGGACTGACCTGAAGGGAGTTTGCATTTACATGAAGAATAAAGTGCCTGACAAGAGAAGAAGAGGCAGGAGGGCGAGAGAGCTCTCTTTTAGGATTAGGCATGATAGAAGGCAGACCCACTAACTAATGCCAGAAGGTTAGAGGACAGAAAAAGATTATGCTGAGGAGAGTGTCAGTCTGCAGAGCAGAGCTTACTCACAGGAAGATGCAGGTCCTGAAGTCTGCTTCCAGGCTGTAGAGGAGCTTCAGGAAACAAGCAGGGCGATTGCAGGAAGAGATGCAGAGTTTCATGCAGAAAGATGCCACCTTCTGGCTCCAGATGCCGGGAAATGGCGACCTCAGGGAGGAAGAGTAGGGCCCATAGGGAAAAATCGAGTGCAGATTCCACACCACTGAGGAGGAGGGGGCGTGTCCAGAAAAGCCCGTTCGATGAGGCCAGAAGGAAGAGGGGAGCTAACCGCCCGAAGCCAGGAGGAGGGGACGTGTCTGTGACAGGTGGGAGGAAAAGCCCACCCGATGATGCTGGGAGGAGGGAGAGGAGTTAACACTAGGCCATGCTGAAGCCGGGGCCTAGATTAGTAAAAACGGCCGACGAGACGGGACGGCGGTACGGAGGCCCAAAGTTATCAGTAAGGTAATCCTGCACCACCATTCCAGCAGGAAATAAAATGTGAACAGGCCACATATAAACCGAAAAGGTCTATACCTAACTAAAGAGCCCAAGGGGAATAAAAAGTGAGATAAGGGGGGCAGGGAAACCTCGTTTTCCTTTGTCTTCCATCTTCCTATATCTTCATCATTGTCTTCATTATCTTCATTCTTACTGTCTTCATCTTCCTCTTTACCTGAATCTTCTCCTCTATTACCTCTGGACAGGAACCTGATGGAAAGAAAAAGAGATGTACCTCTCCATCCTGAAGATGAGACCTTCAATAGACATCCAAGCCTCTTGGGGTTGTGGGATTTCCATGCTTCCTGAAACTGTCAGGCTCTGGTGGGCGAGCGGGCAGGAGATGACGGCCAGGACCAAAATTCGGATAACCTAAACACTTTTCATGTATTAGGGGTTGGGATCCTGCCGGCTAGACATATGAGGATATGGGGTGGCAGTTCACGCTCTACTAATAGTCTCTACGTGGGAGTACAGTGTGACTGTTCACACTGTATCCCTTCAGAGTTAAGGAGAAGATCCATCTGAAAAAAAAAAATTGATAATTACTTACGGGTAATTTGATTTTCCAGATCCATGACAGCACCGTTAGTGAGAGATGGCTTCCGCCCCCAGGAAACAGGAAACCTGCAGCGAAGATAAAAGAAGGGGGCAGTACCTCTCTCCTCAGTTTTGTTACAGAGTATGGAAGGTGACCCCCTTATTAGTTTAATATGCTCATATTCTCTTCAATGTCATATTTGTAATGCATCAATATCCTCTATGTTATTTACATCATTGCTTTGTGAATCATACCACCATCACCAAGACAGGGCGGGAATTAGTGCGGTGCTGTCATGGATCTGGAAAATAAAATTACCCATAAGTAATTATCATTTTTTCCCTTCCCCCATGACAGCACCGTTAGTGAGAGGAAGAAATAGAAAGACTCCTAGGGTGGGATGACAGCTGATAGCACTTTCCTACCGAAGGCAAGATCTGAACGCCCTAGGTCTAGCCTATAGTGACGGAAGAAAGTGGAACGTGAAGACCATACTGCTGCATTACAGATCTGTTCTATGGATGCATTTGCCCTTTCTGCCCAGGATGTGGCAATGGCCCTTGTAGAGTGGCTGTCCACCCCGGTGGAGTTTTCCCTACAGACGAGTAGGAAAGAGAAAGACATACGCAGCCACCGTGCAATAGTTGATTTTGAGGCCTGCCTCCCCGTTTGTCCCCTGAAAGGAAACAAAAAGGGCTGACGATTGTCGCCAGGGCTCTGTTACTTCTAAATATTGAAGTAGACATCTTCTAGTTTCCTCTCCCTGGGATTTAGGGTTGGCACAGAAGGATGGTAAGGTTATCTCCTGGTCTCTATGGAATTTTGAATTCACTTTTGGTAGAAAAGCAGGGTCAGTTCTAAACAGCACCCTGTCATCCAGGATAGTAGTATATGGTGCGTTAGCAGAAATAGCCTGCAATTCACTAATACGTCGAGCAGACGTTAGCGCTACCAGGAGGACTGTTTTCAACGTCAGAGACTTTATGGTGATAGATGCGATAGGCTCAAACGGAGGTAGTGTTAGAGCCTGGAGTACTAAATTTAGATCCCAGGGAGCCACCTTTAAACTGGATTTAAAAGGTCTAGATGTAAATGAAACTCGAATAAATCTATACACCTAAGGGTGGTTGGCAAGCTTTTGGTCGAATAACACACCTAATGCTGCCACATGTACTTTTAGGGTGCTGGTGGTTAGACCCTTCTCAGGACCTCTTGAGTTGTATCCGTTAGGGAACGTCCTGAGAACTCCAGGAATCTCTCCCAGACCATCTGATATTTTTCCCTTGTGACTTTCTTCCTGCTTGCTAGGAGGGTGGTAACTAAGGGATCTGAGAAGCCTTTCCCTAGCAGGAGCCCCCTCTCAAGTTCTAGGCAGCTAGAAGTAGTCTGTGTACTTGAGGGTGCAACACCGGACCCTGATGTAGAAGATCTGGACGCTCTGGCAAGATCCATGGTTCCGAGATGGATAAACGTCTGAGCCACGTGAACCACGCTCTTTCTGGCAAAAATGGTGCTATTAGAATTATCCGCACCCTGTCTTCCCAAATTTTCTTCAGGATTGTTGGTATCAGTGCAAATGGGGGAAACGCATAAGCTAGTTGGAATGTCCATTGGTGTAGCAAGGCGTCCACTCCTACCGGATTTTCTCTTGGATTTAGGGAATAGAATTTTTCTACTTTCCGGTTTTGTTTTGTGGCAAACAGGTCCACTTCCGGAGTTCCCCAGCCTGCACAGATTTCTCAAAACACTTTTTGATTCAGGGACCACTCTCCCTGATGTTATACATGGCGGCTTAGGAAGTCTGCTACCAGATTGCCCGCTCCTTTCAGGTGCGTGCTGGATAGAGATCGCAGATTGGCTTCTGCCCATACAAATAATTGGCTGGCTTCTTCCATCAGTGACTCCGATCTCGTACCTCCCTGTCTGTTTATACAGTACAGAACAAAAGTTCGGACACAACTTCTCATTCAAAGATTTTTCTGTATTTTCATGGCTATGAAAATTGTAGAATCACACTGAAGGCATCAAAACTATGAATTAACACATGTGGAATTATACATTATACTTTACAAAAAAGTGTGAAACAACTGAAAAGACGGATTTTGGTAAGACCTTACCTGTAAAATCCTTTTCAGCGAAGGAAGGAAGGGAGACAGACACAGTCATTACTAGTGGGCAGGCGGAGGCCACACAGGATAGAACACCTCAGATTAAAAAGAGTGTTGACCGGCCCCTCCAGCTTGGGCTCCTCCTACTCCAGCTCTCCAGTCCATACACAAGCTAAGGAAGAGCAAATATCACCAGCGGAGCAACATAACCCCTTCTGAAAGACTTCAGAGAAAAATTCAAGTAGACAGGTTATGCATATAACAGAAAAAAAACACACAGTCCCAGGTACTACTCACTGAACCTGACCACTGCGATGAGCTGGCAATGCTGGAAACAGAGCCTTAGCGCGCCGACCTCAGCCTAGATAATCGCTATCAGAGAAGGGTCACGCCGCATCTGAAAACACAACAACACACCTCTGCCATGGGAGGGATCTGTGTCTCCCTTCCTTCCTTCGCTGAAAAGGATTTACAGGTAAGGTCTTACCAAAATCCGTCTTTCAGCAGCAGATGGAAGGAAGGGAGACACAGTCATTACTAGTGGGACGTCCCAAAGCAGTCCAAAATTAAGGGTGGGCAAAAAACCAACAGAGGCAGATTCCCAACAACTTAAATAAATGCGCAACCAGCGCTAAATACAAGTTCACACGAACTTTAAACTGCAGCCGCCTGCAGGACCCTACGTCCTAAGGCCGCATCAGCGGAAGCACTGACGTCCACCTTATAAAATTTTGTAAATGTGTGGACGGAGCGCCAGGTCGCCGCCCTGCAGAGCTGAGCTGCCGAGGCTCCTTGATGAAAGGCCCACGATGAACCCACAGCCCTCGTGGAGTGAGCTCGAATCTTAATCGGGCAAGGTTTGCCCTTAAGTCGGTAAGCCTCTAAAATGGCAGACCGAATCCAACTAGCTATAGAATCCTTGGAAGCTCTTTGACCACGTTGACGACCTGCTGGAATCACAAACAGAGAATCCGACTTCCGAAAACTTTGAGTAATAGACAAATAGTACATCAAAGCCCGCACTAAATCCAATGTGTGCAAGGTCCGTTCCTTCGCATTCCTCGGCTCCGGACAAAGCGAAGGCAACACAATATCCTGGTTAACATGAAATTGTGACACCACCTTAGGTAAAAAGTCGCCCCGTGTGCGAAGCACTACGCGATCCGGGTGAAATTCCAGGAAAGGAGGCGAGCAAGAAAGAGCCGCCAACTCCGAAACCCTTCTCAAAGAAGTGACCGCCACTAGGAAAGCAACCTTCCAAGAGAGCAAAGAAAGGCTAACAGAGTCCATAGGCTCAAAAGGCCCATGTTGAAGAGCCTCCAAGACAAGATTAAGCCGCCAAGGAGACACAAGCGCCTTCCGCGGCGGAAACTGACGGGTTACCCCGCGAAAAAAGGAACGTACGTCCCTACGCGAGGCGATAGCCTTCCGAAACAGCAAGGACAGAGCAGAAACCTGACCCTTCAGAGTGCTAACTGCCAAACCCTTGTCCAGCCCGAACTGTAAAAAGGCCAACAAATTGGGAATGGAAAAAATCCTCGGGTTCCTAGAAGAACCCGAACACCACGAAAAGAAGGCTTCCCAAGTCTTGTGATAAATCCTAGTAGTAGCCGGACCTCTGGCAGCTCGCAGAGTGGCAATGACTTCGGCTGAAAAACCTTGACGGATCAAGATTTCGGTCTCAAGAGCCACGCCGTCAAATGCAGTGACTTCAGGTCCGGTTGACGAACGGGCCCTTGGATTGACAGGTCCGGACGAAGAGGGAGTGGAAGTGGAGGCGCTGCCAGAAGTGACATCAGCGTCGAGAACCACATCCTCCTTGGCCAATCCGGGCTACCAACATAGCCGGGACTCTCTCCAGTCTGATCCGACGCAACACCAGAGGAAGTAAGGATATCGGCGGGAACACACAGATTAGCTCGAATTGGTCCCACGGAGCCACCAGAGCATCCACCGCCACAGCCTTCGGGTTCTTGTACCTGGACATGAACGTCGGTAACTTGGCATTGAACCTGGATGCCATCAAATCCACTTGGGGAGTTCCCCAACGGGAGCACAGCAGTGCAAAAATTTCCGGATGAAGACTCCATTCTCCGGGATCCATCTTCTCGCGACTGAGGAAGTCCGCCGTGATATTCTGAACTCCTGGAATGTGAATCGCAGAGATGGCCGGCACCCTGGCCTCGGCCCATACCAGGATCCGAGACACCTCCATCATGAGCCTGGAGCTCCTTGTCCCACCTTGATGGTTGATATATGCGACCGCCGTCGCGTTGTCTGTCTGCACTAGGACTGGCAGACCGCTTAAAGGGACCGTCCAGTGTTGGAGGCAAAGGAAAATTGCCCTCAATTCCAGGATGTTGATCGGCAGGACAGACTCTTCCGACGACCATACTCCCTGAATCCAGAGATCGTTCCAGACACCTCCCCAGCCCGTCAGGCTGGCATCGGTGGTTATGACAGACCACCTCGGAGGGAGGAAGGACTTCCCCAGGATAACACTTCCGGACGTAACCACCATCCCAGAGACTCTCGTACTCTGTGGAGATGATGACACTGCAATCCAGTGAAACCTGCGATCGATCCCAAAGGTTCAAAATGAGCATTTGGAGAGCCCTGGAATGAAATTGGGCAAACGGAATTGCCTCCATCGACGCCACCATCAAACCCAGAAGGCGCATACACCTTCGAAGGGACATTGCTGTCGAAGACTTCATAACCTGTACATGCTGAAGAAGACTCGCTTGCTTGTCTGGAGGCAGAGATACCACTGCTCGTACCGTGTCGAAATTCATTCCCAAAAACAGGATTGACTGCGACGGTTCCAGAGACGACTTCTCCCTATTGACCAGCCACCCGAAGTCCTCCAGGAGCTGAAGGGATAGATTGCGAGCCATCACCGCCTCCTCGTTCGAGAACGCCACAATCAAAAGGTCGTCCAGGTAGGGAAGAATCGTAACCCCCTGTCTTCGAAGGATCGCCATGAGAGGTGCCAGAATTTTTGTAAAAACTCTGGGTGCTGAAGCCAACCCGAATGGCAGGGCCACAAACTGGTAATGGTCCTGACCTATGGCAAAACGAAGGAAGCGTTGGTGGGCCCTTCCGACGGGAACATGCAAATAAGCGTCGCGAATGTCGATCGATACCAAAAAATCGTTCTGCGACAGGGCCGCCACAACGGAGCGAAGCGACTCCATGCGGAATTTCCGGGTGCGTACATGCCGATTCAATCTTTTGAGATCCAGAATGGGGCGAAATTTGTCCTCCTTTTTGGGGACCACAAAGAGGTTGGAATAAAACCCTCTTCCCCGGTCCTCCGGCGGAACCGGTACCACCACACCCTTCTGCAGAAGGGAATCGACCTCCCGCAGTAGAGCGGCAAATAGCTCGGGCTCTGACGGAATGCGAGATTGGCAAAAACTGGGGGTCGAGAAAGAAACTCTATGAAGTAGCCTGCCGACACAACCCGCGTCACCCAGGCGTCCGACAAGCGGGAAGCCCAAGTCGGTTCGAATTGGAGCAAACGACCCCCCACTCGAGAGCCCTCGAGTGAGACCCTGGCGTCAGCCCGCCTTAGTGGGCTTTTTGTCAGCTTCCCGCTTGTCTTGACAGAAGCTCTGTTTCCAGGGGGTGCGGGATTTCTGAGAGTTCTTTTTTCCTGAAAAAGAGGGACGACCCGATCCCCAAGAGGGCTGACCGAACCGTCCCCTGGGCCGAAAAGACCGCCGACTACTACCGGCACTAGGCCTGCCAGACGCAGAAGTCACCGCTCTTCGCTGCGGTAAAGCCGTTTCTTTTGCCTTTGCCTTGGCAATCAGCTCCGTGAGGTCAGATCCAAATAGCTGACCACCCTTGTAAGCTAAAGATAGCAAACCTTGTTTGGAAACCGCGTCCCCGGTCCACTGTCTAAGCCACAGTGCTCTTCTGACTGTGACCGCCGAGGATTGTGCCCTGGACAGTAGTGACGCAGTATCCAAACCTGCATCACTGCCATATCGGGCTGCATCCTCCAACAACTTGAACAGCCCATCTACCTCGGATAGTGGGGATCCATCTTGCCACGTCGTCCGTAGACGGTCCAACCAGCTCAGGGAAGCTTTACAAGCACACATGGAACCTAGTACTGCTCTGAATCCATGACCCGCGGCCTCGTAGATGGATTTCGCCGCCATCTCCGTTTTTCTGTCCAGCGGATCCTGCAGACTCGCCTTCCCTTTAACAGGAAGTAACGAGGATTTGCTAAGCTGAGATAAAAGGACATCCACTTCAGGAGAAGGAATCCAATTATCAATCAACTCCGTCGTACACGGATACAGTGTCTCAAAAAACCGTGTCCCTTGAAAACGTTTATCTGGACACAGGCGTTCCTTCACTGCCCCATTAAGCTCATCCAGAGATGGTAAAGCTGATCGCGACCTATGCGACTCCTGAAACAACCGAGCCGATTTACCAGGACGTCTAGTTACCTCCTCCGGTAACTGCAACGCCTCCCTCATGGCTCCAATAAAAGCCTCTGTACGGCCCAAAAGAGAGGCAGAGTGTCCCTGCCGATCCTCCTTATCCGAATCGGACATCTCCCCATCCGAGCTTGAAGGAGAAACCTCCATACCAGAGATCTCCGAGTCGCTACGCGGGAAAAATGGCACAGGCCTGTGGCGCTTCCTGCCATGAGAGGATCTAGCAGGCACCCAATAACCTAGAAGGTCAGACAGGCCATCAATAGAACGAGTGAGGGCCTCCATTTTGACATCACTTAAACCTCCGACCGCTGCGCTTGACGCAGTCGAGGTCTGCGTGTCAGATACGCGAGACTGATCCTGTAGCGGATCTGGGAAACGGTCCGCACCTCCTGGACCCTGATCTGACATGCCCTCACACAGTATATGGCAGGTTAAACCTGTCAGTTACTAGAGCAGTGTGGTTTCTTAATGGGACGAAAAAAGAACGCTGAAGGGTTAAAGCTCTTAAAGTGAGAGCTACCCCAGCTGTCCCTCACTTAAGGGTAAACCGCCTATTAGGGGTTAATGTCGCAGACTCCCCACAATCTCTTTTAAATGACAAGAGTGTGCGAGCCCCAGACAGAAAAAAAGGGCCTCTATATGAGGCCACAGCTGCAGGACAGCGCAATCTGCACCTAATTTGTTACTCAGAAAGGTGCCCTTTCGCTGTGGGGGTGAGGGAGTTAAGCTTCTGCCCTGACAGGCAGAAGCGACTCACCCAGCAGGCCGCGGTGCTGTGTTCCGTCGGTCTGTCGGGAGGAGAGGAGAGTGAGGAGCCCGAGGAAGCCTTCAGTAATGGCCGCCGCGCTGTGAGAGGGAGCCGGAAGAGAAGATTGCAGGAGAAATCGCGCGCTCAGAGCGCTTCCTGCCCGAGAAGACCGGGAAAGCGCTAAGCCACGCCCCCCCGCCGGCTTCAAAAAAATGTGCGCGAACTCCTCCGTTTTCCTCTCCTGCCCAGCTCCCATGTCCTGCAGGCATCCACCTGCGGACAAAAAAACACCAGTCACCAACATGATACATGTAGCAGCGGCTGCCGCAGCAGCCGCTGAAGCACTCAAACACATTAAAAAAGTGCAGAGTACTCACCCAGCTGAGCGCCACAGGGACCCCCAGGGATTTGTGGCGCTATGCCCATCGCTTCCCCCCAGGGCGGGGAACGCAGTGACCCCAGAAGCGCGGTTTGCGTCCCCGCCAGGGAAGCAACCCTCATCCCCCAGGGCCGGCAGGGACCACCTTAAAGGGTAATGCAGATCCGCCAAGGGAGGGGTGGGGGTCCAGCAGCGCTGAGACCCCTGAGACCTCAAGACCACGGGGGTCCAAGTCCCTGTCCGATAAAAATAAAAAATTCTTCTGAGGAGCTGCTTCAGCAGCGACTATCCTCTGTGACCTCAAATTTTAGACTGGAGAGCTGGAGTAGGAGGAGCCCAAGCTGGAGGGGCCGGTCAACACTCTTTTTAATCTGAGGTGTTCTATCCTGTGTGGGCTCCGCCTACCCACTAGTAATGACTGTGTCTCCCTTCCTTCCATCTGCTGCTGAAATATGTCTTATATTCTTGGTTCTTCAAAGTAGCCACCTTTTGCTTTGATTACTGCTTTGCACGCAGAAAAAGTGAACGGATGGATTCTACATGCCTGGTTCCCACCGTGAAGCATGGAGGAGGAGGTGTAATGGTGTGGGGGTGCTTTGCTGGTGACACTGTTGGGGATTTATTCAAAATTGAAGCGGACATAGACAGACTGATATTCTGCAAAAGGTACAGGCAGTGGACTGCTGAGGACTGGGGTAAAGTTATTTTCTCTGATGAATCCCCTTTTCAATTGTTTGGGACATCAGGAAAACGCCTCATTTGGAGAAGACAAGGTGAGCGCTACCACCAGTCTTGTCTCATGCCAACTGTTAAGCATCCTGAAACCATTCATGTGTGGGGTTGCTTCTCAGCCAAGGGAATCGGCTCTCTCACAGTCTTGCCTAAAAACACAGCCATGAATAAAGAATGGTACCAGAATGTCCTCCAAGAGCAACTTCTCCCAACCCTCCAAGAGCAGTTTGGCGATCAACAATGCCTTTTCCAGCATGATGGAGCACCTTGCCATAAAGCAAAGGTGATAACTAAATGGCTCAGGGAACAAAACATAGAGATTTTGGGTCCATGGCCTGGAAACTCCCCAGATCTTAATCCCATTGAGAACTTGTGGTCAATCATCAAGAGACGGGTGGACAAACAAAAACCTAAAAATTCTGACAAAATGAAAGCATTGATTGTGCAAGAATGGACTGCTATCAGTCAGGATTTGGTCCAGAAGTTGATTGAGAGCATGCCAGGGAGAATTGCAGAGGTCCTGAAGAAGAAGGGTCAAAACTGCAAATATTGACTTGCTGCATTAACTCATTCTAACTGTCAATATAAGCTTTTGTTACTCATATGTTTGCAATTATATTTCTGTCTGTGATAAAAACATCTGTCAAACACACATAAAAACCAGAGGGCAGCAGATCATGTGAAAATATAATATTTGTGTCATTCTCAAAACTTTTGGCCATGACTGTATGTGCGGGCAGCTGGGGAGGGTAAGGGGGGTTCCCTGTATGCCCCACCTGTTACCTGATCTGTTTTTACTGAAGTTTTTACTTCTTCCCTAATCATGTTTTTTTATATTTTGAAACAAGGATGGCGATTCTTGGGCAACGTTTTTTCAATGCATTTAAGACAAAGCCTTTTATCATATGCCTTAGGAGGGTGTTTAGACATAAAACGCAAGCTTTATTTTTCTGTTTAGATATGGACTTCCTCGCCTAAAAAAACGTGACACAGAAAAGGTTTTTATTACAATAATGCCCCTTTTTTGCCTTACAAAGGCACTCACCCACTGGCCACAGTACCACAGTCGTTGGTGGGTTTTCCAGGACAGTCCCTGGCATTTCTTCTGCTGGGTCAGCCATCCTGGTAGTGGAGCTGTTGCCACCCTCTGAGTGCTCAGCCACCTTTTTAAATATTTCGGGATGGAAGCGGTATTGCGCTCCTGAACCGACTCCATTCTAGGAGCGTTCAGGGTACCGCTCTCCCCGGTGTGTGACGTCACTTCCGGCGTCACCCGGAAGTCGTCGCATTCACTTGGCGCCTGCGTCATGATGCACACGCCCCCTCATACCCCAGCTCAGCCTCCGGCCAGGAGCGGACGCCGGGAGGTTCAGGAGTCGGATGGAGCGCACCCCACAGCTCGTCGGTCGGCCCAGCAACCTCGGCGCCTGCCCGGCCCTTTCCAGGCGCTGCCTACCGCTGTCTCCTGCCCCGGACCGCTCATCATACCCCAGGTACTTGCATGCCGCAGGCTTCCGGTCCCGGGAAACAGGAAACCAAACTGAGGAGAGAGGTACCGCCCCCTTCTTTTATCTTCGCTTCAGGTTTCCTGTTTCCTGGGGGCGGAAGCCATCTCTCACTAAAGGGTATGCCACACTAAACAATATCGCTAACGGGATCGCTAAAAAACGTCACTATTTAGCGATCCCGTTAGCGATGTTGTTGTGTGCGGCAGCTTCCAGCGACGAGCTTCCTGCTGTGATCTCGCTCGTCGCTGGAATCGTTCCGGACCCTATTTTCTCGTCGGCGCTCCCGCTGGGTAAGTATCTAATCGCTGTGTGGCACCTTTTCTTAGCGATTTAGCGGTACTTTTGTACCGCTAAAGTCGTTAAGAAGATCGCTAACGGCGATAGCGTCGTTAACTATATCGCTAAATGCGGCAGCATTTAGCGATATAGAAACAATCCCGCTAGCGATCGCATTAGTATGCAACGCTAACGAGATCGCTAGCGGGATAGCTTAGTGTGGCAGTACCTTTAGGGTGCTATCATGGGGAAGGGAAAAAAAGGGAGACATTACTGGAAAATGACAAAAACGAGGTAGATATGGGTCTAGTAAAAGACCAGTGTCTACCTCCTACTGACACTAAGCTAAAACTGATTAACCTAGTGCCAGTTGGTGGGGTGTACACTGCTGAGGAGGAGCTAATTTTTTTTTAGCATAGCATCAGCCTCCTAGTGGCAGCAGCATACACTCCATGAATACCTAATTAGAGCCTCACTTGAAGACCCCACCACCCCACAGGCCGCCCCGGAGCACGAGCGTATCATTAACGCAAAATTGAAAATAAAGATTAAACAACAATCACAAAACATATTTTATAAACCAAGGTATCATTTTAAATCAGTATTAATGGCGCCAACTTGACATGGTTTGTAGGTTACCCAGCGCAATCCTGCTGACTGGTTCCCTTTAAATGCGTAAATGTATTAAGAGACATGCTAAAAATATGAATATCGATTATAATTCCTTATCTGTTTTGGAGGTTTGTTCCAAATATATTTGTCACGATCCACATTTGGATCTGTGGCAGATCTCTCTCTGCATACTAAAACCTTTTTCCTTTCAGGCCACCGGGCGTTAATCTCAGTCTTTTCCCCCGGTGGCCGCTGGTGTAAATACATTGCTGCTGACTTGTCAGGAGAAGGTGGAGACCACTCCCACCATCCTTTAAAAGGTCTCCTGAGGCTTCAGCTGACTGTTGGTGATATTTCTACCATTTTGAGACCAACAAAGCTGGAGTCAGGAGCTTGCTGAGAGCAGTGGTACTTCAGTTGCTTCCCTCATCTGGTGCCTTACTCTGCTGTGCAGTGCATTACAGCAGACAAATTTAAGTGTTATTATTTAGTTATTTAACCCTTAGGTGTCTGTCTTTCCTTTTGTTGTTTTGGTGTTATTCACATTATTCTCTGTCTCACCTCCTGGGGAGGCAGTTGGTGAGTTTAGCTCAGGGCTAAACAGGAGACAGGGACAGGTCGGTGGCTTGGGCCTCACTACCTTCAAGTGTACCCTCAAGTTAAGGAAAGACAGGGCCCTTCCTTAGCCTTAGGGGCAGTTCAGTGGCCCAGGTTCCTTGTCCCCTGTTTTCCTATTACTGCCCCATGACAATATTAAAGGGAATCTGTCAGCAGATTGTTGCTATGTAATCCAAGAGCTGTGTGGTGTAGGGACAGAGACATTGGTTTCAGCGATGTGTCACTTACTAGGTTGGTTGTGTGTTGTTGTTTCAATAAAATCAATTTTTATCAGCAGAAGATTATCACTACTGACTAGGTGCAGCGTCCCTCCTGGCCATCTGCTCTCTGTAACCACGCCTCCACCACTGATTAACACACATAAAGCTGCCAATCAATGGTGTGGGCGGTGTTATACATTGCTCAGCATTCTGAGCACTGCTACATCTGCAGCAGAAAAAACTGTAATAGTATAAAAACACGGATTTTGGTAAAGACTTACCTGTAAAATCCTTTTCAGCGAAGGAAGGAAGAGAGACACAGTATTCATTACTGATGGGTAGGCGGAGCCCCAGATCAGGATGTTACCTCAGATCAAAAGAGTGATGACTGGCTGGCCCCTCCAGCTCGGGCTCCTCCTACTCAGCTCCAGTCGTATCAAAGCTTTTAGGAAAAGAGCCAAGATCACCAGCGGAGCAACATAACCCCTTCTGAAGGAACTTCAGAGAAAAAACACAAGGATACAGGTTATGCATGCAAATAAAGCCAAAAACCACAGAGTTCCAGGTACTACTCACGGAACCTGACTACTGCGATGAGCTGGCGATGCTGGAACAGAGCCTTAGCGCGCTGACCTCAGCCCAGATAATCGCTATCAGATAAGGGTCGCGCTGCATCTGAAAACATCAACACACTTCTGCCGTGGGAGGGTGCTGTGTCTCTCTTCCTTCCTTCGCTGAAAAGGATTTTACAGGTAAGTCTTTACCAAAATCCGTGTTTCAGCTGCAGATGAAGGAAGAGAGCCACAGTATTCATTACTGATGGGACGTCCCAAAGCAGTTCAAAAATAAGGGTGGGAAAAAACCAACAAAAGGCAGAAACCCAACAACCTTAACAACAAAGCGCAACCAGCGCTAAACACAAGTTCATCCAGAACTTTAAACTACAGCTGCCTGCAGGACCCTACGTCCGAGGGCTGCATCAGCGGAAGCACTGACGTCCACTTTATAAAATCTTGTAAACGTGTGGACAGAGCGCCAAGTCGCCACTCGGCAAAGCTGCACTGCCGAAGCACCTTGATGAAAAGCCCACGATGAAGCCACAGCTCTCGTGGAATGGGCTCGAATCTTAATCGGGCAAGATTCACCCCGAAGACGGTAAGCTTCCAAAAATAGCTGACCGGATCCAACGAGCTATAGGACCCTTGGAAGCTCGTTGACCACGCCGACGACCTGCCGGAACCACAAACAGGGAGTCCGTCTTACGAAAACCTTGAGTAATAGATAGATAAAACTTCAAGGCCCGCACTAAATCCAATGTGTGTAAATCTCGCTCTTTCGTATTCTTCGGATCCGGACAGAGTGAAGGCAACACAATATCCTGGTTAACATGAAATTGTGACACCACTTTAGGCAAAAAATCACCCCGAGTGCGAAGCACTACACGATCCGGAAAAAACTCCAGAAAAGGAGGCGAGCAAGAAAGAGCTGCCAATTCAGAAACTCTCCTCAAGGAAGTGACTGCAACAAGGAAAGCCACCTTCCAAGAAAGTAAAGAAAGGCTAGCAGAAACCATAGGTTCAAAAGGTTTATGCTGAAGAGCCTCCAAAACAAGGTTGAGCCGCCAAGGAGACACGGGTGCCTTCCGCGGCGGAAACTTACGAGAGATACCTCGGAAAAAAGAGATCACGTCTCTATTCGAAGCAATGGTTCTCCGGAATAATAAGGACAGAACAGAAATCTGACCTTTCAGAGTGCTGACTGCCAAACCCTTGTCTAGCCCATGCTGCAGAAAAGCCAACAGGTTGGGAATGGAAAATTTTCTCGGGTTCCGAGAAGACCCCAAACACCACGAAAAGAAGGTTTCCCAAATTTTGTGGTAAATCCTAGAAGTAGCCGGACATCTTGCAGCACGAAGAGTAGCAATGACCTCGGCTGAAAAAACCTCTACGGGTCAAGATCTCGGGCTCAAGAGCCACGCCGTCAAACGCAGGGACATCAAGTCCGGATGACAAATGGGCCCCTGACTCAACAAGTCCTGTTGAAGAGGGAGTGGAAACGGAGGTGCCGCCAACAGCGACATTATTGTCGAGAACCACACCCTTCTTGGCCAGTCTGGAGCTATCAGAATAGCTGGAATTCTCTCTAGTCTGATCCGACGCAGCACTAGAGGAAGTAAGGATATCGGCGGGAATACATAGATCAGCTTGAACTGATCCCACTGAGCCACTAGAGCATCCACCGCCACCGCCTTCGGGTCCTTGTACCTGGACATGAATGTTGGTAACTTGGCATTGGACCTGGAAGCCATCAAATCCACTTGGGGGGTTCCCCAGCGAGAGCACAGTAGTGCAAAGACTTCCGGATGGAGGCTCCATTCCCCGGGATCCATCCTTCTGCGACTGAGAAAGTCCGCTGTAATATTCTGAACCCCTGGAATGTGAATCGCCGAAATGGCTGGCACATTGGCCTCTGCCCAAATCAGAATTCGGGACACCTCTACCATGAGTCTGGAACTCTTTGTCCCACCTTGGTGATTGATATACGCGACAGCCGTCGCATTGTCTGTCTGCACACGGACTGGCAGACCGCTCAAAGGGACCGTCCAATGTTGGAGGCAAAGAAAAAATCGCCCTCAATTCCAGGATGTTGATCGGAAGCACAGACTCTTCCGGTGACCATACCCCCTGAATCCAGAGATTGTTCCAAACACCCCCCCAGCCCGTCAGGCTGGCATCGGTGGTTATGACTGACCACTTCAGAGGGAGGAAAGACTTCCCCAGGGAGAATGCCCCTGGACGTAACCACCATTCTAGAGAATCCCGCACCGCGCGAGAAATGGTGACACTGCAATCCAGCGATTGCGACTGGTTCCATCGACTCAAGATGAACCTTTGAAGAGTCCTGGAGTGGAACTGGGCAAAAGGAATTGCCTCCATGGACGCCACCATCAGTCCCAGAAGACGCATACACTTCCGTAGGGACATTGCCGTTGAGGATGTCATAATCTGTACATGTCGAAGAAGACATGACTGTTTGTC
Source organism: Oophaga sylvatica (assembly GCA_033576555.1). Taxonomy (NCBI): domain Eukaryota; kingdom Metazoa; phylum Chordata; class Amphibia; order Anura; family Dendrobatidae; genus Oophaga; species Oophaga sylvatica. The sequence continues at coordinate 27,149,433 of JARQOD010000004.1, forward strand.
TGGTGGTAGGGAAACTACCGACCGAAACGTGTCGAGATGCATTCCCAAAAAGAGAATTGTCCTCGATGGTTCCAGGGACGACATCTCCCAATTGACCAGCCAACCGAAGTCTTTCAGAAACTGAAGAGACAAATCCCGAGCCGTCAACACTCCTCCTCCGAGGAAGCCACGATCAAAAGATCGTCCAGATAAGGGAGAATCGTAATCCCCTGTCTTCGAAGGAGTGCCATGAGGGGCGCCAGAATTTTTGTAAAGACCCTTGGCGCTGAGGCTAAGCCGAACGGCAGAGCCACGAACTGGTAATGATTCTGACCTATGGCAAATCGAAGAAAGCGCTGATGAGCCTTTCCGATGGGAATATGCAAATAGGCGTCGCGATTGTCGATTGACACCAGAAAATCGTTCTGTGACAGAGCTGCCACAACGGAACGAAGCGACTCCATGCGAAATTTCCGGGCATGGACATGCCGGTTCAATCGCTTGAGATCCAGAATCGGTCGAAATTTGTTCTCCTTTTTGGGAACTATAAAAAGGTTGGAATAAAAACCTTTCCCTCGGTCCTCTGACGGAACCGGTATCACTACACCCTTTTGTAGTAGCGATTCGACCTCTCGCTGTAGAGCGACAACAAGCTCGGGTTCCGACGGAACGCGAGATTGACAAAAAACATTTGGGGGTTGAGAAGCAAACTCTATGAAATAGCCTGCCGACACTATCCGCGTTACCCAGGAATCTGGAACGCGAGCCATCCAAGTCTCCTTGAAAAGAAGCAGGCGACCCCCCACTCGAGAATCCTCGAGTGGACCCCTGGCGTCAATCCGACTTTGCGGTTTTCTTGTCAAGTTCCCGCTTGTTCTGGCGGAAACTCTGCTTCCAGGGAGTACGAGTTTTCTGAGAGGATTTCTTTCCTGAGAAAGAAGGACGACCCGATCCCCACGAGGAGTGACTAGATCGTCCTCGGCCCCGAAAGGACCGCCGACCACTATAAACACCAGGCTTACTGGACACCGAGGCCATGGCCCTTCGCTGTGGTAATGCTGATTCCTTTGCCTTAGCCTTGGAAATCAGCTCTGTGAGGTCGGATCCAAAAAGATGGCCACCCTTGTAAGGTAAGGCCAACAACCCTTGTTTGGAAACTGCGTCCCCGGCCCACTGTCTGAGCCATAAAGCTCTTCTGACTGTGACCGCTGAAGCTTGCGCTTTGGCCAGCAGAGATGCCGTATCTCAGATAACGGAGATTCATTTTGCAACTCCGTCTTCAGACGTGCCAACCAGCTTAGAGAAGCTCTAGCAGCACTATCCAAAGGCTCCTGTAAGCTCGCTTTTCCCTTAATGGGGAGTAGAGAGGATGTACTAAGCTGAGACAAAGACACATCCACTTCAGGAGCAGAAGTCCAATTAGCCTTTAACTCCGTAGAGCAAGGATAAAGTGTATCAAAGAAATGCGTTCCATGAAAACGCTTATCTGGACATAGACGTTCCTCCTCTATCACACCATTAAGCTCATCCAGAGCTGGCATGTTGTGCGCGAAGCACGGGACTCCTGGAACATGCGTGCTGATTTACCAGGACGACTAGTTACCTCCTCCGGTAACTGTAGTATATCTCTCATGGTTTCAATTAATGCCTCCGTACGCTTCGTCATAGAGGAACGCCCCTGCGGCTCGTCCGCATCTGAATCGGATATTTCTCCATCCGAATATAAAGGGGAACTCTGCCCAATATCAGATACATCTGACTCGCTCCGTGTAGAGGCCGGTAACGGCCTGCGTCGCTTCCTCTGAGAGGAATTAGCAGACACATATTGACCTAAAAGGTCAGATAAGTTATTAATCGATCGAGCGATATCATCCAATTTTCCACCGCTGTCGACCGCAGCGCTAGACGCTGTGGAGGTCTGCGTATCTGATTGCCGCAATGGCACTGGGACGTGATCCGCGGCATCTGAACTCTGTTCAGACATGTCTCATCTGTATGAGCAGGTCAAAGCGGTAAAACCAGCAAAAAACTATGCGGTTTTTTTTTTTTTTTTTTTTTCAAACGCTGAAGGGTTAACGCTCCACCAAGCAGAGTTACCCCAGCGGTATTCAGTCAGCAAATTTAGCCGGTAGAAATAACCCTCAAAGGGGTTAATATTGCAAACTCACCAAAATATATATATATTTGTGAGCCCCAGCCAATTTTTATGTCTCTGATGAGACTGCAGCTGCAGGATAGCGATCGCTGCGCTGCGGGGTGAGGAATCCACACTCACCCAGCTGGCCGTGGTGTCTATATGAGGAGGGGAGCGGTCCGAGGAGCCCAGGAGCCTGAGTAATGGCCGCCACAGTGAGGGGGTCGCAGGAGAAAAGCCAGAGCGCGCGTCTTCCTGCTCAAAAGACCGGGATAGATAGGCCACGCCCCTGCTAGCTCAAATAATGAGCGCGAACTCTCCCCGCTCCTGCTCCCTCTCTGTCCTGCAGCTATCTGCCTGCGGACAAAAAATCACCACATCTTCATGTAGTAGCGCTGTCACAGTAGCGCTGAAGCATACTGACATTACATGTAGTAGCGCTGTCACAGCAGCGCTGAAGCTTACTGACATTTACATGTAGTAGCGCTGTCACAGCAGCGCTGAAGCTTACTGACATTACATGTAGTAGCGCTGTCACAGCAGCGCTGAAGCTTACTGACATACATGTAGTAGCGCTGTCACAGTAGCGTTGAAGCATACTGACATTACATGTAGTAGCGCTGTCACAGCAGCGCTGAAGCTTACTGACATTACATGTAGTAGCGCTGTCACAGCAGCGCTGAAGCATACTGAATTACATGTATTAGCGCTGTCACAGCAGCGCTGACGCATACTGACATAGTAACGCTGACATTAGTAATAGCGCTGCTCATTCAGACGCTAAAGCACTCACACATAATTATTATTAAAATTTGTGTGGAGTACTCACCAGCCAAGGCGCCACAGGGACCCTCAGGGGTTTCTGGCGCAGTGCCCATGCTTCCCCCCAGGGCGAAGAACGCAGTGACCGCACGTGTGGTTTGCGTTCCCGCCAGAGAAGCTCTCCTCATCCCCCAGGGCCGGCAAGGATTCTGCAGGGACTTTGAGTAAATACAGATCCGCCAAGGGAGAGGTTGGGGTACAGCAGCGCTGATACCCCTGAGACCTCTAGACCAACTAGTGATCCAAGTCTCCTGTCCGAATATTAAAATAATAAAATTTTCTGAGGAGCTGCATTAGCAGCGACCATCCTCTGGACCTCAAATCTTAGACTGGAGCTGAGTAGGAGGAGCCCGAGCTGGAGGGGCCAGCCAGTCATCACTCTTTTGATCTGAGGTAACATCCTGATCTGGGGCTCCGCCTACCCATCAGTAATGAATACTGTGGCTCTCTTCCTTCATCTGCAGCTGAAATGAAAGCATGCAGACCAGTACATATCATGCTGCTCTCCGATTACACAGCAAAAACCTGTGAGACATTTCCCTTTAAAGGGCTATGCCTCCTTTGATAAATTTGCTGCAAAACAGGATATAGGAATCAGATTAAAGTGGCATTCCATCTTCAAGATCCTATACCAATATGTAGTAGGTGTAATATTATTATTATAAATAAAAATTGAAAATATCTCCAATTAGAAATGTACCATAGTTCTCATAGTTCTTCTGATAAGCTATGTCTTTTACCCCATGTGCCGGGCATTACAATAGCTTAGATATCCACGTTTACAACCACTAACAACTAACTGTCACTATGAGTGGTCGTAACCATGGATAACCAAACTATTACAATGCCCTGCACAAGGGGAGAAGCGACATAGCGAATCAGAACTATACATTTCTAAATGGAGGCATTTGCTAATATTATTAGTACACCTACTACATTTAGGACAAGATCTGGGAGATGGCAATACTCCTTTAAATCAATTTTAGCCACCCCTCATGGGTCACATGACATTTCGTGTTTGATTGGTTGTTCAGTTTCATGCTATTTTGATAGCAAATGAGAAAATGCTGTACTTTCACTGACTTGATTATTCTTACTGAACATGTGATATTTGTTTTTTTCTGACAGTTGGCTTATACATCACATTGGTGATTTCAATTTTCTCTGTTCACAGTCGAGAAAACAGCGTAACAGAACATTTGAAAAACACATCAGTTATAAAACTGTTGCAAACAAACTAAAAGGTCTCATTGACAATGATTGGGTCCATCTATTTTCCACTTCGCATTTATTTATTAATGTGCAGACTACAGAACACAGCCCAGACGGAGCCCGTTATAGTCAATGAGGCCCTTCTGCTTCAGTTTGAATCCCCTCTTTATCAGTCTGTTTTTCCGCATGATTTCAGCGTTCCAGAAAACACCAGTATGAACACTCACTAATGCACAACAAAAAAAATAAGTATAGTAAAGATGTAGACATAAATGTATTATACCTTATAGCTGCATGATCTGTTGCTTCACTATTTGATATCTGTGTTTTTTCTTCACTTTGCTGTTTCTCTGCTTCTTCCACTTTCTGCATCTGCTACAGTGATTAAGAAAATTGTATTTTATTGTAATTTCTCATCTCATAAAAATCTTTTTAAGTCTAAAAAATTGTGTAGTAAAGTTTGATAAATGCAGCAATCTGCATTTAAGGTGACATTAAAATAGGAATACACCAGCGAAGAAAGCCGACAGCCAGAATGTGCATGTATGTATGGGTGTATCTGTGGAGTGCAAATGTTCATGGGTGGATATCCGTTGTGTGAATGCTTGAGATGTCTGCATGCCACATGTCTGCATAAGTGGATTCTTTCTCACAACATGACTATCTATATGTGTGACCATCCATGATTGTGATAAGCGTTACAGACTGTCAGAAGGAAATTTGTATCATGAGAAATTGGGATCCTTCAAAAATTCAAGAAAAGTTGAGTGTGAAGGATGAAGTAAATGTCTCTCCCCTCCTGAAAGGTGTCCCCACCCTTGGGATTCCACAGGATCATTGTTTTCTTTTAATTAAAACGCCAGGAAGAAGCTCTTTGAAGCTCTTAACACAAGGGTGTGAACTCTTCTGCAGCTACAGCAAACTGAACTCTTTTGTCTGACTCAAGCACATGAAGACACCATGGCACAAGTCACAGCAAGGATCTGAGGTGTTGAATCTGGAAAATGACCTATAATAACAGAATGCAATATCTCCGAGACTAGCCGAGCACATAATCGGATTCAATATTCCTTCCCCCACACGCCCGTGGCCGGCAGCCACCTGTAGCACTCTGCGTTATCCAGTTATAAAGCATAGCTACCAGGAATTACATATGGTAGGCATATTTAGACTCTATGCGCAGATAAAATCCAGCGGAACCCAGTGGTGCCGACACCAACCCATTCAGAGCTTCAGGCGGAAAGTCATGGGCCATCCACGCTTCTGGACAGAAAAATCATACTCTCAGCCCAGGGGTGGGAGCAGAGTGTGGGAGGGAGCAGCCCAGGAGATATAAGGCAGCCCTCATTTTGGACTGAATTTTCTACTGGAAGAAGGTATGTTACCTGACGCGGCCAAGGGAACCACATACGGTAACTAAAATTTGGACCTGTGATCCATCAGCGCATCCCTGTGGTCACATGCTACATAAGAAGGTAATTGCAACCTAGCTATACCCTATCCTTGTACTACACTCTGCATCTGCAACAGCATCAGCGGCCCTCGTGCATCCTGTTAAAAAACATAGCGTCGCAATGAACCATCAGCTCTCTACTCTGCTACTTATTAGGTCTGGCCACAGGAGGTTTCTGGTCTACCAGAGGGTCAGCGCCATCATGGGATGAGCTGATATCACTTCAGCCATCTATGTCAGCCCACAGTCTGCAGCGAAGGAGTGCATTACCAGTAAGCATGGATGAAAAGTGAGGTGAATATTAATTTTTTCGATCTTTTTTTAATCCTGTGATTGGCACAGGTAATGGATAAAGGATGTTTTACTTTCTTATACAAGACTTTAGACAAACAAAACATCAAAACAAAAAAACACAATGAAAAGTAATCACCACCCTCCCAAACCCACCGGGAGTGAAGGGCCCGTCTCACATAGCGAGATCGCTACCGAGATCGCTGCTAAACAGCGATCTCAGCAGCGATCTCGCTATTTCTGACACGTACCAGCGATCAGGCCCCTGCTGTGAATCGCTGGTCGTGTCAGAAATGTCAGGACATTTTTTTGATTGCTGATCTCCCGCTGACAGGCACGCATCGCTGCGTGTGACAGGCGGGAGACCAGCGATCCGCTGGTAACCAAGGTACACAGCGGGTTGCCAGGCGCGGGGCTGTGCCTGGAAACCCGCTGTGTACCTTGGATACCAGCGCCCTGATGCAGGGAGCTGGTAACCAAGGTACACGTCGGGTTTCCAGGCGCTGCGCGGTGCCTGGAAACCCGACGTGTACCTTGGTTACCAGCTCCCTGCATCAGGGCACTGGTATCCAAGGTACACTGCGGGTAACTAAGCGATGTTACCCGCAGTGTCTCTGTGCTGATCGCTGCCCTGAGCTGCCTGTGTGGCAGCTCAGCAGCGATCATGTAGCGATACACCAGCGATCCTGATCGTTGTCAGGATCGCTGGTGTATCGCTATGTGAGACCCAGCCTTGAATATTAAAAGGAGGCACAATTGGAATCAGAATTAAAATGAGGCGAAAAGGAGTTAGGATTAAAAGGAGACACAATGAAAGGGGGGGGGAATACATTTTTAAATGAGGTACATTGGGGAATCTTTTTAACAAGGAGGCACAATCGGGGGGGGTCATTTCTATAAGGAGGTTCGATGGGGTTATTATAATAAAGAGGCACATAATTATTATGAAGCATAGGGAATATTATTAAGATGGGATACTCTAAAACTTCAATGAGGCAGGAGGGCATTATTACTATGAAGAGGCACAGAGCGGGGGCATTATTGCTGTCTAGGACACTGGTTAATAGCGCTGCATGATTTGTGCAGAGGTGGGGGGAATGTAAAGAGGAGGCTGGAAAAGCAGTAAGCCTAAGTGGTCTCTGTGTTACATTCTACATGGACGAGTCACGGATGGAAGTAAAGGTCATGGCGATCTGGGCAGAATGGAAAAGGGAAAGTAAATTAATAAGATCAGCAAGAATGTTGTGAGAGGATCTATGAACACATATCTGTAAAGTATTCACAAATATAGTCTGCGGAGCCCTGGTGTACAACTGATATTACCATTACATGGTCACTGGATGGTTTTAATGTTCTTGGTACAGTCATGCTTGGTAATGACTAGTATGGGATCATTACCCCATCACTTTGTGATGTTATTATATGGTCATAGTGTGGCGGTATTATTGGTACCATTAGACTTGCAGTAAATCTTGATTTCCTCCAACTTCAGTCATGGTTATGTTTGTAATAGACACCCCCATCTGGGGAATTATGTGTGTGTATCATGGGTGATCATGAAATTACAGGCTGTATATTCATACAAGAATACGGCAAACATTAATAAACACGTCTCATATCATGAATATGGACCTACCTCAGAGTTTTTAGATTCTTGTTTGTTCTGTGCTTTGTTTTCACCTTTTTTGTTTTTTTTGTCTTGCATATTGGTATTTTTAGACTCTTTCTTAGTGTTCTCATTCTTCTTCTCATCAGTGTCCTTCTTATTTGGGGGATTTGCGTTTGGCTCCCTTAAATCTCTTTTACTATCGCCATCATTTTTAGGATCCTTTCCTGCTTGGTCTTTTTTGTTTTTTCTAGAAGCATTATTAGGTGTGTTCTCATCTGTGCCATCATTATCATTGGCACTGGCGCCAGGCGTCAATTTCTCTTTTTGCTGATCAGCTTCTTGTGCTGCAACAGACATTTTGCTAAAATTATCATTTTCTCCCATCAGTTTATTGCTCACATCCATATTTTGTTGATCCAAGTTATTTTTGTCAGGGGAAATATCATTCTCCTTCCCATCTGTTAATCTGGACTTTGGTTCATTGGGTACAACGGTCTCCATCAACCCGACATTGTCCTTGTTTTCAGATCCCTCAAAGCTAGCAGTCTTTTTTCCTTTTGAACCTGGACCAGTAGTTAGAGCTTGAGACTTCTCTAAACTGACTCGATCAGAGAGCTTGTCCTTCTTGTCAGAGCACTCAGTGCTAGAAATCTTATTTCCTTTTATATCCGGACCAGCGGTTAGATCTTCAGATTTCTCTAAAGTGACCTGATCAATGGCATTGTCCCTATTTTCACAGTCTTTATTGCTTGTGGTTTTGTCGTTTGCCATCATAGCAGGGCTAGCAGTCACATTTTCAGACTCTATTGTGCTTTGCTTCTCATCTGGTTGACTCCCATCATGACATTTGCTTTCTTTTAGTTTCCCTAAAATAACTGAATTACTTGATATTAATTGGTTCTCAGTACTTTTTGTCACTCTATCAGTCAGCACCTTCCTGGAAGACTCTTCATTTCCCTCTTGTTTCTCTGAGGTCCCTCCCTCATGTTCCTTTTCTGTTGTTTCCATTGATTCTTGTATTCCTTTGGTTGTTTGCTTAGATTCCTTTATCTCTGAACCTTTCTGAACAGCTGATGTGACAGAGTTGTTTTCGGCACACACCTCGAGGCTCTTACATTCACCTTCTTCATCACTAGTACTATCAATATCTTTGGGTTCAACCAATGTGGCAGGAAGAGAAGAAAATTCACTGGAATCTCCTTTCTTCTTCTTTTTCTTGTTCCTTTTCTGTACAACATAGATTTATAGCACATTTCAAAAAGTTTGAAGAAATACAAGTTATACATTTGATTCTTAAAATTCCTATGTCTCACCTTTGGTTTCTTGGCATGATGTCCCAGGGATGCTTGCGTCTTCATCAGTCCCCAATGTCACTACTTACATCTCCTAACTCCCATTGCTTTTCAGTGTTACAAAAAGCCACTTATGATATTAAAGGCCTGTAAACACTGCTCAAATATACCGTATTTTTGGACCATAAGACGCACTTTTTTTCCTCCAAATTTGGGAGGAAAGTGTGGGTGCGTCTTATGGTCAGAATGTAACGTGGGGAGGGGGGGCAGGGGGTAGCAGTGGAGTGAGATTGCAGGAGGCAGGAAAATATCCCCTCTGCTGCAGGAAACAAGCACTGGGGAAACCCCTGGTCCCGATACTTAAGTGCAGTGAATATTAATCAGCCGCTTCCCCGCCCACCTATCAGCTGAGCAGTGAGCAGCTAATGACAGAGCTACATGGTTCCCCAGCGCCTGATTCCTGCAGCAGCTGGGCAGATCGGTGTCTGAAGTAGAAGGAGGCAGCAGGAGCAGAGTGCAGCAGGAGGCATCGCATACCTGACAGCACAGGGGCTGTGCTGATGCCATGCTGAATGCTCCTGTGGAGGACATGTGATGAGGTCATGAAGAGGGCGGGCTGGAGCAACACATGACCAAAGCCCTGCCTCTTCATGATGTCATCACAGGTCCTTCAGACACACTGTATAACAGAGAATTAATTAAAAGGTTAGGCTACTTTCACACTTGCGTTTTTTTGCGCAGCGCATCGTGCGCACATGAAACGCATTAAAAAAACGCATCTCTATCTCTATCATCTCTGTCTCTATCATCTCTGTCTCTATCATCTGTATCATCTGTCTTTATCATCTGTATCATCTCTGTCTCTATCATCTCTGTCTCTATCATCTGTATCATCTCTGTCTCTATCATCTGTATCATCTCTGTCTCTATCATCTGTATCATCTCTGTCTCTATCATCTGTATCATCTCTGTCTCTATCATCTGTATCATCTCTGTCTCTACCAGATTATCTAAAGCTAACAATGAATTAAGGCTTGCAAGAGATGTCAAAAGCAACAAAAAAGGATTTTGGGGATACGTCAAAAGTAAAAAAAAATGTCAAAGATGCTATAGGATTTTTACAGGATGAAAATGATGAAATGGTAAGAAAGGATGTTGAGAAGGCTGAACTTTTAAATTCCTATTTTGCATCTGTTTTCTCTCAGAAAGGAAATGTAACATCAACTGATCTTCACTGTCCTATTAAAGGAATAGAAGAATCCAGGATATCTATAAACAGAAAGACAGTGAGGAAACACTTAGCTAACCTAAATGAATTAAAGTCTCCAGGTCCAGATGAATTACACCCCAGAATACTGAAGGAGATAGCAGAAGAAATTCTTGAACCACTGTCCATAATATTTGAAAATTCTTGGAGAACAGGAGAAGTCCCAGCAGACTGGAGAAGAGCAAATGTTGTTCCTATCTTCAAAAGGGGGAAGAAGGTGGACCCAGGGAACTACAGGCCGGTGAGTCTGACTTCTATACCAGGAAAGATCTTTGAACAAATTATTAAAGAACATGTATGTAAGTACCTGCATAAGAGTGAAGTGATTAAACAGAGTCAGCATGGGTTTGTAACTAATAAGTCATGTCAGACTAACTTAATTTCCTTCTATGACAGAATCACTGACTGGTGGATCAGGGAAATGCTGTAGATATAGTATATCTTGACTTCAGCAAAGCATTTGACAAAGTATCTCACACAATCCTTATTGAAAAAATGACTAAGTATGGAATGGACAAGGCAACTGTTAGGTGGATTCATAACTGGCTTAGTGATCGGACTCAAAGAGTGGTCGTAAATGGCTGCACATCCAGTTGGAAGACTGTCTCAAGTGGGGTACCACAAGGCTCTGTTTTGGGCCCTGTATTGTTCAACATCTTTATCAATGATTTAGATGAAGGAATTGAGGGTAAACTGATCAAATTTGCTGATGACACAAAGCTAGGTGGGGTAGCTAATACTGGAGAAGAGAGAGAGAGGATTCAAAAAGATATAAATAAACTGGAGCAGTGGGCAGCAACTAACAGAATGGTTTTTAACAGGGAAAAATGCAAAGTACTACATCTGGGCAATAAAAATGAAAAAAGCATATACAAAATGGGAGGAATAGGGCTAAGTATTCAGCACATGTGAAAAAGACTTGGGTATACTAATTGATCACAGACTGAACATGAGTCAACAGTGTGATGCAGCAGCAAAAAAGGCAAATGCAATTCTAGGATGTATCAACAGAAGCATACAGTCTAGATCACGTGAGGTCATTATTCCCCTCTACTCCTCTTTGGTCAGACCTCATCTGGAATACTGTGTCCAGTTTTGGGCACCACATTTTAAAAAAGACATCAACAAACTGGAGCAAGTTCAAAGAAGAGCCACCAGAATGGTGACCGGTCTGCAAACCATGTCCTATGAGGAACGGTTGCAGGATTTGGGAATGTTTAGCTTGCAAAAAAGAAGACTGAGAGGAGACTTAATAGCTGTCTACAAATATCTCAAGGGCTGTCACATTGTAGAAGGATCATCTTTATTCTCATTTGCACAAGGAAAGACTAGAAGCAATGGGATGAAACTGAATGTGAGAAGACACAGATTTGATATTAGAAAAAACTTTTTGACAGTTAGGGTGATCAAGGAGTGGAACAGGCTGCCACGAGAGGTGGTAAGTTCTCCTTCAATGGAAGTCTTCAAACAGAGGCTGGACAGACATCTGTCTGGGATGATTTAGAGAATCCTGTTTTGAGCAGGGGGTTGGACCAGATGGCCCAGGAGGTCCCTTCCAACTCTACCATTCTATGATTCTATCATCTCTGTCTCTATCATCTCTGTCTCTTCCTTATCATCTCTGTCTCTATCATCTCTGTCTCTATCATCTCTGTCTCTATCATCTCTGTCTCTATCATCTCTGTCTCTATCATCTCTGTCTCTATCATCTCTGTCTCTATCATCTCTGTCTCTATCATCTCTGTCTCTATCATCTCTGTCTCTATCATCTCTGTCTCTATCATCTCTGTCTCTATCATCTCTGTCTCTATCATCTCTGTCTCTATCATCTCTGTCTCTATCATCTCTGTCTCTATCATCTCTGTCTCTATCATCTCTGTCTCTATCATCTCTGTCTCTATCATCTCTGTCTCTATCATCTCTGTCTCTATCATCTCTGTCTCTATCATCTCTGTCTCTATCATCTCTGTCTCTATCATCTCTGTCTCTATCATCTCTGTCTCTATCATCTCTGTCTCTATCATCTCTGTCTCTATCATCTCTGTCTCTATCATCTCTGTCTCTATCATCTCTGTCTCTATCATCCCTGTCTCTATCATCCCTGTCTCTATCATCCTGTCTCTATTTCTATGCAGCCGCACGCTCCAGTCTGAGTGCCAGCGGCAGTGACGGGTGTTCATGCGAGAGACTCACACGAAATCGTGAGAGTTTCTCGCATGTGTGACCCCGGCCTTATACTCACCCTCCAGCGTCTTCACATAGTAGTTTACAGACGCCACACTGGTCCCGCAGCACCATCTCCTACCCGTAGCTTCCTACATAATAACATGCTATTATATATAATAACACCACACATAATAGTATGTTATTTATGTTATTAAATATTTTACCACATTTTTTGCTTCAAATATATTTTTCCCTATTTTCCACCTCTAAAACCTGGGTGCGTCTTATAGTCCGGTGCGTCTTATAGTCCGAAAAATACGGTACTTAGTATCTTCTCCTTTCCATAAAATTACACTGATAATTGTCCAGTGTGAATGAAGTAGAGAATCATAGATAAATAACTGATAAAAGTTGTGAAAAGTTTGCCAATCAAAATGTTTGCAACACAAATTTTCAGTTTTGGAGTTTAGGTTTGTTTTTCTTTATGACATTTACTGTATCAGTTCAACAATTTTCTGTTTTGATAGTATTCATCATTGCAAGCCTCTGAAAATCTCCAATCTATCTTAACTGGGGAAAAGTTTGGTGTTAGTGATTTGAATTTTTAAGTTTTTTTTTTTTTCCTTTTACATTTTTTGCTTTACTTTTATTCTTTTTTTAGTTCTGCAATCTTGCAATATACAGAAAAAAAAATCACGTTTTTCTAAGGCTGGAATTCACAGGAAAACCATAATGGCAGCGATGGGAGCGTTTCGCAGGACCCCATCAACACATCAAGTGAATGCCAATGTATTCCTGGAATGGATACCCGGGCAGGATTGAGGGGCCAAAATGCCGCTGTCAGTGGTTGACAGAATAGCCAAAGTAGTTAACAGCAGCGATTGGTGCTTGTGCGATCACTGCTAAGAGGCAGATGCCGGTTATTTAACACAGCTGTCATCGGCCCCGTGTGTAGCAGGCTCAGCTCCTGTGACTGCACCACACCAAGACAAACAGTGCCTTGTGAAAGTATTCGGCCCCCTGGAACTTTTCAACCTTTTCCCACATATCATGCTTCAAACATAAAGATACCAAATGTAAATTTTTGGCGAAGTATCAACAACAAGTGGGACACAATTGTGAAGTTGAAGGAAATTTATTGGTTATTTTAAATTTTTGTGGAAATACAAAAACTGAAAAGTGTGGCGTGCAATATTATTCGGCCCCTTTACTTTCAGTGCAGCAAACTCACTCCAGAAGTTCATTGTGGATCTCTGAATGATCCAATGTTGTCCTAAATGACTAATGATGATAAATATAATCCAGCTGTATGTAATCAAGTTTCCGTATAAATGAACCTGCTCTGTGATAGTCTCAGGGTTCTGTTTGAAGCACAGAGAGCATCATGAAGACCAAGGAACACAACAGGCAGGTCCGTGATACTGTTGTGGAGAAGTTTAAAGCTGGATTTGGATACAAAATGATTTCAAAAACTTTAAACATCCCAAGGGGAACAGTGCAAGCGATCATATTGAACTGGAAGGAGCATCATACCACTGCAAATCTACCAAGACCCGGCAGTCCCTCTAAACTTTCATCTCAAATAGGTAGAAGACTGATCAGAGATGAAGCCAAGAGGCCCATGATCACTCTGGATGAACTGCAGAGATCTACAGCTGAGGTGGGACAGTCTTTCCATAGGACAACAATCAGTCGTACACTGCACAAATCTGGTCTTTATGGAAGAGTGGCAAGAAGAAAGCCAATTCTCAAAGATATCCATAAAAAGTGTCATTTAAAGTTTGCAACAAGCCACCTGGGAGACACACCAAACAATTAGAAAAAGGTGCTCTGGTCAGATGAAACCAAAATCGAACTTTTTGGCAACAATGCCAAACGATATGTTTGGCGTAAAGGCAACACAGCTCATCACCCTGAGCACACCATCCCCACTGTCAAACATGGTGGTGGCAGCATCATGGTTTGGGCCTGCTTTTCTTCAGCAGGGACAGGCAAGATGGTTAAAATTGATGGGAAGATGGATGGAGCCAAATACAGGACCATTCTTGAAGAAAACCTGTTGGAATCTGCAAAAGACCTGAGACTGGGACGGAGAATTATCTTCCAACAAGACAATGATCCCAAACATAAAGCAAAATCTACAATGGAATGGTTCACAAATAAATGTATCCAGGTGTTAGAATGGCCAAGTCAAAGTCCAGACCTGAATCCAATCGAGAATCTGTGGAAAGAGCTGAAAAACTGCTGTTCACAAACAATCTCCTTCCAACATCACTGAGCTCGAGCTGTTAGCCAAGGAAGAATGGGCAAGAATTTCAGTCTCTCAATGTACAAAACTGATAGAGACATACCCCAAGCGACTTGCAGCTGTAATCGCTGCAAAAGGTGGCGCAACAAAGTGTCAAGTTAAAGGGGCCGAATAATATTGCACGCCACACTTTTCAGGTTTTGTATTTCCACAAAAATTTAAAATAACCAATAAATTTCATTCAACTTCACAATTATGTCCCACTTGCTGTTGATTCTTCACCAAAAATTTGCATTTGGTATCTTTATGTTAGAAGCATGATATGTGAGAAAAGGTTGAAAAGTTCCAGGGGGCCGAATACTTTCGCAAAGCACTGTACATAACCATCACGGTGCGTGAAGAGGTTAAACGTTACCATTTAAGTGATGCGTTTGGTCTGATACATCTCAAATGGACAATTAAACATACTGGGGCTGATTTACTAAAAAATGGAGCAGAATTATTTTCTGCCTTGCACCAATTTATTTTGTGCTTTGGATCCATTTGACCACATGCTTCATAAAGAGGGATGGTCTATAAGGAAGTGGGGTGTGAACTAAAGGGCAACCCCGTGCTCCAATATTGCACCACAATTTTGAGCAACCTGTAGAGTCAAAATAAGACAACTAGGAGATAAGCTGTCTAACTTAGTTTACGCTAAGGCTAAGTTCACACGTTGCGGAATTGCCGCGGAAATTTCCGCGGCAATCCCGCACTTCTCCCGCAGGAAATACGCACGTTTTTTTATGCTGATTCCCGCCAGAATAATAGCGTTTTGCAAGCGTAATTAGCTTGCAGAATGCTAGCGTTTTCCTAGCGATCTGTAGCATCGCTTGGAAAACTGATTGACAGGTTGGTCACACGAGTCAAACATAGTGTTTGACAAGTGTGACCAACTTTTTACTATTGATGCCGCCTATGTCGCATCAATAGTAAAAAGATCTAATGTAAAAATAATAAATAATGATATTCTCACCTTCCGGCGGCCCCCGCAGCCTTCCCGCCTTCAGCGACGCTCCCGGCAACTCCGGTCCCAAGGATGCTTTGCGGCAAATCACACCGATGACGTAGCATCTCGCGAGACCGCTATGCCATCTGGGTGATTCTCGCAAAGGACTCTTGGGACCGGAAGTTGCCGGGAGCGTCGCTGAAGGCGGGAAGGCTGCGGGGGCCGCGGGAAGGCTGCGGGGGCCGCCGGAAGGTGAGAATATCATTATTTTTTATTTTAATTATTGTTTTACCAGGGATATGGTACCCAGGGCCTGGAGGAGAGTCTCCTCTCCTCCAGACCCTGGGTACCACCGCACATGAACCGCTTACATTCCGCAAAATTAATGAACATGTTGCTATTTTTTCCGCAAAGCGTTTTTTTCGCGGAAAAAAACGCAACATGTGGCCAAAACATGCGGAATCAATTAACATGTATAGGATGCTTAATGCTTGCGTTTTTATCGCGTTTTTACCGCGGAAAACCGCGGAAAAACCGCGAAAAAAACGCAATTATTCCTGATCGTGTGCACTTAGCCTTAAAGTCATCAAACCTTCAACGTTTTGACAGATTTTAACACTTTACTGTCTAAAAGTTAGACGGCGTTAGTAAATCAACCCCTATCAATGAGATCAGATCAACTTTTAAACAATAAATTCATATATCCAATTCAGCCTGTATACATATACACAGTTAAAGGGACATCAGGGTCATTATGGCTCTTCCTTACTGAGGCTCATTTCAGACAACATGACAAGTTTTCATGCTTTACTGGACGTACACTTAAGCGCCAGACAACTGATGTACGTAGTGTATCTGATAACATTTGGGTTATGAGACTTTAGAATCTTCTAAAAGCCTTTGTCAGTGTGCAGTTGAATTATTGAACATCCACCCCATCGCAGGTGTGGGAGTAGCAGTCGGCATTTTCTACAATTGTTACAAATAGGAAATATATACGGAAGCTGCTACGCTGCAGCATTTGGGGAACTAAAACCAAAGTTTTTTTGGCTGCATTTTTTTCAAAATCACTAGAAAGTGCTTTGCCTTTCTTATTACGAGATCAGCACGGTGGCTCAGTGGTTAGCACTTCAGCCTTGCAGCGCTGGGGTCCTGAGATTAAATCCCACCAAGGACAACATCTGCAGGGAGTTTGTATGTTCTCCCCGTGTTTGCGTGGGTTTCCTCCCACATTCTAAAGATCCAGATTGTTAGCCCCAAGGGGGACAGTGATGATAATGTCTGTAAAGCGCTGCGGAATATGATGGCGCTATATAAGCAAAGTATAATAAATAATAAATAGTTCACTAGACTTGACACCAAAAACTTGATCAGCCATAACATTAAAACCACCTGCCCTGTATCATACATTACACAATGCGCTGTCCGATACGTTTCTATCATGGCCAGAATTAACTGTTTGAGCAAGTTGTGTCTGTGGGATGGCACCAATCATGTTAGGCCTTGCTTCTAATGCACATTTATAAACCTTGGGAACCAAATTCACCAGTTGTCATGTCTTGGTGAGAATTAACCACTGCTTGCCAGAATCACCCACAAGATTTCCTATTTTTGCCAAATTTTAACTCGTATCACGATTTAGCACCATTGAAAGTCACTCAGATGCTTACACTTACCCATTTTCCTGTTTTCAACGCATCAACTTCAAGAGATAAACAATTGTCGCTTAAAGAAATCTGTCACAAGAAGATACCCCGATTACGTGATGAGTCACTTACTAGACTGTGCTGCTGTTTCAATACAATCAGTGTTTTATCAGCAGGAGATCACCACTACAGGACATCCTCCTAGTCCAGCCACACCTCCAACACTGATTGGCCGCTCTCTGTGCATATTGTATAGTGACAGAGCTACTAATCAGTGGGGTGGGCGGGTTATAAACTGTGGCTATATCATAACTGCTGCACACAGTAAACTAAATGATACATTGCTGGAATCAGGGTTTCTGCCCTTACCTCATACTGTAAAATTACGCAGCAAAAACCTGCTGCCAGATTTCCTTTAATACATACTGTGCCATTTTTTGACCAGTGACATTGTCATAAGAAAATCAGTGTCATTCAGTCAGTGAAGTTACAAACCTTCCTTTTCTTGGTTGGTGGACCAGTGTCCACCAGTGAGCGAGGCTCATCATCAGGTATTTTTGCTGGATGGCTACCGGCAATGATGATACTTTCATCTGAAACCAGTTCTTTCCCAGGCTCCAGGTTAGCCTTATTTTGAGAGGTTACAGTCTTGTTTAGGTCATCTGTAGAGAGTTTGGTATCAGATTAGAACACATATTAGATATGTTATTAGATAGTAATACAGGGATTTTTGTGTGTACTCACCGTAAAATCCTTTTCTCCGAGTCAATCATTGGGAACACAAGACCATGGGTGTTATGCTGCTGCCACCAGGAGGACACTAAGCAATACACAGAAAAAAGATTAACTCCTCCTCCTGCAGTATACACCCTCTGCTGGCTCAATCCTGAACTAGTTCGGTGCCAAAGCAGTAGGAGCTCATAACAGAAATGCAATGTGTCAAAATCAAAGAACTATGAGGCCACTAGCTAACAGGGTGGGTGCTGTGTCCCCCAATGATTGGCTCGGAGAAAAGGATTTTACGGTGAGTACACACAAAAATCCCTGTTTCTCCGTCACCTCATTGGGGGACACAAGACCATGGGACGTCCCAAAGCAGTCCCTGGGTGGGAAAACATGACAACAGTCGAAGCCTCGTAAACCAAATGCATAAAAGAAAACTACAGATGCGCAATGGCCGATTGCAGAATCTGTCTGCCGAGTGCCGCATCTGAAGAAGCTTGAGCATGAATCTTATAATGCTTAGCAAATGTGTGAAGACTGGACCAAGTCGCAGCCTTGCACACTTGCTGTGCCGATGCTTGGTGCCGAATGGCCCAGGAAGCCCCCACTGACCGAGTGGAGTGTGCCTTAATCCCCGCCGGGATAGGCTGACCCTTGACACGGTAGGCTTTTTGGATCGCAGAGCGGATCCATCTGGCTAACGTGGCCTTGGAAGCAGGTAGGCCCTTTCTGCATCCCTCCAGAAGCACGAAAAGGGCGTCTGATTTGCGAAAAGACGCAGTCCTGGAAATGTACATGCGGAGAGTCCTCACCAAATCCAAAGTGTGATGAGCTTTCTCAGTACGGTGAACCGACGCCGGACAGAACGAGGGCAGGACTATATCCTCGTTTAGATGAAAAGCCGAAACGACTTTAGGCAAAAAGGAAGGAGACGTCCTAAGCACCACCTTGTCCTGGTGGAAAATCAGGAAGGGAGGCTTACAAGACAAGGCTGCCAATTCCGAGACCCGTCTGATGGAGGTTATTGCGACCATGAAAACAACCTTCCACGACAGAAGAGGAACATCTTGTAGTGGCTCGAAGGGGGCCTCTTGTAAGGCACTGAAGACCAGATTAAGGTCCCAAGGTTCCAAAGGCCTCTTGTAGGGTGGTACAAGGTGCGACGCTCCCTGAATAAACGTCTTAACCTGGGGCTTAGACGCTATCCTCCGCTGGAAAAGCACGGATAGAGCGGAAACTTGTCCCTTGAGGGAAGACAGTGCTAATCCTGAATCCAGCCCTGCTTGGAGGAACTCCAGAATGGAAGGGGTGGAAAACACCAACGGGGAACGACCTTTGTCCCTGCACCAGGAGAAAAATGATTTCCAAACATGATGATAAATGCGCATGGAAACAGGCTTCCTGGCGTTGATCATGGTAGTCCTAACCCGTTGCGAAAAACCGGCCTGGGCTAGAATCCAGGATTCAATGGCCATACGGTCAAATTCAGCGCTCTCGAATTCTGATGGTAAATGGGACCTTGAGAGAGAAGGTCCGGGCGATCCGGTAACCTCCAGGGAATGTCTGTGACCAGATGAATTAGTTCCGCAAACCACGGCCGGCGCGGCCAGTCTGGAGCGACGAGAATTAGAGGAACGCCTTCCGCCTTGATCTTCCGAATGACCCTGGGAATTAAAAGGAAGAGGCGGGAAGATGTAAGGAAGGCGAAATTGGCTCCAAGGAAGGACTAGAGCATCCGAACCGAAGGCTAGCGGGTCGCGGGACCGGCCTATGAATGTCGGAACTTTGGCATTCAGTCTGGATGCCATGAAGTCCACATCTGGAGTGCCCCACCGCTGGCAAATCTGATGAAACACTTCTGGGTGAAGGGACCATTCCCCCGAAGCTAAGCCCTGGAGGCTGAGAAAATCCGCCGCCCAATTGTCCACTCCCGGAATGTGAACCGCGGAGATGAGCAAGCGGTTTGACTCGGCCCATCGCATAATGAGCGTCACTTCGAGCATCGGACTTCTGCTTCGCGTGCCACCCTGACGGTTAATGTACGCCACGACAGTGGCGTTGTCTGACTGGATCCGGATGGGACGACCGGCCAGTAGGTCATGGAAATTAAGAAGGGCTAGTCTGATCTCTAGGATGTTGATCGGAAGACGAGCTTCCTGAGGAGACCAGCGACCTTGAGCCGTGTGGTGATGAAAAACCGCACCCCATCCGAGGAGGCTGGCGTCGGTGGTCACCACCAACCAATGTACGGGCAGAAAGGACTTTCCCTGATTCAATGACGACATGGTCGTCCACCATTTTAGGGTCCGCTTGATTCTGGGTGGCAGGCGAAAGCGGCGACCCAAGGAGGCTGGGTTCCTGTCCCAGACTGAAATCACTTCCTGTTGCAGGGGCCGGAGATGAAATTGAGCGAACGGCACTGCCTCGATGGAGGCTACCATCTTCCCCAGGACCTGTATGGTGAACCGTAGGGAGTGAGAGCGGCCTAGCGATAACAATTGTACTCCCGCGTTAAAGAGGAAATCTTCTCTGGAGGGAGACTCACCAACCCTCAGGAAGTGTCCAGAATCATTCCCAGAAAGGGAATTTTCTGAGAAGGAACGGTGGAGGATTTGTCCAGGTTCACTAGCCAATCTAGGGGGGGAAAGAGTATCGACAGTGACGTCGACACTCTCTGCACAGGCCCGAAAAGACGGACTCTTGATGAGCAGGTCGTCCAGGTAGGGAAGGATCACCACGCCCCGAGAGTGTAAAATGGACATGACGGCCGCCATGACCTTCGTGAACACCCTGGGGGCGGTGGCGAGACCGAAGGGCAGAGCAGTGAACTGGAAATGTTCGTCTCCGATCGCAAAGCGCAGAAACCTTTGATGGCCCCTGAAAATTGGAATGTGGAGGTATGCGTCTTTGATGTCGACAGACGCAAGGTATTCCCCTTTTTCCAATGAAGCAATAACAGAACGGAGATTCCATTCTGAAATGGCGCACCCTGACGAATTTGTTCAGCAGTTTTAGGTCCAGTATGGGGCGCATGGTTCCGTCCTTTTTTGGGACCACGAATAGGTTCGAGTAAAACCCCTTGAACCTTTCCGCGTGAGGAACCGGGATGATGACTGGAGAGCGTCTAAGGCCTGATGAAAGGGGGCTGCGAGAGCCCTTGACCTTGGGAGACGAGACTGGACGAAACGCCTTGGCGAAGGGGACAAGAATTCGATCGTGAACGACCGACAACCAGACCTCGCAAAACAAGAATAGGTGGCCTCCTACCCTGTTTAAGTCCTCTAGACACGGCAAGGAGTCATTGAGAGGAAAACTTGCGAGAAGAGGAATCCTTGGGTCCAGACCGGGAGGATCTATTTCTCCAGGACTGAGAGGGCTTGAAGGAGGGTTGAGAGCCCCTGTTCCTGCGCCGCAGGGGGGCCACGCGGGAGGAGGTGGTTGAGGAAGGCCAGTTTGAAGAGCTGCGAAACGGTCGGAAGCGAACTTGGTGCTGAGTCCGAAAAGGCCGAATGGGTCTACGCTGAGGGAGAAATTTGCTTTTTCCCCCGGTAGTGTCGGAGATGATCTGATCAAGTTTTTCTCCGAAAAGGCGCCCGCTTTGATACGGCAAGGAAGTCAAGGACTTTTTTGAAGCCGAATCTGCCCGCCACTCTCTGAGCCATAGAGCTCTCCTAATGGTAATGGCGTTTGCGGCTGCAAGTGCGGCGCAGTTAGCCGCATCTAGAGAGGCATGCACGACATAGTCCCCCGCACGAGCAATCTGGTAGGCGAGATCAACCGCCTCGGGAGGAAGAGATTTGTCACGCCCAGTCCTAACTAAGGCCTCTGCCCAAGCTAACATGGCCATGGCCACCCAGGTGGCGGCAAAAGAAGGAAAGAGAGCTGTGCCGGCAGCTTCAAAGACAGACCGAGCGGTGGGATTTTTAATCGATAAGCCGTCTGAAAAAGACAGCAAGGTTTTGGAAGCAAGGTGGAATATGGGGGGGTCCACTGCAGGGGACTCGGTCCACTCTTTCGACAACGCTGCTGGGAAAGGGTACCGAACTTCCAGTGGCTTCTGCCCTGAGAAACGTTTGTCTGGGCGACTTCGATGTCTCTAAACAATACCAGCAAACTCAGGGTGGTTAGCAAAAACCCTGTGAGGGCGTTTGGTCCTTTTAAAAGACACAGCGTGATCCGGATTAGTCCCGGGTTCTTCGTCTACTCTCAGGGCCTTATTAACTGCCTCGATGAGAGAATCTAAGTACTCCTGGTACTCTTGTGAGTCCGGGTCTTCGGCCACATCTGACTCGTATTCAGAGTCGTGTTCGCGGTCCACCCTTAGAGAGGGGGAGCGGGAGTCTGAGCTTGCAGAAGCCGAGCAGCTGGAGGATTTAGGAGACGAATTATGGGGACGTTTCCTAGAAGGCCGCCTTGCTGCTGCCGCCGACCGGCCTCTGTCTGAGGAAGATTCTCTGGAAACCGAAGGGCCCTCTGCTGGTAAAGAGACGCCCTGGTCTGAGGAGGAACCACGGAGAGTCCAAGGCCTTAGTCAGGGAATCCATGGACTGTGCTAGGGACGTGGCCCACTCGGGAGGAGTAGGCACACTGGAGTCGGTAGTAGCAGGGGGCTCCTGTGCGGTATTAGCAGGGGGCTCCTGGGTGCATGAAGGGGCGCAGGCCGCACAGAATGCGGAACCATGCATTCGCGGTAGCGGGATACTGCATGAGGCACACGAGGCGTACACGACTGTGTGCTTTATCAGTCGTCTTAGAGTTCTTTGATTGTGACACAATTCAAATTTACTGAGCCTGGAGACTGCTGAAGGAAAGGGGGTTAAGCGATTTGTAAGCTTACTCCGTGGTCCTGTGCCCATGCCCACCAGATGGAGAAAGGAATGCTGCGACTGTGTGCTTCTTGAGGAAAAATGGCGGCCGAGAGTGAATTGGCGCCTCTCGTTACAGACGAGAAGCGCCAGAAACAGGTGGGCAGTGGCATACCAGGGGGGCCGGGAATCAGCGTGGCGCTCCCTGAACAGGGAGAAGCGCCAAACGCCGTGAACGGAGCTAGCCGAGGGGGCGGAACGGAGGTCTACCCCGGCCTAAAGTCGGGGACTTAAGTAGAATGGAGAGCCGCAGCCGCAGCGGCGGAAGCGAAGGACGGCGGGCGGCAGCTGCGCAGCATGAGAGGACGCAGCGGCAGCTCCTATGGGGAAAGGCCGCGGCTGCGGCTCCTTTGCGGCTGCGGCTACTGTGGGAAGGCCGCGGCGGTGACTCCTGTGGGTAGGCCGCGGCGGCTGGGGAGGACGCGGCGGGTCTAAGAGGAGGCCGCAGCGGCGGCTCCTGTAAGAAAGGCCGCTGCTGCGGCTACTTGAGAAGGCCGCGGCAGCGGCTCCTACACGTGCGGGCCCCGGCGACAAATGCCGGGGCAGGCCACAGCAATGTTCTGGGACAAGTAGCAGTCAGGCCGAGCGAAGGTGCTGGGGCGAGTTGTAGTGGGCCAGCGGCACCTGGTACTCACTGTGCATAAGCCGACGTGTAACCTCAATCCGCCGTCCCTTTGATAGGGAGGCGGAGAGGGTAAGCATCCCAGCACCCGGCGTCTTCCATGCAGTGGTGGTGCAGAGGGAGACTCTAGCCCATCCTGAAGGCCTGGCTCCGGAAGGGGGTACATGGGGTCGACACCCCATGTGCCCGTCCGTTTAGGATGTGGGGAGAACGGACCCATTAAAGGGATCCGTCGCCCCTAAAAGCGCTCAGGCAGTGTACCGTTGCAGGAGGGGATACGGGGAGGCGACACTCCGCGTTCCCGCCTGTTAAAGATTTTGGGAGATTGGGACTTTTCAAGAAGACCCGTCGCCCTTCCATTCCACGAAAAAAAAAAAAAAAAACTAAAATTAGAAAAAAATATAGTAAAAAATTGGGGTCTGAGTGCCTCCTACAGACACTAAGCAAGAACTGGTTCAGGATTGAGCCAGCAGAGGGTGTATACTGCAGGAGGAGGAGTTAATCTTTTTTTGTATATTGCTTAGTGTCCTCCTAGTGGCAGCAGCATAACACCCATGGTCTTGTGTCCCCAATGAGGCGACGGAGAAAAGACAAATATCATACAAATGATTGCAAATAAGATATATAAATATAAAAGCATCATGCAAGTAAATAAAGATGCAAATTGCCTCTGCAGAGAGGAAGAGGGTTTTAACGCTAGTTTCACCTCTTGCAGGGACGCGTCATTCACATGAAGCAACCAGGAGGGCGTCATTGCAAGAAGATGGAGGCGCCGAACCAAGACCTGCGACACCCATCGGACCGGACTGCCCGACCCGAGTATAATAAAAGTTATTTTTCTTCTCTTGCAGGTCGGATCGGGGGCTTATCTATAGCATTATAGAATGCTGTGGATAATCCCTGAAAGGAGGTGGCAGTAACTGGTATCGGCCAAACCTGGTGACAGGTTCCCTTTAATAAATGACTACCTGAATCCTTCTAGGTTCTATGTAGAAACAGGAGGTTAGTTTTCCCTGTATGACTCATAAGTCACTGCAAACGTCCCTGGCAGGGGGAGTAGTGGAGCAGCTGGGTCGAGCGTTGAAGCGAGGAAATGATAAATGCAGGGACAAGAGACTTCCTGTTTCTACATAGAAAAGAGAAGAATTCTCTGGGTAGAAAGACAAAATGAGCAATTGTAAGAACACAGTGCTATATAATATGATGACTGCAATATATTAACAGGATAAAAACTTTGATGGGAGGAGTGCTTCTTTAATAGGGATGTCAGAAACAGCCGAGTGAGCCACTTTTTAACAATGGAGATGGCTAGTGCTTTCTTACCTGCCCGCCTGCCAAGCAGGAAATGATAAGAGATCTGATCCCTACTAATCAATTTTACAACCTCTTGAAAAGCACCATTTTTATCCATGTCACCTAATGAGTATATTCCATTTTTTTTCTCTCGCCGCATTACCGTTATCACTGATTACTTCCTTTCTTTTAAGGGTATGCCACACTAAGCGAGATCGCTAACGAGATCGCAATTGCGTCACCATTTATGACGCAGTAGCGATCTCGTTAGCGACTTAACTGTGTGTGACATGTAGCAACGATGTGGCCCCTGCTGAGATATTGCTGATCGCTTATGAACGTTCTGAGCCGTTTTTTGGTCGTTGGTGTCCCGCTGGTGAGCCTGAATCGCTGAGTGTGACACCCTTTATGAACGACTTCACCAGCGTCGCAAGGTTTTCCCAACGACCGCAGAGGTCGTTATACAGATCGCTGATGAGATGTGTTTGGAATCACAGATCGCTGATGAGTTGTGTTTGGAATCTAACAGCTAAGTCGCTAACGAGATCGCTACTGCGTCATAAAATGGTGATGCAATTGCGATCTCGTTAGCGATCTCGCTTAGTGTGGCATACCCTTAAAGGATCATTTGATTTCTACTGATTTGGGAGAGACAGTCACAATTGGATTCATTTATAAAAACTTTCTTTGGGAGTTTTACTTTGTTGCAAGGATAATCAAGACAAAAATGTCCGAGAACTGACCAGTTTTTTTCATTTTGTTTTCTCTCACAATTTTCAGAGTGCTCAGCTTATTATTTTAGGATTAATGCCAAATTTGGGGTCCACTTTCCTGAAAATGGAAAACCCCTATAATGCTAAAGGTATAGATGACACAGAATTCAGACCACCGCCAACAATATGTTAAATGACGATTTGTTATAACTTTCCAAAAAGGTAATAACCATATAAAGTGCCTTATAACCATGTAGAAGCACGGCACTACCTCCAATAGTCCTACAAACAATAAATGAAGTAGAGGTCAAGCATGTGCACCTCTGTTACATTCAAGATGGAGATCTGCAGAGCCCAAATTCTGGGCTCAAGAGCCCCATTCTCAGGACTGCTGGGGGGTCCCAGTGATCAGACCAGAGTAATCAATACATTATCTCGCATCCTATTGATACGGGATAACTTATAGTTACATTATACTCACCCAGGGGCGGTCCGGTCAGATGGGCGTCGCGGTCCGGTCCGGCGCCTCCCATCTTCTAGCGACGATGTCCTCTTCTTTGCTTCCCGTCATGGCTCCGGCGCACTGATCTGCCCTGTTGAGGGCAGCGTAAAGTAGACCTCTCTGACCTTTCCCGGCGCCTGCGCACTGCAGTACTCTGCTCTGCCCTCACCAGGCCACGACGCGATGGGAAGCAAAGAAGAGGACGTCTTCGCTAGAAGATGGGAGGCGCCGGACCGGACCGCAACGCCCATCGGACCGGACCCCGGACCGCCCCTGGGTGAGTATAATATAACTCGTTTTTCTCTTTCAGGCTACATCGGTGGCTTATCTACAGCATTACAGAATGCTGTAGATAACCCATGATGGCGGTGGCCGCAGCTTATAGTCGAAAAATGGGGTGACAGATTGCCTTTAAGATTGATGGAAAAACCCTATTTGACTGTGGCAAGTAATCACACCTTTAATATAATAATCTAAAAAAAAAAATAATATATGTCATTTACCTTGGACTGCTGGATTAACAGGGGCTGGCGGTTGCATGGATTTTCCACACATACTGCAGAACTTTGCGATTTCTTCCGGAGGTTCATGGCCACAATGCTGACACTTCATCTTCTAAAGAGGATTCAACGTCCAAGGCAGCGAATTTTCTGGAAACTATGGAGTACAGCATTTTTATTATGGGCTATATAAGTCATTAGCGTTTCCATTAAAAAAAACATTAATAACAAAGTAATGATTAATACTAGCAATGTGGGACTGCACTGCTCGGCTATGTCTGTGCCTGAGTATTGCTGGTACATACTTGTTATGGCGCCCTCAGGGGGGGTTTTAATTCCTTCTCAGGACAGTCACCTATCTTGTAGAGTGCCGGTGGTCACATATGCTCAGTTCTAATCTTATTTTATGATGGCGTAATGATGATCTAAAGCCAAGAGTGCCCAATGTTGGGCTTTTTTTTTTTCATTGGGGTTACTACATACCTGCTTAAAGGGGTTGATATTTATGACCACGGGAAAGGTCATGAGTACCATATCGATTCGGGACCAACATCTCCACTGATTAGCTGTTTTCAGAGCCAGCGGCCAGAAGTAAACCATGTAAAAGCCCCCATACACATTAAAGCTAGATAAAGCAGCCAATATCATCAAGCTCAGCAGTCAGTCTAATGTGTATGGGGGTCTCCCCACTCCCTCCCCACAAATGATGTGGAAGACAGAGAATCCGGGGATGTTGGTCTTCCAACAGCCAATCCTTTTTTTTCCTCTGGGAGATAAGCCGCCACCAGTGGAGTCTGAGAGCAATTATCTCACACACAATAAAGGAGCATTAGGCCGAGTGTTCCTGTGTATGAGGAAGACGGAAGTTATCTAATGTGTACGGGAACCTTAAAGAACAAACTATGCACCTAGTTCTCACAATGACTTTACGGCGCTTTTTTTTTATGCTGCATATTTCTGTGCCCAAAAAACGCAGAGTCTTACAGTTCCAGCCAAGTGGAAGAGAGTAATATAAATCTCAAGCCTACTGTGATTTTTTTTTTTTTACACTCCAGAAACTGATCAGAGGGGCATTTTTGAAATGTGCAACATGTCAAGATCCCTTGCAATAAGCATGTGTTTTATTTGCAAATGTTTCCCATACGCGTTAATGAGATGAGGAAAATCTGCAGATACAAAATCTACTGTAAATGCATTTTAGTGCATTTCTGCAGCGAAAACGCAGTAAAATGCCTGTAATCCACACGTGACTATCAAGAAAGTTTTATCAAAGCCAAGTAACAGGAAGTTTCCGAAACAGAGCAGTTTTATCTAATACATTACATATCAAAAAGAAAGAAACAATGAAGCGGATACAAAACGTGATAC
Organism: Oophaga sylvatica; assembly: GCA_033576555.1. NCBI lineage: Eukaryota > Metazoa > Chordata > Amphibia > Anura > Dendrobatidae > Oophaga > Oophaga sylvatica. The sequence continues at coordinate 27,177,126 of JARQOD010000004.1, forward strand.
AGTCGCATGTGATAAAAAAAAATGCACTGAATAATACAGCAGGTCCACTGCCTCCACATGTCTAATATTAGTACATGGACTATAATTATAGCTTATACACACTTACATCTACCACCTATAAGTTATTGAGTAAAACATTAACACAGATATTACCGGGTTACAAACTAGAAAGGTTCTGAATTTGTAATTAATATCAAAGTAGTGGACAATGCTTATGGCGGCATCTACAATCAAACAGTAGGTAATAAAACTTAATGAGTAACTGTTGCTTAAATTTCTATTCCTTAAATCAATAGCACACGTGAAAATAAGGAACTTTGTAATATATCATATAGTTCACTCTTAAAGAGAACCTGTCAGCAGGATTTTGCCAAGCAAAGAACACACTTGGCTATATTGTTGCTGTGATACGGATTAAAACGATACCTGTGGTGAAGAAATCCGCTTTGTGGATTTTGTGAAATCATGGTTTGAAGTTTTCCTATAGCTTTGTGCATCGGGGCGGGACGGTGGATAAGGTCTCCGGCTCCTCGTCTCTTTATCGTTCTCCTGGTTGAAACTTTGCGGCAGCACACGTTAATCTATTGGCAGTGTCCAGGAAATGGCGCTGTGGCAGCACATGCGAAAACTGACCTCCCGGCGGTCTTCAATAAATTGGCACCGGTGGCAGCGTGGGCGCAGATTGAGATCTCGACCCGCCATTGAGCAGAGATCCAGATCGGAGCATGCGCTGCCACCATTTTCCTGAAGAGTGCCAGGAGATCAATGTGCTCAAGTAGTGCCTGCGGCTGGGACAGTGCCGACACGAGGTTTAAACAAGGAGAACGATAAAGACAGCAGAGGCCGTGGCAGAGCCGAAGACCCTACCCCATCCCGCCCCGATGCACAAAGCTATGATTATAAGAAAACTTCAAACACTCATTAGACAAAATCCACAAAACAGATTTCATCACCAAAGGTATAATTTTAACCCCTTAGTGACAGAGCCATTTTGCAGCTTAACCCCTTAATGTCCACTGACGTGCACAGTCCGTCATGGCAAGGTGCCAGTTCCGGCACCAGGACGGACTGTGCACGTCATGCCTTTGATCTACCACTGCGTGTAAACACGCAGTGGTAGATCAGTGCCGACAGCTGTCATAGACAGCTGACAGGCACGGCAAGCGGTGCGGGGACCTTTGCCGTCGGTCCCCGCACCCACAGCGCTGTGATTGGTCAGTCAATCTGACTGACCAAACACAGCAGCGATCGTGCAGGAGAAGCTGAAATTTCAGCTTCCCCAGCGCGATCAGTGCAGGAGCCGGCGCTGCAGTGGCCGAGCTTCCTGCACTGACAGCCAGGAGCGGAGCCCCCACCGCCCCTGGCTGTTAACCCCCTGACTGCTGCGATCCAGCGCGATCGCAGAGCTCAGGGGGGGAGGCAGAGGGTCGGGAGCTCCCTCTGCGTCAGATCGGCGCCCTGCAATGTATTTGCAGGGCCCGATCTCTGCCTTGATGACACGGGGGTTGTCATGACAACCTCCGGGTCATCTACCTACGGGAAGCTGCTGTGATCATGTCACAGCAGCTTTCATCATAGGTACAATGCATTGCAATGCTGGAGCATTGCAATGCATTGTAACTGCAATAAAAAGTAAAAAAAAGTGAAAGTCCCATAAAGGGACAAGTTAAAAAAAATCATTTTTTAAAAAAAATTGTAAAAAAAATTAATTTAAAAAAAATCCCCTAAAAAAACACACATTTTTATGTAATAAAAAAAATAAAATACAAAAAAAATACACATGTTAGGTATCGCCACGTCCGTAAAAATCCCATCTATAAAAGCGTAACCCTAGTTAACCCCTTCAGTGAAAGCCGTAAAAAAAAAAACACAAAAAAGTAGTAAATTATACTTTTTCCAAGCGGTATCATCATACCGCTCGGAAAAAGTGCAATAACACGCGATCAAAAAGTCAGATATAAATAATCATGGTACTGCTGAAAACGTCATCTTGTCCCGCAAAAAACAAGCTGCTATACAGCATCATCAGCGAAAAAATAAAAAAGTTATAGCTCGCGGAATAAACTGATGCAAAAATAATAATTTTTTCTATAAAATTTTTTATTGTGTAAAAAACACCAAAACATAAAAAAAAAATATATAAATGAGGTATCGCTGTAATCATAGTGACCCGAAGAATGAGGCTGCTTTATCAATTTTACCACACGCGGAACGGAGGAAAAAAAAAAAAAAAAAAAAACAATTCTGAATTGCTGGTTTTTGTTCATTCTGCTTCCACAAAAATCGGAATAGGAAGCGATCAAAAAACGTTATGTGCCCGAATATGGTACCAATAAAAACGTCAGCTTGTCCCGCAAAAAATAAGCCCACAGATAACTCTGTCGGCCGAAATATGGAAAAATTATAGCTCTTAAAATACGGCGATGCAAAAATTTCTTACAAAAAATTATTCCAAAAAAAAGCATCTTTTAGAGTGTGACAGAAGCTAAACATGAAAAAAGGATGTAAATCTGGTATCGCTGTAATCGCACCGATCCGAGGAATAAAGTTGCCTAATCACTAATACCGCACGAGGAACGGCGTAAAAAAGAAAACCAATTCTTCACCTTTTGTAGATTTATTCATTGTGCCTCCCAAAGATCGCAGTAAGGCGATCACAGTGGTTCCCCCCCACATATGGGGTATCAGCGTACTCAGGACAAAATGCACAATAGCTTTTGGGGTCCTATTTCTCCTGTTACCCTTAGAAAAATAAAAATTTGGGGGCAAAAAGGTCATTTTTGTGGAAAAAAAATATGATTTTTTTATTTTCACGGCTCTACGTTATAAACTTCTGTGAAGCCCTTGGGGGTTCAAAGTGCTGACCACACATCTAGATAAGTTCCTTGGGGGGTCTAGTTTGCAAAATGGGGTCATTTGTGGGGGGTTTCTACTGTTTAGGCACATCAGGGGCTCTCCAAGCGTGACATGACACCCGCAGACCATTCCATCAAAGTCTGCATTTAAAAACGGTGCTCCTTCCCTTCCGATCTCTGCCATGCGTCAAAATAGTGGTTCCCCCCCACATATGGGATATCAGCGTACTCAGGACAAATTGCACAATAGCTTTTGGGGTCCTATTTCTCCTGTTACCCTTATAAAAATAAAAATTTGGGGGCAAAAAGATTATTTTTGTGGAAAAAAATATGATTTTTTTATTTTCACAGCTCTACGTTATAAACTTCTGTGAAGCACTTGGGGGTTCAAAGTGCTCACCACACATCTAGATAAGTTCCTTGGGGGGTCTAGTTTCCAAAATGGAGTCACTTGTGGGGGGTTTCTACTGTTTAGGCACATCAGGGGCTCTCCAAACGTGACATGATACCCGCAGACCATTCCATCAAAGTCTGCATTTGAAAAAGGCGCTCCTTCCCTTTCGAGCTCTGCCATGCTTCAAAATAGTGGTTTACCCCCACATATGGGGTATCAGCATACTCAGGACAAATTGCACAATAACTTTTGGGGTCCTGTTAGCCTTTGGAAAATAACAATTGGGGGTGGAAAGATCATTTTTGTGGAAAAGATATGATTTTTTAATTTTACAGCTCTACGTTATAACCTTCTGTGAAGCCCTTGGGGGTTCAAAGCTCTCACCACACATCTAGATAAGTTCCTTGGGGGGGTCTAGTTTCCAAAATGGGGTCACTTGTGTGGGGTTTCCACTGTTTAGGCACACAGGGGCTCTCCAAATACGACATGGCGTCCAATCTCAATTCCAGCCAAAAAAGTCAAATGGCGCTGCTTCCCTTCCGAGCTCTGCCACGCGCCCAAATAGTGGTTTACCCCCACATATGTGGTATCAGCGTACTCAGGACTAATTGCACAATAACTTTTGGGGTCCTTTTATCCTTTGGAAAATAAAAATTGGGATGAAAAGATCATTTTTGTGGAAAAAATATGATTTTTTAATTTACAGCTCTACGTTATAACCTTCTGTGAAGCGCTTGGGGGTTAAAAGCTCTCACAACACATTTAGGTAAGTTCCTTGGGGGGTCTAGTTTCCAAAATGGGGTCACTTGTGGGGGTTTCCACTGTTTAGGCACACAGGGACTCTCCAAATGCGACATGGCGTCCAATCTCAATTCCAGCCAAAAAAGTCAAATGGCGCTGCTTCCCTTCCGAGCTCTGCCATGCGCCCAAATAGTGGTTTACCCCCACACATGGGGTATCGGTGTACTGAGGAGAAATTGTACAACAAATATTGTGGTTCATTTTCTCCTGATACCCTTGACAAAATTTAAAAAAATTGTGTCGAAAGAAAAATTTTGGGAAAAAAAGTAAAATGTTCATTTTTTCCTTCCACATTGCTTCAATTCTTGTGAAGTACCTAAAGGGTTAATAAACTTCTTGAATGTGGCTTTGAACACGTTGAGGGGTGCAGTTTTTAGAATGGTGTCACTTTTGGGTATTTTCTGTCATATTGACCCCTCAAATTCACTTCAAATATGAGGTGGTCCTTAAAAAAAATGGTTTTGTAAATTTTGTTGGAAAAATGAGAAATCGCTGGTCAACTTTTAACACTTATAACTTCCTAACAAAAAAAAATGTTGGTTCCAAAATTGTGCTTATGTAAAGTAGACATGTGGGAAATATTATTTATTAACTAATTTTTGTGACATATCTCTCTGATTTAATGGCATAAAAATTAAAAGTTTGAAAATTGCAAAATTTTCAAAATTTTTGCCATATTTCCGTTTTTTTCATAAATAAACGCAAGTTATATTGAAGAAATTTTACCACTATCATGAAGTACAATATGTCACGAGAAAACAATCTCAGAATCGCCAAGATCCGTAGAAGCGTTCCAGAGTTATAACCTCATAAAGAGACAGTGGTCAGAATTGTAAAAGGGGTTAATGACCGGGCCAATTTTTACAATTCTGACCACTGTCACTTTATGAGGTTATAACTCTGGAACGCTTTTAGGGTGAGTTTCCACGGTCAGGATACGCTGCGTGTTTGGCGCTGTGCGCTGGCGCAGCGCCAAACACGCAGCGTCCAGATGTTACAGCATAGTGGAGGGGATTTCAAGAAATCCCGTCTCCACTATGCGTAACAATACGCAGGTGGCAAACCTGCGTAAACGGACATGCGGCGCGTCTTTTTAGACCGCAGCATGTCCTCGCGTATTGCGGCGACGGTGCGTCGCCGCAACAGAATATTACACAGGGCTATGTAGCCCTGCGTTCTTTCCGGAGGTGTTCCGGAGGTGTCCTGAACACCTCCGGAAAGATCGCGCGTCATAAAGGGGGCGGGGCTTAGACGGAGCAGAATTTCCGCTCCGTCCAAAGCGCTGTGGTTCCGGACCGTGGAACCACAGCCTAACGAATCCAGCCGATTCTGAGATTGTTTTTTCGTGACATAATGTACTTCACGTTAGTGGTAAAAAAAATTTTATCTGACTTGCGCTTATTTATGAAAAAAACGGAAACATGGCGAAAATTTTGAAAATTTAGCAATTTTCAAATTTTCAACTTTTATGCCCTGAAATCAGAGGGATATGTCACACAAATTTCTTAATAAATAACATTTCCCACATGTCTACTTTACAGCAGCACAATTTTGGGAACAAAATTTTTTTTTGTTACGAAGTTATAAGGGTTAAAAGTTGACCAGCAATTTCTCATTTTTACAACACCATTTTTTTTAGGGACCACCTCACATTTGAAGTCACTTTGACGGGTCTATATGATAGAAAATACACAAAATGGACACCATTCTAAAAACTGCACCCCTCAAGGTGCTCAAAACCACATTCAAGAAGTTTATTAACCCTTTACGTGCTTCACAGGAACTGAAGCAATGTGGAAGGAAAAAATTAACATTTAACTTTTTTTGCAAAAGCTTTACTTCGGAACCAATTTTTTTTTATTTTCACAAGTGTTAAAAGAAAAAATGAACCACAAAATTTGTTGTGCAATTTCTCCTGAATACGCCGATACTCCATATGTGGGGGTAAACCACTTTTTGGGCGCACGACAGAGGTCGCAAGGGAAGGAGCGCCGTTTGACTTTTTCAATGCAGAATTGGCTGGACGCCATGTCGCGTTTAGAGAGCCCCTGATGTGCCTAAACAGTGGAAACCCCCCACAAGTGACCCCATTTTGGAAACTAGACCCCTTAAGGAACTTATCTAGATGTGTGGTGAGCACTTTGAACCTCCAAGTGCTTCACAGAAGTTTGTAACATAGAGCCGTGAAAATAAAAAATCATATTTTTTCCACAAACCTGATCGTTTAGTCCCCAATTTTTTATTTTCCCAAGGGTAACAGGAGAAATTAGACCACAAAAGTTGTTGTCCAATTTGTCCTGAGTACGCTGATACCCTATATGTGGGGGGGGACCACTGTTTGGGCGCACGGCAGGACTCGGAAGGGAGGGAGCGCCATTTGACTTTTTGAACGCCATGGCATTTTTGGAGACCCCTCAGGTGCCTAAATAGTGGAAACCCCTCAATTCTAGCTCCAACCCTAACCCCAACACACCCCTAACCCTAATCCCAACCCTAACCCTAATACCAACCCTAATTCTAACTCTAACCCTAATTGTAACCCTAACCCTAGTTGTAACCCTAACCCTAATTCCAACCCTAACCCTAATTATAATCCTAACCCTAATTATAACCCTAACCCTAAGGCTGGGTTCATATTGCGTTTTACCAGCCCATTCAACACATAGCGTTGACGGGCTGGTAACGGTATAGCATAACGCGATCGCGTTATGCTATACCCACTAGCGCAGAGGAATCAGCGATGATTCATCTGCGCTAGCGGTGACGGAGCCCAGACGCTGCAGGCCGCGTCCGAGGCTCCGTCACTGAATGACGGCACGTCGCAAACGCATGCCGCTTTACGGCATTCGTCGCGATGCGCCCTCAAATGGGGGTGAATGGCAGCGTTAACGGACTGCGTTACACCGCATTATACCGCGGTGTAACGCAGTCCGTCTAACGGACTGCCATAACGCAATATGAACCCAGCCTAACCCTAACCCTAATGCTAACCCTAATTATAACCCTAACCCTAATTATAACCCTAACCCTAATGGAAAAATGGAAATAAATAAAATTTCTTTATTTTATTATATGTACCTAACCAAGGGGGTGTTATAGGGGGGGTTTATGTACTGTTTTTTTTATTTTGATCACAGTGATAGTTTATCACAGTGATCAAAATGTACTTTTAGAGAATGAATGAATGATTTTTTGAATTTGCCGCCAGGCAGATTCGGCGGGCGCACTGCGCATGCGCCCGCCATTTTTTTTTTTACTGTTAGAAGATGCCGGCCTGAACGGAGGCCAGGGGGAGGACCGGAGTCCAGGGGGAGGATCGGACCGCACAGGGGGGGGATCGGAGGACACGGGACCCCTGCAGGTACAAGGGGGGGGTGAGATCGGGGGTCCCGGGACACTATTTCTCTCCCCCCTGATGTGCGATCACATCAGAGGGGAGAGAAATTTACAGGCAGGGATCGCAGCAGTGATTTCTCTTTTGCGATCGCCAGTATATGGCGATCGCAAAAGAGTGGTGACTGGGGGGGCCCCTATTATGTTCTCTGGGGTCTCGGCTACCCAAGGCAGCCGAGACCCCAGAGAAAATCGCCCATCCCCCCCCCCCCCCCGTCACCTTGCGGCGGGCGCACCACTCGTGCGCCCGCCATTTTAAAGCATGGCGCCGGCACCGGGGGACACCGGAGGGCCCTGGGGCCATAAGGAGGGTTCGGGGGCCACAGTGGGGGTCCCGGGGACCCTTTTTCTCTGTCCTCTGATGTCCGATGACATCAGAGGACAGGGAAATTAAATGGCACATTGTTTTGTTTTTTTTTGTTGCGGTCGCCGTTATAGGGTTAATAACGGCGATTGCAACATCGGTGTCGGTAAAAACCGACCCGATTCATGTTCTCTGGGGTCTCGGCTACCCCCGGTAGCCGAGACCCCGGAGAAAATGCGCCTCTGGGGGCGCTATTCACTTTTTCCACAGCGCCGTTAATTAACGGCGCTGTGGTTTAAGTATCCTTAATGACCGCCGTTAAAAGGCGTATCGGCGGTCGTTAAGGGGTTAATCAGTATCACAGCGCCAATATGGTCATGCGTGTACTTTACTTAGCAAAATCCTGCTGACAAGTTCTCTTTAATTATGGGTGAAATCTGTGTTCTGTGAAGATTTTGTCATTACTAAGGAAATGGCAGTTGGTGCCTTTATAATTCTATGAAGAGTGGAGTGGGAGGAGCTAAAGGCAGACACAGACATTCTGCTGGAAGTTCTCCTGATATCACAGTTACATTTCTCCATAGAACTTTATGAACACCAACTGTCGTCTCCTATCTCAGTAATGGAAAAGTCTGTATCACTGAAAAGAGATTTTATCCGTGAATTGAGAATTTTGAGAATGAAAAATCAGTCCAGTTGGAGAAAAAAGCAGCATCTCTAATAACACATATTACAAAGTTTCTTATTATGTGTACCATTGATTCATGAAAATAAAAATGTAAAGGCAACCAGACTGCTGCCCTGGTCCCTTTAAAATCGCAACCATGTATGTATATAAATGTCCTCAAATGTATGTATAAGTTTACTCATTTTATTATTTAGATTCAATCAAGAGTTGCAAAAAAAATAAAGTGTTCCAAAGGTCAATGCACACTATAAAAAAACATTATCTAGAATTGCATCTTTATTACTTACGAAAGGACAGATCTTCACTTTGCACTTTTTCTCTAAGGCTGTGTTCCCACAGTCAGTAAACGCAGCGGGCTGGACGCTGCGTACATCCGCAGCATCCAACCCACAGCATCCAGATGTTACAGCATAGTGGATGGGATGTCAAGAAATCCCATGCCCGCTACTCGTGCACCGACGCCTGCGGATTACCCACAGAGACGAACATGTGACGCGTCTTTCCAGACCGCAGCATGTCTATTTCTCTTGTGTGGACGCGAGTCTCCGCAAGATAAACCTCACCCGTACAATGTATTGGATGCAGTGATATCCCACGGTTCAATGATCACATGCGGATTCACCAGCGTTCAATAGACAGCAGCAATTTGGACACAGTGGACATGTGCAGCGTCCAAAGCGCTGCCAATTACTGACCGTGAGAACATACCCTTATTGCTGTAATGGATTATGGTGTTTAATGAAAGTACATACCGTGTGAACAAACCGTCAATGAGGAAAAATGGCCGTGTCCAAGTCCAAAACTGTTTTTTTTTTTTTTTTACTGCAGAAATCTTTACCAAAATACACAACAGCAATCTGCTCTAATTATTTTGTTTGTTCTTGAGTTTTTTAAGGTCTTTTCTGGTCTTTTTTTTTATTGTTATGCATTTTTTGTGCAGATTTGAAGAAATTTTTTATGGCTCTTTGGTGCAGAAGCTATGTGATTCTGCATTTAAAAAAACAACTTTGTTTTTACATGTGTTTTTTCAGGCTCCATAGAAACATAAAGGGAAAAAAGGCACCCAAAATATGGCAGTACAGCAGCGTCTTTCATCGCACAGAGGGCATGAGTTTTAAGATCACATCCACTGAGCGTAAATTGCTAGACAAAGTACCGTACATTCTCTGCGTAAAATAGTGCAGTGTTTACATGGGAACATGGCCCTAAAAAGGGGTTTAGCAGGATTGGAAAACTGATGACTCATTTTTAGTGCTGGCTCACGTGACCAATTAACTCAGACAAGGATCACAACACAAGGCTCGAACTGGCCGGCGGCTCTCCCAACAGGCATGTGACATGTATGTCTATGCAGATGTCACGCTCGTGTCAGGACAGCCGACGGCCAGTCCGAGCACTGTGTTGTGAGCCTCATCCTAGTTATACGGCTGCGTGCCTCTTCCCTGTCAGGTGCCCACAATCCGGAAGTATCAGCGCTTTGGATGCAGCGCATGTTCACTGCGTACAAAGCGCTGCCGTCTATTGAACGCAGGTATATCCGCATGTGATCACTGACCCGTGCGGATTCACAGCGTCCAATATATTCTACTGATGTAATTTTTTGTTGTCATGACTAGCGTCTCCGCAAGAGAAACTGACATGCTGCGGTCTGGAGAGATGCGCCGCATGTCCATCTCTGCGGGTGATCCGAGGGCGTCTTTCATGAAATCCCATCCACTATGCTGTAACATCTGGACGCTGCATAAATACGCAGAGTCAAACCCGCAGCAACTCCAGATGGTGAGCACAAACCCTTATACTGCTTTTTTCTTCTCACTAGGGTCCTTGGCTCTGCTTGAAGCTGGAGATCCAACATGTTCCTGCTACACAGTAGGAGCATTAATGCAGCGATGCCAAAAGCTGTCACATGGCCCCTTCATCAAAAGGCAGTGAGCGATTGTTTAGGGGTTAAACAAACATTTGATTTTGTGGGGGTACAGCTGTTTGATTTGTCGTTTTGTGAGTGCTGTCCTATCTCACAAAATCAAGTGATTGTTAAACAGTTACTCGTTGCGATTTTTGCCTCCACTTCGTATTGTCTTATCCTTATCGACCAAAAATACTGAACTGTAAATAAGGCCCTAATCTACTGAACTGTGAGCTGTACAGTTAATGGCAAGAAACAGAGCGTGTGAGCAACAGATTCCACTAATAGAAAAGTAAAAACATACATAACATGTAAGAACATAAACTCTTATACCATTTCTAACACTCACACTCATAAATATGAAGCAGAAATAAATGTATATCATGTAATTACCTTCAGAAGCCCCCTGTAGATGCTGTGGTCTCCTATAGGGTCCACCTTAGGAGCAGCCTGTGTGAGACTTGGGGGGAGCTGGCACAGAATGAGGGCAGTGGCCTCTCCTCTGCTCAGCAGTCTCTGATCACTCCACTTTCGGTTTCTTTTCTGATCTACATCCCTCCCAGCTCTTTCTATTGTCTGGAAATTCCAGGACTTAAGAAATCTACAGGAAGTGTCACAGTTTCAGCAAAGCGGCCATTTCTGTAGGCAATATTGCATTAGTTTTCAGCAATTACATTGTGTAATAAAAAGTCCTCCAACTCTCCAATATATAATCTTTATCATTTTCTCAGTTTTAACCCCTTCAGGGCTGGGAAATTATCAATTTTGCACTTCAGAATAGTCCCCCTCTCCCCCCCACACTTCTTCCTAATTTTCCTCTTTTTTTATTTTTGCAGAACGTGTTTTGCAGTTTTAGATTATACAGCTAATTTTACAATACAATGTAATGAAAAACACAATTACGCCATCTTTTCCGTTTTTTGCTCTTTTTTTTTTTTTACGTTCATTGGGCAGTAAATGCTGGTAACAGGATTCCCCGCTAAGTATGATTACAGCAATATCAAACTATTAGGTTAGGTTTCCACGATGAGTTTTTGGTGAGGTTTTTTTTAACTGTAATTTTTAGTTAATTTTCAGAAAAGAATTACAGAATAAAATTAAAAAAAGACCTAAAACTTAAGGTAGTGGCATTTGGATCATCAATGAATGGACTCAACACCAAATAGTCCACATCTTATTATTATATTTAGACAAGGACAATGGCACAAACAAAAGGAGGGGGAGGAGGTGAATTTAGGAGTATTTCTAACTTGGCATGAACTTCCAGAACTGCTTTACACAGCAGTGTGTATCCTGTATGCATCCTAAACTCCAAACGCCTGAAAGTGATCATCCGCTGCGAGATATTCCGTGCTTCCTACAGCTTGTATACGGGCGTGTAGCTCACGATTTGATGTAGGATGAACCGGCCTCCATGTACATGCTATTAGACATCTAGCGACAGAGGTTATGTCTAGCAAAAGCTGGCGTGATTTATTCTGAAACAGTGGGATATTCAGAAGATAACATTTGGGATCTAGGAGTATCTGATGGCCGATGACCTTATAGGGAACCTGTCACCAGAAAAAAACGCTGTTAACCTGCAGATATGGGGTTAAACCTGTCACCAGTTTTGTCATATCAACTAAAACTATCACCTTATTCAGCGCCAAGGATGCATTCCACAGATGCTTATGTAAGCCTTTGACTCCCTATGTATACCCCAAAAAACCTGTTTATGTTCTCCTGCGTTGCATGGTAATCTTCTCGGTCCGGTGCGATGGCGGTGGCTTTGGGCCTTTTCACCCCTCCCCCCGACTTCTGCACTTGAGACTGCACAGAGAAATCGCGGCTTGCGCCTGCGTACTTTGCGTTGCCCTACTGCGAGCAGCTCAAAGCATAGTGCACAGGCGCAAGAATCTGCCTGGCAATGTGGATGACGCAGGGAGTCATCCATGTCAATTACAGAAGGAGGACTGCGAGCAGCAGCCAAGGGGAGGGATGGAGAGGCCCAAAATTGCGCATATCGGACCAGACCAACCCGATTACCATACAGTGTGGGAAATAAATAAGTTTAATTTAATTTAAATAAATAAGTTTAATTTGGATGCCAAAAGTTAGGTGGTCATAGTCTACCATATAAACTGTTATTTATGTATGACTCTTCTTTATGGTTGAAGGGAGCCTCTGTATTCCAGGCCCTCCATCATCTCTACTCATAAAACATAAGGAAGGTCATAGGTTGATATTCATGCAATTTTTGCCACAATCTGCCTGTGTGTTCAATTACATTAATTTTATATATATTGAGGTGTAGGGTCCCTCTTCTAGACATAGGATCTGTCTATGTCTATGGTTAGGGGATCCTTTAGTACATCGGGTTGGATCTCCGTAGTGGCTGCAGGGTTTATCAAGGTCCCCAGGGACAGCCATCGTTGAGCGGGGGTGCCACAGCGTTGTCCCCTAGGGTGCCAACCTACGCTGCCAGGAAGGTATCAGCCTAGCCTTGAAAGTAGGGACCTCTAGGATCTCCCCATTTTTAATGTTTGGTATGTGGAACACTGTTTGTGTGGTTTTTTTGGACACTTTTCTTTTTGGTGTGGACCAGTTTTTTTGGTGATTTTAATCAATAAAGTATTTTTAGGGGGAAATTTATGATTTATTTACAATATAAGATACGGCCACTGCCTTTCAGGGCTGATATACAGTATTCTATAATGCTGCAGATAAGCCCTCGATCCGACCTGAAAGATAAGAAAAAGAAGTTATATTATCCTCACCCGAGGGCAGTCCAGTTTGATGGGTGTCGCAGGTCCGGGTACGGCGCCTCCCATCTTCTTATGATCGCCGTCCTACTGCTTGCTTCGTGTGGATGACGCGTCCCTGCATCATCCACATAGTCTCCTCAGCACCGCGCTCCTGCACAGGCGTACTTATCTGCCCTGTTGAGGGTGGAGCAAAGTACTACAGTGTGCAGGGCCTCTCTAACGTTTGCCAGCACCTGCGCACTGCAGTACTTTCCTCTGCCCTAAACAGGGCAGAGAAGTACGCCTGCGCAGGAGCGCTGTGCTGAGGAGCCATGAAACAAGCAGGAGGGCGGCGATCATAAGAAGATGGGACACCCATCGGACCGGAACACCTCCAGGTGAGTATAATAAAACTTATTTTTCTTATCTTTCAGGTCGGATCGAGGGCTTATCTACAGCATTATAGAATGATGTAAAAAAAAAAAAAACTGAAAGGCGGTGGCCGCATCTTATACCAGGGGCATATATCAGCATCTGTGGAATGCAGAACAGGCGCTGAACAAGGTGATAGTTTTAGTTGATGTATGACAAAACTGGTGACAGGTTCCCTTTAATCTGCAAGTTAATAGTGTTATTAACCTGCCAGACACCTGCACTTAGTTGAACGCTGCAGGGAGAAAATTAACTTTATTCCCACGGCAGTGTTCCGGTTTCAGTCACGAGATCAGCCGGCCCCAAGGCAGAGAGAGTGTCAATCAGGGCCGGAGATTCGGTAACAGACACTGCTCTCTATACGAAGTGGTGACTGAACCAGCGCTGTCCACTCCCCGGGACTGAAACCGGAACGCCGCGGGGGGGGAATGAAGTTAATTTTCTCCCCACAGCATGCGGCTAAGTGCAGGCGCCAAGCATGTTAGTAACACTATTAACCTGCAGATTAACCCATATGTGCATGTTAATAGCGTTTTTTTTTGCTGGTGACAGGTTCGCTTTAAAGATAAAAGTCTTTACAACTTACCAAAAACTATGGAGACCTGTACACGACCCGAAACATTACCACACCTCTAACAACAATTAGGAATGCTAAGGTCAAGTTTATGTAGTAGGTAAGGTGTATGGTACAAATCCAGTATCTTATATTGATTCATCCTATATGTGACGCACGTGGAGGTCCTAGCTACATTCTTCCATATCTCCTGCCAAGTAAAAGGTGAAAGGGATTCCCCAAAAAACATTCCTATTTACTCATATATGGGTGTTTTGGGTGAGCATCTGGACAGGGGTTAAGTAATATTTGATAAACATTTGATAAAAGACCATGGGTTGAGACACCTATTCTACATAGTTTTTCACAGGGAGTAGGATGGGAGCTTCTGAAGGAGGAGAGAAGAGAGTGCGTATAGTGCCTAATTTGGAGATATCGAAAGTGAGTGTTGGAGATTGCAAAGTATCAAAAGGTAATAAACCCCTACAGTGCGTATCAACTATGACTGCAAAGCAAAAAAGCTGTTTATTGATCCACTGCTTGGTCAGACTTGGTCTGGCTATCAGGTAATGCGGAGTTAAATAGAAAGGAAGTCATAGGGGAGTGATCAGACATCAGTGGGAATTTTTTGAAAACAGGTTTCCCAAATCGTTTTGGTTAAGATCACTGATCCCAACATGTGGGGCTAAACAAAGTTTTTCCAAGTTCCATCCATTTGGGAAATGCTGTAAGAGCGGACCAGGTTGGAATGTGACCTAAATGGGTTGCCCAGTAATATCAGAAAACATCCAGTGCATCCAATCTGCTCTTGTATTACTTGTAAGAAGAATCTGGTTCTTAATCCTGTGTATTTTATAAGCCCAAATTAACTGGAGGATAGATCACTGGACATTTCTAAGCTGCATACAGGGAACACAAGAGGGGCAAGGTTTTGATATGGCCAGAATATGGCAAACTCAGGTTCAGCGGCAGATTCCGAACATATTCGCTCAACTCTAGTTTTGACCACTGATATTCTCCCAAACAGACATATAGGAAAACCGTTCCATTTCGTAAGCAGCTGTTTGAGTTCAATGAATAAATGGGGGTGATTATGTAGATATAGTGATTTATAAGTGGAGGTCAATAGGACCCCAAGCTTCTTAAAGAGTTGTCTTTCCATCTGTAGCTGTACTTTTTGTCTAATGGGCCAAATGCTGTGCTGGGGATATTAAAGAGGTTGTCCACAACTAGGACTCGCTCTATCCGGGGCTCTCATGTGGTGTTGTGACCCCCGACGCCCAATAAGCGCTGGTGTCACAACACCGCACGAGTCCCGGGGAGAGCGAGTACCGACACCGCTTGAATAGCACTGGCGGTGGGTATAAGTGTTTTATTTTAATCGGGGGGCAAACATTTAAATTAAGAAGGGGTTGTCCTAGTAGGGGACAACCCCTTTAAGACGAAGGACTTCTGTTTTACTACTGTTAAGCTTGTAGCCCAAGAGGTGACTAAATTGTCCTAGTAGAGCATGAAGGTTAGGGAGTTATTTTCTTTTAATTCTATAGTTTTAAAATGGGAATAGGGGCTTGAACCTGAGCTTATTTGAGCGCTTGTACTATATGCTGCAATACTTCATTGTGACTGCATAGTGTGACTGACGTTCTCCTAGGAAGCACAGCCATAGGCTTTGTTATACATCAGTCTATGGCGGTAGGGGCTGATGCACCAGCAGCTTGGCCACTTAAGGGGACTGTCAGCACAGAATGACTGATCAAAGTATGGCCAATCACTTTTATACACCTTCTCACCTACTTGTTTTCCCCTCTATATCCTCCTACTCTTCTTTTATTGAGAGCTATAGTTTCACAGAGCCAGAAAAGAGGGACAATAGATGGAAAACAAGCAGGTGGGAAGGCACACTCCATTGAATGGCCCCGCCATGAAGCACCCAGTGCTTGTACTTGGCTTGAACAGTCTTTCCATGCTGACAGACTCCTTTAAATGCCACGGTAAGTGATTGACAGCAGCATCTAAAGAGTTAAACAGCAATTGGCGTTTGCTCCACTCACTGCTGTTAGGGCACACTTAGACTTTTCCAGTAGGTAACCGCCATAACCAACCTGAAAAAGTGCTGGCTATACGTTAAAAGAGACTGAACATATGCAAAGTCTATAGAAAAACTATTTGTGTGTATTGTAACCCCTTCCATTTAAAAAAAAAAAAAAAAACAATTAAGGCAGTATGAATCCAACGACGGTCTCCCTTTGAACAGCTCTACCACTTTAGGACTTTCAGCAAAACAGAAAGAGCCGTGAAAGATGCAAAGCAGAAATGAAAGTGAGCAAGAAGCACGTAAATGAAAGCTAAACTACGGAAATAAAGGAGTGGCAACGTCGCTTGTAATAGATTTTCATGTGTGGTTGCTGCCTGAACAAATAAAAATATATGTTTTAAAAGTGCAATTGAAAAATATCACATTACCATGATCTCATAAACCCACCATACTATAACAGCATAATTCCAACACATACAGACTGATTACGGTATTTATGTAATAAAATATATGAAAAATAGCACAATACGGTTACCAGATAATATCACCGCACTGTTACCGAATAATACTGAAATGCAATGACCAAAGTATATAGAACCATACAGTGACAAAATATACCATCATACAGTGACTGAATAACACCACAATGCTGTGCATGGATCACATAACCATAATAATGCAGACACAAGACTTAATACAATAATTCCATCATACAGTGACTAAAAGATACCGTTTTATAGTGACCAAACGACACTACCGTACAGTGGCTGAATAATAGCATCCTACAGTGACCAAATATCACATATCTGCAAATGAATTACACCAGCGTAACCAAGTAATATCACCATACAGTGAGTGAATAATACTGCCATACAATAACTGTATAATATCATCACAGAGTTACCAAAAGATACCAATATATAGATACCACTATAAAGTGACCATTAGCTATCGGCATTAAAAATCCAGAATAAGTTAGCCATGTCTGAACATTGCTTTATTCCCCATTTCTTTATGGATCAGAGTATAGGGGTGGAGGGATCAGTTAAAAACGAATGAAAAGCGGAAGACAGACTTTACACTTTAGCTGTCATCCATGTTTCATCCATTTTTATCTGACTTATTGCTAAGTGTCAACTGCTAAAAAAATTACAGTGTACCTACAGTTTTTTTTATAAAACCGATGACACGAGAGAAAAAAAGGTCTGTTCTCCACGGATATAAAAAAAATAAATGGAAGTGTGAATGTGGTCTAAGAGCTTCTTCACACACGTTATTTTTGATGAGTTTTTTCACACGCTTTATTATTTTACATATCACAGTAACAACGAAAAAAACAATTAATTACTTAAAACTCATTCACACTGCTGTTTTTTTTTCCTTGTGTTTTTGACCTGTGATGTAAGGTTTGCTCTTTAAACCCACCATGCCAACTCTTAGGCTATGTTCACACGTTGCGTTGTTGGTGCTTTTTTTTCTGCAGGCAAAATCTGCTCTCTTTGCAGTAAAGTAGCTGATTACAAAAAGCAGGTTTCACTGCGTTTTTCATGCTGATACTGTTTAGTGCCTGTTGTTCCTGAGTTTTTTTGCACCAAAAATGGCACACTGGTGCCAATAAAACTTTTAGGACGGATACTTCCCGATGCTTTGGATTGTTCACAGCTTTTACAACCGAGCGGAGAGTTGTACCCAGTAGTGGTGAACGGGTATTCCTTTTACAGAGAAGTGATCCGATTCTCTAGGATGAGAAGATGGAGAAAAGAAATTTCTCCATTGTATATCAGATGTCATCTGAGTGCAGTCCGATGTTTTCCACGCACTCATTGACTTGCATGGCCGACTGCAGTCAAACTAGGGCATGAAATGATTTTTTTCCTCAGTTGCTGTCTGAAGAAAAAATTGGACATTTGCACGGCCCCATAAACTAACATGTTTCCAGGCGTGAGTCGATGTTTTGTCATCGCACGGAGACTGAAATTACGCCTGTCTGCACATGCCCTTAGGTTGACCTATCTCACACGCAGATTTTCCTGAGGCTTTTAAGACTGGTTCAACAGCATGCTTGGTGCGCAATGTGTGAACCCAGCCTTCAGGCCACAAAACTTCACATCTTTTTTTTTTTGTTTTTTTTGGTGCAAAACTCACAGAGAAATGTCTGTTTTGTTTTTCTTTTACAGCACCACAGATGACAAAGACCAATACGAGTCAATGGGTCAGTGAAAAACACGTACAGCACATGGATGGCGTCAGAGTGCAGTCCATGATTAACACTGCAAAGTATAAGAGAAGCTTTGTCATTTATTCATTTTTTTAATCAATCAGTGAAAAACACCGATGGTAGAAATGGACACGCGGATGGCAGAAATGGACACGCGGATGGCAGAAATGGACACGCGGATGGCAGAAATGGACACGCGGATGGCAGAAATGGACACGCGGAGTTTAAGTTTATGATTAATTAAAGGGGTTGTCCACTATTGTTTCTACCCCTAATTACCCCAGTGCTTCATGAGGTAAAAAAAAAAAAAAAAATCTGTACTTAGCATCCGAGACCAGCGGCGCTCCTCTGCCTTTAACACTTTCGTCAGAACGGTGCTTCTTCCACTCATACAGAAAAGTGAAGGCTGCAGCCGATCAGCGACCGCTTGACATTTTATGTCAGCAGTATTCATGAGTGCGACTGCTCGTTATTTGAGTTTGCCGAGGGCGCTCCGGTATGTACAGAGTATCGCCAGCGCTCAGAAGATATGTTGACGTCCCCATGCCCACGCTTCACGGCGGGGGTCAGACATGCAAGAAACTTGCACGAGTCTAGTATGTCAATGCCCGGCACTGCCGTTGGCACTCGGACAGGAGCGTGCGGCTGCATGTATTTCTATGCAGCCGCACGCTCCGGTCCCGAGTATTGACATGCGAGATTCGTGCGAGTTTCTCACATGTCTGACCCCCGGCCTTACACAGTGTATGTCAGGCAATCATGGCATGTTTTGCGGCTAACAGCCGCAGGGATGCGCACGTCACACGAGCACCGGCGATACTCGATGCATACCTGAGCGCCCTCAGCAAACTCGAGTAACGAGCACTTGCCCTCATCACTAGTCAGCAGACCAGTGAGAGGCAAAGTGGGGTTAGTCTGGGATGCAATTTAATGTTTTACATAGTGTGGCACTCTGAGGTAATTAATAAGAGATTAACCAGTTGCTGTCCATACCCTATGTATGTGTCCGCCACATCACCACTATATGGCGTACAGTGGCCACTGACTCCTTTTAGGAATTCGAGGAGGGGGGAGTTTGTGTAAAAATACACTTTACTGCACGCTATTGTGTGAATACAGCCCTATTATACTCTCTGGGAACCCTGCACAAATGTCAGTGAGCTCCTCCAGGAAAAAAAAACAGTCCTGAGGAATATGTTTGTGTCACATGTCTGAGCTTTGTTTCTGCGCTCAGTCATGAAGCATGCAGCCCTTGCAGGCAGTGAGTCAGACCCTGCTCTCCTGAGTCATCCTCCTCTGGACATTGGCGGGAATCATCTGCAGGTCACATGACTTGCTGCACTTTCTGGTGCAGACTTGCACCATGGTGGCAGAGCTGCAGCTCGTGTGACCTCCTGCTCTCTGCAGTGACTAGGAGCATCCCCCCTGCTCCTCAGCACAGCAGCAGATAGACGATGTCTCCTCAGCACAGCAGCAGATAGACGATGTCTCCTCAGCACAGCAGCAGATAGACGATGTCTCCTCAGCACAGCAGCAGATAGACGATGTCTCCTCAGCACAGCAGCAGATAGACGATGTCTCCTCAGCCTGCAATATGGGCGAACACAGACAGCATGCACTCACCAGCATCCAGCACTTCCGTCTTCTCACAGGAGACGCAGACCCAGCACCCTCCCCAGCCAACCAGCACTGACCAAAGCAATGCACGCCTCTCCAGTAATCCCCACCTTTTAAAGAGGCAGAGCCCAGATCCCCATGTTATCACTGCTATCTCTATACAAGCAGTTCCTCTCCCCTTTTGGACTGTTTGACATTTTGCATTTTTCTCTGAATCACCCTCTAGGTCTTTTAGGTTATTTTACATAAATAGAATATGGTGCAAAAATATCCAGAAAATTATAAAAATTCATTAAATAAATTAATTGAGTGTCAGCTCTTCTCCCGTCAGTATTTATAAAGCCGAAGTGATCGCGGCGGTATATTATCTCCATTGGGCCACGTTCACACCTCGTTCACTGGCCATGGACTGTTTTTACGCAGGGGAACTCGTCTGTCCGCTGCTGCTGGCGATTCCCACAGGTGTCAGCTGACACCCTGCATTATTGGACCTGGACGATTTTGCAAACGATAGGGGCCGATTAACGCCTTAAATACCTTTGTCAATCGTGACAACAGTATTTAAGTTCTTGCAAGGGGGTCACAACATTCCTTTAGTAACCATCGGACCCCCGGGATGAGAATTGCTGGTCCTGATGTTTACTATGGTACCCTGAGGTCATGTGATGATGACCCTAGGGTACCGTGGTCTGTGAGATTCAGCAATAGGCCGAGGTCACACTTGGGTATGGCATCCGATGCGATATGCTAATGACCCTCGGCTCCTGCTCTTCTTCGAGCGGGAGCCGAGTGTCATGCGACTGTGCTCCGAGCCTCTCGCACAGAGCGGATCGGAGCACAGTTGCAGAGGAGGCAGAGAAACTAATTTCTCCATCTCCTCCATTGCCGGCGTCGGCGCATATCGCACCGCACTCGGATGATATCCAAGTGACATGCGTTGTGTCACTCGCACCCATAGACTTATATGGGTGCGAGCCGAGACTCGGGTGAGTCTTGGTGCCAATCACAGCATGCTGCGATTTTACACGCACATTGAATACGCCCGAGAAAAAAAACGGTGATGTGAGATGGCCCATAGATTAATACTGGCCAGGGTGCTATGCGATGTTTTCTCGCATAGTACTCGCCCATATTCTACGCTAGTGTGACCCCGGCCATAAGCGGAGTCTCACAGGCACAGTCAGTGAGACACTGACTGTCTTATGCACTGCTGTACATGAGTATACATGTCCCACAGTGGGTCTAATTAAAACAGTAAAATAAAACGTAAAAAAAAACAACACACAAATCACGAAAAGCAATTTCGCCACTCAAAACGGTGTTTGTGATAAAACAAAATGTTATTTATTCCATATGGCGAACGCCGTAAAAGATAAAAAACAAGCCAAAAATGTCGCTTTTTCATCATTCTGACTCACAAAAAAAGTGAATATAAAGAGATCAAAAGTCATATGTAAAACAAAAATGGTGTAAATGAAAACCGTCCTGCAAAAAAAAAAAAAGCCTTAATATGGCTCATTCGGCAAAAAAAATAAAAAATTTACAGCTCTCAGAATATGACGATGCAAAAACAAATTAATTCTTGTAAAATATTGTTTTAGTGTGTAAAAAGAGCAAAGCATAAAAAAAAAAAAAAAACAATATAAATCTTGTATCACTGTAATAGTATCGACCCGATGAACAAATCGGTCTTATCACTTACGGTGAACGGCGCAAACATAAAAACAATAACTGAATTGCTGGGTTTTGTTCATTTTGTGTAAAATCTAAATAAAAAGCGATCAAAAAATACTATGTACCCCAAAATGTACCAAAAAATCTGCATTTTGTCCCGCAAAAAATAAGCCCTCATACAGCTCTGCTCACCAAAAAATAAAAAAGTTACATCTCTCAGAATAGTTTTACTGTGTGAAAGTAGCAAAACCTAAAATATATACAGGTCCTTCTCAAAAAATTAGCATATAGTGCTAAATTTCATCATTTTCCATAATGTAATGATTACAATTAAACTTTCATATATTTTAGATTAATTACACACCAACTGAAATTTGCCAGGTCTTTTATTGTTTTAATACTGATGATTTTGGCATACAACTCCTGATAACCCAAAAAACCTGTCTCAAAAAATTAACATATCAAGAAAAGGTTCTCTAAACGACCTATTACCCTAATCTTCTGAATCAACTAATTAACTCTAAACACATGCAAAAGATTCCTGAGGCTTTTAAAAAACTCCCTGCCTGGTTCATTACTCAAAACCCCCATCATGGGTAAGACTAGCGACCTTACTGATGTCAAGAAGGCCATCATTGACACCTCAAGCAAGAGGGTAAGACCCAGAAAGAAATTTCTCAACAAATAGGCTGTTCCCAGAGTGCTGTATCAAGGCACCTCAATGGGAAGTCTGTTGGAAGGAAACAATGTGGCAGAAAACGCTGTACAACGAGAAGAGGTGACCGGACCCTGAGGAAGATTGTGGAGAAGGACCGATTCCAGACCTTGGGGGACCTGAGGAAGCAGTGGACTGAGTCTGGTGTAGAAACATCCAGAGCCACCGTGCACAGGCGTGTGCAGGAAATGGGCTACAGGTGCCGCATTCCCCAGGTAAAGCCACTTTTGAACCATAAACAGCGGCAGAAGCGCCTGACCTGGGCTACAGAGAAGCAGCACTGGACTGTTGCTAAGTGGTCCCAAGTACTTTTTTCTGATGAAAGCAAATTTTGCATGTCATTCGGAAATCAAGGTGCCAGAGTCTGGAGGAAGACTGGGGAGAAGGAAATGCCAAAATGCCTGAAGTCCATTGTCAAGTACCCACAGTCAGTGATGGTGTGAGGTGCCATGTCAGCTGCTGGTGTTGGTCCACTGTGTTTCATCAAGGGCAGGGTCAATGCAGCTAGCTATCAGGAGATTTTGGAGCACTTCATGCTTCCATCGGCTGAAATGCTTTATGGAGATGAAGATTTCATTTTTCAGCACGACCTGGCACCTGCTCACAGTGCCAAAACCACTGGTAAATGGTTTACTGACCATGGTATTACTGTGCTCAATTGGCCTGCCAACTCTCCTGACCTGAACCCCATAGAGAATCTGTGGGATATTGTGAAGAGAAAGTTGAGAGACGCAAGACCCAACACTCTGGATGAGCTTAAGGCCGCTATCGAAGCATCCTGGGCCTCCATAACACCTCAGCAGTGTCACAGGCCTCCATGCCACGCCGCATTGAAGCAGTCATTTCTGCAAAAGGATTCCCGACCAAGTATTGAGTGCATAACTGAACTTTATTATTTGATGTTTTTTTTGTTTGTTTTTAAAAAACACTTTTATTTTATTGGACGGTTGAAATATGTTAATTTTTTGAGACAGGTTTTTTAGGTTATCAGGAGTTGTATGCCAAAATCATCAGTATTAAAACAATAAAAGACCTGACAAATTTCAGTTGGTGTGTAATGAATCTAAAATATATGAAAGTTTAATTGTAATCATTACATTATGGAAAATAATGAAATTTTGCACTATATGCTAATTTTTTGAGAAGGACCTGCATATGTTGTGAGACAGTGAGAGTATGTGTGTTGAATGGGGTGTACATTTCACCTAGATACTTTGCTGACTGGTATAAGGGAAATGTATGGCTTTGTAAACCTAGTGGTAGAGAAAGGTCACTACACCTTACATTCAGAACACACTTGCAGCTCAGGCCTGAAACCACTCAGCTATTAATTAGGAGACCAGAAGTAGGTGTCTGCGAACACAGACAGAGAGCTCGCTTAGGGTGAGTTTCCACAATCAGTAAACGCTGCGTGTTTGGCGCTGTGCGCTGGCGCAGCGCCAAACACGCAGCGTCCAGATGTTACAGCATAGTGGAGGGGATTTCAAGAAATCCCGTCTCCACTATGCGTAACAACACGCAGGCAGGAGACCTGCGTAAACGGACATGCGGCGCGTCTTTTCAGACCGCAGCATGTCCTCGCGTGTTGCGGCGACGGTGCGTCGCCGCAACAGAATTTAACACAGGGCTATGTAGCCCTGCGTTCTTTCCGGAGGTGTTCCGGAGGTGTCCTGAACACCTCCGGAAAGAGCGTGCGTCAAAAAGGGGGCGGGGCTTAGACGGAGCGGAATTTCCGCTCCGTCATATACGCTGTGTTTCCTGATAGTGGAAACACAGCCTTAGTCTGGACAAGGAGTCCAGGCACAAGAAGGAGTCTCCAGGAGTATGAGCTGTCTCAGTCTGGGTGCTCGATGTACCCCGGACACAGGAGTAGTCTCTGTGAGAATCCATGCGGATGTAAGGTTCTGTGTATCTGTTTCTGAAACTCAGTTTGTTCGTCGGCCATTTTGCTTTCTGTTTTGCTGCAGCTATCTTGCCCTCAGTCAAAATGGAGTTTTCCAGCTTGCATGTTCCCGCCCTGATTCTCTCCGTTTGCTTCTTAAACAGCCACACCTGAGCAATCAGTGCTTCAGAATCTAGCCTGCAGTGAACCTGTGTTCTGACTCCTGAAGCCTTGGACCTTGTACTCCAGCCATTCCTACTGAGAAACTCTGAAGCACTTGTGGACTCTGAACTCTGCTCTTGAGAGCCTCACGTTTGCATGGACTTGCGGTAACAGAGAAGAAGATCTAAATCTGTTGTGGAGAGTTATTGCTGAGCTTAGATTACTCTGGCCTGCTGTGTCTCCTGCTTCTGTGTTTGCAACCTGTGTGTTTATTTTTGCCAATTTGTATGAAGCAATACAAGACTTTCTTTATCAACCTGTGTCTCAAGTATTTTCATCGCACCCAAGCACAAGACGCTATATGAACTGTACCACATACATTACAAGATTCTGAAGCCAAACGTTAGTGTCTGCTGGGTCTGGAAAGGCTTGTCTGCTGTACTGTGGATATCGGATGTCCGGTTGTACTTTCTGTGATGACAGTGGTTGTGACTTCTCACAACCATTCCAGGTGAGCAATTCCCTTAAGTTTTTTTTTCTGCAGTGTTATCACAGGTAAACACTATTGTTTTTTTTTTTTTTTTTTCTCTTCTCTTTTTGTCTGCTGAAACTCTGGATATCAGATGTCTGGTTGAAAGCTTTCTGTGATGATAGTGGTTGTGACTTCTCACAACCATTCCAGGTGAGCAGTTCCCTTAAAGTTTTTTCTTTCTTCAGTGTTGCCACAGGTGAACACTATTGTTTTTTTTTTCTCTCCTCTTCTTCCAGTATCCTGTCTTAAAAGATCTGGAAAATGGAGGCCCGCATAAAGGAACTTTGTGGAGTGACTGATAATATCCTTGCAGATTTGCAGAATATAAAGACCCGTTTTACAAATCTTCAGGACCTAAATAATCACAATTTGCAAGTGGTTGGACAGACTACCCAGGATTTGCGAGCCAGGATTGAGGTTCTGGAGGGGCGAGTCCAGGCTCCTGCCGTGGCCCGAGTTCTGGGATTCCCAAGTTGCCCCCTTTTCGTTTTGGTGGTGAACGTGAAAAATTCAGGGGATTTGTTAATCAATGTAATCTTTTTTTTTCTGCACATGCTTCACAATTTCCTACTGAACGATCTAAGGTGCTTACTATAATTATGTTGCTTACCAACAAGGCTTTGATATGGGCAAACCCTCTGATTGAGACTGAGGATGATTGTTTGAATCACCTTGATGATTTTATTTCAGCCATGGGGCAGGTGTTTGATGACCCCAATCGAGGTGCAACAGCTGAAGCAGCCATGTTAGCTTTGCGCCAAGGTAAGCACTCGGTAGCTGAATATGCCTTGGATTTCAGGAGATGGGCCCTTGATACCACCTGGGACAATTCCGCCAAAAAATCTATTTTTCGAAAGGGGTTATCCCCACTGATTAAGGATGAACTTGCTCGTGCCGACCCTCCCACTGCGTTAGGTGACTTTATTAACTACTGCATCCGTATTGATACTCGTTTAACTGAACGCAGGCAAGAGAGATGGTTCGAAAGCAATCGTACTAACCTTTTCCTACCTTCCTCTCCAGCTAAGGAACCTTTGAATAGGATTACACGGGAACCTGAACCTGAACCCATGCAGGTAGACTCTTTACTACGACGGGTTAGTGATGCACGCAAGGAACATCGTTTTAAGGAGAATCTATGTTTTTATTGTGGTAAGTCAGGGCACTTTATTATTAACTGTCCCAGCCGTTCTCGCAAGACTACTGCAGCACTCATTCATTGTGAGTGTTGCGAGAGGGGATCTGTCAGGTCCGAGCCTCAGGCTCCAGAGAGAGCTGCAGCAACAGATCTTGATTTCTCGGACTTAAACTCCGTTACCTCTGAGGACGTTGACTGTGTAAATGCTGCCATCTTTCAAGTTTCCTCAGCGGTGTCCCAGCTGAGTTGTAAGAAAAACAATTCTCACTGTTTTCTTTCCATCAAACTCTGGGTTGACTCAGCCTGGGTGTCTAGCTCTGCTATGATCGACTCAGGTGCAAGTGGAAATTTTATGGATGTCTCCTTTGCTCTAAAACAGGGAATACGTTCAGTGAAGAAGGCTACTCCAGTACAGATGGAAACTGTGGATGGCTCCCTGCTGACCTCTGGACCAGTGGATCAGGAAACAGAGCCTTTAAAGGTTCTTATGGGTAAAGATCATCAAGAGAAACTGTCCTTTATGCTTATCTCTTCTCCTCACTTTCCCATTATTCTAGGGCTACCATGGCTGCAGGCTCAGAATCCTACCATTAACTGGGAGACCAAGGAATTACACTTTCCAGAGAAACAGATGAGTCCAAAAATTTCAGCTTGCTCTGTTCCTAAAGGAACCATGTCAGTCCCTGAACTACCAGCTGTATACCAGGACTATGTGGATTTATGTGACAAGAAGAACGCTGACCAGCTTCCTCCTCACCGTCCATATGATTGTCCAATTGAATTATTGCCTGGAGCAGAGATACCTTTTGGTAAGATCTACCCCCTGGCGGGGCCCAAGCTGAAGGCTTTAAAAGAGTACATAGACGAAAATCTAGCCAAGGGCTTCATACGCCCCTCTTCATCTCCTGCAGGGGCACCCATATTCTTTGTAAAGAAGAAAGATGGATCCCTGAGACCATGCGTAGACTATAGGGAACTCAATAAGGTTACTATTAGAAACCGTTATCCATTGCCTTTAATCCCTGAGTTATTGGAGAGAGTGCGACATGCCAAAATTTTTTCTAAACTAGATCTTCGTGGGGCCTATAACTTAGTCCGTATTAGACCTGGGGATGAATGGAAGACTGCATTCAGGTCACGCTATGGACACTTTGAATATCTGGTTATGCCTTTTGGTCTGAGTACCGCCCCAGCCACTTTCCAACACTT
The DNA here is from genome assembly GCA_033576555.1 of Oophaga sylvatica. NCBI lineage: Eukaryota > Metazoa > Chordata > Amphibia > Anura > Dendrobatidae > Oophaga > Oophaga sylvatica. The sequence goes on from JARQOD010000004.1 coordinate 27,204,360, forward strand.
GGTGAATGACATCTTCAGGGATCTCCTAGATACATTCGTGGTAATTTATTTGGATGATATTTTAATTTTTTCTAACTCCACAGAGGAACATCATGGACATGTGAGAATGGTCTTGGAACGTCTAAGACAAAATCATCTTTACATCAAGCTTGAAAAGTGTGAATTCCATAAGACCGAAATTCAATTTCTGGGGTATGTACTGTCTACACAAGGAATTAGTATGGATGGAAGTAAAACCCAAGCCATCAATGATTGGCCAAGTCCTAGAAATGTGAAGGAGGTACAGCGCTTCATCGGGTTTGCAAACTTCTATAGACGTTTCATTAGAAATTTCTCTGAGGTAGTGTCACCTATCACCCAACTTACCCGGAAAGAGTCTAAGTTCTCCTGGACTCCCCAAGCCCAGGAAGCATTTTCCCGTCTAAAAGATAAATTTACCACTGCACCTATCCTAGTACATCCCAACCCAGAGCTTGCCTTCATAATAGAGGTGGATGCTTCAGACTGTGCCGTGGGAGCTATACTCTCTCAGAGAACAGGTGAGAAGAATGTCTTGCATCCCTGTGCCTTCTTTTCCCAGCAGTTGTCTTCGGCTGAGAAGAACTACGATGTGGGCAATAGAGAGTTGTTGGCCATTATTGCCGCCTTCAAAGAATGGAGACACCTTCTTCAAGGAGCTGCACAGCAAATAGTCGTTCTGACAGACCATCGTAATCTTGAGTTTATCAGGTCGGCTAAGTGCCTGACTCCTCGCCAGGCTCGCTGGAATCTTTTCTTAAACCAATTTAATTTTATTATTTCTTATAGACCAGGATCGCGCAATGGAAAGGCTGATGCACTCTCTAGGATTTACTCAGCAGAGACACGTCCAATTACTCCTCCTAAGACTATTCTTCCTGACTCTAGATTCCTAGGAGTGATTCATCATCAAGACCTAATTAAAGACATCAAGGAAGCATACCATGCGGATTCTTTTTTGGCTCAACCCCCAAGGGACGTAAGTCTTGTCTTTAAGAATGGTGTGTGGATTCTGGGACAACGTCTGTATATACCTGAAACAGTCAGATTGAGAGTATTGCAACTCATTCACGATTCCAAAATAGCCGGGCATAGAGGAATTCTAAAGACACAGGAATTTCTTTCTCGTTTCTTTTGGTGGCCCACTTGTAGGAAGGATGTTTTGGACTATGTCACTTCGTGTGAGGTTTGTGCAAGATGCAAAACACCTCGCTCTTCACCAACTGGTCTGTTACAGCCTCTTCCCACCCCGTCCCGCCCGTGGGGATCCATTTCTATGGACTTCATTGTGGAATTACCAACCTCTCAAGGGAAGAACACTATTCTAGTGGTGGTTGACCGTTTAACAAAGGCAGCTCATTTTATCCCTTGTGTCGGCTTACCCACTGCAAAACAGACATCAGATTTGATGATTAAAGATGTGTTTCGTTTACATGGAGTACCGGATGAGGTTATTTCGGATCGAGGGGTGCAATTCACTTCTAGGTTTTGGCAAAATTTCTGTGCAGCATTGGACATTAAAGTAAACCTTTCTTCTGCTTTTCATCCCCAGACTAATGGACAAACCGAACGAACCAATCAAACCCTGGAGCAGTATCTCCGCTGCTTTATCTGCCACCTACAGGATGATTGGGTGGATCTACTTCCATTGGCTGAGTTCTCTTACAACAACTCTCAGAGTGCCTCCACTAAACAGTCTCCTTTTTACTCTAATCTAGGTTATCATCCTTTTTACTCTAATCTAGGTTATCATCCTAACATTCTACCACGATTTCCCATAGAGACGCCTTTGCCAGCAGTGGCTGAAAGAGTCACGACTTTACAGAAGAATATGGATCTTCTAAAGGAGAATCTGGAATCGGCTCAGGAAAGGTACAAGAAGGCAGCAGATAAATTTCGTAAACCTGCACCAGCTTTTAAGGTAGGAGACCTGGTCTGGCTGTCAACCAGAAATCTTAAGTTAAGGATTCCATCGTCTAAGTTGGGACATAAGTACATTGGACCCTATAAAATCAGTAAGATTATAAGTGCCGTTGCTTGTCGTCTTCAATTGCCCAGAACTATGAGAATCCACCCTGTCTTTCATGTATCCCTACTAAAGGCTGCGACACCCAATACGTTTCCTGGACGTTCTTCTCCTTGCCCTGACCCAGTGCTAGTCGATGGTCAGGAAGAATTTGTGGTGGAAAGGATTTTAGATTCCAGGTTGTATAGAAATCAGTTACAATATCTGATTAAATGGCAGGGCTACCCAGTGGAGGACAACTCATGGGAGCCAGTCAATAACGTTAATGCTCCTCGCTTGCTCCGTCAGTTTCATCAGAGGTACCCACACAAGCCTGGTCTGAGGTCATCCGGAGGTTGTCCCTAAGGGGGGAGTAATGTAAGGTTCTGTGTATCTGTTTCTGAAACTCAGTTTGTTCGTCGGCCATTTTGCTTTCTGTTTTGCTGCAGCTATCTTGCCCTCAGTCAAAATGGAGTTTTCCAGCTTGCATGTTCCCGCCCTGATTCTCTCCGTTTGCTTCTTAAACAGCCACACCTGAGCAATCAGTGCTTCAGAATCTAGCCTGCAGTGAACCTGTGTTCTGACTCCTGAAGCCTTGGACCTTGTACTCCAGCCATTCCTACTGAGAAACTCTGAAGCACTTGTGGACTCTGAACTCTGCTCTTGAGAGCCTCACGTTTGCATGGACTTGCGGTAACAGAGAAGAAGATCTGAATCTGTTGTGGAGAGTTATTGCTGAGCTTAGATTACTCTGGCCTGCTGTGTCTCCTGCTTCTGTGTTTGCAACCTGTGTGTTTATTTTTGCCAATTTGTATGAAGCAATACAAGACTTTCTTTATCAACCTGTGTCTCAAGTATTTTCATCGCACCCAAGCACAAGACGCTATATGAACTGTACCACATACATTACAGCGGATCGCTGCTGAATAGGAGGGGAGCTCTCTCAAGTCTGGACGTTGGATATGCCTTCAGACACAAGGAGGAGACTCTGTGAAACTCCATGCTGGTAAATGCTGAACATATGTGTTGTTTTGGGGACAGGCTGTTAGAGTCTGGTCCCGGATAAAGAGGGAAATCTATCTAAGTGTAGTAAGTGGCTGGACAAGCCCAGGGCTTATGTTTATGATTTGGTTTTGCTTATGTTCTGTTTGCTGTGGACTTTAATAAAACTGGTTGCGGCCAGCTTTTGCCAGAACTGCTGTCTGTGAATGAACTGTTTCCGTGCCACTCCGTCTACCCAGACGGCGATCCCAGAGCTATATCCCCTGAAAAGCTTACAATTGGTGCTAGAATGTGCGTGCAGCACAGTGGCGAGAGACAGCAATAAAAGGTGAAGTCTGTTGAAGCAGCAGCAGAGAAAAAAAAGTGTGTCAGCAAAAGAAACGTCTGTTGGAGCAGTCTTAAAGAGACAGTAGCCCTAATAGAGTTTGCAAAAGAAAAAAAAAAAAGTGTGTCTGCACAGCAAAGCTGAACTTGTTGTGGAAAAGACTGTGGAGTGTGCAGCAGCAAAGGAAAAGTCTGTTGGAGCAGTCTTAAAGAGACAGTGGCCCTAATAGAGTTTGCAGAGAAAAAAAAAAAAAAAGTGTCTGCACAGCAAAGATGAATTTTCTGTGGAAAAGACTGTGGAGTGTGTATGTCTTGAGTGAAGACTGCCGTTGTTGAGACAGAGAAGTCTGACAGCATGGATGACAGCATGGAGGCGCTGTTTGAACAAATGGCGCAAGTTAATGTGCAACATAAGACTGCCATGGTTGAGACAGATAAGTCCGGCAGTATGGAGGAGCTCGTTGAGTACCTGGTCCAGGCCCAGCGGAGCATGCAGCAGAGCATGGAGCGGCAGCGCCTGCAGCACCTGCAGCGCATGCAGCAGGCCCAGCAGCAATTCCTGCAGCAGCAGCAGGAGAATAACCGGTTGTTTTTTGAGCAGGTTGCAGCACTACAAAAGACTTGCAGCGCATCGTCCCAAAGTAATGTTGCAAAGTCACCTGCATTGTCCGCTGTAAAGAAGGCGGTAAGACGGTCCCTGAAAAAGATGACACCTCGTGACGATGTGGAGGCATATCTCACTAGGTTTGAGGGACTGGCAGAGAAGGAGAATCTGCCCCTATCTGAATGGGCCATGATGGTCGCACCCTATCTGACTGGAGAACCCCAAAGGGCCTATGCTGACCTGAGCGAGCAGGACAGCCAAGACTATGCCAAGCTGAAAGCGGAGATTCTTACCCGGCTGGGTGTTACGGTGGCAGTCCGTGCCAGGGGAGTCCATGACTGGAGATGCAGTTGGGAGTCTGCCGTCGGCAACCCTGCTCATGGGGTCAAGGAGGTGATAGTGGACCGCTACACCCGCGCACGTCCTCCTGAGGTACAGCCGGAGGTCGGACGAGACCACCAGGACGCCAGTCGTCTGGTCAGCCTGATGGAGAGGGCCTTGGCCACCAAAGACTGCCTCCGTGACCAGCCGTCTGAGTGGTCTTCACTTCAGAGTTCCCGGACGCCGAACTCTCCCGGTAAGAGCGTTCCAGCTGTTGGGGACATGGGGTATGCTGATAGACGAGTTCAGGCCCGAGGGGACATATGGGTGGGAAAGTGTGATGGACGGTGTTGGAGTTGTCGTGAAATTGCAGCCAACTGTCCAATAGAGGGGGAGCCTATGTGTTGTGATGTTGGCGGATCCCTCTCTCCCTGCGCAGAGCCTGTGTGTGTGTCCACCTCAGCCGAAGAGACTGGACCACAGGGGTCCCCGGTGGTTGTAAATGACTGCCCAGCACAGGCCCTCTTGGACTCAGAGAGTCCAGTGACTTCCGTATGGGACAGCCTGATTGATAGGGACTTTATCCCTGATAAACACCTGAGTGTGGTGTGCGTCCATGGAGACACCAAAGTCTACCCAGAGACTGTCGTGGACTTGATCCCCAAACGCGGGGAGGTTTCATGTGAAGTGGGGGTAGTGAAGAACCTGGTGCACCCCGTTATATTGGGTAATGACTTTCCCCGGTCTAAGGATCTCTGGGGGAAAAATGTTTCTGATGGACAGTGTGATGAAGCTCCTATTGAGGGTGCGCAGTCCCGAGGGGCGGAACACATGCTAGTGGGCCGTTAAACTTATGTGATAATGATGATAATGATAATGATGATGATGATGATCATGATAATGATGATGACCATGATAATGATGCTGATAATGATAATGATGATGATCATGATAGTGATGATGATACTGATCATAATCATGATAATGATATTGATAATAATGATGACTGTGATAGTGATGAAATTCCTTACCAGGTGATGTTGGGAGACGAGGATGGTGGTTCTCGGGAACCGAGTGTCCTGACTTACCTGTGTCCTGTGACAATTTTGAGAGTGAGCAGTGGCGAGACCCCTCTCTTAAAACGGCCCAGGAAAATATAAATGTTCTAAATGAGGTTTCCCAAGAGCCTGGCTCTGAGGAGAGGTTTCCTCATGTTGCCATAAACACTCACCTGTTGTATAAGGACACTGAAGTCCAGGGAGAGGTCGTGAGCCAGCTCCTAGTACCTGAGCTATATAGAAGTATAGTGCTGGGGTTGTCACATAGTCACATACTTGAGGGACCAGATGGTGAAGTTAATGTTGTGGATGACATGTTAACTAAGGTTCCAGATCAGGATGTGAATGAGAATGAATTGTATAACCCTGAAAGTGAGCCGGATGTGGCTGAGAAAAAGGGGTCAGACAGGGATAGTGGTAGTGATAGTGAATCATCTGATGACAATAAAGCAACCAGTGCAAATGAGGAAGGCATGGTAGCAGAGGAGGTTGAGAGTCCTGAGAAGAAAGCTGATGCTGACCTTACAGCCGGACAGAAGATGGCATCTGAAGATGTTTTACAGTTGGCCGGTTCCCTGGCGAAGACTAAGGTGAAAGGAGGTGAGCTGAGCTTTGAAGGCAGGTCTCTGAGACTGAACACAGCACAAGTGGAGG
>JARQOD010000004.1:27210445-27324644 GCA_033576555.1 Oophaga sylvatica
TGGGCGAACACAGACAGCATGCACTCACCAGCAACCAGCACTTCCGTCTTCTCACAGAGACGCAGACCCAGCACCCTCCCAGCCAACCAACTGACCAAAGCAATGCACGCCTCTCCAGTAATCCCCACCTTTTAAAGAGGCAGAGCCCAGATCCCCATGTTATCACTGCTATCTCTATACAAGCAGTTCCTCTCCCCTTTTGGACTGTTTGACATTTTGCATTTTTCTCTGAATCCACCCTCTAGGTCTTTTAGGTTATTTTACATAAATAGAATATGGTGCAAAAATATCCAGAAAATTAAAAAATTCATTAAATAAATTAATTGAGTGTCAGCTCTTCTCCCGTCAGTATTTATAAAGCCGAAGTGATCGCGGCGGTATATTATCTCCATTGGGCCACGTTCACACCTCGTTCACTGGCCATGGACTGTTTTTACGCAGGGGAACTCGTCTGTCCGCTGCTGCTGGCGATTCCCACAGGTGTCAGCTGACACCCTGCATTATTGGACCTGGACGATTTTGCAAACGATAGGGGCCGATTAACGCCTTAAATACCTTTGTCAATCGTGACAACAGTATTTAAGTTCTTGCAAGGGGTCACAACATTCCTTTAGTAACCATCGGACCCCCGGGATGAGAATTGCTGGTCCTGATGTTTACTATGGTACCCTGAGGTCATGTGATGATGACCCTAGGGTACCGTGGTCTGTGAGATTTCAGCAATAGGCCGAGGTCACACTTGGGTATGGCATCCGATGCGATATGCTAATGACCCTCGGCTCCTGCTCTTCTTCGAGCGGGAGCCGAGTGTCATGCGACTGTGCTCCGAGCCTCTCGCACAGAGCGGATCGGAGCACAGTTGCAGAGGAGCAGAGAAACTAATTTCTCCATCTCCTCCATTGCCGGCGTCGGCGCATATCGCACCGCACTCGGATGATATCCAAGTGACATGCGTTGTGTCACTCGCACCCATAGACTTATATGGGTGCGAGCCGAGACTCGGGTGAGTCTTGGTGCCAATCACAGCATGCTGCGATTTTACACGCACATTGAATACGCCCGAGAAAAAAAACGGTGATGTGAGATGGCCCATAGATTAATACTGGCCAGGGTGCTATGCGATGTTTTCTCGCATAGTACTCGCCCATATTCTACGCTAGTGTGACCCCGGCCATAAGCGGAGATCTCACAGGCACAGTCAGTGAGACACTGACTGTCTTATGCACTGCTGTACATGAGTATACATGTCCCACAGTGGGTCTAATTAAAACAGTAAAATAAAACGTAAAAAAAAAACACACACAAATCACGAAAGCAATTTCGCCACTCAAAACGGTGTTTGTGATAAAACAAAATGTTATTTATTCCATATGGCGAACGCCGTAAAAGATAAAAAACAAGCCAAAAATGTCGCTTTTTTCATCATTCTGACTCACAAAAAAAGTGAATATAAAGAGATCAAAAGTCATATGTAAAACAAAAATGGTGTAAATGAAAACCGTCCTGCAAAAAAAAAAAAAAGCCTTAATATGGCTCATTCGGCAAAAAAAATAAAAATTTACAGCTCTCAGAATATGACGATGCAAAAACAAATTAATTCTTGTAAAATATTGTTTTAGTGTGTAAAAAGAGCAAAGCATAAAAAAAAAAAAAAAACAATATAAATCTTGTATCACTGTAATAGTATCGACCCGATGAACAAATCGGTCTTATCACTTACGGTGAACGGCGCAAACATAAAAACAATAACTGAATTGCTGGGTTTTGTTCATTTTGTGTAAAATCTAAATAAAAAGCGATCAAAAAATACTATGTACCCCAAAATGTACCAAAAAATTGCATTTTGTCCCGCAAAAATAAGCCCTCATACAGCTCTGCTCACCAAAAAATAAAAAAGTTACATCTCTCAGAATAGTTTTACTGTGTGAAAGTAGCAAAACCTAAAATATATACAGGTCCTTCTCAAAAAATTAGCATATAGTGCTAAATTTCATCATTTTCCATAATGTAATGATTACAATTAAACTTTCATATATTTTAGATTAATTACACACCAACTGAAATTTGCCAGGTCTTTTATTGTTTTAATACTGATGATTTTGGCATACAACTCCTGATAACCCAAAAAACCTGTCTCAAAAAATTAACATATCAAGAAAAGGTTCTCTAAACGACCTATTACCCTAATCTTCTGAATCAACTAATTAACTCAAAACACATGCAAAAAGATTCCTGAGGCTTTTAAAAACTCCCTGCCTGGTTCATTACTCAAAACCCCCATCATGGGTAAGACTAGCGACCTTACTGATGTCAAGAAGGCCATCATTGACACCCTCAAGCAAGAGGGTAAGACCCAGAAAGAAATTTCTCAACAAATAGGCTGTTCCCAGAGTGCTGTATCAAGGCACCTCAATGGGAAGTCTGTTGGAAGGAAACAATGTGGCAGAAAACGCTGTACAACGAGAAGAGGTGACCGGACCCTGAGGAAGATTGTGGAGAAGGACCGATTCCAGACCTTGGGGGACCTGAGGAAGCAGTGGACTGAGTCTGTGTAGAAACATCCAGAGCCACCGTGCACAGGCGTGTGCAGGAAATGGGCTACAGGTGCCGCATTCCCCAGGTAAAGCCACTTTTGAACCATAAACAGCGGCAGAAGCGCCTGACCTGGGCTACAGAGAAGCAGCACTGGACTGTTGCTAAGTGGTCCCAAGTACTTTTTTCTGATGAAAGCAAATTTTGCATGTCATTCGGAAATCAAGGTGCCAAGTCTGGAGGAAGACTGGGGAGAAGGAAATGCCAAAATGCCTGAAGTCCATTGTCAAGTACCCACAGTCAGTGATGGTGTGAGGTGCCATGTCAGCTGCTGGTGTTGTCCACTGTGTTTCATCAAGGGCAGGGTCAATGCAGCTAGCTATCAGGAGATTTTGGAGCACTTCATGCTTCCATCGGCTGAAATGCTTTATGGAGATGAAGATTTCATTTTTCAGCACGACCTGGCACCTGCTCACAGTGCCAAAACCACTGGTAAATGGTTTACTGACCATGGTATTACTGTGCTCAATTGGCCTGCCAACTCTCCTGACCTGAACCCCATAGAGAATCTGTGGGATATTGTGAAGAGAAAGTTGAGAGACGCAAGACCCAACACTCTGGATGAGCTTAAGGCCGCTATCGAAGCATCCTGGGCCTCCATAACACCTCAGCAGTGTCACAGGCCTCCATGCCACGCCGCATTGAAGCAGTCATTTCTGCAAAAGGATTCCCGACCAAGTATTGAGTGCATAACTGAACTTTATTATTTGATGTTTTTTTTGTTTGTTTTTAAAAAACACTTTTATTTTATTGGACGGTTGAAATATGTTAATTTTTTGAGACAGGTTTTTTAGGTTATCAGGAGTTGTATGCCAAAATCATCAGTATTAAAACAATAAAAGACCTGACAAATTTCAGTTGGTGTGTAATGAATCTAAAATATATGAAAGTTTAATTGTAATCATTACATTATGGAAAATAATGAAATTTTGCACTATATGCTAATTTTTGAGAAGGACCTGCATATGTTTGTGAGACAGTGAGAGTATGTGTGTTGAATGGGGTGTACATTTCACCTAGATACTTTGCTGACTGGTATAAGGGAAATGTATGGCTTTGTAAACCTAGTGGTAGAGAAAGGTCACTACACCTTACATTCAGAACACACTTGCAGCTCAGGCCTGAAACCACTCAGCTATTAATTAGGAGACCAGAAGTAGGTGTCTGCGAACACAGACAGAGACTCGCTTAGGGTGAGTTTCCACAATCAGTAAACGCTGCGTGTTTGGCGCTGTGCGCTGGCGCAGCGCCAAACACGCAGCGTCCAGATGTTACAGCATAGTGGAGGGATTTCAAGAAATCCCGTCTCCACTATGCGTAACAACACGCAGGCAGGAGACCTGCGTAAACGGACATGCGGCGCGTCTTTTCAGACCGCAGCATGTCCTCGCGTGTTGCGGCGACGGTGCGTCGCCGCAACAGAATTTAACACAGGGCTATGTAGCCCTGCGTTCTTTCCGGAGGTGTTCCGGAGGTGTCCTGAACACCTCCGGAAAGAGCGTGCGTCAAAAAGGGGGCGGGGCTTAGACGGAGCGGAATTTCCGCTCCGTCATATACGCTGTGTTTCCTGATAGTGGAAACACAGCCTTAGTCTGGACAAGGAGTCCAGGCACAAGAAGGAGTCTCCAGGAGTATGAGCTGTCTCAGTCTGGGTGCTCGATGTACCCCGGACACAGGAGTAGTCTCTGTGAGAATCCATGCGGATGTAAGGTTCTGTGTATCTGTTTCTGAAACTCAGTTTGTTCGTCGGCCATTTTGCTTTCTGTTTTGCTGCAGCTATCTTGCCCTCAGTCAAAATGGAGTTTTCCAGCTTGCATGTTCCCGCCCTGATTCTCTCCGTTTGCTTCTTAAACAGCCACACCTGAGCAATCAGTGCTTCAGAATCTAGCCTGCAGTGAACCTGTGTTCTGACTCCTGAAGCCTTGGACCTTGTACTCCAGCCATTCCTACTGAGAAACTCTGAAGCACTTGTGGACTCTGAACTCTGCTCTTGAGAGCCTCACGTTTGCATGGACTTGCGGTAACAGAGAAGAAGATCTAAATCTGTTGTGGAGAGTTATTGCTGAGCTTAGATTACTCTGGCCTGCTGTGTCTCCTGCTTCTGTGTTTGCAACCTGTGTGTTTATTTTTGCCAATTTGTATGAAGCAATACAAGACTTTCTTTATCAACCTGTGTCTCAAGTATTTTCATCGCACCCAAGCACAAGACGCTATATGAACTGTACCACATACATTACAAGATTCTGAAGCCAAACGTTAGTGTCTGCTGGGTCTGGAAAGGCTTGTCTGCTGTACTGTGGATATCGGATGTCCGGTTGTACTTTCTGTGATGACAGTGGTTGTGACTTCTCACAACCATTCCAGTGAGCAATTCCCTTAAGTTTTTTTTTCTGCAGTGTTATCACAGGTAAACACTATTGTTTTTTTTTTTTTTTTTCTCTTCTCTTTTTGTCTGCTGAAACTCTGGATATCAGATGTCTGGTTGAAAGCTTTCTGTGATGATAGTGGTTGTGACTTCTCACAACCATTCCAGGTGAGCAGTTCCCTTAAAGTTTTTTCTTTCTTCAGTGTTGCCACAGGTGAACACTATTGTTTTTTTTTTTCTCTCCTCTTCTTCCAGTATCCTGTCTTAAAAGATCTGGAAAATGGAGGCCCGCATAAAGGAACTTTGTGGAGTGACTGATAATATCCTTGCAGATTTGCAGAATATAAAGACCCGTTTTACAAATCTTCAGGACCTAAATAATCACAATTTGCAAGTGGTTGGACAGACTACCAGGATTTGCGAGCCAGGATTGAGGTTCTGGAGGGGCGAGTCCAGGCTCCTGCCGTGGCCCCGAGTTCTGGGATTCCCAAGTTGCCCCCTTTTCGTTTTGGTGGTGAACGTGAAAAATTCAGGGGATTTGTTAATCAATGTAATCTTTTTTTTTCTGCACATGCTTCACAATTTCCTACTGAACGATCTAAGGTGCTTACTATAATTATGTTGCTTACCAACAAGGCTTTGATATGGGCAAACCCTCTGATTGAGACTGAGGATGATTGTTTGAATCACCTTGATGATTTTATTTCAGCCATGGGGCAGGTGTTTGATGACCCCAATCGAGGTGCAACAGCTGAAGCAGCCATGTTAGCTTTGCGCCAAGGTAAGCACTCGGTAGCTGAATATGCCTTGGATTTCAGGAGATGGGCCCTTGATACCACCTGGGACAATTCCGCCAAAAAATCTATTTTTCGAAAGGGGTTATCCCCACTGATTAAGGATGAACTTGCTCGTGCCGACCCTCCCACTGCGTTAGGTGACTTTATTAACTACTGCATCCGTATTGATACTCGTTTAACTGAACGCAGGCAAGAGAGATGGTTCGAAAGCAATCGTACTAACCTTTTCCTACCTTCCTCTCCAGCTAAGGAACCTTTGAATAGGATTACACGGGAACCTGAACCTGAACCCATGCAGGTAGACTCTTTACTACGACGGGTTAGTGATGCACGCAAGGAACATCGTTTTAAGGAGAATCTATGTTTTTATTGTGGTAAGTCAGGGCACTTTATTATTAACTGTCCCAGCCGTTCTCGCAAGACTACTGCAGCACTCATTCATTGTGAGTGTTGCGAGAGGGATCTGTCAGGTCCGAGCCTCAGGCTCCAGAGAGAGCTGCAGCAACAGATCTTGATTTCTCGGACTTAAACTCCGTTACCTCTGAGGACGTTGACTGTGTAAATGCTGCCATCTTTCAAGTTTCCTCAGCGGTGTCCCAGCTGAGTTGTAAGAAAAACAATTCTCACTGTTTTCTTTCCATCAAACTCTGGGTTGACTCAGCCTGGGTGTCTAGCTCTGCTATGATCGACTCAGGTGCAAGTGGAAATTTTATGGATGTCTCCTTTGCTCTAAAACAGGGAATACGTTCAGTGAAGAAGGCTACTCCAGTACAGATGGAAACTGTGGATGGCTCCCTGCTGACCTCTGGACCAGTGGATCAGGAAACAGAGCCTTTAAAGGTTCTTATGGGTAAAGATCATCAAGAGAAACTGTCCTTTATGCTTATCTCTTCTCCTCACTTTCCCATTATTCTAGGGCTACCATGGCTGCAGGCTCAGAATCCTACCATTAACTGGGAGACCAAGGAATTACACTTTCCAGAGAAACAGATGAGTCCAAAAATTTCAGCTTGCTCTGTTCCTAAAGGAACCATGTCAGTCCCTGAACTACCAGCTGTATACCAGGACTATGTGGATTTATGTGACAAGAAGAACGCTGACCAGCTTCCTCCTCACCGTCCATATGATTGTCCAATTGAATTATTGCCTGGAGCAGAGATACCTTTTGGTAAGATCTACCCCCTGGCGGGGCCCAAGCTGAAGGCTTTAAAAGAGTACATAGACGAAAATCTAGCCAAGGGCTTCATACGCCCCTCTTCATCTCCTGCAGGGGCACCCATATTCTTTGTAAAGAAGAAAGATGGATCCCTGAGACCATGCGTAGACTATAGGGAACTCAATAAGGTTACTATTAGAAACCGTTATCCATTGCCTTTAATCCCTGAGTTATTGGAGAGAGTGCGACATGCCAAAATTTTTTCTAAACTAGATCTTCGTGGGGCCTATAACTTAGTCCGTATTAGACCTGGGGATGAATGGAAGACTGCATTCAGGTCACGCTATGGACACTTTGAATATCTGGTTATGCCTTTTGGTCTGAGTACCGCCCCAGCCACTTTCCAACACTTGGTGAATGACATCTTCAGGGATCTCCTAGATACATTCGTGGTAATTTATTTGGATGATATTTTAATTTTTTCTAACTCCACAGAGGAACATCATGGACATGTGAGAATGGTCTTGGAACGTCTAAGACAAAATCATCTTTACATCAAGCTTGAAAAGTGTGAATTCCATAAGACCGAAATTCAATTTCTGGGGTATGTACTGTCTACACAAGGAATTAGTATGGATGGAAGTAAAACCCAAGCCATCAATGATTGGCCAAGTCCTAGAAATGTGAAGGAGGTACAGCGCTTCATCGGGTTTGCAAACTTCTATAGACGTTTCATTAGAAATTTCTCTGAGGTAGTGTCACCTATCACCCAACTTACCCGGAAAGAGTCTAAGTTCTCCTGGACTCCCCAAGCCCAGGAAGCATTTTCCCGTCTAAAAGATAATTTACCACTGCACCTATCCTAGTACATCCCAACCCAGAGCTTGCCTTCATAATAGAGGTGGATGCTTCAGACTGTGCCGTGGGAGCTATACTCTCTCAGAGAACAGGTGAGAAGAATGTCTTGCATCCCTGTGCCTTCTTTTCCCAGCAGTTGTCTTCGGCTGAGAAGAACTACGATGTGGGCAATAGAGAGTTGTTGGCCATTATTGCCGCCTTCAAAGAATGGAGACACCTTCTTCAAGGAGCTGCACAGCAAATAGTCGTTCTGACAGACCATCGTAATCTTGAGTTTATCAGGTCGGCTAAGTGCCTGACTCCTCGCCAGGCTCGCTGGAATCTTTTCTTAAACCAATTTAATTTTATTATTTCTTATAGACCAGGATCGCGCAATGGAAAGGCTGATGCACTCTCTAGGATTTACTCAGCAGAGACACGTCCAATTACTCCTCCTAAGACTATTCTTCCTGACTCTAGATTCCTAGGAGTGATTCATCATCAAGACCTAATTAAAGACATCAAGGAAGCATACCATGCGGATTCTTTTTTGGCTCAACCCCCAAGGGACGTAAGTCTTGTCTTTAAGAATGGTGTGTGGATTCTGGGACAACGTCTGTATATACCTGAAACAGTCAGATTGAGAGTATTGCAACTCATTCACGATTCCAAAATAGCCGGGCATAGAGGAATTCTAAAGACACAGGAATTTCTTTCTCGTTTCTTTTGGTGGCCCACTTGTAGGAAGGATGTTTTGGACTATGTCACTTCGTGTGAGGTTTGTGCAAGATGCAAAACACCTCGCTCTTCACCAACTGGTCTGTTACAGCCTCTTCCCACCCCGTCCCGCCCGTGGGGATCCATTTCTATGGACTTCATTGTGGAATTACCAACCTCTCAAGGGAAGAACACTATTCTAGTGGTGGTTGACCGTTTAACAAAGGCAGCTCATTTTATCCCTTGTGTCGGCTTACCCACTGCAAAACAGACATCAGATTTGATGATTAAAGATGTGTTTCGTTTACATGGAGTACCGGATGAGGTTATTTCGGATCGAGGGGTGCAATTCACTTCTAGGTTTTGGCAAAATTTCTGTGCAGCATTGGACATTAAAGTAAACCTTTCTTCTGCTTTTCATCCCCAGACTAATGGACAAACCGAACGAACCAATCAAACCCTGGAGCAGTATCTCCGCTGCTTTATCTGCCACCTACAGGATGATTGGGTGGATCTACTTCCATTGGCTGAGTTCTCTTACAACAACTCTCAGAGTGCCTCCACTAAACAGTCTCCTTTTTACTCTAATCTAGGTTATCATCCTTTTTACTCTAATCTAGGTTATCATCCTAACATTCTACCACGATTTCCCATAGAGACGCCTTTGCCAGCAGTGGCTGAAAGAGTCACGACTTTACAGAAGAATATGGATCTTCTAAAGGAGAATCTGGAATCGGCTCAGGAAAGGTACAAGAAGGCAGCAGATAAATTTCGTAAACCTGCACCAGCTTTTAAGGTAGGAGACCTGGTCTGGCTGTCAACCAGAAATCTTAAGTTAAGGATTCCATCGTCTAAGTTGGGACATAAGTACATTGGACCCTATAAAATCAGTAAGATTATAAGTGCCGTTGCTTGTCGTCTTCAATTGCCCAGAACTATGAGAATCCACCCTGTCTTTCATGTATCCCTACTAAAGGCTGCGACACCCAATACGTTTCCTGGACGTTCTTCTCCTTGCCCTGACCCAGTGCTAGTCGATGGTCAGGAAGAATTTGTGGTGGAAAGGATTTTAGATTCCAGGTTGTATAGAAATCAGTTACAATATCTGATTAAATGGCAGGGCTACCCAGTGGAGGACAACTCATGGGAGCCAGTCAATAACGTTAATGCTCCTCGCTTGCTCCGTCAGTTTCATCAGAGGTACCCACACAAGCCTGGTCTGAGGTCATCCGGAGGTTGTCCCTAAGGGGGAGTAATGTAAGGTTCTGTGTATCTGTTTCTGAAACTCAGTTTGTTCGTCGGCCATTTTGCTTTCTGTTTTGCTGCAGCTATCTTGCCCTCAGTCAAAATGGAGTTTTCCAGCTTGCATGTTCCCGCCCTGATTCTCTCCGTTTGCTTCTTAAACAGCCACACCTGAGCAATCAGTGCTTCAGAATCTAGCCTGCAGTGAACCTGTGTTCTGACTCCTGAAGCCTTGGACCTTGTACTCCAGCCATTCCTACTGAGAAACTCTGAAGCACTTGTGGACTCTGAACTCTGCTCTTGAGAGCCTCACGTTTGCATGGACTTGCGGTAACAGAGAAGAAGATCTGAATCTGTTGTGGAGAGTTATTGCTGAGCTTAGATTACTCTGGCCTGCTGTGTCTCCTGCTTCTGTGTTTGCAACCTGTGTGTTTATTTTTGCCAATTTGTATGAAGCAATACAAGACTTTCTTTATCAACCTGTGTCTCAAGTATTTTCATCGCACCCAAGCACAAGACGCTATATGAACTGTACCACATACATTACAGCGGATCGCTGCTGAATAGGAGGGGAGCTCTCTCAAGTCTGGACGTTGGATATGCCTTCAGACACAAGGAGGAGACTCTGTGAAACTCCATGCTGGTAAATGCTGAACATATGTGTTGTTTTGGGGACAGGCTGTTAGAGTCTGGTCCCGGATAAAGAGGGAAATCTATCTAAGTGTAGTAAGTGGCTGGACAAGCCCAGGGCTTATGTTTATGATTTGGTTTTGCTTATGTTCTGTTTGCTGTGGACTTTAATAAAACTGGTTGCGGCCAGCTTTTGCCAGAACTGCTGTCTGTGAATGAACTGTTTCCGTGCCACTCCGTCTACCCAGACGGCGATCCCAGAGCTATATCCCCTGAAAAGCTTACAATTGGTGCTAGAATGTGCGTGCAGCACAGTGGCGAGAGACAGCAATAAAAGGTGAAGTCTGTTGAAGCAGCAGCAGAGAAAAAAAAGTGTGTCAGCAAAAGAAACGTCTGTTGGAGCAGTCTTAAAGAGACAGTAGCCCTAATAGAGTTTGCAAAAGAAAAAAAAAAAAGTGTGTCTGCACAGCAAAGCTGAACTTGTTGTGGAAAAGACTGTGGAGTGTGCAGCAGCAAAGGAAAAGTCTGTTGGAGCAGTCTTAAAGAGACAGTGGCCCTAATAGAGTTTGCAGAGAAAAAAAAAAAAAAAGTGTCTGCACAGCAAAGATGAATTTTCTGTGGAAAAGACTGTGGAGTGTGTATGTCTTGAGTGAAGACTGCCGTTGTTGAGACAGAGAAGTCTGACAGCATGGATGACAGCATGGAGGCGCTGTTTGAACAAATGGCGCAAGTTAATGTGCAACATAAGACTGCCATGGTTGAGACAGATAAGTCCGGCAGTATGGAGGAGCTCGTTGAGTACCTGGTCCAGGCCCAGCGGAGCATGCAGCAGAGCATGGAGCGGCAGCGCCTGCAGCACCTGCAGCGCATGCAGCAGGCCCAGCAGCAATTCCTGCAGCAGCAGCAGGAGAATAACCGGTTGTTTTTTGAGCAGGTTGCAGCACTACAAAAGACTTGCAGCGCATCGTCCCAAAGTAATGTTGCAAAGTCACCTGCATTGTCCGCTGTAAAGAAGGCGGTAAGACGGTCCCTGAAAAAGATGACACCTCGTGACGATGTGGAGGCATATCTCACTAGGTTTGAGGGACTGGCAGAGAAGGAGAATCTGCCCCTATCTGAATGGGCCATGATGGTCGCACCCTATCTGACTGGAGAACCCCAAAGGGCCTATGCTGACCTGAGCGAGCAGGACAGCCAAGACTATGCCAAGCTGAAAGCGGAGATTCTTACCCGGCTGGGTGTTACGGTGGCAGTCCGTGCCAGGGGAGTCCATGACTGGAGATGCAGTTGGGAGTCTGCCGTCGGCAACCCTGCTCATGGGGTCAAGGAGGTGATAGTGGACCGCTACACCCGCGCACGTCCTCCTGAGGTACAGCCGGAGGTCGGACGAGACCACCAGGACGCCAGTCGTCTGGTCAGCCTGATGGAGAGGGCCTTGGCCACCAAAGACTGCCTCCGTGACCAGCCGTCTGAGTGGTCTTCACTTCAGAGTTCCCGGACGCCGAACTCTCCCGGTAAGAGCGTTCCAGCTGTTGGGGACATGGGGTATGCTGATAGACGAGTTCAGGCCCGAGGGGACATATGGGTGGGAAAGTGTGATGGACGGTGTTGGAGTTGTCGTGAAATTGCAGCCAACTGTCCAATAGAGGGGGAGCCTATGTGTTGTGATGTTGGCGGATCCCTCTCTCCCTGCGCAGAGCCTGTGTGTGTGTCCACCTCAGCCGAAGAGACTGGACCACAGGGGTCCCCGGTGGTTGTAAATGACTGCCCAGCACAGGCCCTCTTGGACTCAGAGAGTCCAGTGACTTCCGTATGGGACAGCCTGATTGATAGGGACTTTATCCCTGATAAACACCTGAGTGTGGTGTGCGTCCATGGAGACACCAAAGTCTACCCAGAGACTGTCGTGGACTTGATCCCCAAACGCGGGGAGGTTTCATGTGAAGTGGGGGTAGTGAAGAACCTGGTGCACCCCGTTATATTGGGTAATGACTTTCCCCGGTCTAAGGATCTCTGGGGGAAAAATGTTTCTGATGGACAGTGTGATGAAGCTCCTATTGAGGGTGCGCAGTCCCGAGGGGCGGAACACAATGCTAGTGGGCCGTTAAACTTATGTGATAATGATGATAATGATAATGATGATGATGATGATCATGATAATGATGATGACCATGATAATGATGCTGATAATGATAATGATGATGATCATGATAGTGATGATGATACTGATCATAATCATGATAATGATATTGATAATAATGATGACTGTGATAGTGATGAAATTCCTTACCAGGTGATGTTGGGAGACGAGGATGGTGGTTCTCGGGAACCGAGTGTCCCTGACTTACCTGTGTCCTGTGACAATTTTGAGAGTGAGCAGTGGCGAGACCCCTCTCTTAAAACGGCCCAGGAAAATATAAATGTTCTAAATGAGGTTTCCCAAGAGCCTGGCTCTGAGGAGAGGTTTCCTCATGTTGCCATAAACACTCACCTGTTGTATAAGGACACTGAAGTCCAGGGAGAGGTCGTGAGCCAGCTCCTAGTACCTGAGCTATATAGAAGTATAGTGCTGGGGTTGTCACATAGTCACATACTTGAGGGACCAGATGGTGAAGTTAATGTTGTGGATGACATGTTAACTAAGGTTCCAGATCAGGATGTGAATGAGAATGAATTGTATAACCCTGAAAGTGAGCCGGATGTGGCTGAGAAAAAGGGGTCAGACAGGGATAGTGGTAGTGATAGTGAATCATCTGATGACAATAAAGCAACCAGTGCAAATGAGGAAGGCATGGTAGCAGAGGAGGTTGAGAGTCCTGAGAAGAAAGCTGATGCTGACCTTACAGCCGGACAGAAGATGGCATCTGAAGATGTTTTACAGTTGGCCGGTTCCCTGGCGAAGACTAAGGTGAAAGGAGGTGAGCTGAGCTTTGAAGGCAGGTCTCTGAGACTGAACACAGCACAAGTGGAGGCTGTTGGAAGTGGGAAGTTGTCGACGTGTGGTGTGGATCTGCATCATGCCAGGGACTCTGAGGGAGATGCTGCAGAGGTGGAAGGAGCCATAGAAGTGGTAGTCACCAAGCCAGATGCCTCATCAGAAGTTGAGGTCTCAAGTGAAGCTGTGAGGAACAAGACTGAAGATATGGGGACTGACTATGTCCAGGAATCTGTTTCTGCCGAAGACAGCGGCATGGACGGGTTACGGTTCGGATCAGTAGCTGCAACTCGTTAAGCTCAGGCTGGAAGTTCGGCGCCCGGAGCCCCAGCGGTGTTCCCGAGTGACACCAAGGATCTGGATAAATCACAAGATGAGATTTTGAGACATCAGGCTGGCATTGGTGAGCTCAAGCGCACTTTCATGGAGTCTACATCGGAGCCACGTCCCAACAAATGGGAAAAGCGATGTGTCACTCCGTTGCCGCTGCAGACACACGGGAGCTCAGATGGGATGCAGAACGTGGTGGAAGAGAAGAATCCGGCGGGTTCTGAGTATACAGATGCAGCTATCAAGGAGAACTTGAAAGCCGGAATAAATGGAAATATTGGAGACCATAATGATGTGACTGAAGAGGTAGAATGTAAGACTGACGGTGGGGCTTCTGAGCATGTTCTACCAGAAGAGCCTGAAGAAGGGGCCGAAGACATAAAAGATGTCCAACAGGTACCAGATGAATTGATGACTTCTCAGAAAAAACTCCAAACTGTGATGAAGGAGTGTGATGAAAGCCATGAGCATCTTCGTGAGAAGGTCAATGAAGTAAAAGGAAGGATACAGGGAATCTCTTCGTTGCAAGAGCAAATGCTGCTCAATAAGTCTAAGGCTCTATATAATGCTGGGGTCACACTAGCGACAAAATCGGACGACTGCAATGCGATGAAATATCGCATTGCAGTCGGACCTATGTTAATCTATGGAGCAGCTCCCAGTATCAGATTTTTTGTGGTCTGTTTTAAACGTCCGAGTGCAATCGCAGCATGCTGCGATTGTCACCGATTGTGGGTCGACTATCGCCAATGCAAGTCTATGGGAGCGATGAAAAATCGGATTACAAACGGACCGCACGTGTGACTTGCGATTAAATCGCATCGGTGTCCTTTAGAAAAGCCGGCAATTCATCCCCGGCTATACTGTAAAATCACACTGACAGCTTTAATAAAGAATAGAAAGAATAGATATACACACATAGAATACATATATATATATATATATATATATATATATGTCATTGTGACATATATATATACATATATTTATAGTTCCTAGACTTCTACATACTGTAATAGCCGCTAATTCAATTGCCGGCTTTTGTGAAATCACAGAAGCCGACATGAAATGATACATTGTTTAGACACAGTTAACCATGTAATTTCCTGTATTTTGATATATGGTTTGAACTTACAATTACATAAGTGTATGTGTACAAAGTTTCAGACATGTAGGGGTTAATTAAAGGTGTAAATTCGTTGTAAAAAAAATGCGTGGGCTCCCGCTGTATTTTCTCCACCAGACAGACAAAGCAAGCGAGTGGGGGCAGTTAATAATAGCCTAGGGAGGGTACATTTTTTTTGTGCCCCCCCTGGCTACTGACATCTGCCCCCAGACACCCCAGAAAGGGCAAATCTAATTAGAGATTTGACACATTTTTTTTACAACGAATTTACACCTTTAATTAACCCCTACATGTCTGAAATTTTGTACACATACACTTATGTAATTGTAAGTTCAAACCATATATCAAAATACAGGAAATTACATGGTTAACTGTGTCTAAACAATGTATCATTTCATGTCAGCTTCTGTGATTTCACAAAAGCCGGCAATTGAATTAGCGGCTATTAAAGTATGTAGAAGTCTAGGAACTATAAATATATATATATACACATGTCACAATGACATGTGTATATATATATGTGTTCTATGTGTATATATCTATTCTTTCTATTGTGATTTAAATACTATTCTTTTGGATCCATTATATGTCAGTTTTGCAAGCCTGCGAGAAATTCTCGCAAGTCGGATGTAAATCGGATGTGACAACTACGGTCAGATGCGACTAAATCGCATCAACTACAAAAAATCGGATGCTAGTCGCATCAATGTTCATGAAATTTTAATCCGATTATCGACCGACTAAAACGGTCAGATTTTTTAGACGTTGTGTGTGACCCCAGCCTTAGAATGCTGTTGTCACGGTAGAACATTACAATTCAGCTGGAGACTTAGCGGATGAATTATGTGTACTGCAAAAGAAAAACGATCAGCTCCTTCTACAGTCCCAATCATTTGAACAGTGTAGCTTAAAATGGTCAGAGACCATGGCAGAGGAGCTTAAGGTCTGTGAAATAGACTTTATGAGTCAACCGATATTCAAGAAAATAGATGTGCTAAAGAGGGTTCAAGGGGAACTAGAGAAAAGTGGAAAAACCCCCTATACCTTCTGTGATAGTTGGTGACAAATGGTCAGTGCACCAAGGACAGGAGGTACGTGAGTTTCTGAGGAAGAGTCAGCAGAAGTGTTCTGATGTGCCGGGTCATACTTCTCTGGCCAGGCACTATATCGAAACTGAGCCCGGCCCTAAGGTCAAGATGAAACCGTGCAGGATACCCGAGGCCCGCAGAGAGCATAGGCCTGGGAGGGTACAGGGTAGTGCGGATGCTTCAGTTGAAGAGAAAGCTGATGTTGGCTATGGCTCAGGTGAAGATACAGATGACAGTAGTGAAGATGAAGCTGATGAGGGCCATGACTGGTCCAGAGTTCACTGTCTCTTTTGGATTGTTGACCAGCCCTCCGGTCTGGATGACCAGCCCTCCTGTCAGGAGTCAAACCCAGTACCTCTTGTCCACTGGCCAGCAGCTCTACCATCTGAGCTATTCTGCTGGCTGCAAAGTTCCTTGCTGAACCCAGATACCATTGACTGTTCTTCCTGATTGGCTACACCTAGTGCTCTCTTGATTGGGCCTCTGATTGCCAATTACACACCCTATATAAACCTGGCCCTGTGGGTGTGTCATTGCGAGATTATTGTGCTTCCAGCCTTTAGTCAAGCTCTTTCTCCTGCTGTTCCTGCTGTTAATGACAGGCTTACAAAATTACAGGAATCCCAGAAGGAATTATCAGAGATATTGCTCAAGACCCAGGAAGAATATAAGGAAGCAGCAGATAAACATCGGAGAGTGCCCCCTGCTCTTCAGGTTGGAGACAAAGTTTGGCTGTCCACTAAAAACCTTAAGACACATGTGCCATCCTCCAAATTGGGTCAGAAATTCATTGGACCTTTTCAAATTTCTGCAAAAATTAACCAGGTTGCTTTTCGTTTAAAACTTCCCAACAATCTAAAGATTCATCCAGTGTTTCACATATCCTTGCTCAAACCCTTCTGTGAAAACCCGTTTCCAGGAAGAATTCAGCCACCTCCTCCACCAGAAAGGATCCGTGGTGAAGAAGAATACATTGTGGATAAGATTCTGGACTCCCGAAAATTCAGAGGTAAACTGCAGTATCTGGTGCAGTGGAAGGGTTACGGACCAGAGGAAAATTCATGGGAACCAAGGGACAACGTCCATGCTCCTAGACTAACAAGAGCCTTTCATCAAAGGTACCCGGATAAGCCAGCTCCTGAGATGTCCAGAGGCCATCCTGGAAGGAGGGGAGTACTGTCAGGAGTCGAACCCAGTACCTCTTGTCCACTGGCCAGCAGCTCTACCATCTGAGCTATTCTGCTGGCTGCAAAGTTCCTTGCTGAACCCAGATACCATTGACTGTTCTTCCTGATTGGCTACACCTAGTGCTCTCTTGATTGGGCCTCTGATTGCCAATTACACACCCTATATAAACCTGGCCCTGTGGGTGTGTCATTGCGAGATTATTGTGCTTCCAGCCTTTAGTCAAGCTCTTTCTCCTGCTGTTCCTGCTGTTACAAACACTGCTCTCCTGTGTACCGACCTCCTGCTGCCACCTGACTACGTTATCTGCCTGCTCCTCTGCTACCGAACTGCCTTTCCTGTGTACCGACCTCCGGCTGCCACCTGACTACGTTATTTGCCTGCTTCCCTGCTACAAACACTGCTTTCCTGTGTACCGACCTCGGCCTGCCTTCTGACTACGCTACCTGCCTCTGCTTTCCCTAGTGTTTGCAGTAACATCGGCTCCAACCCAGACGGGATCCTGACACCTCCGGTCTGGAGAAGAGGGGGGGGATATGTGAGACAGTGAGAGTATGTGTGTTGAATGGGGTGTACATTTCACCTAGATACTTTGCTGACTGGTATAAGGGAAATGTATGGCTTTGTAAACCTAGTGGTAGAGAAAGGTCACTACACCTTACATTCAGTACACACTTGCAGCTCAGGTCTGAAACCACTCAGCTGTTAATTAGGAGACCAGAAGTAGGTGTCTGCGAACACAGACAGAGAGCTCGCTTAGTCTGGACAAGGAGTCCAGGCACAAGAAGGAGTCTCCAGGAGTATGAGCTGTCTCAGTCTGGGTGCTCGATGTACCCCGGACACAGGAGTAGTCTCTGTGAGAATCCATGCGGATCGCTGCTGAATAGGAGGGGAGCTCTCTCAAGTCTGGACGTTGGATATGCCTTCAGACACAAGGAGGAGACTCTGTGAAACTCCATGCTGGTAAATGCTGAACATATGTGTTGTTTTGGGGACAGGCTGTTAGAGTCTGGTCCCGGATAAAGAGGGAAATCTATCTAAGTGTAGTAAGTGGCTGGACAAGCCCAGGGCTTATGTTTATGATTTGGTTTTGCTTATGTTCTGTTTGCTGTGGACTTTAATAAAACTGGTTGCGGCCAGCTTTTGCCAGAACTGCTGTCTGTGAATGAACTGTTTCCGTGCCACTCCGTCTACCCGGACGGCGATCCCAGAGCTATATCCCCTGAAAAGCTTACAATGTATATATATACACAATGTTCCAAATTATTATGCAAATTATATTTTTCTCTGATTTTCCTAAGTGGTCGGTGCAAATGACAGTCAGTCTAATAAAAGTCATCACCCCATGGAGCAGGGGCCTCAAACTACGGCCCGCCGGCCACATGTGGCCCGCTGAGGACATTTATCCAGCCCATCGGCCCGCCGACATTGAACGTCACCACAGTTCAATGCCGGCGGGCCCTTTATTAGCGGGCGGAACTGCAATGCGGCGAGGAAGGACTTGCGGCCTTCCATATGCAGCACAAACGTGATTGTCATCACGCCGCCTGCGCGGCCTGATGACGTCATTCCGCCTGTGCCAGAAGAAGATGGAGTCGAGTGCGCGCCTCTTCAGAGCAGCGGGGGACATAGGTGAGTACTGGCATTTATTTTTTAACACTGGGCCCAGCCTATTGGGGACTATGCTGCCTATGGGGGATTATGCTGCCTATGGGGGATTATGCTGCCTATTGGGGACTACTATGCTGCCTATGGGGGATTATGCTGTCTATAGGGGATTATACTGCCTATTGGGGACTACTATGCTGCCTATGAGGGATTATGCTGCCTATGGGGGATTATGCTGCCTATTGGGAACTACTATGCTGCCTATTGGGGATTATGCTGCCTATGGGGGATTATGCTGCCTATTGGGGACTACTATGCTGCCTATTGGGGATTATGCTGCCTATGGGGGATTGCTATGCTGCCTATTGGTGACTACTATGCTGCCTATTGGGGATTATGCTGCCTATGGGGAATTATGCTGCCTATGGGGAATTATGCTGCCTATGGGGGGACTACTATGCTGCCTATTGGTGACTACTATGCTGCCTATTGGGGACTATGCTGCCTATTGGGGATTATGCTACCTATGGGGAATTATGCTGCCTATGGGGGACTACTATGCTGCCTATGGGGAATTATGCTGCTTATGGGGGACTACTATGCTGCCTATGGGGAATTATGCTGTCTATGGGGGACTACTATGCTGCCTATTGGGGATTATGCTGCCTATTGGGGACTACTATGCTGCCTATTGGGGATTATGCTGCCTATTGGGGACTACTATGCTGCCTATTGGGGACTAATGCTGCCCATGGGCTGTACCTATTGTGAATTATGCTGCCTATTGGGGCATTTACCTGCCTATTGGGGACTATGTGTTATGGGTCTGCGGAACACACCAAATATATAATGTAGAAAGGTGCGTTCACAGCCCGGGGTCCACCATGCAAGCGGAGCCTGCTGCTAGTAAAAATGGCGCGAGAAGCAAACTCTGTTATACCGCAGAGTCGCCAACATAAACGCCGTAATGCGCTGTGGCAATGAGTGCGAACTCTGTTACTCCACAGAGCCGCTAGAAGGAGAGCCGCAGCGCTATATGGCGATGTGTGCGCACTCACTAGACACAACTGAGTGGCAAAGAAAACACGCTAGGGCGCTGACTAGCGTTGAAAGCGAACCCTGTTACGTCACAGGGCCGCTGAGGAAAAGCACTGTGTCCTGTAAGGCTCTCAGGTACACAGTTAAGTGCTAAGCGTACATAAAGCGTGATCATGTGCTAATGTCCTCGCGGGAGTCACCCGCAATCTATGGCGTCTGAACGCCAGACCTCCTCACCGGTTATGCCGGTAATCTAGGGCATCTAGGACACCGACCCTGACCAGCTACCATACCAAACTCCTCACCGATTAAGTCGGTATTCTAGTGGCTTATTTCAGCCGGGTCCCTATCCACACATACACATGACCACACTGGCGCATAGCATACAATGGTTGATATTAGCGCATGGCGGCCCAGGAAAGGCAGCAGCAAGTCACTGCACAGTAGTGGAGTGGGCAAGACGCTTGGACCGACGTCTCTGCTGAGCAGGCTCCACTGCGGCCGGAGATGAATGGGAGACTGCAGCGGGACGGGTTCGAGACTCCCCTTGTGCAGCAGCGGGAAATCGAACCCTAACATTATGCTGCCTATTGGGGCATTTACCTGCTTAGTGGGACATTTACCTGCCTATTGGGACATATGCTGCCTATTGGGGACTGTGCTGCCTATTGGGGACCTATGCTGCCTATTGGGACATTTATCTGCCTATTGGGGACATTTACCTGCCTATTGGGGACTCTCGCATCACACCAGTCTGAGCCTGTAGTAAAAGTGGAGTTTCACCAATATGGGCACTAGTGAGGCTGAAATTATATGGACTGGCAAGGCTGCATTGATGGGCACTGATCAGACTGCATTGATGGGCAGTGCAGTCTGTATGTCTCTGTGTGGGCAGTTTTATTTCTGGTATATTGTTTTTGTAGCACTGTATATATATTGGTATTTTACTAATAGCAATTTGGAATCCCTAGGAAACAATGACATCAAGAAAGAGAACAATTGCTTCACTTGTTACGACTAGCAGTGACAAATATAGAACCGAATATTGAAAATCTCATTAGCCAAAAGCAGGCCTGTTGTGAATGGGTTTGAGATGAGTTCTGAGCAGAGGCTCCCTCTGGTGGTTGCAAGCGGTGCTGGTGAGGATTGTGAGGACTGGGAATCAGGTGTTACTGATTGGTCTTATGTAAGGGAGTCATTTTCCCATCAGGGTTGCCGGTGATCAATTGTTCTGGTCTGAATCCTTCTTTCCAGTTTCCCTTGTAGCCTGCTGTGTCGTGTCTGCATCTCCTGCTATCAGATAAGACAATTTCTTATTTTGTGTTGTTGCTATATTTTTGCATTTTGTCCTGCACTTCTGTGGGGGCCTTCAGGGTCCCCTCCGGGGCTTTTGCCCTCTCAGTTTAGTCCAGCCACTGTGTTTTGTACTTTTGCTTTTTCCAGTTTTTTTTCAGTGGCTGCTGTTTTGTTTTTGTTACACCAGAGAACTAATTTAGGTGGTAGAGGTCTTGTGATCTCAGGTGATTTTGAAATTAGTAGAGTTGGTGTTTTTTCAGGGTTTTCTGAGATTGCAGTAAGTACCCTTCCTATCCTTTTCTATTTAGATAGTTTGGGCCCCAGCGTTTGCTCATACTATTTTCTTTCTGTGTCAGTATTTCCTCTTGTCTAACCGCCATTACATGTTTGGGGGCTATTATCTTTGGGGTTCTGCTCCGGGGCAGATAGCTTTCCTGTTTCTATCTTTGGGTGTAGTTAGTTTCTCAGGCTGTGACGAGGCGTCTAGGACCAACGTAGGAACGCTCCACGGCTGCCTCTAGTTGCGGTGGTTAGTCAGGGTACTGCAATTTCATAGATTCCAACTGCTCTGGTGTATTTCCTTTTTTACCTGCACTCCTCAGCTACCGTAACATAACAGTATCACCGGCCATAAAAATTGTATGGTACTCACAGAAGGGAAAAAATATTTTGAAGGAAGAAAAGTTGTCAGAGATATTTTTCTGTTTGTTGCATTTTTTTTTTTTTTTCCCTCTGTATCTCTGGGTGCTGGGGAGAATCTTTTCTCCCAATGGAGTTTGCACAGTTGTCTGGCCGTGTGGATCAGCTTGCCACTGAGGTTCAGAGTATTGCTGCATATCTTGCTAGGTTGCCTGTGGTGGAACCTAGGATCCCCATGCCAGATTTGTTTTTAGGGGATCGAGCTAAGTTTCAGAATTTCAAAAATAATTGTAAATTGTTTCTTGCCTTAAAATCTAAGTCCTCAGGAAACGCAGCGCAGCAGGTTCAAATTATCATCTCTCTCCTGCGCGGCGATCCTCAGGATTGGGCTTTTTCCCTGATACCTGGGGATCCTGTTTTGAGTGATGTTGATGCATTTTTTCAGGCTTTGGGGTTATTGTACGATGAGCCTAATGTCACTGATCAAGCTGAAAAAGCCTTGTTGGCATTAAATCAGGGGCTTGATGACGCTGAGTTATACTGTCAGAGATTCCGTAGGTGGGCAGTCCTGACCAAGTGGAATGACGACGCTTTGGCGGCCCTTTTCCGGAAGGGTCTGTCGGATAATGTAAAGGATGTTATGGTGGGATTCCCTGTCCCCTCTGGTCTCAATGATTCTATGTCATTAGCGATTCAAACTGACAGACGTTTGCGTGAGCGGAGAAGTATGCGTGGAGTGGTGTTGCCTTGTGAGCCAGCTGCTGAGCCCATGCAGTGTCATGGAGTGGTGTCTGGGGCACAACGTCATGAGTTTCGAAAGCGCAATGGGTTATGTTTCTACTGTGGTGATGCCTCTCATGCTATTTCAGTCTGCCCTAAGCGGGGAAGACGTTTTGCACGCTCGGTTGTCTTGGGTAGTGTTCAGACTAAGTTTTTATTAACTGTCACTCTGATATGCTCTCTGTCCTCATTTTCTGCTCAGGCTTTCGTTGATTCTGGAGCAGCTATTAACCTGATGGATTATGATTTTGCTAAACGTTGTGGGTTTCCCTTGATACCCCTACAGAAGTCTATTCCTTTACTGGGGATCGATTCTACCCCTTTGGCTGAGAATAAACCCCAGTTTTCTACTCAGGTGATAATGAGGGTTGAACCTGATCACCAGGAGTGCTGCAAATTTTTGGTTCTATATAATCTGCATGACATTATCGTGCTGGGTTTCCCTTGGTTACAGTCTCATAATCCTGTTTTGGATTGGAAATCTGTGTCTGTAACCAGTTGGGGCTGCCAATGTGTTAATACCAACACTCCTGTTTTTTCTGCCTCCCCCCAGGCTGAGGATGTTCCTGACTTTTTGTTTGATTTTTCTGATGTGTTTAGCGAAAGTAAATCTGCATCCTTACCTCCCCATAGGAGCTATGACTGCGCTATTGAATTAGTGCCAGGTAGTAAATTCCCTAAAGGTCGCCTTTTTAACTTGTCTGTACCTGAACATGACGCTATGCGGTCTTATATCAAGGAATCATTGGAGAAGGGTCATATCAGACCATCCTCTTCACCCTTAGGTGCCGGTTTTTTCTTTGTGGCCAAAAAGATGGTTCATTAAGGCCGTGTATTGATTATAGTCTCTTGAACAATATTACTGTGAAATATCAATACCCGTTACCCTTGATTTCTGACCTGTTTTCCAGGGTGAAAAACGCTACTTGGTTTACCAAGCTTGACCTCAGGGGGGCGTATAACCTTATTCGCATTAAGCACGGGGATGAATGGAAGACGGCATTTAACACCCCTGAAGGGCATTTTGAGTACCTTGTGATGCCCTTTGGGCTCACTAATGCTCCTTCCGTCTTCCAGTCCTTCATGAATGACATTTTCAGGGATTTTGTGGACAAGTTTCTGATTGTTTATTTGGATGATATCTTGATTTTTTCTAATGACTGGGACTCTCATGTGAAACATGTTCGAACTGTATTCCAGATTTTGAGAGAGAATGCTCTGTATGTGAAGGGATCAAAGTGTCTTTTTGGCGTACAGAAGATCTCATTTCTGGGATTCATTTTGTCCCCATCTGTTATTGAAATGGACCCGGTCAAGGTTCAGGCCATCTGTGATTGGGTCCAACCTACTTCATTAAAGGCTCTTCAGAGATTTTTGGGTTTTGCCAATTGTTATCGTAAATTTATTGGTAATTTCTCGGTTATTGTTAAACCATTAACTGATTTGACCAGAAAGGGTTCTGATGTGGTGAATTGGCCTCCTGAGGCAGTCTCTGCGTTTCAGGAACTTAAGCAGAGATTCACTTCTGCTCCTGTTCTACGGCAGCCTGATGTTTCTCTGCCATTTCAGGTGGAGGTTGATGCCTCTGAAATTGGGGCAGGTGCCGTTTTGTCCCAAAAAGATCCAGAGACCTCTAAAAGTAACCCTTGTGCCTTTTTCTCTCGAAAATTTTCTCCTACTGAACGTAATTATGACGTGGGTAATCGGGAGTTATTGGCCATGAAGTGGGCTTTTGAAGAGTGGAGACATTGGCTGGAGGGAGCCAAACATCAGGTGGTGGTCCTTACGGACCATAAGAATCTGGTCTATCTGGAATCTGCCAAGCGACTCAATCCTAGACAGGCCAGGTGGGCCTTGTTTTTCACACGTTTTAATTTTGTGGTTTCCTTTCTTCCTGGCACTAAGAATGTTAAGGCGGATGCCCTCTCGAGGAGTTTCCTTGCGGACTCTCCTGAGCTATCTGATCCCTCTGTTATTTTGAAGGAGGGTGTAGTTCTTTCCGCCATCTCGCCCAATTTGAGACTTGCTCTGGAGGGGTGTCAGGAGGATAGGCCCGAGCGCTGCCCTGTTGGAAAATTGTTTGTCCCGGACCAATGGAAAAAGAGTGTGATGTCTGAGATTCATTGTTCCGCATTGGCTGGGCATCCCGGAATTTTTGGTACCAGAGACTTGGTTAGTCGGTCCTTTTGGTGGCCTACCTTGTCTCGCGATGTCAGGGAATTTGTGCAGTCCTGCGGGACTTGCTCTCGCTCCAAGCCTTGCTCTCGCTCTAGTGGTTTGTTGATGCCATTGCCTGTGCCCAAGAGACCATGGACCCATATCTCTATGGATTTCATTTCCGATCTTCCTGTTTCTCAGAGAATGACCACCATCTGGGTAATTTGTGATAGGTTTTCCAAGATGATACATCTTGTGCCATTACCTAAGTTGCCTTCCTCCTCTGAATTGGTGCCGTTGTTCCTTCAGCACGTGGTTCGTTTACACGGCATTCCTGAGAACATTGTGTCTGACAGAGGAGTCCAGTTTGTTTCCAGATTTTGGAGGACTTTTTGTTCTAAACTGGGTGTTCAATTGTCTTTCTCCTCGGCATTTCATCCTCAGACCAATGGTCAAACTGAGAGAACAAACCAGACATTGGAGACTTATCTAAGATGCTTTGTGTCTGCTGATCAGGATGACTGGGTCTCTTTTTTGCCTTTGGCTGAGTTTGCTCTTAATAATAGGGCTAGCTCTGCCACTTTGATGTCTCCGTTTTTCTGTAATTCTGGGTTTCACCCTCGATTTTCTTCAGGACAGACGGAGGCTTCTGTCTGTCCAGGTGTTGACTCTGTTGTTGAGCGTATGCAGCAGATTTGGGACCAGGTAGTGGAGAGGTTGTCCCTCTCTCAGGAGAAGGCCCAGCGGTTTGCTAACCGGCATAGGACTGATGGTCCTCGGTTTAAAGTGGGGGACTTGGTCTGGTTGTCCTCAAAGAATATTCCTATGAGAGTAGCATCTCCTAAATTTAAGCCTAGGTTCATTGGACCTTATAAGATCATGGAGATTATTAATCCTGTTTCTTTTCGTTTGCTTCTTCCAGGGACATTTAAGATCCATAACGTGTTCCACAAGTCCTTGTTGAAGAGGTTTGTTGAGCCAGTGGTTCCTGCTGCTGTGCCTCCTGACCCTGTTTTGGTTGAGGGCAATCTGGAGTATGTGGTTGAGAAAATATTGGATTCTCGTTTTTCTAGACGAAGACTCCAGTATTTGGTTAAATGGAGAGGTTATGGTCAGGAAGACAATTCTTGGGTGTTTGCTTCGGACATCCATGCTAGGAGACTTATCCGTGCGTATCATAGAACTCATCCTGACCGACCTGGTTGCTCAAATGAGGGTTCGGTGACCCCTCCTCAAGGGGGGGGTACTGTTGTGAATGGGTTTGAGATGAGTTCTGAGCAGAGGCTCCCTCTGGTGGTTGCAAGCGGTGCTGGTGAGGATTGTGAGGACTGGGAATCAGGTGTTACTGATTGGTCTTATGTAAGGGAGTCATTTTCCCATCAGGGTTGCCGGTGATCAATTGTTCTGGTCTGAATCCTTCTTTCCAGTTTCCCTTGTAGCCTGCTGTGTCGTGTCTGCATCTCCTGCTATCAGATAAGACAATTTCTTATTTTGTGTTGCTATATTTTTGCATTTTGTCCTGCACTTCTGTGGGGGCCTTCAGGGTCCCCTCCGGGGGCTTTTGCCCTCTCAGTTTAGTCCAGCCACTGTGTTTTGTACTTTTGCTTTTTCCAGTTTTTTTTCAGTGGCTGCTGTTTTGTTTTTGTTACACCAGAGAACTAATTTAGGTGGTAGAGGTCTTGTGATCTCAGGTGATTTTGAAATTAGTAGAGTTGGTGTTTTTTCAGGGTTTTCTGAGATTGCAGTAAGTACCCTTCCTATCCTTTTCTATTTAGATAGTTTGGGCCCCAGCGTTTGCTCATACTATTTTCTTTCTGTGTCAGTATTTCCTCTTGTCTAACCGCCATTACATGTTTGGGGGCTTTCTATTATCTTTGGGGTTCTGCTCCGGGGCAGATAGCTTTCCTGTTTCTATCTTTGGGTGTAGTTAGTTTCTCATGCTGTGACGAGGCGTCTAGGACCAACGTAGGAACGCTCCACGGCTGCCTCTAGTTGCGGTGGTTAGTCAGGGTACTGCAATCTCATAGATTCCAACTGCTCTGGTGTATTTCCTTTTTTACCTGCACTCCTCAGCTACCGTAACATAACACAGGCCCATATTTCCCATTGAAATATCTGTAAGTTTATTGATTTTAACTTTACTTTTTCTTTATTTTAAATATTGTATTTGTTCCTGTTTTGTTTTTTTTTTACTTCAAAATAAGATATGTGCAGTGTGCATAGGAATTTGATCATCGTTTTTTTTAAACTACCAATGGTCCGAGAAACCGTGAACTGGCCCCCTGTTTAAAAAGTTTAGAGTATACATTGAATTTTATTGAAGAAACCTCCCAATGATAACAGTATAATCTCCAAAATGTATAAAAACTCAAAATGCACTGTTCCAAATTATTAGGCACAGTAGAATTTCTAAACATTTGATCTGTTTTAAAGAACTGAAAATGCTCTTTTGTGGAATTTACAGCATTAGGAGGTCACATTCACTAAACAAAAAAGCTATTTAACTCCAAAACATCCTAACAGGACAAGTAACATGTTAACATAGGAACCCTTCTTTGATATCACCTTCACAATTCTTGCATCCATGGAACTTGTGAGTTTTTGGAGAGTTTCTGCTTGTATTTCTTTGCATGAAGTCAGAATAGCCTCCCAGAGCTGCGGTTTTGATGTGAACTGCCTCCCACCCTCATAGATGTTTTGCTTGTTGATACTCCAAAGGTTCTCTATAGGGTTGAGGTCAGGGGAAGATGGTGGCCACACCATGAGTTTATCTCCTTTTATGCCCATAGCAGCCAATGACTCAGAGATATTCTTAGCAGCATGAGATGGTGCATTGTCATGCATGAAGATGATTTTGCTCCTGAAGGCACGTTTCTTTTTATAACATGGAAGAAAGTTGTCAGACAGAAACTCTATACTTTGCAGAGGTCATTTTCACATCTTCAGGAACATTAAAGGACCCTACTGTTGTGAATGGGTTTGAGATGAGTTCTGAGCAGAGGTTCCCTCTGGTGGTTACAAGCGGTGCTGGTCTGTCCAGTGAAGATTGTGAGGACTGGGAATCAGGTGTTACTGACTGGTCTTATATAAGGGAGTCACCTTCCCATCAGGGTTGCCGGTGATCAATTGTTCTGGTCTGAATCCTTCATTCCTGT
Organism: Oophaga sylvatica; assembly: GCA_033576555.1. Taxonomy (NCBI): domain Eukaryota; kingdom Metazoa; phylum Chordata; class Amphibia; order Anura; family Dendrobatidae; genus Oophaga; species Oophaga sylvatica. The sequence goes on from JARQOD010000004.1 coordinate 27,238,119, forward strand.
TTCCCTTGTAGCCTGCTGTGTCGTGTCTGCATCTCCTGCTAACAGATAAGACATTTTCTTCTTTTTGTTTTTGTGCTATATTTTTGCATTTTGTCCTGCACTTCTGTGGGGGCCTTCAGGGTCCCCTCCGGGGGCTTTTGCCCTCTCAGTTTAGTTCAGCCACTGATGTTTGTACTTTTGCTTTTTCCAGTTTTTCAGTGGCTGCTGTTTTGATTTTGTTACACCAGAGAACTAATTTAGGTGGAAGAGGTCGTGTGATCTCAGGTGTTTTTGAAATTAGTAGAGTTGGTGCTTTTCAGGGTTTTCTGGGATTGCAGTAAGTACCCTTCCTATCCTTTTCTATTTAGTTAGTTTGGGCCCCAGCATTTGCTCATACTATTTTCTTTCTGTGTCAGTATTTCATCTTGTCTAACCGCCATTACATGTTTGGGGGCTTTCTATTATCTTTGGGGTTCTGCTCCGGGGCAGATAGCTTTCCTATTTCTATCTTTAGGTGTAGTTAGTTTCTCAGGCTGTGACGAGGCGTCTAGGACCAACGTAGGAACGCTCCACGGCTGCCTCTAGTTGTGGTGGTTAGTCAGGGTACTGCAATCTCATAGATTCCAACTGCTCTGGTGTATTGCCTTTTTTGCCTGCACTCCTCAGCTGCCGAAACATAACAGTATCACCGGCCCAAAAAATTGAAAATTGTATGGTACTCACAGAAGGGAAAAAATATTGTGAAAGAAAAAAGGTTGTCAGAGTTGTCAGAGATATTTTTCTGTTTGTTGCTTTTTTTTCCCTCTGTATCTCTGGGTGCTGGGGAGGATCTTTTCTCTCAATGGAGTTTGCACAGTTGTCTGGCCATGTGGATCAGCTTGCCACTGAGGTTCAGAGTATTGCTGCATATCTTGCTAGGTTGCCTGTTGTGGAACCTAGGATTCCCATGCCAGATTTGTTTTTAGGGGATCGAGCTAAGTTTCAGAATTTCAAAAATAATTGTAAATTGTTTTTTTGCCTTAAAATCTAAGTCCTCAGGGAACGCAGCGCAGCAGGTTCAAATTATCATCTCTCTCCTGCGCGGCGATCCTCAGGATTGGGCTTTTTCCCTGACACCTGGGGATCCTGTTTTGAGTGATGTTGATGCATTTTTTCAGGCTTTGGGGTTATTGTACGATGAGCCTAATGTCACTGATCAAGCTGAAAAAGCCTTGTTGGCATTAAATCAGGGGCTTTATGACGCTGAGTTATACTGTCAGAGATTCCGCAGGTGGGCAGTCCTGACCAAAGGGAATGACGACGCTTTGGCAGCCCTTTTCCGGAAGGGTCTGTCAGATAATGTAAAGGATGTTATGGTGGGATTCCCTGTCCCCTCTGGTCTCAATGATTCTATGTCATTAGCGATTCAAATTGACAGACGTTTGCGTGAGCGGAGAAGTATGCGTGGTATGGTGTTGCCTTGTGAACCAGCTTCTGAACCCATGCAGTGTGATAGAGTGGTGTCTGGGGCACAGCGTCATGAGTTTCGAAAGCGCAATGGGTTATGTTTCTACTGTGGTGATGCCTCTCATGCTATTTCAGTCTGCCCTAAGCGGGGAAGACGTTTTGCACGCTCAGTTGTCTTGGGTAGTGTTCAGACTAAGTTTTTATTAACTGTCACTCTGATATGCTCTCTGTCCTCATTTTCTGCTCAGGCTTTCGTTGATTCTGGAGCAGCTATTAACCTGATGGATTATGATTTTGCTAAACGTTGTGGGTTTCCCTTGATACCCCTACAGAAGTCTATTCCCCTACTGAGGATCGATTCTACCCCTTTGGCTGAGAATAAACCCCAGTTTTCTACTCAGGTGATAATGAGGGTTGAACCTGATCACCAGGAGTGCTGCAAATTTTTGGTTCTGTATAATCTGCATGACATTATCGTGCTGGGTTTCCCTTGGTTACAGTCTCATAATCCTGTTTTGGATTGGAAATCTGTGTCTGTAACCAGTTGGGGCTGCCAATGTGTTAATACCCACACTCCTGTTTTTTCTGCCTCCCCCCAGGCTCAGGATGTTCCTGACTTTTTGATTGATTTTTCTGATGTGTTTATCGAAAGTAAATCTGCATCCTTGCCTCCCCATAGGAGCTATGACTGCGCTATTGAATTAGTGCCGGGTAGTAAATTCCCTAAAGGTCGCCTTTTTAACTTGTCTGTACCTGAACATGACGCTATGCGGTCTTATATCAAGGAATCATTGGAGAAGGGTCATATCAGACCATCCTCTTCACCCTTAGGTGCCGGTTTTTTCTTTGTGGCCAAAAAGAATGGTTCATTAAGGCTGTGTATTGATTATCGTCTCTTGAACAATATTACTGTGAAATATCAATACCCGTTACCCTTGATTTCTGACCTGTTTTCTAGGGTGAAAAACGCTACTTGGTTTACCAAGCTTGACCTCAGGGGGGCGTATAACCTTATTCGCATTAAGCACGGGGATGAATGGAAGACGGCATTCAATACCCCTGAAGGGCATTTTGAGTACCTAGTGATGCCCTTTGGGCTCACTGATGCTCCTTCCGTCTTCCAGTCCTTCATGAATGACATTTTCAGGGATTTTGTGGACAAATTTCTGATTGTTTATTTGGATGATATCTTGATTTTTTTCTAATGACTGGGACTCTCATGTGAAACATGTTCGAACTGTATTCCAGATTTTGAGAGAGAATGCTCTGTATGTGAAGGGATCAAAGTGTCTTTTTAGCGTACAGAGGATCTCATTTCTGGGATTCATTTTGTCCCCATCTGTTATTGAAATGGACCCGGTCAAGGTTCAGGCCATCTGTGATTGGGTCCAACCTACTTCATTAAAGGCTCTTCAGAGATTTTTGGGTTTTGCCAATTTTTATCGTAAATTTATTGGTAATTTCTCGGTTATTGTTAAACCATTAACTGATTTGACCAGAAAGGGTTCTGATGTGGTGAATTGGCCTCCTGAGGCAGTCTCTGCATTTCAGGAACTTAAGCAGAGATTCACTTCTGCTCCTGTTCTACGGCAGCCTGATGTTTCTCTGCCATTTCAGGTGGAGGTTGATGCCTCTGAAATTGGGGCAGGTGCCGTTTTGTCCCAAAAAGATCCAGAGACCTCTAAAAGTAACCCTTGTGCCTTTTTCTCTCGAAAATTTTCTCCTACTGAACGTAATTATGACGTGGGTAATCGGGAGTTATTGGCCATGAAGTGGGCTTTTGAAGAGTGGAGACATTGGCTGGAGGGAGCCAAACATCAGGTGGTGGTCCTTACGGACCATAAGAATCTGGTCTATCTGGAATCTGCCAAGCGACTCAATCCTAGACAGGCCAGGTGGGCCTTGTTTTTCACACGTTTTAATTTTGTGGTTTCCTTTCTTTCTGGCACTGAGAATGTTAAGGCGGATGCCCTCTCGAGGAGTTTCCTTGCGGACTCTCCTGAGTTATCTGATCCTTCTGTTATTTTGAAAGAGGGTGTAGTTCTTTCCGCCATCTCGCCCAATTTGAGACTTGCTCTGGAGGGGTGTCAGGAGGATAGGCCCGAGTACTGCCCTGTTGGAAAATTGTTTGTCCCGGACCAGTGGAAAAAGAGTGTGATGTCTGAGATTCATTGTTCCGCATTGGCTGGGCATCCCGGAAGTTTTGGTACCAGAGACTTGGTTAGTCGGTCCTTTTGGTGGCCTACCTTGTCTCGTGATGTCAGGGAATTTGTGCAGTCCTGCGGGACTTGCTCTCGCTCCAAGCCTTGCTCTCACTCTAGTGGTTTGTTGATGCCATTGCCTGTGCCCAAGAGACCATGGACCCATATCTCTATGGATTTAATTTCCGACCTTCCTGTTTCTCAGAGAATGACCACCATCTGGGTAATTTGTGATAGGTTTTCCAAAATGATACATCTTGTGCCATTACCTAAGTTGCCTTCCTCCTCTGAATTGGTGCCGTTGTTCCTTCAGCACGTGGTTCGTTTACACGGCATTCCTGAGAACATTGTGTCTGACAGAGGAGTCCAGTTTGTTTCCAGATTTTGGAGGACTTTTTGTTCTAAACTGGGTGTTCAATTGTCTTTCTCCTCGGCATTTCATCCTCAGACCAATGGTCAAACTGAGAGAACAAACCAGACATTGGAGACTTATCTAAGATGCTTTGTGTCTGCTGATCAGGATGACTGGGTCTCTTTTTTGCCTTTGGCTGAGTTTGCTCTTACTAATAGGGCTAGCTCTGCCACTTTGATGTCTCCGTTTTTCTGTAATTCTGGGTTTCACCCTCGATTTTCTTCAGGACAGACGGAGGCTTCTGTCTGTCCAGGTGTTGAATCTGTTGTGGAGCGTATGCAACAGATTTGGGACCAGGTAGTGGAGAGGTTGTCCCTCTCTCAGGGGAAGGCCCAGCGGTTTGCTAACCGGCATAGGACTGATGGTCCTCGGTTTAAAGTGGGGGACTTGGTCTGGTTGTCCTCAAAGAATATTCCTATGAGAGTAGCATCTCCTAAATTTAAGCCTAGGTTCATTGGACCTTATAAGATCATGGAGATTCTTAATCCTGTTTCTTTTCGTTTGCTTCTCAGGGACATTTAAGATCCATAACGTGTTCCACAAGTCCTTGTTGAAGAGGTTTATTGAGCCAGTGGTTCCTGCTGCTGTGCCTCCTGACCCTGTTTTGGTTGGGGGCAATCTGGAGTATGTGGTTGAGAAAATATTGGATTCTCGTTTTTCTAGACGGAAACTCCAGTATTTGGTTAAATGGAGAGGTTATGGTCAGGAAGACAATTCTTGGGTGTTTGCTTCGGACATCCATGCTAGGAGACTTATCCGTGCGTATCATAGAACTCATCCTGACCGACCTGGTTGCTCAAATGAGGGTTCGGTGACCCCTCCTCAAGGGGGGGGTACTGTTGTGAATGGGTTTGAGATGAGTTCTGAGCAGAGGTTCCCTCTGGTGGTTACAAGCGGTGCTGGTCTGTCCAGTGAAGATTGTGAGGACTGGGAATCAGGTGTTACTGACTGGTCTTATATAAGGGAGTCACCTTCCCATCAGGGTTGCCGGTGATCAATTGTTCTGGTCTGAATCCTTCATTCCTGTTTCCCTTGTAGCCTGCTGTGTCGTGTCTGCATCTCCTGCTAACAGATAAGACATTTTCTTCTTTTTGTTTTTGTGCTATATTTTTGCATTTTGTCCTGCACTTCTGTGGGGGCCTTCAGGGTCCCCTCCGGGGGCTTTTGCCCTCTCAGTTTAGTTCAGCCACTGATGTTTGTACTTTTGCTTTTTCCAGTTTTTCAGTGGCTGCTGTTTTGATTTTGTTACACCAGAGAACTAATTTAGGTGGAAGAGGTCGTGTGATCTCAGGTGTTTTTGAAATTAGTAGAGTTGGTGCTTTTCAGGGTTTTCTGGGATTGCAGTAAGTACCCTTCCTATCCTTTTCTATTTAGTTAGTTTGGGCCCCAGCGTTTGCTTATACTATTTTCTTTCTGTGTCAGTATTTCATCTTGTCTAACCGCCATTACATGTTTGGGGGCTTTCTATTATCTTTGGGGTTCTGCTCCGGGGCAGATAGCTTTCCTATTTCTATCTTTAGGTGTAGTTAGTTTCTCAGGCTGTGACGAGGCGTCTAGGACCAACGTAGGAACGCTCCACGGCTGCCTCTAGTTGTGGTGGTTAGTCAGGGTACTGCTCTGGTGTATTGCCTTTTTTGCCTGCACTCCTCAGCTGCCGAAACATAACAGTATCACCGGCCCAAAAAATTGAAAATTGTATGGTACTCACAGAAGGGAAAAAATATTGTGAAAGAAAAAAGGTTGTCAGAGTTGTCAGAGATATTTTTCTGTTTGTTGCTTTTTTTTCCCTCTGTATCTCTGGGTGCTGGGGAGGATCTTTTCTCTCAATGGAGTTTGCACAGTTGTCTGGCCATGTGGATCAGCTTGCCACTGAGGTTCAGAGTATTGCTGCATATCTTGCTAGGTTGCCTGTTGTGGAACCTAGGATTCCCATGCCAGATTTGTTTTTAGGGGATCGAGCTAAGTTTCAGAATTTCAAAAATAATTGTAAATTGTTTTTTGCCTTAAAATCTAAGTCCTCAGGGAACGCAGCGCAGCAGGTTCAAATTATCATCTCTCTCCTGCGCGGCGATCCTCAGGATTGGGCTTTTTCCCTGACACCTGGGGATCCTGTTTTGAGTGATGTTGATGCATTTTTTCAGGCTTTGGGGTTATTGTACGATGAGCCTAATGTCACTGATCAAGCTGAAAAAGCCTTGTTGGCATTAAATCAGGGGCTTTATGACGCTGAGTTATACTGTCAGAGATTCCGCAGGTGGGCAGTCCTGACCAAATGGAATGACGACGCTTTGGCAGCCCTTTTCCGGAAGGGTCTGTCAGATAATGTAAAGGATGTTTATGGTGGGATTCCCTGTCCCCTCTGGTCTCAATGATTCTATGTCATTAGCGATTCAAATTGACAGACGTTTGCGTGAGCGGAGAAGTATGCGTGGTATGGTGTTGCCTTGTGAACCAGCTTCTGAACCCATGCAGTGTGATAGAGTGGTGTCTGGGGCACAGCGTCATGAGTTTCGAAAGCGCAATGGGTTATGTTTCTACTGTGGTGATGCCTCTCATGCTATTTCAGTCTGCCCTAAGCGGGGAAGACGTTTTGCACGCTCAGTTGTCTTGGGTAGTGTTCAGACTAAGTTTTTATTACTGTCACTCTGATATGCTCTCTGTCCTCATTTTCTGCTCAGGCTTTCGTTGATTCTGGAGCAGCTATTAACCTGATGGATTATGATTTTGCTAAATGTTGTGGGTTTCCCTTGATACCCCTACAGAAGTCTATTCCCCTACTGGGGATCGATTCTAGCCCTTTGGCTGAGAATAAACCCCAGTTTTCTACTCAGGTGATAATGAGGGTTGAACCTGATCACCAGGAGTGCTGCAAATTTTTGGTTCTGTATAATCTGCATGACATTATCGTGCTGGGTTTCCCTTGGTTACAGTCTCATAATCCTGTTTTGGATTGGAAATCTGTGTCTGTAACCAGTTGGGGCTGCCAATGTGTTAATACCCACACTCCTGTTTTTTCTTGCCTCCCCCCAGGCTCAGGATGTTCCTGACTTTTTGATTGATTTTTCTGATGTGTTTATCGAAAGTAAATCTGCATCCTTGCCTCCCCATAGGAGCTATGACTGCGCTATTGAATTAGTGCCGGGTAGTAAATTCCCTAAAGGTCGCCTTTTTAACTTGTCTGTACCTGAACATGACGCTATGCGGTCTTATATCAAGGAATCATTGGAGAAGGGTCATATCAGACCATCCTCTTCACCCTTAGGTGCCGGTTTTTTTCTTTGTGGCCAAAAAGGATGGTTCATTAAGGCCGTGTATTGATTATCGTCTCTTGAACAATATTACTGTGAAATATCAATACCCGTTACCCTTGATTTCTGACCTGTTTTCTAGGGTGAAAAACGCTACTTGGTTTACCAAGCTTGACCTCAGGGGGGCGTATAACCTTATTCGCATTAAGCACGGGGATGAATGGAAGACGGCATTCAATACCCCTGAAGGGCATTTTGAGTACTTAGTGATGCCCTTTGGGCTCACTAATGCTCCTTCCGTCTTCCAGTCCTTCATGAATGACATTTTCAGGGATTTTGTGGACAAATTTCTGATTGTTTATTTGGATGATATCTTGATTTTTTCTAATGACTGGGACTCTCATGTGAAACATGTTCGAACTGTATTCCAGATTTTGAGAGAGAATGCTCTGTATGTGAAGGGATCAAAGTGTCTTTTTAGCGTACAGAGGATCTCATTTCTGGGATTCATTTTGTCCCCATCTGTTATTGAAATGGACCCGGTCAAGGTTCAGGCCATCTGTGATTGGGTCCACCCTACTTCATTAAAGGCTCTTCAGAGATTTTTGGGTTTTGCCAATTTTTATCGTAAATTTATTGGTAATTTCTCGGTTATTGTTAAACCATTAACTGATTTGACCAGAAAGGGTTCTGATGTGGTGAATTGGCCTCCTGAGGCAGTCTCTGCATTTCAGGAACTTAAGCAGAGATTCACTTCTGCTCCTGTTCTACGGCAGCCTGATGTTTCTCTGCCATTTCAGGTGGAGGTTGATGCCTCTGAAATTGGGGCAGGTGCCGTTTTGTCCCAAAAAGATCCAGAGACCTCTAAAAGTAACCCTTGTGCCTTTTTCTCTCGAAAATTTTCTCCTACTGAACGTAATTATGACGTGGGTAATCGGGAGTTATTGGCCATGAAGTGGGCTTTTGAAGAGTGGAGACATTGGCTGGAGGGAGCCAAACATCAGGTGGTGGTCCTTACGGACCATAAGAATCTGGTCTATCTGGAATCTGCCAAGCGACTCAATCCTAGACAGGCCAGGTGGGCCTTGTTTTTCACACGTTTTAATTTTGTGGTTTCCTTTCTTTCTGGCACTGAGAATGTTAAGGCGGATGCCCTCTCGAGGAGTTTCCTTGCGGACTCTCCTGAGTTATCTGATCCTTCTGTTATTTTGAAAGAGGGTGTAGTTCTTTCCGCCATCTCGCCCAATTTGAGACTTGCTCTGGAGGGGTGTCAGGAGGATAGGCCCGAGTGCTGCCCTGTTGGAAAATTGTTTGTCCCGGACCAGTGGAAAAAGAGTGTGATGTCTGAGATTCATTGTTCCGCATTGGCTGGGCATCCCGGAAGTTTTGGTACCAGAGACTTGGTTAGTCGGTCCTTTTGGTGGCCTACCTTGTCTCGTGATGTCAGGGAATTTGTGCAGTCCTGCGGGACTTGCTCTCGCTCCAAGCCTTGCTCTCACTCTAGTGGTTTGTTGATGCCATTGCCTGTGCCCAAGAGACCATGGACCCATATCTCTATGGATTTCATTTCCGACCTTCCTGTTTCTCAGAGAATGACCACCATCTGGGTAATTTGTGATAGGTTTTCCAAAATTATACATCTTGTGCCATTACCTAAGTTGCCTTCCTCCTCTGAATTGGTGCCGTTGTTCCTTCAGCACGTGGTTCGTTTACACGGCATTCCTGAGAACATTGTGTCTGACAGAGGAGTCCAGTTTGTTTCCAGATTTTGGAGGACTTTTTGTTCTAAACTGGGTGTTCAATTGTCTTTCTCCTCGGCATTTCATCCTCAGACCAATGGTCAAACTGAGAGAACAAACCAGACATTGGAGACTTATCTAAGATGCTTTGTGTCTGCTGATCAGGATGACTGGGTCTCTTTTTTGCCTTTGGCTGAGTTTGCTCTTAATAATAGGGCTAGCTCTGCCACTTTGATGTCTCCGTTTTTCTGTAATTCTGGGTTTCACCCTCGATTTTCTTCAGGACAGAAGAGGCTTCTGTCTGTCCAGGTGTTGACTCTGTTGTGGAGCGTATGCAACAGATTTGGGACCAGGTAGTGGAGAGGTTGTCCCTCTCTCAGGGGAAGGCCCAGCGGTTTGCTAACCGGCATAGGACTGATGGTCCTCGGTTTAAAGTGGGGGACTTGGTCTGGTTGTCCTCAAAGAATATTCCTATGAGAGTAGCATCTCCTAAATTTAAGCCTAGGTTCATTGGACCTTATAAGATCATGGAGATTATTAATCCTGTTTCTTTTCGTTTGCTTCTTCCAGGGACATTTAAGATCCATAACGTGTTCCACAAGTCCTTGTTGAAGAGGTTTGTTGAGCCAGTGGTTCCTGCTGCTGTGCCTCCTGACCCTGTTTTGGTTGGGGGCAATCTGGAGTATGTGGTTGAGAAAATATTGGATTCTCGTTTTTCTAGACGGAAACTCCAGTATTTGGTTAAATGGAGAGGTTATGGTCAGGAAGACAATTCTTGGGTGTTTGCTTCGGACATCCATGCTAGGAGACTTATCCGTGCGTATCATAGAACTCATCCTGACCGACCTGGTTGCTCAAATGAGGGTTCGGTGACCCCTCCTCAAGGGGGGGGTACTGTTGTGAATGGGTTTGAGATGAGTTCTGAGCAGAGGTTCCCTCTGGTGGTTACAAGCGGTGCTGGTCTGTCCAGTGAAGATTGTGAGGACTGGGAATCAGGTGTTACTGACTGGTCTTATATAAGGGAGTCACCTTCCCATCAGGGTTGCCGGTGATCAATTGTTCTGGTCTGAATCCTTCATTCCTGTTTCCCTTGTAGCCTGCTGTGTCGTGTCTGCATCTCCTGCTAACAAATAAGACATTTTCTTCTTTTTGTTTTTGTGCTATATTTTTGCATTTTGTCCTGCACTTCTGTGGGGGCCTTCAGGGTCCCCTCCGGGGGCTTTTGCCCTCTCAGTTTAGTTCAGCCACTGATGTTTGTACTTTTGCTTTTTCCAGTTTTTCAGTAGCTGCTGTTTTGATTTTGTTACACCAGAGAACTAATTTAGGTGGAAGAGGTCGTGTGATCTCAGGTGTTTTTGAAATTAGTAGAGTTGGTGCTTTTCAGGGTTTTCTGGGATTGCAGTAAGTACCCTTCCTATCCTTTTCTATTTAGTTAGTTTGGGCCCCAGCGTTTGCTCATACTATTTTCTTTCTGTGTCAGTATTTCATCTTGTCTAACCGCCATTACATGTTTGGGGGCTTTCTATTATCTTTGGGGTTCTGCTCCGGGGCAGATAGCTTTCCTATTTCTATCTTTAGGTGTAGTTAGTTTCTCAGGCTGTGACGAGGCGTCTAGGACCAACGTAGGAACGCTCCACGGCTGCCTCTAGTTGTGGTGGTTAGTCAGGGTACTGCAATCTCATAGATTCCAACTGCTCTGGTGTATTGCCTTTTTTGCCTGCACTCCTCAGCTGCCGAAACATAACACACCTACCAGCTGTTTCTCCATGATTCCGGCCCAAAACAAGACTCCTCCACCTCCTTGCTGACGTCGCAGCCTTGTTGGGACATGGTGGCCATCCACCAACCATCCACTACTCCATCCATCTGGACCATCCAGGGTTGCTCGACACTCATCAGTAAACAAGACTGTTTGAAAATTAGTCTTCATGTATGTCTGGGCCCACTGCAACCGTTTCTGCTTGTGAGCACTCTTTAGGGGTGGCCGAATAGTAGGTTTATGCACCACAGCAAGCCTTTGAAGGATCCTACACCTTGAGGTTCGAGGGACTCCAGAGGCACCAGCAGCTTCAAATATCTGTTTGCTGGTTTGTAATGGCTTTTTAGCAGCTGCTCTCTTAGGCCCCATGCACACTTTGCGGATTCACTTGCGTTTTTTTCCGCTCGGATTTTGCTAAAACCACAGGTAAACCGCACTGCGGTTTTAGCGCAGATTTACTGCCTTTTTGGCGCAGTTTTTAGTGCGGAATAGCCCTGCGGTTTTACACCTATAATGGAATAGGTGTAAAACCGCAGCGGAATCCGCACAAAGAATTGACATGCTGCGGTTTTGAAAGAGCACCCAATCCGCGCGGAAAATTCCGCAGCGTGTGCACAGCTTTTTTTTCCCCCTTCACTAACATTGTACTGTACATGGCGTGCGGTTCCGCAGCGTAAAAACCGCTGTGGAACCGCATCAAAAAACGCAAAGTGTGCATGGGGCCTTAATCCGATGAACTTGCCTGGCAGAAACCTTCCTCATTCTGGCTTTATCAGCACGAACACGTCTGTGCTCAGAATCAGCCACAGATCTCTTAACAGTACGATGATCACGCTTAAGTTTTCAGGAAAAATCTAATGCTTTCATCCCTTGACCAAGGCATTGCACTATTTGATGCTTTTCAGCAGCAGAGAGATCCTTTTTCTTTCCCATGTTACTTGAAAACTGTGGCCTGTTTAATAGTGTGGAACATCCAGTTTTCCTTTTATTGGGCTCACATGGCAAACTAATTATCACAGGTATCTGAGATTGATTTCAGTGACCCAAAGAACCCTGAGACACAATACCATCAATGGGTTTCATTTACAAAAAAAAAAACGCTATGACACTTAAAACCAATTTGCATAATAATTTGGAACATGGTGTATATCTGTTATCGCTGTCATCGCATCAACCCAAATAATTTTTTGCACACAAGTGTGGGCGACCACAGATATGTGCACGCCTTAAATGATGGAGACCACTGGAGCGACACCCAACGGAGTACGAAGTGTCTCCATCTGCCTCATTATGGCGGGTGGTTCCATCTGGGGTTTCATCTGAATCGCATATTTGTGGGATTTACACGGAAAACCCAAGGTAAGTGCAAGAATGTGATCCAGCTTTATTCTGGAAGCAATCGAAAAATGTTATATACCCCAAAATGTTACCAATAAAAACCCTAATTTATCCTGCACAAAACCAGCCCCCACTCAGGTCCATCATCTGTCACTGGAACTATAGGGGATTCCCATATTACTGGTAGAACAAAGACTCTGGAAAAGCGACATGGCTCCCGCTGTCTCAAATAAAGTCCAGTGAACTCTGCGCTCCCAAATCCAAATACCCCCCTCCTTGTGAGCCCTAGTGTGCCTAAGGCCAGTCTCACATGTCCAGATATTTCCGGTACCGTAAAAATCGGTACCGGAGATATCCATGTCCAGGGCCGGACAGGCCATCTGGCAATTCTGGCAAATGCCAGAAGGGCCTGTCTGGTTCTGGGCTGCCTTGTCTGCTCCGTTGTTAACAGAATCGCTGTTCTCAAGACACCCATACTGTTAACAATTGTGACGGAGCACAAAGTCGCTGACTTCGTCACTTGCCCCAGCCTTCCACGGTAGAAATATTGGTCTTGTTGTAAATCTTCCTTTCCTCCATCCAGGGTAATATTAGTAATATATCTCATCTGGTTCTTGGGGACAGGGACAACATGGGCCTGTGTGATTTCAAATGCCAGGGCTGAATTTTATCCCCAGTCCATACCTGTCCATGTCAGTGTGTATACGTGGTACATCCGTGTGGCACACGTGTGAAAATCGTGGGAAAATGACGGTGTGTAAGGTTCTATGTATATATTCCTGAAACTCAGTTTGTTCGTCAGCCATTTTACTTTCTGTCTTGCTGCAGCTATCTTGCCCTCAGTCAAAATGGAGTTTCCAGCTTGCATGTTCCCGCCCTGATTCTCTCCTTTGCTTCTTAAGCAGCCACAGCTGAGCAATCAGTGCTTCAGAATCTAGCCTGCAGTGAACCTGTGACTTGACTCCTGTAAGCCTTGGACCTTGTACTCCAGCTATTCCTACTGAGGAACTCTGAAGCACTTGTGGACTCTGAACCCTGCTCTTTGAAAGACCCACGTTTGCATGGACTTACGGTAACAGAGAAGAAGATCCTGAATCTGTATTGGAGAGTGATTGCTGAGCTTGGATTACTCTGGCCTGCTGTGTCTCCTGTTTCTGTGTCTGCAAACTGTGTGACTATTTCTGCCAACTTGTATCAAGTAATACAGGACTTTTCTATATCAAACCTGTGTCTCATGTATGTTCATCGCACCCAAGCACAAGACGCTATATGAACTGTACTACATACATTACAAGATTCTGAAGCCAAAACGTTAGTGTCTGCTGGGTCTGGAAGGCTGTGTCTGCTGTACTGTGGATATCAGACGTCCGTTGTACTTTCTGTGATGACAGTGGTTGTGACTTCTCACAACCATTCCAGGTGAGCAATTCCAATAAGTTTTTTCTTTTTGCAGTGTTACCACAGGTAAACACTATTGTTTTTTTTTTTTTTTTCCTTTCTTTTCTCTTTTTTGTCTGCTGTAACTCTGGATATCAGATGTCTGGTTGAAACTTTCTGTGATGATAGTGGTTGTGACTTCTCACAACCATTCCAGGTGAGCAGTTCCCTTAATTTTTTTTTCTCTCTGCAGTGTTGCCACAGGTGAACACTATTGTTTTTTTTTCTCTCCTCTTCTTCCAGTAATCCTGTCTTAAAAGATCTGGAAAATGGAGGCCCGCATAAAGGAACTTTGCGGAGTGACTGATAATATCCTTGCAGATTTGCAGAATATAAAGACCCGTTTTACAAATCTACAGGACCTCAATAATCACAATTTGCAAGTGGTTGGACAGACTACCCAGGATTTGCGAGCCAGGATTGAGGTTCTAGAGGGGCGAGTCCAGGCTCCTGCCGTAGCCCCGAGTGCTGGGATTCCCAAGTTGCCCCCTTTTCGTTTTGGCGGTGAACGTGAGAAATTCAGGGGATTTATTAATCAATGCAATCTTTTTTTTTCTGCACATGCTTCACAATTTCCCACTGAACGATCTAAGGTGCTTACTATAATTATGTTGCTTACCAACAAGGCTTTAATGTGGGCAAACCCTCTGATTGAGACTGAGGATGATTGTTTGAATCACCTTGATGATTTTATTTCAGCCATGGGGCAGGTGTTTGATGACCCCAATCGAGGTGCAACAGCTGAAGCAGCCATGTTAGCTTTGCGCCAAGGTAAGCACTCGGTAGCTGAATATGCCTTGGATTTCAGGAGATGGGCCCTTGATACCACCTGGGACAGTTCCGCCAAAAAATCTATTTTTCGAAAGGGGTTATCTCCACTGATTAAGGATGAACTTGCTCGTGCCGACCCTCCCACTGCGTTAGGTGACTTTATTAACTACTGCATCCGTATTGATACTCGTCTGACTGAACGCAGGCAAGAGAGATGGTTCGAAAGCAATCGTACTAACCTTTTCCTACCTTCCTCTCCAGCTAAGGAACCTTTGAGTAGGATTACACGGGAACCTGAACCCATGCAGGTAGACTCTTTACAACGACGGGTTAGTGATGCACGCAAGGAACATCGTTTTAAGGAGAATCTATGTTTCTATTGTGGTAAGTCAGGGCACTTCATTATAAACTGCCCCAGCCGTTCTCGTAAGACTACTGCAGCATTGGACATTAAAGTAAACCTTTCTTCTGCTTTTCATCCCCAGACTAATGGACAGACCGAACGAACCAATCAAACCCTGGAGCAGTATCTCCGCTGCTTTATCTGCCACCTACAGGATGATTGGGTGGATCTACTTCCATTAGCTGAGTTCTCGTATAACAACTCTCAGAGTGCCTCCACTAAACAGTCTCCTTTTTACTCTAATCTAGGTTATCATCCTAACATTCTACCACGATTTCCCATAGAAACGCCTTTACCAGCAGTGGCTGAAAGAATCACGTCTTTACAGAAGAATATGGATCTTCTAAAGGAAAATCTGGAATCGGCTCAAGAAAGGTACAAGAAAGCAGCAGATAAATTTCGTAAACCTGCACCAGCTTTCAAGGTAGGAGACTTGGTCTGGCTGTCAACCAGAAATCTTAAGTTAAGGATTCCATCGTCTAAGTTGGGACATAAGTACATTGGACCCTATAAAATCAGTAAAATTATAAGTGCCGTTGCTTGTCGTCTTCAACTGCCCAGAACTATGAGAATCCACCCTGTCTTTCATGTATCCCTACTAAAGGCTGCGACACCCAATACGTTTCCTGGACGTTCCTCTCCTTGCCCTGACCCAGTGCTAGTCGATGGTCAGGAAGAATTTGTGGTGGAAAGGATTTTAGATTCCAGGTTGTATAGAAATCAGTTACAATATCTGATTAAATGGCAGGGCTACCCAGTGGAGGACAACTCATGGGAACCGGTCAATAACGTTAATGCTCCTCGCTTGCTCCGTCAGTTTCATCAGAGGTACCCACACAAGCCTGGTCTGAGGTCATCCGGAGGTTGTCCTTAAGGGGGGAGTAATGTAAGGTTCTATGTATATATTCCTGAAACTCAGTTTGTTCGTCAGCCATTTTACTTTCTGTCTTGCTGCAGCTATCTTGCCCTCAGTCAAAATGGAGTTTCCAGCTTGCATGTTCCCGCCCTGATTCTCTCCTTTGCTTCTTAAGCAGCCACAGCTGAGCAATCAGTGCTTCAGAATCTAGCCTGCAGTGAACCTGTGACTTGACTCCTGTAAGCCTTGGACCTTGTACTCCAGCTATTCCTACTGAGGAACTCTGAAGCACTTGTGGACTCTGAACCCTGCTCTTTGAAAGACCCACGTTTGCATGGACTTACGGTAACAGAGAAGAAGATCCTGAATCTGTATTGGAGAGTGATTGCTGAGCTTGGATTACTCTGGCCTGCTGTGTCTCCTGTTTCTGTGTCTGCAAACTGTGTGACTATTTCTGCCAACTTGTATGAAGTAATACAGGACTTTTCTATATCAAACCTGTGTCTCATGTATGTTCATCGCACCCAAGCACAAGACGCTATATGAACTGTACTACATACATTACACGGTGCTGAGGTCGCAGGAGTTCAGCTGTCAGCAAGCACAGGCTCAGTGACGTCACTGCTTGTCACTGAGCCTGTGCGCGCTGCTTCCATTCATTCCCCAGTAGTTTACAGCCGGGCCGGTCGCATTAGCAGCGCTCCGGCTGTAAACTGATTAACCCCCCGAGATGGATTGTGCAGTGGGACTTGACTGTACAGGTATGGGTATATTGCTTTTTTATTTGGGATTTTTTCCAGTTGAACAATTGCTTTGATATGGGATTAGGAGTATAATAAAGATTTTAAAACTGTGCAGTGTATTCTTTCATTAAAATACTTTCTTCTTATTGTGTGCATGTTTATTTTTAACCCTTAAATAACTATAGGATTAGTAATGGATAGGTGTGTTATTGACGCCTCTCTATTCCTAACCCGGGCTTAATGTCACCTTACAATAGAAAGGTGACATTAACCCCTTTATTACACCACTTGCCACCGCTACAGGGCACATGGGAAGAACCCGACAAAGCTCCAGAATAGGCGCATCTAATAGGTGCGCCGTTTCTGGGCCGCTGCGGGCTGCTGTTTTTAGGATGGCAGGGGCCCATATTCATGGCCCCTTACCAGCCTGAGAATAGCAGCCCACACCTGTATAGTTTTGCCAGGTTGGTTCAAAAATTAAGTGTGACCCCACATCGGATTTTCTTTCATCTTTCATTTCTTTCATTCTCCCCTTTAATTCTCACAGCCGCGTTCAGCACCACAGTGGCTTACAGTAGAGCTTCTTCCCTGGCAGCCGTCCGCGAGCACGGAGGACAGTGTGAACTGTTCTCCATGTGCACGTGTACAGCACGTTTTGCGGACCATGAGCTCCCACAAACACTGATATGTCTCCGCGCTTTGCACACGGGCAAACGGTTCGTGAAAACATGCTGACGTGCACAGGCCCATTCATTTTAATGGGTCTACGTGTGTCAGTGTCTCCGGTACGTGAGAAAACTGTCACTACACGTACCAGAGCCACTGACGTGTGAAACCGGCCTAAACCATAGTAAGGGTCCACATGTTGGTCATTATTGTAATGGAGAGAAGGCATTTAATTTACGGATGCATATCGCCAGAAGCACGAGCTGGGCATAATGTATAGAGGCGCTACACTATACAGTGGGTACGGAAAGTATTCAGACCCCTTTAAATTTTTCACTCTTTGTTTCATTGCAGCCATTTGGTAAATTCAAAAAAGTTCATTTTTTTCTCATTAATGTACACTCTGCACCCCATCTTGACTGAAAAAAAAACAGAAATGTAGAAATGTTGCAAATTTATTAAAAAAGAAAAACTGAAATATCACATGGTCATAAGTATTCAGACCCTTTGCTCACTATTGAAAAGATACCAAGGAAGAAAAAGAACCACTGTAGAATATGCACACCACCCATGTTATAATAAAAGAGGAAAACTTTATTAGCAGCCATGAAAAAGTTAAAACACAATTAAAACCATGTGGGTAACCACCCCCATGTAATGTTCTTCACCACAAGGTACAAACCTTGCTCAGCAATAAAGGTACATACCCCTATACAAAGGACATAATGATAGTACAAAGCACAGTCAATTACATATAATGAACAATATGCCAAATATGGGGTAGAACAATGCTAGTCCCTAAATATAATTATAATAATGTCATATAATAAGCCATGCAGCAACAAACATATTAAGGCTAGCTTCACACTAGCGTATGGCTGCGCTGCGGATGGCTGCGGACTCCCTCCGTGAAGCTCCGCTCACCGCCGCACCTCCTCCGGTCAGCTCCGCCTATGTCTGCAAGCGGCCTGCATGCGGCCTGAGTACCTATATTTAACATTAGGTACGCAGGCCGTGCAGATGTATGCGGATGTCGCCGCATGCGGCATTTTGACGGTGCGGCGACCGCAACAAAATGCAACATGCTGCGTTCGGCGCAGGTCGCCGCACCGTCAAAATGACGCATGCGGCGGCATCCACATACATCTGCACGGCCTGCGTACCTAATGTTAAATATAGGTACTCAGGCCGCATGCAGGCCGCTTGCAGACATAGGCGGAGCTGACCAGAGGAGGTGCGGCGGTGGGCGGAGATTCACGGAGGAAGTCCGCAGCCCTCCGCAGCGCAGCCATACGCTAGTGTGAAACTAGCATAAGCTTAATAGAAAAAATATATATAGGTAAAGACCAAGTACTAATGATAGCCAGAACTGCCAATAGTGAATGTAGCTGAAAATCTCAAGGAGTGGCACATAGGGTATGGCTGGAAGCCCTAATGGAACCACCACACAGGCACTTACAAGCATGAACCCTGCATGGAGAAGCACCCTTTTGAGATAGTACAGCAATGAGTCTTCTTGAGAATGATACAAGTTTTTCACACCTGGATTTGGGGTTCCTCTGACATTCTTCCTTGCAGATCCTCTCCAGCTCCGTCACATTGGATAGTGAATGTTGGTGGACAGCCATTTTCAGGTCTCTCCAGAGATGCTCAATTGGGTTTAGGTCAGGGCTCTGGCTGGGCCAGTCAAGAATGGTCACAGAGTAGTACTGAAGCCACTCCTTTGCTATTTTAGCTGTGTGCTTAGGGTCATTGTCTTGTTGGAAGGTGAACCGAACCTTCGGACAAGTCTGAGGTCCAGAGCACTCTGGAAGAGGTTTTCATCCAGGATATCTCTGTACTTGGCCGCATTCATGTTTCTTTCAGTTGCAACAAGTCATCCTGTCCCTGCAGCTGAAAAAAACCCCCATAGCATGATGCTGCCACCACCATGTTTTACTGTTGGGATTGTATTAGGCAGGTGATGAGCAGTGCTTGGTTTTCTCCACACATACCGATTAGAATTATCATCAGAAAAGTTCTATCTTTGTCTCATCAGACCAGAGAATCTTATGTTAGAGGTCGAGTTCCCACTTCTGCACAAGGAGAATCTCGAGCCGTCCCTGCTGCGGTCTCCCATCCGTCTCCGGCCGCAGTGGACTCTGCTCAGCTTAGACGTCAGTCCCAGTGTCTCGCCCAGTCTAACATTGTGCAGAGGATTACTGCTGCTCCTCCAGGCTCTGCTATTGTAGCCAGTACTGGTTAGCGGCGAGCAGACGTCTTCAGGACAAAGTCCTTGCATTCCCCTTCTGAGCATGCCCAGAGTAAGATCTCTCATTGGAGATCAGAGGTCACATGCTCAGGTACTGCAGCAGCTCCTATTGGTCCGCCAGGAAGGTCCTGAAACCACTTGTGTTCTGGAGCAGTTTCCTATTGGTCCTCATCTGGCAGGTCCTGTAGTTGCTACTATAAAAGGGTGGCATGGTCGTGCCGCCATGCGCTAGTATCAATCACATGATGTGCTTTGCGCCACGGTGATCTTGCACGCATGTGTTAGGGCTCAGCTGAAATAAGCCCCTAGAATACCAGCACCTCCGGTGAGGAGATTGTATGCACGTGTTTAGGGCTCGGCTGAAATAAGCCCCTAGAATACCGGCTTCTCCGGTGAGGAGATTGTCTGATTGCGTTGCTGATTGCGTTACTACGGACTGCTGTCCGCACAGCAGTTGTCTGTGCATACCTGTGGAGTTAACAGGACACAGTCCATATTTCTGTGTTTCTACCTTAGCGACTCTGTGGCGTAAGAGTTCGCTTATACCGCCATATAGGGCCATAGTGTCCATAGTTGCGATTCTGTGAAATAACAGAGTTCGCCATACCGCCATCCTACTAGAAGCAGGCTCTGCCTGCACGGTGGACCCCGGGCTGCGAACGCACTTATTATTTATATTTATTTTGTGCGTTACGCCAGCCCTAGCATAATACTAGTGCCAGGGTCTGGCTAGTAAAATAGCGGACGATCAGCGTCTACTGCAGGACATCCAGCAGCTGGAGGGTAGGTTGGCGGCTCTTGAGCGCACAACCTCAGCTGTGGATGTTACCGCAGTCGCTGTTCAGGCTGCTAGCGTGGCTGCAGCCAGTGTGTCCACTGCCTCCTCTGTCCCCACATTATCCCAACTCCCACTTCCAGACAAGTTTGCTGGTGACAGCAAGCAATGTCGGGGATTCATGAGTCAGTGCTCTATACAACTCGAGCTTCTGGCTGCACGTTTCCCCACGGATCGGGCACAAGTGGGCTTTGTAATATCTCTTCTGTCGGGCAGAGCGTTGGAGTGGGCCCCCCGCTGTGGGAGCGTGACGACCGTGTGGTGCGCAGTGCTCCTCGTTTTCTGGAGGCTCTAAAAAAGGTCTTTCTGGGACCTTAGGTCACCCACGATGCGGCGCTCCAACTCCTGACAAGTTCACAGGGTTCGTCATTGGTCAGCTGTTTTGCTGTCCAATTTCGGACTCTGTCCTCGGAGTTGGACTGGCCAGATAAAGTCCTCATTCCCGTGTTTTGGAGAGGACTAGCGGGCCATGTGAAAGACGCCTTGGCTACCAGGGAGATTCCCGCCACACTGGAGAAGCTTATCGCCATATCTACCCGCATCGACCTCCGTTTTCACGAGCGGAGGTTGGAGCGGTCCCAGTGTAGGCAGAGGTTCCGGCTGGCACCCACCTTCGCCAGACCTCTGGAATCTTTCAGCCAGGCGCCCGACTCCCATGAGTCCATGGAGGTTTCTCGAGCAGGACCTAAGTCCCGGCCGCTCGAGTACCCGTGGTCTGTAACATCTGCCAGCAGTTAGAACATTATGCCACCCAATGTCCACAGCGGTCGGGAAAACGGTCGCGTCTAGTGATCTTGGGAGGAGGTTCACTAGACACTGCGGCATTTTCCACCAAGTTGTCCTTTAAGAGGACAAATACTGTAGGTCCATCCACTCTCACCGCCGAGCTCTGTGTGGATTCTGGAGCCGAGGGGAATTTCATGTCCTCTGCCTTTGCTCTCTGCCACACTATACCTCTGGTGATGCTCGCCAAACCGGTGACTGTGCATGTAGTAAATGGATCAACTCAGCCCTCACAAATCACCCACCAGACTATCCCTCTCACGTTGTCTATGTCCCCTTCCCATCAGGAGAGTATTTCCTTTCTTGTCCTGCCCGAGGGAATAGACGAGCTGTTCCTGGGAGTACCTTGGCTCCGTCACCACTCTCCCCATAATGAGTGGTCCTCTGGGAGGATACTGGGCTGGGGTGATTCTTGTAGAGGCAGGTGTGTCAGGGAGTGCGTTCAGGTCACCACCAGAGATACCCGTAGATCTCACTTCTCTCACCCTGTGTTATTGGTCATACGCAGACGTTTTCTCCAAGAAGGTAGGGGAGACTCTTCCGCCTCATTGCCGCTACGACTGTCCTATTGATCTCTTGCCTGGAGCAGAACCTCCTTGGGGAAGAGTCTATACCCTCTCGCTTCCTGAGACGGAGGCCATGTCCCAGTATATTCAGGAGAATCTGGCAAGAGGGTTCATTAGGAAGTCGGTGTCACCAGCAGGGGCGGGATTCTTCTTCGTGCAAAAGAAGAACCGAGAATTACATCCATGTATTGACTACAGGGGTCTTAACGCCATCACCGTCAAGAATAAGTACCCGGTGCCCTTAATCTCTGAGCTCTTTGATAGGCTCCGAGGAGCAAGGGTATTTACCAAGCTAGATCTACGTGGTGCCTATAACCTAATTCGCATCCGTGAGGGGGACGAGTGGAAGACAGCTTTTAATACCAGGGATGGGCATTATGAATACCTGGTGATGCCCTTCGGGCTCTGTAATGCTCCCGAAGTTTTTCCAAGACTTTGTTAATGACATCTTCCGGGATATGCTTTCCACCTCTGTAGTAGTCTATCTGGATGATATTCTCATCTTTTCACCAGATATAGACTCTCACCGGAGGGATGTCAACAAAGTCTTCGACCTCTTACGGGCAAACTCCCTCTATACCAAGCTGGAGAAATGTGTGTTTGAGCAGGAGTCCTTACCTTTCCTGGGCTATATCATCTCCGCCCAGGGATTGGCTATGGATCCTGCCAAACTACAGGCTGTAATGGACTGGCAAGAACCCCATTCTCTTAAAGCGGTGCAGCGCTTTATGGGGTTCATTAATTATTATGATCAGTGACATTAGGTTCATTGTACAATAACCCCAGAGCCAGAAAAAATGCATCAATATCATTTAAAACAGGATCCCCAGGTGTCAGGGAAAAAGCCCAATCCTGAGGATCGCCGCGCAGGAGAGAGATGACAATTTGAACCTGCTGTGCTGCGTTCCCTGAGGACTTAGGCTTTAAGGCAAAAAACAACTTACAGTTATTTTTGAAATTCAGAAATTTAGCCCGATCCCACAAAAACAAATCTGGCATGGGAATCCTAGGTTCCACAACCGGCAACCTAGCAAGATAGGTAGCAATACTCCGAACCTCAGTGGCAAGCTGATCCACACGGCCAGACAACTGTGCAAGCTCCATTGAGAGAAAAAAAAAATCCTCCTCAGCACCCAGAGAAAAAGAGGGAAAAAATGCAACAAACAGAGAAAAAAAAAATCTCTGACAACTCTGACAACTTTTTTTTTCCACACTATTTTTCCCTTCTGTGAGTACCATATAACTTTCAGTTTGGGCCGGTGATACTGTTGTGTTTTGTTAGCTGAGGAGAATAAGCAAAAACGGCAATACACCAGAGAGGCTGGAACCTATTGGATTGCAGTAACCTGATCTAACCACACAACTAGAGGTAGCCGTGGAGCGTTCCTACGTTGATTCTAGACGCCTCGTCACAGCCTGAGAGATAACTACACCTAAAGGCAGAAAGATGAAAGCTATCTGCCCCGGAGCAGATCCCCAAATAAAATAGGAAGCCCCCAAACATGTAATGGCGGTTAGACAAGAAGAAGCACGGACACAGACAAAAAATAGAATGAGCAAACGCGGGGGCCCAATCTGTCTAGACAGAAAAGTACAGGAAAGGATACTCACTGTAATCCAAAAAAACCCCTAAAAATACCAACTCTTCTGATTGCAAAAACACCTGAGATCACACGATCTCTACCACCTAAATCAGATCTCTGGTGTAACAAAACTAAGCCGCAGCCACTGAAAAAACAGGAAAAAGCAAATGAACAAATAACAGTGGCTTCAGATAAACTGAGAGGCGCACAAGCCCCCCGGAGGGGACCTGGCTGACCTCCACAGAAGTGCAGGGAACAATGCAAAAAACAAGCACAAAAATAAAAGCAGAAAATATCTTATCTGATAGCAGAAGATGCAGGCAAGACTGAGCAAACTTCCAAATGAACCAGGAATCACAATTGAGACAAGAACAATTGAACCTTCCTTATATCAGATCAGTCAGTGAACCCAGATTGCCATTCCTCGCTGAAAGGTTCAGTACTGTCTGAAACCACCAGAGGGAGACTCTGCTCAGAAACCATCTCTAGCACATTCATAACAGTACCCCCCCTTGAGGAGGGGTCACCGAACCCTCAATTGTGCAACCAGGCCGATCAGGATGAGCTCGGTGATAGGCACGGATCAGTCTCCTAGCATGGATGTCCGAAGCAAACACCCAAGAATTGTCCTCCTGACCATAACCTCTCCACTTAACCAAATACTGGAGTTTCCGTCTAGAAAAATGAGAATCCAATATTTTCTCAACCACATACTCCAGATTGCCCTCAACCAAAACAGGGTCAGGAGGCGCAGCCATAGGAACCACTGGCTCGACAAACCTCTTCAATAAGGACTTGTGGAACACGTTATGGATCTTAAATGTCCCTGGAAGAAGCAAACGGAAGGAAACAGGATTAAGAATCTCCATGATCTTATAAGGTCCAATGAACCTAGGCTTAAACTTTGGAGATGCAACCCTCATAGGGATATTTCTTGAGGACAACCAAACCAAGTCCCCCACTCTAAACCGAGGACCATCAGTCCTATGCCGGTTGGCAAACCGTTGGGCCTTCTCCTGAGAGAGAGACAACCTCTCCACTACCTGGTCCCAAATCTGCTGCATTCGCTCCACAACAGAGTCAACACCCGGACAGACAGAAGCCTCCGCCTGTCCCGAAGAAAATCAAGGGTGAAACCCAAAATTGCAGAAAAATGGAGACATCAAGGTGGCAGAGCAAGCCCTATTATTAAGAGCAAACTCAGCCAAAGGCAAAAAAGAGACCCAGTCATCTTGATCAGCAGACACAAAACATCTCAAATAAGTCTCCAAGGTCTGGTTTGTTCTCCCGGTTTGTCCATTGGTCTGAGGATGAAAAGCAGAGGAGAAAGATAATTGAACACCAAGTTTAGAACAAAATGTCCTCCAAAATCTGGAAACAAACTGGACTCCTCTGTCAGACACAATGTTCTCCGGAATGCAATGTAACCGAACCACGTGCTAAAGGAACAAAGGCACCAATTCGGAGGAGGAAGGTAACTTAGGTAATGGCACAAGATGTATCATCTTGGAAAACCTATCACAGATTACCCAGATAACGGTCATTCTCTGAGAAACAGGGAGGTCGGAAATAAAATCCATAGAGATATGGGTCCATGGCCTCTTGGGCACAGGTAATGGCATTAACAAACCACTAGAGCGAGAGCAAGGCTTGGAGCGAGAGCAAGTCCCACAGGACTGCACAAATTCCCTGACGTCACGAGACAAAGTAGGCCACCAAAAGGACCGACTCACCAAGTCTCTGGTACCAAAAATCCCAGGATGACCAGCCAACGCGGAACAATGAATCTCAGACATCACACTCTTCTTCCACTAGTCTGGGACAAACAATTTCCCAATAGGGCAGCGCTCAGGTTTATCCTCCTGACACCCTTCCAAGGCCAGTCTCAAATTGGGCGAGATGGCGGAAAGAACTACACCCTCTTTCAAAATAACAGTAGGATCAGATAACTCAGGAGAGTCCGCAAAGAAACTCCTCGAGAGGGCATCCACCTTAACATTCTTAGTGCCAGGAAGAAAAGAAACCACAAAATTAAAAGGTGTGAAAAACAAGGCCCACCTGGCCTGTCTAGGATTAAGTCGCTTGGCTGATTCGAGATAAACCAGATTCTTATGGTCCGTGAGGACCACCACCTGATGTTTGGCTCCTTCCAGCCAATGTCTCCACTCTTCAAAGGCCCACTTCATGGCCAATAACTCCCGATTACCCACGTCATAATTACGCTCAGTTGGAGAAAATTTTCGAGAGAAAAAGGCACAAGGGTTACTCTTAGAGGTCTCTGGATCTCTTTGGGACAAAACGACACCTGCCCCAATTTCAGAGGCATCAACCTCCACCTGAAACGGTAGAGAAACATCAGGCTGCCGTAGAACAGGAGCAGAAGTGAATCTCTGCTTAAGTTCCTGAAACGCAGAGACTGCCTCAGGAGGCCAATTCACCACATCAGAACCCTTTTTGGTCAAATCAGTCAATGGTTTAACAATACCGGAGAAATTACCAATAAATTTACGATAAAAATTGGCAAAACCCAAAAATCTCTGAAGAGCCTTTAATGAAGTAGGTTGGACCCAATCACAGATGGCCTGAACCTTGACCGGGTCCATTTCAATAACAGACGGAGACAAAATGAATCCCAGAAATGAGACCTTCTATACGCCAAAAAGACACTTTGATCCCTTCACATACAGAGCATTCTCTCTCAAAATCTGGAACACAGTCCGAACATGTTTCACATGAGAGTCCCAGTCATTGGAAAAAATCAAGATATCATCCAAATAAACAATCAGAAATTTATCCACAAAATCCCTGAAAATATCATTCATGAAGGATTGGAAGACAGAAGGAGCATTAGTGAGCCCAAAGGGCATCACTAGGTACTCAAAATGCTCCTCTGGGGTATTAAACGCCGTCTTCCATTCATCCCCGTGCTTAATGCGAATAAGGTTATACGCCCCCCTGAGGTCAAGCTTGGTAAACCAACTAGCACTTTTCACCCTGGAAAACAGGTCAGAAATCAAGGGTAACGGATATTGATACTTCACAGTGATCTTATTCAAGAGACGATAATCAATACCATCCTTTTTGGCCACAAAGAAAAAAAACGGCACCCAAGGGTGAAGAGGATGGTCTGATATGACCCTTCTCCAAAGACTCCTTGATATAAGATTGCATAGCATCGTGTTCAGGTACAGACAAGTTAAAAAGGTGACCTTTAGGAAATTTACCACCAGGCACTAATTCAATAGCGCAATCATAGCTCCTGTGAGGGGCAAGGATGCAGATTTACTTTCACTAAATACATCCGAAAAATCAGTCAAAAAGTCAGGAACATCCTGACAATGGGGAGAGGCAGAAAAAACAGGAGTGTCAGCATTAACACATTGGCAGCCCCAATTGGTCACAGACACAGATTTCCAATCCAAAACAGGATTATGAGACTGTAACCAAGGGAAACCCAGTACAATATCATGCAGATTATGCAGCACCAGAAATTTGCAACTCTCCTGATGATCTGGTTCAACCCTCATTATCACCTGAATAGAAAACTGGGGTTTATTCTCCGCCAAAGGGTAGAATCAATGCCCAGTAGGGGAATAGACTTCCGCAGGGGTATCATGGGAAACCCACAACGTTTGGCAAAGTCAAAATCCATCAGGTTAATAGCTGCTCCTGAATCAACAAAAGCCTGAGCAGAAAATGTGGACAGGGAGCAAATCAGGGTAACAGTCAACAGAAATTTAGTCTGAACACTACCCAAGACAACTGAGCGTGCAAAACGTCTTCCCCGCTTAGGGCAGACTGAAATAGCATGAGAGGCGTCACCACAGTAGAAACATAACCCATTGCGCTTTCGAAACTCATGACGCTGTGCCCCAGAAGTCACTCTATCACACTGCATGGGCTCAGAAGCTGGCTCACAAGGCAACACTATCTCACGCATACCTCTGCGCTCACGCAAATGTCTGTCAATTTGAATAGCCAATGATATAGAATCATTGAGACCAGAGGGAGCAGGGAATCCCACCATAACATTCTTTACATTCTCTGACAGCCCCTTCTGAAAAAGGGCTGCCAAAGCATCATCATTCCATTTGGTCAGGACTGCCCACTTTCGGAATTTCTGACAGTACAACTCAGCGTCTTCAAGACCCTGATTTAATGCCAACAAGATTTTTTCAGCTTGATTAGTGACCTTAGGTTCATTGTACAATGAACCCAGAGCCAGAAAAAATGCATCAATATCATTAAAAACAGGATCCCCAGGTGTCAGGGAAAAAGCCCAATCCTGAGGATCGCCGCGCAGGAGAGAGATGACAATTTGAACCTGCTGTGCTGCGTTCCCCGAGGACTTAGGCTTTAAGGCAAAAAACAACTTACAGTCATTTTTGAAATTCAGAAATTTAGCCCGATCCCCCAAAAACAAATCTGGCATGGGAATCCTAGGTTCCACAACCGGCAACCTAGCAAGATAGGTAGCAATACTCCGAACCTCAGTGGCAAGCTGATCCACACGGCCAGACAACTGTGCAAGCTCCATTGAGAGAAAAAAAAATCCTCCTCAGCACCCAGAGAAAAAGAGGGAAAAAATGCAACAAACAGAGAAAAAAAAATCTCTGACAACTCTGACAACTTTTTTTTTTCCACACTATTTTTCCCTTCTGTGAGTACCATATAACTTTCAGTTTGGGCCAGTGATACTGTTGTGTTTTGTTAGCTGAGGAGAATAAGCAAAAACGGCAATACACCAGAGAGGCTGGAACCTATTGGATTGCAGTAACCTGATCTAACCACACAACTAGAGGTAGCCGTGGAGCGTTCCTACGTTGATCCTAGACGCCTCGTCACAGCCTGAGAGATAACTACACCTAAAGGCAGAAAGATGAAAGCTATCTGCCCCGGAGCAGATCCCAAAGAAAATAATTAGCCCCCAAACATGTAATGGCGGTTAGACAAGAAGAATCACGGACACAGACAGAAAATAGAATGAGCAAACGCTGGGGCCCAATCTGTCTAGACAGAAAAGTACAGGAAAGGATACTCACTGCAATCCAAATAAAACCCTAAAAAATACCAACTCTTCTGATTGCAAAAACACCTGAGATCACACGATCTCTACCACCTAAATCAGATCTCTGGTGTAACAAAACTAAGCCGCAGCCACTGAAAAAACAGGAAAAAGCAAATGAACAAATAACAGTGGCTTCAGATAAACTGAGAAGAGCACAAGCCCCCTGGAGGGGACCTGGCTGACCTCCACAGAAGTGCAGGGAACAATGCAAAAAGCAAGCACAAAAAGAAAAGCAGAAAATATCTGATAGCAGAAGATGCAGGCAAGACTGAGCAAACTTCCAAATGAACCAGGAACCACAATTGAGACAAGAACAATTGATCACCGGCAACCATCATGGGAGGGAACCTCCCTTACATCAGACCAGTCAGTGAACCCAGATTGCCATTCCTCGCTGAAAGGTTCAGTACTGTCTGTAACCACCAGAGGGATCCTCTGCTCAGAAACCATCTCTAGAACATTCATAAAAGCCTCTTCTGTTGGTGCTGGAGCAGTCCTTTATCAAAAGGATGCTCAAGGTCGGAAGCATCCCTGCTTTTTCTTTTCTAAGACCTTTACACCAGCAGAGAGGAATTATTCCATCGGGGACAGGGAGTTGCTGGCTATGAAGTTGGCCTTCTCTGAGTGGAGACATCTTCTGGAGGGGGCTCGTTTTCCCTTCCAAGTCTTCACCGACCACAAGAACTTGGTATATTTGCAAACGGCTCAGCGGCTAAATTCTCGCCAGGCCAGATGGTCCCTATTTTTCTCTCGGTTCCACTTCACCCTCCATTTTCTCTCCGGTGAGAAGAATGTCATCAGAGGAAGAGGATGAGGAGCCTCGGCTTATTGTCCCGAAGAGAGCCTGAGAACTGTAGCCCTGGTTTCGCTAGAGTCTGTGCCTCCGGGCAAGACTTTTGTGCCCACTAATTTGTGACCGGAGGTACTCTCTTGGGCACATTTGTCCAGGGTGGATGGACACTTTGGGGCAAAGAGGACAACAGAATTATTGGCGAGGACATACTGGTGGCCACATATGGTCCGTGACGTCAGGGAGTATGTTCAGGCGTGTGTCTCCTGCGCCCGGAACAAGTCCCCTCGACAACGGCCAGCTGGGTTAGTTTTTCCTTTTGGGGGCGGAGTGCTCGGTCAGCAAGCTAACATTCAAAAGACAAAAAACCTGACTGGCACTTCCAGACTAATGTGAACTAGGTGCAAACCAAAGGGAGCTACCCTCATGTAAAACATCCAAAAAAAGGCTGCACTCAAGCATACTAAAGCATGACAACATAGAATATATGAAATTTTGAATAGCAATATGGCTTTGGAATATAAGGAACAATTTGAGACGCTTAGTATAAACATTTGGCCAAACATTTTAAAGCCCAACAACCATCGTCAAGGTGGTCTCAATTCTGTTGGGTCCCTAACCTAATGTGAACATACCTCTATTAGGCTGATATCTGAATTTCTGGTGAATATGCACCTCTGTCAGCAATGCCTGCATTTATGGGTAAAGTAGGGACCTGGTGTAATTAAAATCACCACCTGGTGGGGGCGGAGTGCTCGGTCAGCAAGCTAACATTCAAAAGACAAAAAACCTGACTGGCACTTCCAGACTAATGTGAACTAGGTGCAAACCAAAGGGAGCTACCCTCATGTAAAACATCCAAAAAAAGGCTGCACTCAAGCATACTAAAGCATGACAACATAGAATTTGGTTTGCACCTAGTTCACATTAGTCTGGAAGTGCCAGTCAGGTTTTTTGTCTTTTGAATGTTAGCTTGCTGACCGAGCACTCCGCCCCCACCAGGTGGTGATTTTAATTACACCAGGTCCCTACTTTACCCATAAATGCAGGCATTGCTGACAGAGGTGCATATTCACCCAGAAATTCAGATATCAGCCTAATAGAGGTATGTTCACATTAGGTTAGGGACCCAACAGAATTGAGACCACCTTGACGATGGTTGTTGGGCTTTAAAATGTTTGGCCAAATGTTTATACTAAGCGTCTCAAATTGTTCCTTATATTCCAAAGCCATATTGCTATTCAAAATTTCATATATTCTATGTTGTCATGCTTTAGTATGCTTGAGTGCAGCCTTTTTTTGGATGTTTTACATGAGGGTAGCTCCCTTTGGTTTGCACCTAGTTCACATTAGTCTGGAAGTGCCAGTCAGGTTTTTTGTCTTTTGAATGTTAGCTTGCTGACCGAGCACTCCACCCCCACCAGGTGGTGATTTTAATTACACCAGGTCCCTACTTTACCCATAAATGCAGGCATTGCTGACAGAGGTGCATATTCACCCAGAAATTCAGATATCAGCCTAATAGAGGTATGTTCACATTAGGTTAGGGACCCAACAGAATTGAGACCACCTTGACGATGGTTGTTGGGCTTTAAAATGTTTGGCCAAATGTTTATACTAAGCGTCTCAAATCGTTCCTTATATTCCAAAGCCATATTGCTATTCAAAATTTCATATATTCTATGTTGTCATGCTTTAGTATGCTTGAGTGCAGCCTTTTTTTGGATGTTTTACATGAGGGTAGCTCCCTTTGGTTTGCACCTAGTTCACATTAGTCTGGAAGTGCCAGTCAGGTTTTTTGTCTTTTGAATGTTAGCTTGCTGACCGAGCACTCCGCCCCCACCAGGTGGTGATTTTAATTACACCAGGTCCCTACTTTACCCATAAATGCAGGCATTGCTGACAGAGGTGCATATTCACCCAGAAATTCAGATATCAGCCTAATAGAGGTATGTTCACATTAGGTTAGGGACCCAACAGAATTGAGACCACCTTGACGATGGTTGTTGGGCTTTAAAATGTTTGGCCAAATGTTTATACTAAGCGTCTCAAATTGTTCCTTATATTCCAAAGCCATATTGCTATTCAAAATTTCATATATTCTATGTTGTCATGCTTTAGTATGCTTGAGTGCAGCCTTTTTTTGGATGTTAGTTTTTCCTTTGCCGGTGGCAGACAGGCCTTGGGAGATGGTCGGGATGGACTTTGTGGTGGGCTTACCCAAGTCTTGGGGTTGCACTATCATTTGGGTGATCACCGACCACTTCTCCAAAATGGTGCACTTAGTGCCGCTACCACGGTTACCTTCTGCACGGGTCTTGGCAGCATTATTTATTAGACACATCTTCCGTCTACACGGTATGCCAGACAAGATTGTCAGCGATCGAGGTCCCCAATTTGCGTCTCGGTTCTGGAGAGAGTTGTGTCTTCTACTCTGTATTGAGTTAAACCTCTCCTCTGCATATCATCCCGAGATGAATGGGTTGGTAGAGAGGGCCAACCAGACCTTGGTTACCTACTTGCGACATTTTGTCTCTGCCAGGCAGGATGACTGGGCATCCTTGCTCCCGTGGGTGGAGTTCGCGCTAAACAATGCTGTGGCTGACTCCACCGGACAGACCCCATTCCTCTTAAATTACGGTCAGCATCCGCGGGTACCGGTGCCCATGCCCGTAGCTTCCGCCGACTCCAGGGTGGCAGACTGGGCTGTGGAGGCACGGAACATATGGGACCGCACCCAGGATGCCATTCAGGCTTCCAAGGAAAGGATGAGGTCTTCTGCTGATGCCCATCGGCGTCCCGCTCCGGCATTTGCTCCTGGCGACCTAGTGTGCCTCTCCGCCCGAAACATCAGGCTACGAGTGGAATCCACTAAGTTGGCACCCCGCTATTTGGGTCCCTTCAAGGTTCTCGAGCAGGTGAACCCTGTGGTTTACCGTTTGGCCCTTCCGCCTCGCCTTGTTATCTCCGACACCTTCCATGTGTCCCTCCTAAAACCCGTGGTCATCTCCCGGTTGCCTGAGTCATCTGCCGGGACGTCGGGTTCATCTTCGGACGATTATGAGGTGAACGCCATTGTAGGGTGCAAGGTGGTACGGGGCAAAACAATTTTTGGGGTGGATTGGAGGGGTTATGGGCCTGAGGATAGGTCCTGGGAGCCTGCCGAGCATGTTCATGCTGCACAGCTCATCGCTGCCTTTGAACGTAGCGAGGCCCAAAGAAGGGGGGGTAATGTTAGGGGTCGAGTTCCCGCTTCTGCACAAGGGGAATCTCGAGACGTCCCTGCTGCGGTCTCCCATTCGTCTCCGGCCGCAGTGGACTCTGCTCAGCTAAGACGTCAGTCCCAGCGTCTCGCCCAGTCTAACATTGTGCAGAGGATTACTGCTGCCTCTCCAGGCTCTGCTATTGTGGCCAGTACTGGTTAGCGGCGAGCAGATGTCTTTAGGACAAAGTCCTTGCTTTCCCCTTCTGAGCATGCCCAGGGTGAGATCTCTCATTGGAGATCAGGGGTCACATGCTCAGGTACTGCAACAGCTCCTATTGGTCCGCCAGGAAGGTCCTGTGACTACTGGTGTTCTGGAACAGTTTCATTGGTCCTTGTTTCTGGCAGGTCCTGTAGCTGTTACTATAAAGGGTGGCAATGCTGGGCCACCATGCGCTAGTATCAATTGCATTATGTGCTTTGCGCCAGTGTGATCATGCACGCATGTGGTTAGGGCTCGGCTGAAATAAGCCCCTAGAATACCGGCTTCTCCGGTGAGGAGATTGCTTGAATGCGTTGCTGTCTGCATGATCACAGACTGCTATTCGCACAGCAGTTATCTGTGTATCCCTGTGGTGTTAACAGGACACAGTCTTTTTCTCAGCGGCTCTGTGACACAACATGGTTCGCTTTATAACGCTGGTGTAATGTATGTAGTACAGTTCATATAGCGTCTTGTGCTTGGGTGCGATGAAAACACAGGAGTCACAGGTTTGATATAGAAAAGTCCTGTATTACTTCATACAAGTTGGCAGAAATAGTCACACAGTTTGCAGACACAGAAACAGGAGACACAGCAGGCCAGAGTAATCCAAGCTCAGCAATCACTCTCCAATACAGATTCAGGATCTTCTTCTCTGTTACCGTAAGTCCATGCAAACGTGGGTCTTTCAAAGAGCAGGGTTCAGAGTCCACAAGTGCTTCAGAATTCCTGAGTAGGAATAGCTGGAGTACAAGGTCCAAGGCTTACAGGAGTCAAGTCACAGGTTCACTGCAGGCTAGATTCTGAAGCACTGATTGCTCAGCTGTGGCTGCTTAAGAAGCAAAGGAGAGAATCAGGGCGGGAACATGCAAGCTGGAAACTCCATTTTGACTGAGGGCAAGATAGCTGCAGCAAGACAGAAAGTAAAATGGCTGACGAACAAACTGAGTTTCAGGAATATATACATAGAACCTTACATTACTCCCCCCTTAAGGACAACCTCCGGATGACCTCAGACCAGGCTTGTGTGGGTACCTCTGATGAAACTGACGGAGCAAGCGAGGAGCATTAACGTTATTGACCGGTTCCCATGAGTTGTCCTCCACTGGGTAGCCCTGCCATTTAATCAGATATTGTAACTGATTTCTATACAACCTGGAATCTAAAATCCTTTCCACCACAAATTCTTCCTGACCATCGACTAGCACTGGGTCAGGGCAAGGAGAGGAACGTCCAGGAAACGTATTGGGTGTCGCAGCCTTTAGTAGGGATACATGAAAGACAGGGTGGATTCTCATAGTTCTGGGCAGTTGAAGACGACAAGCAACGGCACTTATAATTTTACTGATTTTATAGGGTCCAATGTACTTATGTCCCAACTTAGACGATGGAATCCTTAACTTAAGATTTCTGGTTGACAGCCAGACCAAGTCTCCTACCTTGAAAGCTGGTGCAGGTTTACGAAATTTATCTGCTGCTTTCTTGTACCTTTCTTGAGCCGATTCCAGATTTTCCTTTAGAAGATCCATATTCTTCTGTAAAGACGTGATTCTTTCAGCCACTGCTGGTAAAGGCGTTTCTATGGGAAATCGTGGTAGAATGTTAGGATGATAACCTAGATTAGAGTAAAAAGGAGACTGTTTAGTGGAGGCACTCTGAGAGTTGTTATACGAGAACTCAGCTAATGGAAGTAGATCCACCCAATCATCCTGTAGGTGGCAGATAAAGCAGCGGAGATACTGCTCCAGGGTTTGATTGGTTCGTTCGGTCTGTCCATTAGTCTGGGGATGAAAAGCAGAAGAAAGGTTTACTTTAATGTCCAATGCTGCACAGAAATTTTGCCAAAACCTAGAAGTGAATTGCACCCCTCGATCCGAAATAACCTCATCCGGTACTCCATGTAAGCGAAACACATCTTTAATCATCAAATCTGATGTCTGTTTTGCAGTGGGTAAGCCGACACAAGGGATAAAATGAGCTGCCTTTGTTAGACGGTCAACCACCACTAGAATGGTGTTCTTCCCCTGAGAGGTTGGTAACTCCACAATGAAGTCCATAGAAATGGATCCCCACGGGCGGGACGGGGTGGGAAGAGGCTGTAACAGACCAGTTGGTGAGGAGCGAGGTGTTTTGCATCTTGCACAGACCTCACATGAAGTGACATAATTCAAAACATCCTTCCTGCAAGTGGGCCACCAAAAGAAACGAGAAAGAAATTCCTGTGTCTTTAGAATTCCTCTATGCCCAGCTATCTTGGAATCGTGAATGAGTTGCAATACTCTTAATCTGACTGTTTCAGGAATATACAGACGTTGTCCCTGAATCCACACACCATTCTTAAAGACAAGACTTACGTCCCTTGGGGGTTGTGCCAAAAAGGAATCCGCATGGTATGCTTCCTTGATGTCCTTAAGTAGGTCTTGATTATGAATTACTCCTAGGAATCTAGAGTCAGGAAGAATAGTCTTAGGAGGAGTAATTGGACGTGTCTCTGCTGAGTAAATCCTAGAGAGTGCATCAGCCTTTCCATTGCGCGATCCTGGTCTATAAGAGATGATAAAATTAAATTGGTTTAAGAAAAGATTCCAGCGAGCCTGGCGAGGAGTCAGGCACTTAGCCGACCTGATAAACTCAAGGTTACGATGGTCTGTCAGGACGACTATTTGCTGTGCAGCTCCCTGAAGAAGGTGTCTCCATTCTTTGAAGGCGGCAATAATGGCCAACAACTCTCTATTGCCCACATCGTAGTTCCTCTCAGCCGAAGAAAACTGCTGGGAAAAGAAGGCACAGGGATGCAAGACATTCTTCTCACCTGTTCTCTGAGAGAGTATAGCTCCAACGGCACAGTCTGAAGCATCCACCTCTATTATGAAGGCAAGCTCGGGGTTGGGATGTACTAGGATAGGTGCAGTGGTAAATTTATCTTTTAGACGGGAAAATGCTTCCTGGGCTTGGGGAGTCCAGGAAAACCTAGACTCTTTCCGGGTAAGTTGAGTGATAGGTGACACTACCTCAGAGAAATTTCTAATGAAACGTCTATAGAAGTTGGCAAACCCGATGAAGCGCTGTACCTCCTTCATATTTCTAGGACTTGGCCAATCCTTGATGGCTTGGGTTTTGCTTCCATCCATACTAATTCCTTGTGTAGACAGTACATACCCCAGAAATTGAATTTCGGTCCTATGGAATTCACACTTTTCAAGTTTGATGTAAAGATGATTTTGTCTTAGACGTTCCAAGACCATTCTCACATGTCCATGATGTTCCTCTGTGGAGTTAGAAAAAATTAGAATATCATCCAAATAAATTACCACGAATGAATCTAGGAGATCCCTGAAGATGTCATTCACCAAGTGTTGGAAAGTGGCTGGGGCGGTACTCAGACCAAAAGGCATAACTAGATATTCAAAGTGTCCATAGCGTGACCTGAATGCAGTCTTCCATTCATCCCCAGGTCTAATACGGACTAAGTTATAGGCCCCACGAAGATCTAGTTTAGAAAAAATTTTGGCATGTCGCACTCTCTCCAATAACTCAGGGATTAAAGGCAATGGATAACGGTTTCTAATAGTAACCTGATTGAGTTCCCTATAGTCTACGCATGGTCTCAGAGATCCATCTTTCTTCTTTACAAAGAAGATGGGTGCACCTGCAGGAGATGAAGAGGGGCGTATGAAGCCCTTGGCTAGATTTTCATCTATGTAATCCTTTAAAGCCTTTAGCTCGGGCCCCGCCAGGGGGTAGATCTTACCAAAAGGTATCTCTGCTCCAGGCAATAATTCAATTGGACAATCATATGGACGGTGAGGAGGAAGCTGGTCAGCGTTCTTCTTGTCACATAAATCCACATAGTCCTGGTATACAGCTGGTAGTTCAGGGACTGACATGATTCCTTTAGGAACAGAGCAAGCTGAAACTTTTGGACTCATCTGTTTCTCTGGAAAGTGTAATTCCTTGGTCTCCCAGTTAATGGTAGGATTCTGAGCCTGCAGCCATGGTAGCCCTAGAATAATGGGAAAGTGGGGAGAAGAGATAAGCATAAAGGACAGTTTCTCTTGATGATCTTTACCCATAAGAACCCTCAAAGGCTCTGTTTCCTGATCCACTGGTCCAGAGGTCAGCAGGGAGCCATCCACAGTTTCCATCTGTACTGGAGTAGCCTTCTTCACTGAACGTATTCCCTGTTTCAGAGCAAAGGAGACATCCATAAAATTTCCACTTGCCCCTGAGTCGATCATAGCAGAGCTAGACACCCAAGCTGAGTCAACCCAGAGTTTGATGGAAAGAAAGCAATGAGAATTGTTTTTCTTACAACTCAGCTGGGACACCGCTGAGGAAACTTGAAAAATGGCAGCGTTTACACAGTCAACGTCCTCAGAGGTAACGGAGTTTAAGTCCGAGAAATCAAGATCTGTTGCTGCAGATCTCTCTGGAGCCTGAGGCTCGGACCTGACAGATCCCCTCTCGCAACACTCACAATGAATGAGTGCTGCAGTAGTCTTACGAGAACGGCTGGGGCAGTTTATAATGAAGTGCCCTGACTTACCACAATAGAAACATAGATTCTCCTTAAAACGATGTTCCTTGCGTGCATCACTAACCCGTCGTTGTAAAGAGTCTACCTGCATGGGTTCAGGTTCAGGTTCCCGTGTAATCCTACTCAAAGGTTCCTTAGCTGGAGAGGAAGGTAGGAAAAGGTTAGTACGATTGCTTTCGAACCATCTCTCTTGCCTGCGTTCAGTCAGACGAGTATCAATACGGATGCAGTAGTTAATAAAGTCACCTAACGCAGTGGGAGGGTCGGCACGAGCAAGTTCATCCTTAATCAGTGGAGATAACCCCTTTCGAAAAATAGATTTTTTGGCGGAACTGTCCCAGGTGGTATCAAGGGCCCATCTCCTGAAATCCAAGGCATATTCAGCTACCGAGTGCTTACCTTGGCGCAAAGCTAACATGGCTGCTTCAGCTGTTGCACCTCGATTGGGGTCATCAAACACCTGCCCCATGGCTGAAATAAAATCATCAAGGTGATTCAAACAATCATCCTCAGTCTCAATCAGAGGGTTTGCCCACATTAAAGCCTTGTTGGTAAGCAACATAATTATAGTAAGCACCTTAGATCGTTCAGTGGGAAATTGTGAAGCATGTGCAGAAAAAAAAGATTGCATTGATTAATAAATCCCCTGAATTTCTCACGTTCACCGCCAAAACGAAAAGGGGGCAACTTGGGAATCCCAGCACTCGGGGCTACGGCAGGAGCCTGGACTCGCCCCTCTAGAACCTCAATCCTGGCTCGCAAATCCTGGGTAGTCTGTCTAACCACTTGCAAATTGTGATTATTGAGGTCCTGTAGATTTGTAAAACGGGTCTTTATATTCTGCAAATCTGCAAGGATATTATCAGTCACTCCGCAAAGTTCCTTTATGCGGGCCTCCATTTTCCAGATCTTTTAAGACAGGATTACTGGAAGAAGAGGAGAGAAAAAAAAAACAATAGTGTTCACCTGTGGCAACACTGCAGAGAGAAAAAAAAATTAAGGGAACTGCTCACCTGGAATGGTTGTGAGAAGTCACAACCACTATCATCACAGAAAGTTTCAACCAGACATCTGATATCCAGAGTTACAGCAGACAAAAAAGAGAAAGAAAGGAAAAAAAAAAAAAAAACAATAGTGTTTACCTGTGGTAACACTGCAAAAAGAAAAAACTTATTGGAATTGCTCACCTGGAATGGTTGTGAGAAGTCACAACCACTGTCATCACAGAAAGTACAACCGGACGTCTGATATCCACAGTACAGCAGACACAGCCTTCCAGACCCAGCAGACACTAACGTTTTTGGCTTCAGAATCTTGTAATGTATGTAGTACAGTTCATATAGCGTCTTGTGCTTGGGTGCGATGAAAACACAGGAGTCACAGGTTTGATATAGAAAAGTCCTGTATTACTTCATACAAGTTGGCAGAAATAGTCACACAGTTTGCAGACACAGAAACAGGAGACACAGCAGGCCAGAGTAATCCAAGCTCAGCAATCACTCTCCAATACAGATTCAGGATCTTCTTCTCTGTTACCGTAAGTCCATGCAAACGTGGGTCTTTCAAAGAGCAGGGTTCAGAGTCCACAAGTGCTTCAGAGTTCCTCAGTAGGAATAGCTGGAGTACAAGGTCCAAGGCTTACAGGAGTCAAGTCACAGGTTCACTGCAGGCTAGATTCTGAAGCACTGATTGCTCAGCTGTGGCTGCTTAAGAAGCAAAGGAGAGAATCAGGGCGGGAACATGCAAGCTGGAAACTCCATTTTGACTGAGGGCAAGATAGCTGCAGCAAGACAGAAAGTAAAATGGCTGACGAACAAACTGAGTTTCAGGAATATATACATAGAACCTTACAGCTGGTTCAGCGCCCTGGCGTTTTACTTTGCGGCTCACTGAAGCTAAGTGAGTTCGCACCTATCGCCATATAGCACTGTGGCATTCCCGTTAAGTGGCTCTGGGGATTAACACAGTTCGCACTTACTGCCACAGCGCGCTACGGCGTTTATTTTAGCGACTCTGCGGGATAAAAGAGTTCGCTACTTTCGCCATCTTACTAGCAGCGGGCTTCGCCTGCACGGTGGACCCCGGGCTGCGAACGCACATCTCTACTATATCTATTAGGTGCGTTCCGCAGACCCTAACAGCGTGTGTGTAGCAAATAGTATATGTATTTATTTTAATCATTTATATAGCGCCATTAATTTCACAGCGCTTTACAGACATTATTGGCACTGTCCCAGATGGGGCTCACAATCTAAATTCCTTATCGGTATGTCTTTGGAATATGGGTGGAAACCCACGCAAACAAGGGGAGAACATACAAACTCCTTGCAGATTTTGTTACTCATTTATATAGCGCCATTAATTCCACAGCGCTTTACAGACATTATTGCCACTGTCCCCGATGGGGCTCACAATCTAAATTCCCTATCAGTATGTCTTTGGAATGTGGGAGGAAACCCACGCAAACACGGGGAGAACATACAAACTCCTTGCAGATGTTGTCCTTGGTGGGATTTAAACCCAAGACCCCAGCGCTGCAGTGCTAACCACTGAGCCACCGTGCCGCCGTATGTAGCAGATATGTGTGTGTGTGCATGTTTCAATGCCGTGTTTGTTTTTTGGATAGCTGTGTACGTGTAAGTAGAAGAGCTGTATGTGAATGTGGGTAAACTGTATATGTGTACGGGTGAGAGCTGAGTGTTATATAGGAAAAGTGTGTGTGTGTGAACATAGGAGAGCTGTGTGCTTCTGTTTAGCTGAGCTGTGCGTATGGTGGAGAGGTGTGTGTATGTAGGACAGCTGTGTGTAACTGAAATGTGTGTATGTATGTTGTAGAGCTGTGTGTATGCATAGCAGAGCTTAGTGTGCATATACTGTGCATGCAGCAGTGATGTGATTACGTATGTGCTACAGAGAACGCATATAAACTGCCTGCTACAAAAGGTACTTGTGTACATTATACATGCTGCAGAGAAATACTAACATTAGATCTCTATCCACTCTATTCTACCCTACAGCAATAAAGTTAGTGTTATCAAATCCCTACAAATTTTCACCTGTGGGAAATTTTACTTAGTTGCAAAAGTGTTTTTCCTATATTTTAACTAACTAAACCTGGGGTGTGTTTAAAATTAAGGTGTGTTTGATAGAAAACTTTGAAACTTTACATAAATTAACAGCAAAATGTTTACATTACACCTATCAAAAAACAGCCTCCTCCATATCCCCTCAAGATGTCCTATCCATCACAAAGATAGACGGATTTTGGTAAGAACTTACCTGTAAAATCCTTTTCAGCGAAGGAAGGGAGACACACTAGTCATTACTAGTGGGTAGGCGGAGCCCAGATAGGATTGACACCTCAGATTAAAGAGTGTTGACCGGCCCCTCCAGCACGGGCTCCTCCTACTCCAGCTTCTCCAGTCGTACCAAGCTAAGGAAGAGCAAATATCACCAGCGGAGCAACATAACTCCTTCTGAAGGACTTCAGAGAAAAAAACAGGAATACAGGTTATGCATGCAACAGAAAGAAACCACACAGTTCCAGGTACTACTCACTGGACCTGACCAATGCGATGAGCTGGCGATGCTGGAACAGAGCCTTAGCGCGCCGACCTCAGCCCAGATAATCGCTATCAGAGAAGGGTCACGCCGCATCTGAAAACAACAACACACTTCTGCCATGGGAGGGAGCTGTGTCTCTCTTCCTTCCTTCGCTGAAAAGGATTTTACAGGTAAGTTCTTACCAAAATCCGTCTTTCAGCAGCAGATAGAAGGAAGAGAGCCACACTAGTCATTACTAGTGGGACGTCCCAAAGCAGTCAGAAACTAGGGTGGGAAAAAAACCAAAATAGGCAGAATCCCAACAACCTAGATAAATGCGCAACAGGCGCCAAAAAACAAGTTAACTAGAACTTTAAACTACAGCCGCCTGCAGGACCCTACGTCCTAAGGCCGCATTAGCGGAAGCACTGACGTCCACCTTATAAAACTTTATAAACGTGTGGACGGACCGCCAGGTCGCCGCTCGGCAGAGCTGAGCTGCCGAGGCCCCTTGATGAAAGGCCCACGATGAAGCCACAGCTCTCGTGGAGTGAGCTCGAAAACTTAATCGGGCAAGGTTCGCTTTAAGTCGGTAAGCCTCTTTCAAAATGGCCGACCGAATCCAACGAGTTATAGAGTCCTTGGAAGCTCGTTGACCATGCCGACGACCTGCTAAAATCACAAACAGAAAGTCTGACTTCCGAAAACTTTGAGTAACAGGCAAATAGAACTTCAAGGCCCGCACTAAATCTAATGTGTGCAAGGCCCGTTCCTTTGCATTCCTCGGGCCCAAGCAAAGCGAGGGCAACACAATATCCTGGTTAACATGAAATTGCGACACCACCGTAGGTAGAAAGTCGCCCCGTGTGCGAAGCACTACTTGATCCGGGTAAAACTCCAGGAAGGAAGGCGAGCAGGAAAGAGCCACCAACTCAGAAACCCTTCTCAAAGAGGTGACCGCCACTAGGAAGGCAACCCTCCAAGGAAGTAAAGAAAGGCTAGCAGAGTCCATAGGCTCAAAAAGGCCCATGCTGAAGAGCCCCCAAGACAAGGTTGAGCCGCCAAGGAAACACATGCGTCTTCCGCGGCGGAAACTGACGGGTTACTTCGCGAAAAAAAGAAACGTTCGTCCCTACGCGAGGCGATAGCCTTCCGAAAGAGCAAGGACAGAGCAGAAACCTGACCCTTCAGAGAGCTAACTGCCAAACCCTTGTGCAGCCCGTACTGCAGAAAGAACAACAAATTGGGAATGGGAAAAATCCTCGGGTTCCTTGAAGAACCCGAACACCACAAGAGAAGGCTTCCCAAGTCTTGTGATAAATCTTAGTAGTAGCCGGACCTCTTGCAGCTCACAGAGTGGCAATGACTTCGGCTGAGAAACCTCTACGGGTCAATATTTTGGTCTCAAGAGCCACGCCGTCAAACGCAGAGACTTCAAGTCCGGATGACGAACGGGCCCCTGGTTAACAGGCCCGGGTGAAGAGGAAGTGGGAATGGAGGTGCTGTCAAAAGCGACACCAGTGTCGAGAACCACGTCCTCCTTGGCCAATCTGGGGCTATCAACATAGCCGGGATTCTCTCCAGTCTGCTCGAATTGGTCCCACGGAGCCACCAGAGCATCTACCGCCACAGCCTTCGGGTCCTTGTACCTGGACATGAAGGTCGGTAACTTGGCATTGAACCTGGATGCCATAAAATCCACTTGGGGAGTTCCCCAACGGGAGCACAGCAGTGCAAAAATTTCCGGATGAAGACCCCATTCTCCGGGATCCATCTTCTCGCGACTGAGAAAGTCCGCCGTGATATTCCGAACCCCTGGAATGTGGATCGCAGAGATGGCTGGCACTCTGGTCTCGGCCCAAATCAGGATCCGAGACACCTCCACCATGAGCCTGGAACTCCTCGTCCCGCCTTGGTGGTTGATATACGCGACCGCCGTCGCATTGTCTGTCTGCACTCGTACTGGCAGACCGCTCAAAAGGACCGTCCAGTGTTGGAGGTAAAGGAAAATTGCCCTCAATTCCAGGATGTTGATCGGTAAAACAGACTCTTCTGATAACCATACTCCCTGAATCCAGAGATCGTTCCAGACACCCCCCCAGCCCTTCAGGCTGGCATCGGTGGTTATGACCGACCACCTCGGAGAGAGGAAGGACTTCCCCAGGGATAATTCTCCTGGACGTAACCACCATCCTAGGGGTTCTCGCACCCTGTGAGAGATGATGACACTGCAATCCAGCGAAGGCTGCGATCGATCCCAATGA
The DNA here is from genome assembly GCA_033576555.1 of Oophaga sylvatica. NCBI lineage: Eukaryota > Metazoa > Chordata > Amphibia > Anura > Dendrobatidae > Oophaga > Oophaga sylvatica. Next base: position 27,280,801 of record JARQOD010000004.1, read on the forward strand.
CTCAGAATGAGCCTTTGGAGGGCCCTGGAATGAAACTGGGCAAACCGAAGTGCCTCCATGAACGCCACCATCAAACCCAGAAGGCGCATACACTTCCGAAGGGACATTGCTGTCGAAGACTTCATAATCTGTACATGTCGAAGGAGACATGCCCGCTTGTCTGGAGGTAGGGACACCACTGCCCGTACCGTGTCTAAATGCATCCCCAAAAACAGGATTGACTGCGACGGTTCCAGAGACGACTTCTCCCAATTGACCAGCCACCCGAAGTCCTCCAGGAGCTGAAGGGATAGATTGCGAGCAGTCACCGCCTCCTTCTTTGAGGACGCCACAATCAAAAGGTCGTCCAGATAGGGAAGAATCGAAACCCCCTGTCTTCGAAGAAAAGCCATGAAAGGCGCCAGAATTTTTGTAGAAACTCTGAGCGCTGAGGCCAACCCGAATGGCAGAGCCACCAACTGATAATGGTCCTGACCTATGGCAAAACGAAGGAAGCGTTGGTGGGCCCTTCCGATTGGAAAGTGCAAATAAGCGTCGCGAATGACGATTGACACCAAAAGTCGTTCTGCGACAGGGCCGCCACAATGGAGCGAAACGACTCCATGCGGAATTTCCGGGCGTGGACATGCCGATTCAATCTTTTGAGATCCAGAATGGGCCGAAAAATGTCCTCTTTTTTGGGGGCCACAAAGAGGTTAAAAAATAACCCTCTTCCCCGGCCTTCCGGCGGAACCGGCACCACCACACCTTTCTGCAGAAGAGAATCTACCTCCCGCAGTAGAGGCGAGGATGACAAAAAAATTGTCTGGGGTCGAGAAAAAAACTCTATGAAGTAGCCTGCCAACACAACCTGTGTCACCCAGGCGTCCGACACGCGGGAAGCCCAAGTCGGTTTGAATTGGAGTAAACGACCCCCCACTCGAGAGCGCTCAAGTGAGACCCAGGCGTCAGTCCGCCTTAGCGGCTTTTTGCCAGCTTCCCGTTTGTCTTAACGGAAGTTCTGTTTCCAGGGTATGCGGAATTTCTGAGAATTCCCTTTATTTTTTTTTTTTAAAAAAGAGAGAGAGTGAGAGAGGGACGACCCGAACCCCCAGAGGCTGGCCGAACCATCCCCTGGACCGAAAGGACCGCCGACAACTACCGGCACTAGTCCTGCCAGACGCAGAGGTCACAGCTCTGCGCTGCGGTAAAGCTGTTTCTTTTGCCTTGGCAATCAGCTCCGTGAGGTCAGATCCAAGTAGCTGACCACCTTGTAAACTAAAGGTAGCAAACCCTGCTTGGAGACCGCGTCCCCATGTCCAAGCCACAGTGCTCTTCTGACTGTGACTGCCGAGGATTGCGCCCTGGATAGCAGTGACGCAGTATCCTCCAACAACTTGAAAAGCCCATCTACCTTGATAGAGGGGATCCACCTTGCCACGCCGTCCGTAGACGGTCCAACCGGCTCAGGGAAACTTTACAAGCACACATGGATCCTTAATAACTGAATCCATGACCCGCGGTCTCGCAGATGGATATTGCTGCCATCTCCGTTTTTCTGTCCAGCAGATCCTGCAGACTCGCCTTCCCTTTAACAGGAAGATTTGCAAAGCTGGGATAAAGGGACATCCACTTCAGGAGAAGGGATCCAATTATCAATCAACTTCGTCGAACACGGATACAGTGTCTCAAAAGACCGTGTCCCTTGAAAACGTTTATCTGGACACAGGCGTTCCTTGTCCCATTAAGCTCATCCAGAGCTGGCAATGTCGAACGCAACTTACGGTACTCCTGGTACATCCGGGTCGACTTACCAGGACGTCTAGTTACCTCATCCGGTAACTGTAACGCCCTCATGGTCCAATAAAAGTCTCTGTACGGCCCAAAAGAGAGGCAAAGTGTCCCTGCCGATCCTCCTTGTCCGAATCGGACATCTTCGTTTCGCGGGAAGGAAGGCACCGGTTCGTGTCGCTTCCTTGAGAGGATCTAGCTGACATCTAATAACCTAGAAGGTCAGACAGGCCATCAATAGAAACTAGCGAGGGCCTCCATTTTGACACCGCTGGAACCTCCGACCGCTGCGCATGACGCCGTCGAGATCTGCGTGTCAGATACGCGAGACTGATTCTGTAGCGGATCTGGGAGACGGTCTCTGAAATGTCCTTGCACAGTATATGGCAGGTTAAACTGTCAGTAACTAGAACAGTGTGTTTCTTAAAGAACAAACAAACGCTGAAGGGTTAGAGCTCTTAAAGAGAGAGCTACCCCAGCTGTCCCCATTAGGAGTTAACCGCCTAAGAAGGGGTTAAAGTAGCAGTGATAATGGAAAGGGTGTGCGAGCCCCAAGTGCCTCTTATAAGGCCGCAGCTGCAAGACAGCTATGCCACACTTAACAGAAAAAAACGTTCATCGCTAAAAAATTGCGCTGTTTTGTATATCGCAATGACCGCCAAAGTTGTTAAGGAGATCAGTAAGCGCTCCAGATTGGCAGCTACTAGCGACATTAAAAGCGTATAGTGGCAGTAACTTCACTGTCGCAGGCTCCCCACAACCTCTTTATTATTATTGAAAAGAGTGTGCGAGCCCCCTTAAGGGAGGACAGCGCAATCTGTCACTCATTAGTGCCTCAGAAGGCGCTCGCGCTGTGGGGGTGAAGGGGTTAAGCTTCTGCCCGCGGGCTAGAAGCGACTCACCCAGCTGGCCACAGTGTAACATCTTGCCGGGAGGGGAGGAGGGAGAAGAGCCAGAAGAAGCTTTCAGTCTGCTTCTTTAATGGCCGCCGCGCTGTGTCTCCGTGTGCTCCATGAGAGGAGCCGAAAATGGAGACTGCCGTAAAGCGCGCGCTCAGAGCGGCGCGAAAATTCAAATAAAAAAGCGCGCACTCCTCTCTCCCGTTCCTATGTCCTGCAGGCATCAACCTGCGGACAAAAAATACTAGTCACCGGCATGTATACTGTAACAGCGACTGCCGCAGCAGTCGCTGAATCACTCACACACATTAATAAAAATGCGGAGTACTCACCAGCCGAGCACCACAGGGACCCCCAGGGGTTTGTGACGCTATGCCCATCGCTTCCCCCCAGGGCGGGGAACGCAGTGACCCCCGATGTGCGGTTTGCGTCCCCGCCAGGGAAGCAATCCTCATCCCCCAGGGCTGGCATGATTCTGCAGGGACCACCATCAGGGTAAATACAGATCCGCCAAGGGAGAGGTTGGGGTCCAGCAGCGCTGAGACCCCTGAGACCTCTAGACCACTAGTCTCTTGTCCGATGAAAATAATAAAATCTTCTGAGGAGCTGCTTCCAGCAGCGACCATCCTCTGGACCTCAAATTTTAGACTGGAGAAGCTGGAGTAGGAGGAGCCCGAGCTGGAGGGGCCGGTCAACACTCTTTTTAATCTGAGGTGTCAATCCTATCTGGGCTCCGCCTACCCACTAGTAATGACTAGTGTGGCTCTCTTCCTTCTATCTGCTGCTGAAAGATGCGTTTTCTGCCATTTAGGCAGAAGTAATCTTCAAACAATTTGCTTCTAATTTAGATAAAGTAGCTGGAAGGTATATATTAGATCTCTATCCATTCTATTCTACCCTACAGCAGTAAAGTTAGTGTTATCAAATCCCCTACAAATTTACATCTTCAGGAAATTTTAATTAGTTGCAAAAGTGTTTTTCCTACATTTTGACCAACTAAACCTGGGTTGTGTTTAAAATTAAGGTGTGTCTAATAGTTAGAAAACTTTGAAAATTTACATAAATTAATAGCAAAATGTTTACATTACACCTATCAAAAAACAGCCTCCTCCATATCCCCTCAAGATGTCCTATCCATCACCAAGATAGGTGCGTTTTCTGCCATTTAGGTAGAAGTAATCTTCAAACAATTTGCTTTTAATTTAGATAAAGTAGCTGAAAGGTATATCATGGAAACTCTACATGTGAGGTCAGCCTATTAAACACTAGTTGCAATATGTATTTCCATTTTCTCCCTGCCTGACATACACTAACCTCCTTTATTCTTAGTAGGAATTAGTATATAATGAGGTGGCTTTCACCATCCATCTCCGGAAATGGGCACCATCAATGGTATTTAATGGGTCCCAAATACTTAAGTACATCTCAATATGCCATATAAAGAGGCTGCCAGCCACAGAAAGCTTACTGGAATAATATTAAAATTATAGGCAAGAATGTGACATCTTATCAGTGGTAAAGGCAACACAAAAGAACCCAGGATGATAAAATTCTAGGTTTTGACTCGTGACAACATACATGGCAACATGCATTGTAAACAATTGTATTTTTAACTCATGTATCAACTAGACAATAAGACACACTTTTTAGCAAAGAAAAATCTTGCTAAAAAGTGTACGTGTGTTATAGTCCAGAGGCAGCTGATTCTGAATGAGCAGAATGCTGACAACATCCTTCCTGATCACTGAGAGAACTGTTTTCTCTGTTCTTGCCCCACACTGATCTATCTGATCGGTGCTGTACTGGAGAGAATGAAACTGGGACCTGCAGGGATACTGCACATCCTGTGTAGCTGAAGGCCCTTTCACAGCATGTGATCAGTCACATTCTTGAAAGGAATTTCAAAATGTGGTAATGTATACAGTGGTTGTGTTTTTGTATATGTATATACTTATATATAATTTATATACAGTATATATCTGTTTGTGTGAGTGTACATAGGGGAGCTGTATATATGAGTTTTTGTGTGTGTATGGAGGAAAGCTAAGTGCGTGTGTGTAGCAAACAGTGTTAGGGTTCGAGTTCCCGCTGCTGCACAAGGGGAGTCTCGAGCCAGTCCCACTGCGGTCCCCCATTCATCTCTGGCCGCAGTGGAGCCTGCTCAGCAGAGACGTAGGTCCCAGCGTCTTGCCCATTCCAGTACTGTGCAGTGACTTGCTGCTGCCTCTCCTGGATCTGCTATTATAGCCAGTGCTGGAGCAGACGTCCTTGGGACGAAGTCCTGCGTTTCCCCTTCTGAGCATGCCCAGGGTGAGATCTCTCATTGGAGATCAGGGGTCACATGCTCAGGTACTTCAGCAGCTCCTATTGGTCTGCCAGGAAGGTCCTGTGACTTCTGGAGTTCTGGAACAAGTTTCATTGGTCCTTGTTTCTGGCAGGTCCTGTAGCTGTTATTATAAAAGGGTGGCAATGCTGAGCCGCCATGCGCTAGTATCAACCATTATATGCTTTGCGCCAGTGTGGTCATGCGTGTGTGTGGTTAGGGCCCCGGCTGAAATAAGCCCCTAGAATACCGACTTAATCGGTGAGGAGTTTGGTATGCTAGCTGGTCAGGGTCGGTGTCCTAGATGCCCTAGATTACCGGCATAACCGGAGAGGAGTTTGGTTGCCGTATTCAGGGTCTGGCGTTCAGACGCCATAGATTGCGGGTGACTCCCGCGAGGACATTAGCGCATGATCACGTTCTATGTTCGCTTAGCACTTAACTTTGTACCTGGGTGCCTGACAGGACACAGAACTTTTTCTAAGTGGCTCTGTGATGTAACAGGGCTCGCTTTCAACGCTAGACAGCGCCCTAGCGTGTTTACTTTGCGACTCAGTTGTGTTTAGTGAGTTCGCACACATCGCCATATAGCGCTGCGGCACTCCTTCTAGCAGCTCTGTGGAATAACAGAGTTCGCACTTATTGCCACAGCGCGTTACGGCGTTTATTTTCGCGACTCTGCGGGATAACAGAGTTCGCTTCTTGCGCCATTTTACCAGCAGCAGGCTCAGCCTGCACGGTTGACCCCGGCTGCGAACGCACCTCTCTACATCAAATTTGGTGCGTTCCGCAGACCCTTACAAACAGTTATATCTATATCTGTTTGTGTGAGTGTACATACGGGAGCTGTATGTGTTGTATATATGCGTTTTTGTGTGTGTATGGAGGAAAGCTATGTGCGTGTGTGTAGCAAACAGTGTATGTATTTAATTTAATCATTTATATAGCGCCATTAATTCCACAGCGCTTTACAGACATTATTGGCACTGTCCCAGATGGGGCTCACAATTTAAATTCCCTATCGGTATGTCTTTGGAATATGGGTGGAAACCCACGCAAACAAGGGGAGAACATACAAACTCCTTGCAGATTTTGTTACTCATTTATATAGCGCCAATAATTCCACAGTGCTTTACAGACATTATTGCCACTGTCCCCGATGGGGCTCACAATCTAAATTCCCTACCAGTATGTCTTTGGAATGTAGGAGGAAACCCACGCAAACACGGGGAGAACATACAAACTCCTTGCAGATGTTGTCCTTGGTGGGATTTAAACCCAAGACCTCAGCCTAACCACTGAGCCACCGTGCCGCCGTATGTAGCAGATATGTGTGTGTGTGCATGTTTCAATGCCGTGTTTGTTTTTTGAATATGTGTATGTGTAAGTAGAAGAACTGTATATGAATGTGGGGAAACTGTATATGTGTATGGGTGAGAGCTGAGTGTTATATAGGAAAAGTGTGTGTGTGTGATCATAGAAGAGCTGTGTGTATGGTGAAGAGGTATGTGTATGTAGGACAGCTGTGTGTAACTGAAATGTTTGTATGTATGTTGCAGAGATGTGTGTATGCGAAGAAACACAAGGGTGGAGGGCACAACCCAAAAAAATAACAAAAAAATGGGGGCTCAACCTGGAGTATGTCAAAACACAATTGGAACAAAAAAGAAAAAGGAACATACTATGCACCAGGGAACTCCCATATATAAAACATGAATAAATTTTATTGAGAACTACAAAACAATACAACACACTGAACAATTAAAAACAATTAAAATAGAACATACAATCCCCAGAAAGGGGTACAAGACTCCCTGAAACCCAAATAGTGATACACATAAAGAAATTATATACAAGGTATTGCACAATAGCATGTAGACCTACCCAATCCCCATATATTAGTTAGAAATAAGGTCACATAACAATAGTACAGGCTGTTTTTACACCAAAATAATAATATACATGGATATAACAACAACAATATGTATGTTAAGTAACAAAATAGATGGCACCAGTAACTAAAAGGACTCAAATTAACCCAGAAGAGAAATCAAATAACTAAATAGAGCGCACATGAAGTCACACACCTAGTGGGCTAGAAATATGCCCATAGAGTGGAGCGCACATGAAGTCACAGACCTAGTAAGCTGGAAATATGCCCATAGAAAATGACCAAAAAGTTACCGAGCCTGAGGGAAAGGGAAGGGAAGGGTTCAGGAAGGGCAGAGCCCAACGCGTGTCGCCACTGCTGTGGCTTCGTCAGGAGCAAAAGGTAGTGTTGTATGTAGTAGCGGTCAATATATATATATATATATATATATATATATATATATATATATATATATATATACAATACAATGAAATAACAACTTACAACAGCTGAGAGCGGTGAACAGACTCGCCTACAGGAAGTGCCTGGAACCGGAAGTGGCAAAGCCAGGTGTCGCGCACAAGGAGTACCAAGATGGCTGCAAAACGAGCCACTGCGCATGCGCGAGTACATAGAAGGCATAGCAAGATCATGAATGATCCAAAAAACCAAGCGCATGTGTGAAATGGATTATCAGAGCCTTAATGGCAAATAAAGGAACAAGTAAATCCCTGCAAACATCCTAAGGGTACAACATCTCTGGTTCTTAGCATATCATATGAGGTACATGTCGCTAGTTCACATAGGACATTGCAGGTCGCGATATTGGAAATCACAATTGGTCCAGAAAACGGCATATCAGTGTGTATTTATCGCTAATTCCTGATATAAGGTAAGCGAATAATGTACATATCAGACATTAGTTCATGATTGACGTCACAAAATCGCAATTGATCAAAGACATAACATGAAGTGCATGATAACATATTGCAATTAGTTTATACATGAAAAAACGCTAGTTCACATGAATCGTTACAGATCGCGATTAGTCCAGGGAACAGCACATTAGTATGCAATGCCCCTAGTACTTGACATGACATAGGTCAAGATTAATTAAAGACATCGCGCCTACATACGATAAATCATCAAAATCTTAATAGTACCACAGACCAGACAAAAACCCATCGATATGCGACACTCAAAGTTGTTACCATGGATATTTGATATTTACATATGAATGCGCTAGTTCACATAAGACATTGCAGGTCGCGATATTGGAAATCTGAATTGGTCCAGAAAACGGCATATCAATGTGTATTATCGCCAATTCCTGATGTAAGGTAAGCGAATACTGTACATATCAGACATTAGTTCATGATTGACGTCACAAAATCGCAATTGGTCAAAAATATGACATGTGCTAATTTTAACAAGTGCATGATAGCATAATTGCACTTAATTTGTACATGAAAAAACGCTAGTTCACATGAATCGTTACAGATCGCGATTAGTCCAGGGAACAGCACATTGATATGCAATGCCCCTAGTACTTGACATGAATTGAGAGACATATGATAGACATATCAACCGTGATTTATAATTACCGTCATAGGTCAAGATTAATTAAAGACATAGCGCCTACATAAGATAAATCATCAAGATCTTAATGGTGCCACAGACCAGACAAAAACCCATCGATATGCGACACTCAAAGTTGTTACCATGGATAGACATTGCAGGTCGCGATCTCAATTGGTCCAGAAAACGGCATATCAGTGTGTATTATCGCTAATTCCTGATATAAGGTAAGCAAATAATGTACATATCTGACATTAATTCATAATTGACGTCACAAAATCGCAATTGGTCAAAGACATAACATGAAGTGCATGATAGCATATTGCATTTAGTTTGTACATGAAAAAACGCTAGTTCACATGAAACATTGCAGATCGCGATTAGTCCAGGGAACAGCACATTGGTATGCAAAGCCCAAGTACTTGACATGAATTGAGAGACATATGATAGACATATCAACCGTGGTTCATAATTACCGTCATAGGTCAAGATTAATTAAAAACATAGCGCCTGCATACGATAAATCATAATGGTGCCACAGACCAGACAAAAACCCATCGATATGCGACACTCATAGTTGTTACCATTAGTGTTGAGCGATACTGCTCGATATCTAAAATTATCGGATCGGAATGGTATCGCCGATATCACTAAATATCGTCGATATCCGATTCCGATACCGGAAGTCCCATGTAAGTCTATGGGAACAAAACATCGCAACAAAAAAAACCTTTCTTTCGTTGTAAACACAAAATATACACACATAGAATACATATATATATATATATACATGTCATTGTGACATATATATATACATATATTTATAGTTTATACACTTCTACATAGTAAAATAGACTCTGATTCAATTGCCGGGTAAAGCCGTGACATACCCCATAGAAGTCGACGGGCTCGGTGCCGAGTACCCCCAAAACCTCTGGCTCTGTGCGACTCAACTTGGGCGTCACGAACAGGATTCTGTAGCTCGCTTTAAGCGAGTCCTGTGTGCCTGAATTGAACTGGTTTTGTGCTTGAGAATTGCTAAAATCATCAGAGAATGTATTTGCCATTTTTCCGCCATATCTGCGTCACGACGAGGCACTGGTGAAGAAGAAGGGCGTGCTCTTCGTGGGTGTACACTCACTCAGTGGCGCGAAAACGATGGCCGACCACTCTAAATGGTACTGCAATGTAAGATCGTGCCCCACAGCTCTTCAGTTCCGCCTCCTCATCCTCCTCAGTGTGCGGAAACTAACACGAAGGTCCCGCCTCACTACAAAAGAGGGGCCCTCTCCAGATGCTAATGACACATGTGACTTAGCAGAGATGGCTAATGGACACGAGCAGAAGTGTGAAGGGATGGAGCAGTCAGAGCTCTCCCCCCACGGAAGCGACCCGATCGCCACGGAACCACCGTTGGGCACCCGGCCTGGAAACCCTCCTACGCTGCAAGAAGCGGAGGATACCCTAAGAGGCCTGGCCCGGCACCGGGAGGAGGTCGCCAGGGTGGAAGCCAGCTGGCGTGCCCTAAAACTAAACTTGGAGCGGCGCCAATCCCTCTTACCTGAAGTGTCTGTACCGGAAGGTGAGGCACCCGTTCTAGTAGAGGAGTCCGTGCGGGCATCCCAGCCCTTGCAATGTGATCCGGTTGACGTTGTCGCAGTGGAGGCACCCGTTCCTGCAAAAAACGCTGCACCGGCAGCACCCCAGATCCCGCTGTCTGCCCCCGTCGCTGAGACAGAAGAAGCGACACCCGTCCTCATGGAGGAGGCCGCGCAGGCACCAGAGGTCTACCTGTCTGTACCGGAGCCCCGACTGTCATCTGTTCCAGAGCCGGCTGCTTCCTCCGCAGGTGAGCGCCGCCAGGACTGTCGGGCGCCAGGAGAGCTGCCGCAAACCGGACATCGTAAGCTGCAGTTTGATGGTGGAGAAATGGAGATGCTGGTGGAGGAGAATTACAACAGGCGTCAGGAGGAAGAGTGGAGACGTCGGGAGCGGGAAGCAGAGCGACAAAGGGAGCAGCGAGAATCCCAAAAGCTTCGGCAACGTCACCTGGAGAAGGACCGGGCAGATAAGGACCGGATGAGAAAAGATAAAGGAACCCTGTGGGAGACGCGGCGTAAGGGTGCAGTACGGAACTTTAAGTTAAAAGGTGGTTGGGGCTTCATCCAGGAGCCTGGACTTTATTTAGAAGTGTTTGTGACCCGGCGGGACGTGGAGACTCACCTCCCAAAAGGACACCCGGGGAGGGACCTGTTGCCAGGAGACTTGGTGACTTACACCCGACACTGGGGTTACAATGGATGGTACGCCCTAAATGTTACCAGGTGCGACCCCTACTCCCCAGAGTGTCAGGAACCTGTGAGACCCTCGGAGCCTTCAGCCTCCCACATCCAGGCCTCTGCACAAGTGCCCACCCACGCCGTAAATCTCCCCAGCCTCCCTCAGTGGTGTCCTCAGCAGCCCCAGCTATGGACATGATAATGATAGCTGGCCCGTACCCGGCGCCTGTTAGGCCCCCTGGGGTTCGTTCAGTCCGGGACATAGGGCTCCAGACCCGGAGGGAGATGAAAGAGGTGGCCACACAGACACAGATAGCGGGTCACGACTTGACTGTACAGGCCACACAACGTCATCAGGTCCTGGTGGTCCTTGGTGTCTCGGATGTTTGGCAAGCATCAGAAGAGTACCAGGTGGTACCTGGAACACCCCTGCCAAAGAATTATAAATAACCCGGACAGGGTCCCTGTATGTAAATAGTTAAATTGTTGATGTACCCAGACGGGTGAATGTTCATAAAAAAGTTTTTTAATTTAATAAAAAATACAACACAGTTTTCATTACTTTTATTACAGTCTCATCCTGCGACGCCATCGATCTCCTGTAAAAAAATGAAAAAAAAAAACAGCAGTATACCACCTGTCCGACGCAGTCCATAGTAACGAGTGTCCCACGACGATCCAGCTCTGCTACATCAGAATGACAGGCAGAGCCTGCCATCCCGGTGCAGCACAGCTGATTACCTGCTTCCCCGGCGGTGACGTCATCGGACTGGTTTACGGCCGGGATTACCCTGCAGTCACTGCAGTTATCGCGAAAAACTGCATGTGACCGCCAGGGAGAAGATAATGGCGGCCATCAAGCAGTCCAGGACGTGACCGCCGGAGATCTTCTGCCAGGTAAGTGCCGCTGACTCCTGACAGACCCGACCGACGGACACTCACAGTGACAGTGACAAATCCGATTCCGGTATCCGATATGACGAAAATATCGGTACTCGGAATCTAAAGCCCGATACAGCTAATATCGGCCGATACCCGATATTTGCAGTATCGTATCGCTCAACACTAGTTACCATAGAAAAAAAAAAAAATTATATGTCAAAATACTATACAACATGCATATAATATTGCATTAAAAATAATGCCCTCCATCATAACATTATCACTAAGAGAGAGGCAGATTTTCTTGTTACTCCTTCCCCTGTGGTTCCAACCTTTATATGCACTCCCCAAAATCCACAAGTCCCTGGTGGAACCACCGGGAAGACCGATTGTTTCGGGCATTGGCAGTCTTTTTGAGCGTCCATGTATTTATGTTGACCACTTCCTCCAGCCTATTGTAATGTCTTTAACATCTTTCACTAGAGACTCCACCCATTTGATGCAGATTGTTGAAGATCTTAAGATTCCTGAAAAAACTTTATTGGTAAGTATGGACGTGGAATCGCTCTATACGAGCATTCTCCATCATTTGGGTATGCAAGCTGTTTCACACTTTTTCTTGAAAGACTCTAATAGGTCTGTTGAACACGACAATCTTATTTTGCAGCTTCTATATTTTATTCTGGACAAAAATTATTTTGTCTTTGACAGGAAATACTATAGGCAGACATCAGGGACCGCGATGGGTGCACGTTGTGCACCCTCGTATGCAAATTTATTTCTCGGGTGGTGGGAGGAGCTTGTGGTCTACAAACACCAACGTTTTGTGTCCAATGTGTTGATGTGGCAACGTTACATCGACGACATTCTGTTTATTTGGACTGGCTCTATGGAAGACTGCCATTCCTTTATTGAGGATTTGAATGGCAATCAGCTTAACATCAAACTCACTTCTACCGTTTCAGATCAATCCATTGAATTTCTGGATCTTAAGTTTTCAGTTGTTGATACTAGGATAACCTGCACTCTTTTTCGGAAAACTACAGCTACAAACAGTCTTCTCCATTTTTCCAGCTTTCACCCTAACCATCTCAAGACTGGAATTCCCAAGGGACAATTTCTCAGAAGAAATTGTAGTTCTGAGACTGATTTTCTTGAAAAAGCAAAGGATTTGTCGTACCGGTTTAGGAAAAGAGGCTATCCTCGAAAGACAATCTCTGGAGCATTCCAATATGCTTCTCAACAAAATAGAAAAGATCTTCTTGTCAAAAAGGTACGTGACTCCTCTCGACCACTGGCCCTAATCACTAGCTTTAATAACCAATGGTCTGATATTCGCAACCTAATGTTTAATAATTGGGAAATCCTGATGAGTGACAAAAGGATTATTCCACATGTTTCTGAGTCTCCTTGTTTGGTAGCCAGACGGGCAAGAAATCTAAGGGATAGTTTATGCCACAGCCATTACCAACGTTCCACTACTAGATTAAGTCGGGGCACGAGAATTTTTGGGTCATATTCGTGTGGCAACTGTAATATATGCCAATTTATGATTGGACAATATGGCTATTGGATTTCCACTCTTCCCTTCCAGATTAAACCTAAAGAGGAATTCTTTAATTCTAGATCTCGAAATGTGGTCTATGGGATTTTTTGTGACTGTCCAAAAGTGTACGTGGGTCAGACTACGCAGGAACTCAGAAGGAGAATGCAACATCTGTCCAACATTTCGACAGCTCAGAGGGACTTAGAAAAGAATAAGACTCTCTCTTCAGTTGCAAGCCATTTTCTTGAATATCATCGTGGCAAGACTTCAAACTTCAAAGTACTGGGACTTGAAAGTGTACATCTGAACATCAGGGGGGGTGATATTGCTAGTCACTTATTACGCTGCGAAAGTAAATGGATCTACAATCTCCAGAGTCTCTCTCCCAAAGGACTTAATGAGGAGCTATTGTTTACTGGGTATTATAAAAAATTGTAGTCCGTGTCAATAAATTGTACATTTATATTGCATACTTACCATCATTTATTATATTTCTGTTCTATGTCACTTATAGATGGCACCATTAACGTCCTAAATTTAAATCGGGGAACCATCACTATTCTCAATGTAAGACATGGTGTTTCTTGTGGATTAGGTCGAAAAAACACGCTCCACTTGTGACAGAAATGCTACAAGTAGTGATGGTCAAATCATGGTATTATATGGCTAAAAATACCTTGACTTATCCACCAGTGAAGAGTTATCTATAGGAGATGATTGAGTTCTGATATTTACTCCATACGTCTATTTTGCCATTAATTGTTGGCATCGCATATTCATTAGTTTTGGGCAGGTACCTGCCCTAATTTGGGGTTGGTGATGCCTCGCATGCAGATATTGTGTTATTGACTACTTGCATTTTTGCTATGTCATTTCTTGGAATTGGTGCATTTTTAATGCAATATTATATGCATGTTGTATAGTATTTTGACATATAATTTTTTTTTTTTTTTCTATGGTAACAACTTTGAGTGTCGCATATCGATGGGTTTTTGTCTGGTCTGTGGCACCATTATGATTTATCGTATGTAGGCGCTATGTCTTTAATTAATCTTGACCTATGACGGTAATTATGAACCACGGTTGATATGTCTATCATATGTCTCTCAATTCATGTCAAGTACTAGGGGCTTTGCATACCAATGTGCTGTTCCCTGGACTAATCGCGATCTGTAACGATTCATGTGAACTAGCGTTTTTTCATGTACAAATTAAGTGCAATATGCTATCATGCACTTGTTAAAATTAGCACGTCATATTTTTGACCAATTGCGATTTTGTGACGTCAATCATGAACTAATGTCTGATATGTACAGTATTCGCTTACCTTACATCAGGAATTGGCGATAATACACATTGATATGCCATTTCTGGACCAATTGAGATTTCCAATATCGCGACCTGCAATGTCTTATGTGAACTAGCGCATTCATATGTAAATATCAAATATCCATGGTAACAACTTTGAGTGTCGCATATCGATGGGTTTTTGTCTGGTCTGTGGTACTATTAACATTTTGATGATTTATCGTATGTAGGCGCGATGTCTTTAATTAATCTTGACCTATGTCATGTCAAGTACTAGGGGCATTGCATACTAATGTGCTGTTCCCTGGACTAATCGCGATCTGTAACGATTCATGTGAACTAGCGTTTTTTCATGTATAAACTAATTGCAATATGTTATCATGCACTTCATGTTATGTCTTTGATCAATTGCGATTTTGTGACGTCAATCATGAACTAATGTCTGATATGTACATTATTCGCTTACCTTATATTAGGAATTAGCGATAAATACACACTGATATGCCGTTTTCTGGACCAATTGTGATTTCCAATATCGCGACCTGCAATGTCCTATGTGAACTAGCGACATGTACCTCATATGATATGCTAAGAACCAGAGATGTTGTACCCTTAGGGATGTTTGCAGGGATTTACTTGTTCCTTTATTTGCCATTAAGGCTCTGATAATCCATTTCACACATGCGCTTGGTTTTTTGGATCATTCATGATCTTGCTATGCCTTCTATGTACTCGCGCATGCGCAGTGGCTCGTTTTGCAGCTATCTTGGTACTCCTTGTGCGCGACACCTGGCTTCGCCACTTCCGGTTCCAGGCACTTCCTGTAGGCGAGTCTGTTCACCGCTCTCAGCTGTTGTAAGTTATTATTTCATTGTATTGTATATATATATATTGACCGCTACTACATACAACACTACCTATTGCTCCTGACGAAGCCACAGCAGTGGCGACACGCGTTGGGCTCTGCCCTCCCTGAACCCTTCCCTTTCCTTTCCCTCAGGCTCGGTAACATTTTGATCATTTTCTATGGGCATATTTCCAGCTTACTAGGTCTGTGACTTCATGTGCGCTCCACTCTATGGGCATATTTCTAGCCCACTAGGTGTGTGACTTCATGTGCGCTCTATTTAGTTATTTGATTTCTCTTCTGGGTTAATTTGAGTCCTTTTAGTTACTGGTGCCATCTATTTTGTTACTTAACATACATATTGTTGTTGTTATATCCATGTATATTATTATTTTGGTGTAAGAACAGCCTGTACTATTGTTATGTGACCTTATTTCTAACTATATATGGGGATTGGTTAGGTCTACATGCTATTGTGCAATACCTTGTATATAATTTCTTTATGTGTATCACTATATGGGTTTCAGGGAATCTTGTACCCCCTTCTGGGGATTGTATGTTCTATTTTAATTGTTTTTAATTGTTCAGTGTGTTGTATTGTTTTGTAGCGCTCAATAAAATGTATTCATGTTTTATATATGGGAGTTCCCTGGTGCATAGTATGTTCCTTTTTCTTTGTTGTTCCAATTGTGTTTTGACATACTCCAGGTTGAGCCCCCATTTTTTTGTTATTTTTTTGGGTTGTGCCCTCCACCCTTGTGTTTCTTCCTATCCAATTGTGTTGGAGGCTTTGTTCCTCCATTCTGGAGTGTGGCACACCCTATCCATTATTTGATTGACTATATATACACTTGTATACTACTTTTTTATTGTTGTGGTATTAGTGATAACAGCTGAGAATGGATCTCTCCTCTAGGGAGACAGCCTTGAACAATAGAGCCTCAAACCTTTTTGAGAACGCCCCTAATATCACTCCGGGGGAAATAAAGGAGCCTGACTTTCACATACTCTCTTCTAAAATTTTGAGTTTACACAAATCTCTAACTAAAATATGGTGGAACATTAGAAGCCTGGAAGAATACAAAAAAGCGGGATTAGTACCCCGCGGCCTCCGTATTCAAATTTTTCCAGCTTGGGAGGCCTCCCAGGAATTTCAAACCACCTGGGAAACTGGTTTGGCTAAATGCTCCACCATCTTGATTGATATGCTTATAGATCATGACCAATTGTTATTAACCAAGGTTAAGGGGGAGATTGGGGCTTGTGAGACTAAGCTTACTAGTTTTGATTCAGAATCCCTAGATAAGCCTTTCCAACTGAAACTTAAGGACCAAATTGACAACTTTGAAAAGGATATTATCCTCCGGAAGAGAAACAAATTCCACAGAGATAAATCTGATTTCAGCAATGGTAAAGCCTATAGGTGGGTCCACCGGGGTAATAAACGTCACTTTGTGGACTCCACAAAGAACACTGCAGAAACACCAATGAGACATGAAATATCGTCCAGCGATTTTTTATCGTCGGACCCCAGCGACGTGGAGGGCGCCGCCGGAGGGGTAGGAGGCGCAAGAACAGACCTCAACAGGAAGAAAGGAAAAAACTACAAAAAGTGGTCACCGACATACAGGAGGGAGACACGGTTCAACAGGAGACAGTAATCGAGCTGAGACAAGATTTAAATCAAGAAGGTAATTTACAGATTATTAATTTATCTACATATCCTTTGTCAGATTTGGACAATAAAGTTCTATCAAAGGGACTATCTTTTTCCCCCATGAACACACTTGATCAATTTGTTTTCATTAAGGATCTTTACCTTTTTTGCCGTCAAATCACCTTCAAATTGCTTTACGATCAACCCTCTCTTATAGATGAGCTTTCTGATAATGATAGGAGGGTCTTCAATGACCTTTTGGATTTACTACAAGAGAACGATCCTCTTGAAACTGATAAGAAATTCACCAGGCGACTCCCTTCCCAAGCTACTCCTTCCTTCTCCCTATTTCCTGCGGTCCAAATTTTTTTCGAGAAGATGTGTAAAGATGTTGAGAAATTGCGACTGGATCCATTTAAATCCAATAATCTAGGTAAGAAGGAACGGCAAGCACTGTATAATCTTAAAAATAATACTGAGTTCGTAATACGGGAAGCAGACAAGGGGGGAAATGTGGTCTTGTGGCCACATGTCCTTTACCTTAAGGAGGTTACACGCCAGTTACATGGAAGTCAATGTTATGTGGTCCTACCATCAGACCCAACCAAGTTCTTTAAGGAGCAACTAGATTCTCTTATCAATAATGCCCTCCATCATAACATTATCACTAAGAGAGAGGCAGATTTTCTTGTTACTCCTTCCCCTGTGGTTCCAACCTTTTATGCACTCCCCAAAATCCACAAGTCCCTGGTGGAACCACCGGGAAGACCGATTGTTTCGGGCATTGGCAGTCTTTTTGAGCGTCCATGTATTTATGTTGACCACTTCCTCCAGCCTATTGTAATGTCTTTAACATCTTTCACTAGAGACTCCACCCATTTGATGCAGATTGTTGAAGATCTTAAGATTCCTGAAAAAACTTTATTGGTAAGTATGGACGTGGAATCGCTCTATACGAGCATTCTCCATCATTTGGGTATGTAAGCTGTTTCACACTTTTTCTCGAAAGACTCTAATAGGTCTGTTGAACACGACAATCTTATTTTGCAGCTTCTATATTTCATTCTGGACAAAAATTATTTTGTCTTTGACAGGAAATACTATAGGTAGACATCAGGGACGGCGATGGGTGCACGTTGTGCACCCTCGTATGCAAATTTATTTCTCGGGTGGTGGGAGGAGCTTGTGGTCTACAAACACCAACGTTTTGTGTCCAATGTGTTGATGTGGCAACGTTACATCGACAACATTCTGTTTATTTGGACTGGCTCTATGGAAGACTGCCATTCCTTTATTGAGGATTTGAATGGCAATCAGCTTAACATCAAACTCACTTCTACTGTTTCAGATCAATCCATTGAATTTCTGGATCTTAAGTTTTCAGTTGTTGATACTAGGATAACCTGCACTCTTTTTCGGAAAACTACAGCTACAAACAGTCTTCTCAATTTTTCCAGCTTTCACCTAACCATCTCAAGACTGGCATTCCCAAGGGACAAGTTCTTCGTCTCAGAAGAAATTGTAGTTCTGAGACTGATTTTCTTGAAAAAGCAAAGGATTTGTCGTACCGGTTTAGGAAAAGAGGCTATCCTCGAAAGACAATCTCTGGAGCATTCCAATATGCTTCTCAACAAAATAGAAAAGATCTTCTTGTCAAAAAGGTACGTGACTCCTCTCGACCACTGGCCCTAATCATTACCTTTAATAACCAATGGTCTGATATTCGCAACCTAATGTTTAATAATTGGGAAATCCTGATGAGTGACAAAAGGATTATTCCACATGTTTCTGAGTCTCCTTGTTTGGTAGCCAGACGGGCAAGAAATCTAAGGGATAGTTTATGCCACAGCCATTACCAACGTTCCACTACTAGATTAAGTCGGGGCACGAGAATTTTTGGGTCATATTCGTGTGGCAACTGTAATATATGCCAATTTATGATTGGACAATATGGTTATTGGATTTCCACTCTTCCCTTCCAGATTAAACCTAAAGAGGAATTCTTTAATTGTAGATCTCGAAATGTGGTCTATGGGATTTTTTGTGACTGTCCAAAAGTGTACGTGGGTCAGACTACGCAGGAACTCAGAAGGAGAATGCAACAACATCTGTCCAACATTTCGACAGCTCAGAGGGACTTAGAAAAGAATAAGACTCTCTCTTCAGTTGCAAGCCATTTTCTTGAATATCATCGTGGCAAGACTTCAAACTTCAAAGTGATGGGACTTGAAAGTGTACATCTGAACATCAGGGGGGGGTGATATTGCTAGTCACTTATTACGCTGCGAAAGTAAATGGATCTACAATCTCCAGAGTCTCTCTCCCAAAGGACTTAATGAGGAGCTATTGTTTACTGGGTATTATAAAAAATTGTAGTCCGTGTCAATAAATTGTACATTTATATTGCATACTTACCATCATTTATTATATTTCTGTTCTATGGCACTTATAGATGGCACCATTAACGTCCAAAATTTAAATCGGGGAACGGTCACTATTCTCAATGTAAGACATGGTGTTTCTTGTGGATTAGGTCGAAAAAACACGCTCCACTTGTGACAGAAATGCTACAAGTAGTGATGGTCAAATCATGGTATTATATGGCTAAAAATACCTTGACTTATCCACCAGTGAAGAGGTATCTATAGGAGATAATTGAGTTATGATATTTACTCCATACGTCTATTTTGCCATTAATTGTTGGCATCACATATTCATTAGTTTTGGGCAGATACCTGCCCTAATTTCTATTTGGGGTTGGTGATGCCTCGCATGCAGATATTGTGTTATTGACTACTTGCATTTTTGCTATGTCATTTCTTGGAATTGGTGCATTTTTAATGCAATATTATATGCATGTTGTATAGTATTTTGACATATAATTTTTTTTTTTCTATGGTAACAACTTTGAGTGTCGCATATCGATGGGTTTTTGTCTGGTCTGTGGCACCATTATGATTTATCGTATGTAGGCGCTATGTTTTTAATTAATCTTGACCTATGACGGTAATTATGAACCACGGTTGATATGTCTATCATATGTCTCTCAATTCATGTCAAGTACTAGGGGCTTTGCATACCAATGTGCTGTTCCCTGGACTAATCGCAATCTGCAATGTTTCATGTGAACTAGCGTTTTTTCATGTACAAACTAAATGCAATATGCTATCATGCACTTCATGTTATGTCTTTGACCAATTGCGATTTTGTGACGTCAATTATGAATTAATGTCAGATATGTACATTATTCGCTTACCTTATATCAGGAATTAGCGATAATACACACTGATATGCCGTTTTCTGGACCAATTGAGATCGCGACCTGCAATGTCTATCCATGGTAACAACTTTGAGTGTCGCATATCGATGGGTTTTTGTCTGGTCTGTGGCACCATTAAGATCTTGATGATTTATCTTATGTAGGCGCTATGTCTTTAATTAATCTTGACCTATGACGGTAATTATAAACCACGGTTGATATGTCTATCATATGTCTCTCAATTCATGTCAAGTACTAGGGGCATTGCATATCAATGTGCTGTTCCCTGGACTAATCGCGATCTGTAACGATTCATGTGAACTAGCTTTTTTTCATGTACAAATTAAGTGCAATATGCTATCATGCACTTGTTAAAATAAGCACATGTCATATTTTTGACCAATTGCGATTTTGTGACGTCAATCATGAACTAATGTCTGATATGTACAGTATTCGCTTACCTTACATCAGGAATTGGCGATAATACACATTGATATGCCGTTTTCTGGACCAATTCAGATTTCCAATATCGCGACCTGCAATGTTTTATGTGAACTAGCGCATTCATATGTAAATATCAAATATCCATGGTAACAACTTTGAGTGTCGCATATCGATGGGTTTTTGTCTGGTCTGTGGTACTATTAAGATTTTGATGATTTATCGTATGTAGGCGCGATGTCTTTAATTAATCTTGACCTATGTCATGTCAAGTACTAGGGGCATTGCATACTAATGTGCTGTTCCCTGGACTAATCGCGATCTGTAACGATTCATGTGAACTAGCGTTTTTTCATGTATAAACTAATTGCAATATGTTATA
Source organism: Oophaga sylvatica (assembly GCA_033576555.1). Lineage (NCBI taxonomy): Eukaryota > Metazoa > Chordata > Amphibia > Anura > Dendrobatidae > Oophaga > Oophaga sylvatica. The sequence continues at coordinate 27,301,842 of JARQOD010000004.1, forward strand.
ATGCACTTCATGTTATGTCTTTGATCAATTGCGATTTTGTGACGTCAATCATGAACTAATGTCTGATATGTACATTATTCGCTTACCTTATATTAGGAATTAGCGATAAATACACACTGATAAGCCGTTTTCTGGACCAATTGTGATTTCCAATATCGCGACCTGCAATGAAAAAAAATGAAAAAAGCATATACAAAATGGGAGGAATAGGGCTAAGTAACAGCACATGTGAAAAAGACTTGGGTATACTAATTGATCACAGACTGAACATGAGTCAACAGTGTGATGCAGCAGCAAAAAAGGCAAATACAATTCTAGGATGTATCAACAGAAGCATACAGTCTAGATCACGTGAGGTCATTATTGCCCTCTACTCCTCTTTGGTCAGACCTCATCTGGAATACTGTGTCCAGTTTTGGGCACCACATTTTAAAAAAGACATCAACAAACTGGAGCAAGTTCAAAGGAGAGCCACCAGAATGGTGACCGGTCTGCAAACCATGTCCTATGAGGAAAGGTTGCAGGATTTGGGAATGTTTAGCTTGCAAAAAAGAAGACTGAGAGGAGACTTAATAGCTGTCTACAAATATCTCAAGGGCTGTCACATTGTTGAAGGATTATCTTTATTCTCATTTGCACAAGGAAAGACTAGAAGCAATGGGATGAAACTGAATGGGAGGAGACACAGATTAGATATTAGAAAAAACTTTTTGACAGTTAGGGTGATCAAGGAGTGGAACAGGCTGCCACGAGAGGTGGTAAGTTCTCCTTCAATGGAAGTCTTCAAACAGAGGCTGGACAGACATCTGTCTGGGATGATTTAGAGAATCCTGCTTTGAGCAGGGGGTTGGACCAGATGGCCCAGGAGGTCCCTTCCAACTCTACCATTCAATGATTCTATGATTCTAATGTCCTATGTGAACTAGTGACATGTACCTCATATGATATGCTAAGAACCAGAGATGTTGTACCCTTAGGGATGTTTGCATGGATTTACTTGCACCTTTATTTGCCATTAAGGCTCTGATAATCCATTTCACACATGCGCTTGGTTTTTTGGATCATTCATGAGCTTGCTATGCCTTCTATGTACTCGCGCATGCGCAGTGGCTCGTTTTGCAGCCATCTTGGTACTCCTTGTGCGCGACACCTGGCTTCGCCACTTCCGGTTTCAGGCACTTCCTGTAGGCGACTCTGTTCACCGCTCTCAGCTGTTGTAAGTTGTTATTTCATTGTATTGTACAGTCATGGCCAAGAGTTTTGAGAATGACACAAATATTAATTTTTACAAAGTCTGCTGCTTCACTTTTTCTAATGGCAATTTGCATATACTCCAGAATGTTATAAAGAGTGATCAGCTTAACAGCAATTACTTGCAAAGTCAATATTTGGCTAGAAAATGAACTTTATCCCCCAAAACACATTTCAACATCATTGCAGCCCTGCCTTAAAAGGACCAGCTAACCTCTTTTCAGTGATTGCTCCATTAACACAGGTGTGGGTGTTGATGAGGACATGGCTGGAGATCAATCTGTCATGATTAAGTAAGAATGACACCACTGGACACTTTAAAAGGAGGCTGGTGCTTGGCATCATTGTTTCTCTTCTGTTAACCATGGTTATCTCTAAAGAAACACGTGCAGTCATCATTGCAATGCACAAAAAAGGCCACACAGGGAAGAGTATCGCAGCTAGAAAGATTGCACCTCAGTCAACAATCTATCGCATCATCAAGAACTTCAAGGAGAGAGGTTCCATTGTTGCCAAAAAGGCTTCAGGGCGCCCAAGAAAGACCAGCAAGCACCAGGACCGTCTCTTAAAAGTGTTTCAGCTGCGGGATCGGGCTACCAGCAGTGCAGAGCTTGCTCAGGAATGGCAGCAGGCAGGTGTGAGTACATCTGCACGCACTGTGAGGCGGAGACTCTTGGAGCAAGGCCTGGTCTCAAGGAGGGCAGCAAAGAAGCCACTTCTCTCCAGAAAAAACATCATGGACAGACTGATATTCTGCAAAAGGTGCAGGCAGTGGACTGCTGAGGACTGGGGTAAAGTTATTTTCTCTGATGAATCCCCTTTTCGATTGTTTGGGACATCAGGAAAACGCCTCATTCGGAGAAGACAAGGTGAGCGCTACCACCAGTCTTGTCTCATGCCAACTGTTAAGCATCCTGAAACCATTCATGTGTGGGGTTGCTTCTCAGCCAAGGGAATCGGCTCTCTCACAGTCTTGCCTAAAAACACAGCCATGAATAAAGAATGGTACCAGAATGTCCTCCAAGAGCAACTTCTCCCAACCCTCCAAGAGCAGTTTGGCGATCAACAATGCCTTTTCCAGCATGATGGAGCACCTTGCCATAAAGCAAAGGTGATAACTAAATGGCTCAGGGAACAAAACATAGAGATTTTGGGTCCATGGCCTGGAAACTCCCCAAATCTTAATCCCATTGAGAACTTGTGGTCAGTCATCAAGAGACCGGTGGACAAACAAAAACCTAAAAAATTCTGACAAAATGAAAGCACTGATTGTGCAAGAATGGACTGCTATCAGTCAGGATTTGGTCCAGAAGTTGATTGAGAGCATGCCAGGGAGAATTGCAGAGGTCCTGAAGAAGAAGGGTCAACACTGCAAATATTGACTTGCTGCATTAACTCATTCTAACTGTCAATATAAGCTTTTGTTACTCATATGTTTGCAATAATTATATTTCTGTCTGTGATAAAAACATCTGTCAAACACACATAAAAACCAGAGGGCAGCAGATCATGTGAAAATATAATATTTGTGTCATTCTCAAAACTTTTGGCCATGACTGTATATATATATATATATTGACCGCTACTACATACAACACTACCTATTGCTCCTGACGAAGCCACAGCAGTGGCGACACGCGTTGGGCTCTGCCCTACTTGAACCCTTCCCTTTCCTTTCCCTCAGGCTCGGTAACTTTTTGGTCATTTTCTATGGGCATATTTCCAGCTTACTAGGTCTGTGACTTCATGTGCGCTCCACTCTATGGGCATATTTCTAGCCCACTAGGTGTGTGACTTCATGTGCGCTCTATTTAGTTATTTGATTTCTCTTCTGGGTTAATTTGAGTCCTTTTAGTTACTGGTGCCATCTATTTTGTTACTTAACATACATATTGTTGTTGTTATATCCATGTATATTATTATTTTGGTGTAAGAACAGCCTGTACAATTGTTATGTGACCTTAATTCTAACTAATATATGGGGATTGGTTAGGTCTACATGCTATTGTGCAATACCTTGTATATAATTTCTTTATGTGTATCACTATATGGGTTTCAAAAATATTTAGAGTTGAGAGTCCTCAGTGGTTGATACCTTTTAATGGCTAACTGAAAAGATGGTAACAAATTGCAAGCTTTCGAGACTACTCAGGTCTCTTCATCAGGCAAAGACTAATACAACATCTGAAGAATCACATATTTATACACAAAACAGCACAGAAAAAATGCAATAGGTAAGACAAGTGACGTGAAGCAGAATAGTCATTATGGCAGAGGGATGAGCATAAATATTGGAACAGTTCATAGATAAGGAGTGTGAAAGTTTTATTACCCTCTGATTGGGGTCTGGTAATGTTTTGTGATGTTTTCACAGGGTATTTGCAGTAAATTCCTTAATTGATGTAATAAGCCATAAATCCATGTGATAGGTTCATTCCAGCATTAAGAGTGTCAAAGGTCACCATCAATTTGTATTCGCAAATTCTTCTTTGTCTCAGAGATGTGAAATTGCCTCTCAGTACAAGTATTTTCATATTTAACATGCTATGATCAGGGAGCAAAAATGTTTTGCCACAGGTAGATCCATTCTTTTTTCTCTTATTGTGTGGCGATGAGAATTCATCCTTGTTCTCAGTTTTTGCCCGGTCTCCCCCATTCTTCAGATGTTGTATTAGTCTTTGCCTGATGAAGAGACCTGAGTAGTCTCGAAAGCTTGCAATTTGTTACCATCTTTTCAGTTAGCCATTAAAAGGTATCAACCACTGAGGACTCTCAACTCTAAATATTTTTCTGGCTAACACAGTACAAAGATATACATCTTTACTATATGGGTTTCAGGGAGTCTTGTACCCCTTCTGGGGATTGTATGTTCTATTTTAATTGTTTTTAATTGTTCAGTGTGTTGTATTGTTTTGTAGTTCTCAATAAAATTTATTCATGTTTTATATATGGGAGTTCCCTGGTGCATAGTATGTTCCTTTTTCTTTTTTGTTCCAGAGATATGTGTATGCATAGCAGAGCTTAGTGTTCATATACTGTGCATGCAGCAGTGATGTGATTACGTATGTGCTCCAGAGAATGCATATAAAGTGCCTGCTACAAAAGGTACATGTGAACATTATACATACTGCAGAGAAATACTAACATTAGATCTCTATCCACTCTATTCTACCCTACAGCAGTAAAGTTAGTGTTATCAAATCCCTACAATATTTCACATGCGGGAAATTTTACTTAGTTGCAAAAGTGTTTTTCCTATATATTTACCAACTAAACCTGGGTTGTGTTTAAAATTAAGGTGTGTCTAATAGTTAGAAAACTTTGAAAATTTACATAAATTAATAGCAAAATGTTTACATTACACCTATCAAAAAAACAGCCTCCTCCATATCCCCTCTAGCTGTCCTATCCATCACCAAGATAGGTGCGTTTTCTGCCATTCAGGTAGAAGTAATCTTCAAACAATTTGCTTTTAATTTAGATAAAGTAGCTGAAAGATATATAATGGAAACTCTACATGTGAGGTCAGCCTATTAAACACTAGTTGTAACATGTATTTACAAAACTTCCATTTTCTCCCTGCCTGACATACACTACTTCCTTTTTTCTTAGTAGGCATTAGTATATAATGAGGTGGCCTTCACCATCCATCTCCGTAAATGGGCACCATCAATGGTATTTAATGGGTCCCAAATACTTAAGTACATCTCAATATGCAATGTAAAGAGGCTGCCAGCCACAGAAAGCTTACTGGAATAATATTAAAATTATAGGCAAGAATGTGACATCTTATCAGTGGTAAAGGCACCACAAAAGAACCCAGGATGATAAAATTCTAGGTTTTGACTCGTGACAACATACATGGCAACATGCATTGTAAACAATTGTATTTTATAACTCATGTATCAACTAGACAATAAGACACACTTTTTAGCAAAGAAAAATCTTGCTAAAAAGTGTACGTGTGTTATAGTCCAGAGGCAGCTGATTCAGAATGAGCAGAATGCTGACAACATCCTTCCTGATCACTGAGAGAACTGTTTTCTCTGTTCTTGCCCCACACTGATCTATCTGATCGGTGCTGTACTGGAGAGAATGAAACTGGGACCTGCAGGGATACTGCACGTCCTGTGTAGTTGAAAGCCCTTTCACAGCATGTGATCAGTCACATTCTTGAAAGGAATTTCAAAATGTGGTAATGTATACAGTGGTTGTATTTTTCTACATGTGTTTGCATATACTTATATATATATAATTTACATACAGTATATATATATCTGTTTGTGTGAGTGTACATAGGGGAGCTGTATGTGTTGTATATATGCGTTTTTGTGTGTGTATGGAGGAAAGCTATGTGCGTGTGTGTAGCAAACAGTGTATGTATTTATTTTAATCATTTATATAGCGCCATTAATTCCAGAGCGCTTTACAGACATTATTGCCACTTTCCCAGATGGGGCTTACAATCTAAATTCCCTATCGGTATGTCTTTGGAATATGGGTGGATGTTATGATTTGGTAGCTGAGGAGTGCAGGTAAAAAAGGCAATACACCAGAGCAGTTGGAATCTATGAGATTGCAGTACCCTGACTAACCACCACAACTAGAGGCAGCCGTGGAGCGTTCCTACGTTGGTCCTAGACGCCTTGTCACAGCCTGAGAAACTAACTATACCTAAAGATAGAAAGAGGAAAGCTATCTGCCCCGGAGCAGATCCCCAAAGAACATAGAAAGCCCCCAAACATGTAATGGCAGTTAGACAAGAAGAAATACTGACACAGACAGAAAATAGTATGAGCAAACGTTGGGGCCCAAACTATCTAAATAGAAAAGGATAGGAAGGGCACTTACTGCAATCCCAAAAAACCCTGAAAAGCACCAACTTTACTAATTTCAAAAACACCTGAGATCACACGACCTCTACCACCTAAATTAGTTCTCTGGTGTAACAAAATCAAAACAGCAGCCACTGAAAAAACTGGAAAAAGCAAATGTACAAACATCAGTGGCTGAACAAAACTGAGAGGGCAAAAGCCCCCGGAGGGGACCCTGAAGGCCCCCACAGAAGTGCAGGACAAAATGCAAAAATCAAGCACAAATGCAAAAAGAAGAAAATGTCTTCTCTGTTAGCAGTAGATGCAGACACGACACAGCAGGCTACTAAGGAAACAGGAATCAAGGATTGAGACCAGAACAATTGATCACCGGCAACCCTGATGGGAAGGTGACTCCCTTATATAAGACCAGTCAGTAACACCTGATTCCCAATCCTCACAATCTTCACTGGACAGTCCAGTACCGCTTGTAACCACCAGAGGGAGCCTCTGCTCAGAACTCATTTCAAGTCCATTCACAACAGTACCCCCCCTTGAGGAGGGGTCACCGAACCCTCACTTGAGCAACCAGGTCAGTCAGGATGAGTTTTATGATACGCACGGATGAGTCTCCTAGCATGGATGTCCGAAGCAAACACCCAAGAATTGTCTTCCTGACCATAACCTCTCCACTTAACCAAATACTGGAGTTTCCGTCTAGAAAAACGAGAATTCAAAATTTTCTCAACCACAAACTCCATATTGCCCTCAACCAGAACAGGGTCAGGAGGCAAAGCAGTAGGAACCACTGGCTCAACAAACCTCTTCAACAAGGACTTGTGGAACACATTATGGATCTTAAAAGTTCCTGGAAGAAGCAAACGAAAAGAAACAGGATTAAGAATCTCCATGATCTTATAAGGTCCAATGAACCTAGGCTTAAATTTAGGAGATGCCACTCTCATAGGAATATTTTTTGAGGACAACCAGACCAAGTCCCCCACTTTAAACCGGGGACCATCAGTCCTATGCCGGTTAGCAAACCGCTGGGCCCTCTCCTGAGAGAGGGACAACCTCTGCACTACCTGGTCCCAAATCTGTTGCATACGCTCCACAACAGAGTCAACACCTGGACAGACAGAAGCCTCCGTCTGTCCTAAAGAAAATCGAGGGTGAAACCCAGAATTACAGAAAAATGGAGACATCAAAGTGGCAGAGCTAGCCCTATTATTAAGAGCAAACTCAGCCAAAGGCAAAAAAGAGACCCAGTCATCCTGATCAGCAGACACAAAGCATCTTAGATAAGTCTCCAATGTCTGATTTGTTCTCTCAGTTTGACCATTGGTCTGAGGATGAAACGCCGAGGAGAAAGACAATTGAACACCAAGTTTAGAACAAAAGGTCCTCCAAAATCTGGAAACAAACTGGACTCCTCTGTCAGACACAATGTTCTCAGGAATGCCGTGTAAACGAACCACGTGCTGAAGGAACAAAGGTACCAATTCAGAGGAGGAAGGCAACTTAGGTAATGGCACAAGATGTATCATCTTGGAAAACCTATCACAAATCACCCAGATGACGGTCATTCTCTGAGAAACAGGGAGGTCGGAAATGAAATCCATAGAGATATGGGTCCATGGTCTCTTGGGCACAGGCAATGGCATCAACAAACCACTAGAGCGAGAGCAAGGCTTGGAGCGAGAGCAAGTCCCGCAGGACTGCACAAATTCCCTGACATCACGAGACAAGGTAGGCCACCAAAAGGACCGACTAACCAAGTCTCTGGTACCAAAAATTCCGGGATGACCGGCCAACGCGGAACAATGAATCTCAGACATCACACTCTTTTTCCAGTGGTCCGGGACAAACAATTTCCCAGCAGGGCAGCGCTCGGGCCTATCCTCCTGACACCCCTCCAGAGCCAGTCTCAAATTGGGCGAGATGGCGGAAAGAACTACACCTTCTTTCAAAATAACAGAAGGATCAGATAACTCAGGAGAGTCCGAAAGGAAACTCCTTGAAAGGGCATCCGCCTTAACATTCTTAGTGCCAGGAAGAAAGGAAACCACAAAATTAAAATGTGTGAAAAACAAGGCCCACCTGGCCTGTCTAGGATTAAGTCGCTTGGCAGATTCCAGATAAACCAGATTCTTATGGTCAGTAAGGACCACCACCTGATGTTTGGCTCCCTCCAGCCAATGTCTCCACTCTTCAAAAGCCCACTTCATGGCCAATAACTCCCGATTACCCACGTCATAATTACGTTCAGTAGGAGAAAATTTTCGAGAGAAAAAGGCACAAGGGTTACTTTTAGAGGTCTCTGGATCTCTTTGGGACAAAACGGCACCTGCCCCAATTTCAGAGGCATCAACCTCCACCTGAAATGGCAGAGAAACATCAGGCTGCCGTAGAACAGGAGCAGAAGTGAATCTCTGCTTAAGTTCCTGAAATGCAGAGACTGCCTCAGGAGGCCAATTCACCACATCAGAACCCTTTTTGGTCAAATCAGTTAATGGTTTAACAATAACCGAGAAATTACCAATAAATTTACGATAAAAATTGGCAAAACCCAAAAATCTTTGAAGAGCCTTTAATGAAGTAGGTTGGACCCAATCACAGATGGCCTGAACCTTGACCGGGTCCATTTCAATAACAGATGGGGACAAAATAAATCCCAAAAATGAGATCCTCTGTACGCAAAAAATACACTTTGATCCCTTCACATACAGAGCATTCTCTCTCAAAATCTGGAATACAGTTCGAACATGTTTCACATGAGAGTCCCAGTCATCGGAAAAAATCAAGATATCATCCAAATAAACAATCAGAAATTTATCCACAAAATCCCTGAAAATGTCATTCATGAAGGAATGGAAGACAGAAGGAGCATTTGTGAGCCCAAAGGGCATCACAAGGTACTCAAAATGCCCCTCAGGGGTGTTAAATGCCGTCTTCCATTCATCCCCGTGCTTAATGCGAATAAGGTTATATGCCCCCTGAGGTCAAGCTTGGTAAACCAAGTAGCGTTTTTCACACTGGAAAACAGGTCAGAAATCAAGGGTAACGGGTATTGATATTTCACAGTAATATTGTTCAAAAGACGATAATCAATACACGGCCTTAATGAACCATCCTTTTTGGCCACAAAGAAAAAACCGGCACCTAAGGGTGAAGGGATGGTCTGATATGACCTTTCTCCAAAGACTCCTTGATATAAGACCGCATAGCGTCATGTTCAGGTACAGACAAGTTAAAAAGGCGACCTTTAGGGAATTTACTACCAGGCACTAATTCAATAGCGCAGTCATAGCTCCTATGGGGAGGCAAGGATGCAGATTTACTTTCGCTAAACACATCAGAAAAATCAATCAAAAAGTCAGGAACATCCTGAGCCTGGGGGGAGGCAGAAAAAACAGGAGTGTTGGTATTAACACATTGGCAGCCCCAACTGGTTACAGACACAGATTTCCAATCCAAAACAGGATTATGAGACTGTAACCAAGGGAAACCCAGCACGATAATGTCATGCAGATTATACAGAACCAAAAATTTGCAGCTCTCCTGATGATCAGGTTCAACCCTCATTATCACCTGAGTAGAGAACTGAGGTTTATTCTCAGCCAAAGGGGTAGAATCGATCCCCAGTAGGGGAATAGACTTCTGTAGGGGTATCAAGGGAAACCCACAACGTTTAGCGAAATCAAAATCCATCAGGTTAATAGCTGCTCCCGAATCAACGAAAGCCTGAGCAGAAAATGAGGACAGAGAGCATATCAGAGTAACAGTTAATAAAAACTTAGTCTGAACACTACCCAAGACAACTGAGCGTGCAAAACGTCTTCCCCGCTTAGGGCAGACTGAAATAGCATGAGAGGCATCACCACAGTAGAAACATAACCCATTGCGCTTTCGAAACTCATGACGCTGTGCCCCAGAAACCACTCTATCACACTGCATGGGTTCAGAAGCAGGTTCACAAGGCAACACTATTCCATGCATACTTCTCCGCTCACGCAAACGTCTGTCAATTTGAATTGCTAATGACATAGAATCATTGAGACCAGAGGGGACAGAGAATCCCACCATAACATCCTTTACATTATCTGACAGACCCTTCCGAAAAAGGGCTGCCAAAGCGTCGTCATTCCATTTGGTCAGGACTGCCCACCTACGGAATCTCTGACAGTATAACTCAGCGTCATCAAGCCCCTGATTTAATGCCAACAAGGCTTTTTCAGCTTGATCAGTGATATTAGGCTCATCGTACAATAACCCCAAGGCCTGAAAAAATGCATCAACATCACTCAAAACAGGATCCCCAGGTGTCAGGGAAAAAGCCCAATCCTGAGGATCGCCGCGCAGGAGAGAGATGACAATTTGAACCTGCTGCGCTGCGTTCCCTGAGGACTTAGATTTTAAGGCAAAAAACAATTTACAATTATTTTTGAAATTCAGAAACTTGGCTCGATCCCCCAAAAACAAAGCTGGCATGGGAATCCTAGGTTCCACAACAGGCAACCTAGCAAGATAGGTAGCAATACTCTGAACCTCAGTGGCAAGCTGATCCACACGGCCAGACAACTGTGCAAACTCCATTGAGAGAAAAAATCCTCCCCAGCACCCAGAGATACAGAGGGAAAGAAAAAAAAAAATGCAACAAACAGAAAAATATCTCTGACAACTCTGACAACCTTTTTTTTTTTTTTTTTCTTTCACAATATTTTTCCCTTCTGTGAGTACCATATAATTTTCAGTTTAGGCCGGTGATACTGTTATGATTTGGTAGCTGAGGAGTGCAGGTAAAAAAGGCAATACACCAGAGCAGTTGGAATCTATGAGATTGCAGTACCCTGACTAACCACCACAACTAGAGGCAGCCGTGGAGCGTTCCTACGTTGGTCCTAGACGCCTCGTCACAGCCTGAGAAACTAACTATACCTAAAGATAGAAAGAGGAAAGCTATCTGCCCCGGAGCAGATCCCCAAAGAACATAGAAAGCCCCCAAACATGTAATGGCAGTTAGACAAGAAGAAATACTGACACAGACAGAAAATAGTATGAGCAAACGTTGGGGCCCAAACTATCTAAATAGAAAAGGATAGGAAGGGCACTTACTGCAATCCCAAAAAACCCTGAAAAGCACCAACTTTACTAATTTCAAAAACACCTGAGATCACACGACCTCTACCATCTAAATTAGTTCTCTGGTGTAACAAAATCAAAACAGCAGCCACTGAAAAAACTGGAAAAAGCAAATGTACAAATATCAGTGGCTGAACAAAACTGAGAGGGCAAAAGCCCCGGAGGGGATCCTGAAGGCCCCCACAGAAGTGCAGGACAAAATGCAAAAATCAAGCACAAAAGCAAAAAAAGAAAATGTCTTATCTATTAGCAGGAGATCCAGACACGACACAGCAGGCTACAAAGGAAACAGGAATCAAGGATTGAGACCAGAACAATTGATCACCGGCAACCCTAATGGGAAGGTGAATCCCTTATATAAGACCAGTCAGTAACACCTGATTCCCAATCCTCACAATCTTCACTGGACAGTCCAGTACCGCTTGTAACCACCAGATGGAGCCTCTGCTCAGAACTCATTTCAAGTCCATTCACAACAGGTGGAAACCCACGCAAATAAGGGGAGAACATACAAACTCCTTGCAGATTTTGTTACTCATTTATATAGCGCCATAAATTCCACAGCGCTTTACAGACATTATTGCCACTGTCCCCGATGGGGCTCACAATCTAAATTCCCTATCAGTATGTCTTTGGAATGTGGGAAGAAACCCACGCAAACACGGGGAGAACATACAAACTCCTTGCAGATGTCCTTGGTGGGATTTAAACCCAGGACCCCAGCGCTGCAGTGCTAACCACTGAGAAACCGTGCCGCCGTATGTAGCAGATATGTGTGTGTGTGCATGTTTCAATGCAGTGTTTGTTTTTTGGATAGCTGTGTATGTGTAAGTAGAAGAGCTGTATGTGAATGTGGGGAAACTGTATATGTGTACGGGTGAGAGCTGAGTGTTATATAGGAAAAGTGTGTGTGTGTGAACATAGGAGAGATGTGCTTCTGTTTAGCTGAGCTGTGCGTACGGTGGAGAGGTGTGTGTATGTAGGACAGCTGTGTGTAACTGAAATGTGTGTATGTATGTTGTAGAGCTGTGTGTATGCATAGCAGAGCTTAGTTTGCATATACTGTGCATGCAGCAGTGATGTGATTACATATGTGCTACAGAGAACGCATAAAAACTGCCTGCTACAAAAGGTACATGTGTACATTATACATGCTGCAGAGAAATACTAACATTAGATCTCTATCCACTCTATTCTACCCTACAGCAGTAAAGTTAGTGTTATCAAATCCCTACAAATTTTCACCTGCAGGAAATTTTACTTAGTTGCAAAAGTGTTTTTCCTATATTTTAACTAACTAAACCTGGGGTGTGTTTAAAATTAAGGTGTGTTTGATAGAAAACTTTGAAACTTTACATAAATTAACAGCAAAATGTTTACATTACACCTATCAAAAAGAGCCTCCCCCATATCCCCTGAAGCTGTCCTATCCATCACCAAGATAGATGCGTTTTCTGCCATTTAGGCAGAAGTAATCTTTAAACAATTTGCTTCTAATTTAGATAAAGTAGCTGGAAGGTATATATTAGATCTCTATCCGTTCTATTCTACCCTACAGCAGTAAAGTTAGTGTTATCAAATCCCATACAAATTTACATCTTCAGGAAATTTTAATTAGTTGCAAAAGTGTTTTTCCTATAGATTGACCAACTAAACCTGGGTTGTGTTTAAAATTAAGGTGTGTCTAATAGTTAGAAAACTTTGAAAATTTACATAAATTAATAGCAAAATATTTACATTACGCCTATCAAAAAAACAGCCTCCTCCATATCCCCTCTAGATGTCCTATCCATAACTAAGATAGGTGCGTTTTCTGCCATTCAGGTAGAAGTAATCTTCAAATAATTTGCTTTTAATTTAGATAGAGTAGCTGAAAGGTATATCATGGAAACTCTACATGTGAGGTCAGCCTATTAAACACTAGTTGTAATATGTATTTACAAAACTTCCATTTTCTCCCTGCCTGACATACACTAACTTTCTTTTTTCTTAGTAGGCATTAGTATATAATGAGGTGGCCTTCACCATCCATCTCCGGAAATGGGCACCATCAATGGTATTTAATGGGTCCCAAATACTTAAGTACATCTCAATATGCCATATCAAGAGGCTGCCAGCAACAGAAAGCTTACTGGAATAATATTAAAATTATAGGCAAGAATGTGACATCTTATAAGTGGTAAAGGCACCACAAAAGAACCCAGGATGATAAAATTCTAGGTTTTGACTCGTGACAACATACATGGCAACATGCATTGTAAACAATTGTATTTTTTAACTCATGTATCAACTAGACAATAAGACACACTTTTTAGCAAAGAAAAATCTTGCTAAAAAGTGTACGTGTGTTATAGTCCAGAGGCAGCTGATTCTGAATGAGCATAATGCTGACAACATCCTTCCTGATCACTGAGAGTACTGTTTTCTCTGTTCTTGCCCCACACTGATCTATCTGATCGGTGCTGTACTGGAGAGAATGAAACTGGGACCTGGAGGGATACTGCATGTCCTGTGTAGCTGAAGGCCCTTTCACAGCATGTGATCAGTCACATTCTTGAAAGGAATTTCAAAATGTGGTAATGTATACAGTGGTTGTGTTTTTCTATATGTGTTTGCATATACTTATATATATATACAATTTACATACAGTATATAGTGTTGAGCGATACGATAATGCAAATATCGGCTATCGGCCGATATTAGCTCTATCGGCCTTTCGATAAGTCGTTTCGATATTTTCGTCTTATCGAATACCGGAATCGGATTTGTCACTGTCACTGTGAGTGTCCGTCGGTCGGGTCTGTCAGGAGTCAGCGGCACTTACCTGGCAGAAGATCTCCGGCGGTCACGTCCTGGACTGCTTGATGGCCGCCATTATCTTCTCCCTGGCGGTCACATGCAGTTTTTTGCGATAACTGCAAAGACTGCAGGGTAATCCCGGCCGTAAAGCAGTCAGTCCGATGACGTCACCGCCGGGGAAGCAGGTAATCAGCTGTGCTGCGCCGGGAAGACAGGCTCTGCCTGTCATTCTGATGTAGCAGAGCTGGATCGTCGTGGGACACTCGTTACTATGGACTGCGTCGGTCAGGTGGTATACTTTTTTTTTTTTTTTTTTCATTTTTTTACAGGAGATCGATGGCGTCGCAGGATGAGACTGTAATAAAAGTAATGAAAACTGTGTTTTTTTTTTTTTATTAAATTAAAAAACTTTTTTAGGAACATTCACCCGTCCGGGTACATAAACAATTTAACTATTTACATACAGGGACCCTGTCCGGGTTATTTAGACTTCTTTGGCTGGCCTCTTCCAGGTACCACCTGGTACTCTTCTTGAGATTGCCAAACATCCGAGGCACCAAGGACCACCAGGACCTGATGACGTCGTGTGGCCTGTACAGTGACGTCGTGACCCGCTATCTGGGTCTGTGTGGCCACCTCTTTCATCTCCCTCCGGGTCTGGAACCCTATGTCCCGGACTGTACGAACCCCAGGGTGCCTAACAGGCGCCGGGTACGGGTCAGCTATACTTATCATGTCCATAGCTGGGGCTGCTGAGGAGACCACTGAGGGAGGCTTGGGAGATTTACGGCGTGGGGTGGGCACTTTTGCAGAGGCCTGGATGTGGGAGGCTGAAGGCTCCGAGGGTCTCACAGGTTCCTGACACACTGGGGAGTAGGGGTCGCACCTGGTAACATTTAGGGCGTACCATCCATTGTAACCCCAGTGTCGGGTGTAAGTCACCAAGTCTCCTGGCAACAGGTCCCTCCCCGGGTGTCCTTCTGGGAGGTGAGCCTCCACGTCCCGCCGGGTCACAAAGACTTCTAAATAAAGTCCAGGCTCCTTGATGAAGCCCCAACCACCTTTCAATTTAAAGCTCCGTACTGCACCCTTACGCCGCGGCTCACACAGGGTTCCTTTATCCTTTCTCATCCGGTCCTTATCTGCCCGGTCCTTCTCCAGGTGACGTTGGTGAAGTTTTAGGGATTCTCACTGCTCCCTTAGTCGCTCTGCTTCCCGCTCCCAACGTCTCCACTCTTCCTCCTCACGCCGGTTGAAATTCTCCTCCACCAGCTGCTCCATGTCTCCACCACTCCACTGCAGCTTACAGTGTCCGGTTTGCGGCAGCTCTCCTGTCGCCCCCCAGTCCTGGCGGCGCTCCCCTGCGGAGGAAGCAGACGGCTCTAAATCAGATGACAGTCGGGGCTCCGGTACAGGCAGGTAGTGCTCTGGTGCCTGCGCGGCCTCCTCCATGAGGACGGGTGTCGCTTCTTCTGTCTCAGCGACGGGGGCAGACAGCGGGATCTGGGGTGCTGCTGACGGTGCTGCGGTTTTTGCAGGAACGGGTGCCTCCACTGCGACAACGTCAACCGGATCACATTGCAAGGACTCCTCTACTAGAACGGGTGCCTCACCTTCCGGTACAGACACTTCAGGTAAGAGGGATTTGCGCCGCTCCAAGTTTATTTTTAGGGCACGCCAGCTGGCTTCCATCCTGGCGACCTCCTTCCGGTGCCGGGCCAGGCCTCTTAGGGTATCCTCCGCTTCTTGCAGCGTAGGAGGGTTTCCAGGCCGGGTGCCCAACGGTGGTTCCGTGGCGATCGGGTCGCTTCCGTGGGGGGAGAGCTCTGACTGCTCCATCCCTTCCCACTTCTGCTCGTCGTGTCCATTAGCCATCTCTGCCAAGTCACATGTGTCATTAGCATCTGGAGAGGGCCCCTCTTTTGTAGGGAGGCGGGACATTCGTGTTAGTTTCCGCACACTGAGGAGGATGAGGAGGCGGAACTCCAGAGCTGTGGGGCACGATCTTACATTGCAGTACCATTTACAGTGGGCGGCCATCGTTTTCACGCCACTGAGTGACACCCACGAAGAGCACGCCCTTCTTCTTCACCAGTGCCTCGTCGTGACGCAGATATGGCGGAAAAATGGCAAATACATTCTCTGATGATTTTAGCAATTCTCAAGCACAAAACCAGTGCAATTCAGGCACACAGGACTCGCTTATAGCGAGCTACAGAATCCTGTTTGTGACGCCCAAGTTGAGTCGCACAGAGCCAGAGGTTTTCGGGGTACTCGGCACCGAGCCCGTCGACTTCTATGGGGTATGTCACGTCTTTACCCGGCAATTGAATTAGAGTCGATTTTACTATGTAGAAGTGTATAAACTATAAATATATGTATATATATGTCACAATGACATGTATATATATATATATATATATATATATATATATATGTATTCTATGGTGTATATTTTGTGTTTACAACGAAAGAAAGGGTTTTTTTTGTTGCGATATTTTGTTCCCATAGACTTACATGGGACTTCCGGTATCGAAATCGGATATCGACGATATTTAGTGCTATCGGCGATACAATTTCGATACGATATTTTTAGATATCGAGCAATATCGCTCAACACTAACAGTATATATATATATGTGTGAGTGTACATAGGGGAGCTGTATGTGTTGTATATATGCGTCTTTGTGTGTGTATGGAGGAAAGCTATGTGCGTGTGTGAAGCAAAAAGTGTATGTATTTATTTTAGAAAAATATTTAGACTTGAGAGTCCTCAGTGTGTATTTATTTTAATCATTTATATAGCGCCATTAATTCCACAGCGCTTTACAGACATTATTGCCACTGTCCCCAATGGGGCTCACAATCTAAATTTCCTATCAGTATGTCTTTGGAATGTGGGAAGAAACCCAAGCAAACACGGGGAGAACATACAAACTCCTTGCAGATGTCCTTGGTGGGATTTAAACCCAGGACCCCAGCGCTGCAGTGCTAACCACTGAGAAACCGTGCCGCCGTATGTAGCAGATATGTGTGTGTGTGCATGTTTCAATGCAATGTTTGTTTTTTGGATAGCTGTGTATGTGTAAGTAGAAGAGCTGTATGTGAATGTGGGGAAACTGTATATGTGTACGGGTGAGAGCTGAGTGTTATATAGGAAAAGTGTGTGTGTGTGAACATAGGAGAGATGTGCTTCTGTTTAGCTGAGCTGTGCGTATGGTGGAGAGGTGTGTGTATGTAGGACAGCTGTGTGTAACTGAAATGTGTGTATGTATGTTGTAGAGCTGTGTGTATGCATAGCAGAGCTTAGTTTGCATATACTGTGCATGCAGCAGTGATGTGATTACGTATGTGCTACAGAGAACGCATATAAACTGCCTGCTACAAAAGGTACATGTGTACATTATACATGCTGCAGAGAAATACTAACATTAGATCTCTATCCACTCTATTCTACCCTACAGCAGTAAAGTTAGTGTTATCAAATCCCTACAAATTTTCACCTGCAGGAAATTTTACTTAGTTGCAAAAGTGTTTTTCCTATATTTTAACTAACTAAACCTGGGGTGTGTTTAAAATTAAGGTGTGTTTGATAGAAAACTTTGAAACTTTACATAAATTAACAGCAAAATGTTTACATTACACCTATTAAAAAAGAGCCTCCCCCATATCCCCTGAAGCTGTCCTATCCATCACCAAGATAGATGCGTTTTCTGCCATTTAGGCAGAAGTAATCTTTAAACAATTTGCTTCTAATTTAGATAAAGTAGCTGGAAGGTATATATAGATCTCTATCCGTTCTATTCTACCCTACAGCAGTAAAGTTAGTGTTATCAAATCCCATACAAATTTACATCTTCAGGAAATTTTAATTAGTTGCAAAAGTGTTTTTCCTATAGATTGACCAACTAAACCTGGGTTGTGTTTAAAATTAAGGTGTGTCTAATAGTTAGAAAACTTTGAAAATTTACATAAATTAATAGCAAAATATTTACATTACGCCTATCAAAAAAACAGCCTCCTCCATATCCCCTCTAGATGTCCTATCCATAACTAAGATAGGTGCGTTTTCTGCCATTCAGGTAGAAGTAATCTTCAAATAATTTGCTTTTAATTTAGATAGAGTAGCTGAAAGGTATATCATGGAAACTCTACATGTGAGGTCAGCCTATTAAACACTAGTTGTAATATGTATTTACAAAACTTCCATTTTCTCCCTGCCTGACATACACTAACTTTCTTTTTTCTTAGTAGGCATTAGTATATAATGAGGTGGCCTTCACCATCCATCTCCGGAAATGGGCACCATCAATGGTATTTAATGGGTCCCAAATACTTAAGTACATCTCAATATGCCATATCAAGAGGCTGCCAGCCGCAGAAAGCTTACTGAAATAATATTAAAATTATAGGCAAGAATGTGACATCTTATCAGTGGTAAAGGCACCACAAAAGAACCCAGGATGATAAAATTCTTGGTTTTGACTCGTGACAACATACATGGCAACATGCATTGTAAACAATTGTATTTTTTAACTCATGTATCAACTAGACAATAAGACACACTTTTTAGCAAAGAAAAATCTTGCTAAAAAGTGTACGTGTGTTATAGTCCAGAGGCAGCTGATTCTGAATGAGCATAATGCTGACAACATCCTTCCTGATCACTGAGAGTACTGTTTTCTCTGTTCTTGCCCCACACTGATCTATCTGATCGGTGCTGTACTGGAGAGAATGAAACTGGGACCTGGAGGGATACTGCATGTCCTGTGTAGCTGAAGGCCCTTTCACAGCATGTGATCAGTCACATTCTTGAAAGGAATTTCAAAATGTGGTAATGTATACAGTGGTTGTGTTTTTCTATATGTGTTTGCATATACTTATATATATATACAATTTACATACAGTATATAGTGTTGAGCGATACGATAATGCAAATATCGGCTATCGGCCGATATTAGCTCTATCGGCCTTTCGATAAGTCGTTTCGATATTTTCGTCTTATCGAATACCGGAATCGGATTTGTCACTGTCACTGTGAGTGTCCGTCGGTCGGGTCTGTCAGGAGTCAGCGGCACTTACCTGGCAGAAGATCTCCGGCGGTCACGTCCTGGACTGCTTGATGGCCGCCATTATCTTCTCCCTGGCGGTCACATGCAGTTTTTTGCGATAACTGCAAAGACTGCAGGGTAATCCCGGCCGTAAAGCAGTCAGTCCGATGACGTCACCGCCGGGGAAGCAGGTAATCAGCTGTGCTGCGCCGGGAAGACAGGCTCTGCCTGTCATTCTGATGTAGCAGAGCTGGATCGTCGTGGGACACTCGTTACTATGGACTGCGTCGGTCAGGTGGTATACTTTTTTTTTTTTTTTTTTTCATTTTTTTACAGGAGATCGATGGCGTCGCAGGATGAGACTGTAATAAAAGTAATGAAAACTGTGTTTTTTTTTTTTTATTAAATTAAAAAACTTTTTTAGGAACATTCACCCGTCCGGGTACATAAACAATTTAACTATTTACATACAGGGACCCTGTCCGGGTTATTTAGACTTCTTTGGCTGGCCTCTTCCAGGTACCACCTGGTACTCTTCTTGAGATTGCCAAACATCCGAGGCACCAAGGACCACCAGGACCTGATGACGTCGTGTGGCCTGTACAGTGACGTCGTGACCCGCTATCTGGGTCTGTGTGGCCACCTCTTTCATCTCCCTCCGGGTCTGGAACCCTATGTCCCGGACTGTACGAACCCCAGGGTGCCTAACAGGCGCCGGTACGGGTCAGCTATACTTATCATGTCCATAGCTGGGGCTGCTGAGGAGACCACTGAGGGAGGCTTGGGAGATTTACGGCGTGGGGTGGGCACTTTTGCAGAGGCCTGGATGTGGGAGGCTGAAGGCTCCGAGGGTCTCACAGGTTCCTGACACACTGGGGAGTAGGGGTCGCACCTGGTAACATTTAGGGCGTACCATCCATTGTAACCCCAGTGTCGGGTGTAAGTCACCAAGTCTCCTGGCAACAGGTCCCTCCCCGGGTGTCCTTCTGGGAGGTGAGCCTCCACGTCCCGCCGGGTCACAAAGACTTCTAAATAAAGTCCAGGCTCCTTGATGAAGCCCCAACCACCTTTCAATTTAAAGCTCCGTACTGCACCCTTACGCCGCGGCTCACACAGGGTTCCTTTATCCTTTCTCATCCGGTCCTTATCTGCCCGGTCCTTCTCCAGGTGACGTTGGTGAAGTTTTAGGGATTCTCACTGCTCTCTTAGTCGCTCTGCTTCCCGCTCCCAACGTCTCCACTCTTCCTCCTCACGCCGGTTGAAATTCTCCTCCACCAGCTGCTCCATGTCTCCACCACTCCACTGCAGCTTACAGTGTCCGGTTTGCGGCAGCTCTCCTGTCGCCCCCCAGTCCTGGCGGCGCTCCCCTGCGGAGGAAGCAGACGGCTCTAAATCAGATGACAGTCGGGGCTCCGGTACAGGCAGGTAGTGCTCTGGTGCCTGCGCGGCCTCCTCCATGAGGACGGGTGTCGCTTCTTCTGTCTCAGCGACGGGGGCAGACAGCGGGATCTGGGGTGCTGCTGACGGTGCTGCGGTTTTTGCAGGAACGGGTGCCTCCACTGCGACAACGTCAACCGGATCACATTGCAAGGACTCCTCTACTAGAACGGGTGCCTCACCTTCCGGTACAGACACTTCAGGTAAGAGGGATTTGCGCCGCTCCAAGTTTATTTTTAGGGCACGCCAGCTGGCTTCCATCCTGGCGACCTCCTTCCGGTGCCGGGCCAGGCCTCTTAGGGTATCCTCCGCTTCTTGCAGCGTAGGAGGGTTTCCAGGCCGGGTGCCCAACGGTGGTTCCGTGGCGATCGGGTCGCTTCCGTGGGGGGAGAGCTCTGACTGCTCCATCCCTTCCCACTTCTGCTCGTCGTGTCCATTAGCCATCTCTGCCAAGTCACATGTGTCATTAGCATCTGGAGAGGGCCCCTCTTTTGTAGGGAGGCGGGACATTCGTGTTAGTTTCCGCACACTGAGGAGGATGAGGAGGCGGAACTCCAGAGCTGTGGGCACGATCTTACATTGCAGTACCATTTACAGTGGGCGGCCATCGTTTTCACGCCACTGAGTGACACCCACGAAGAGCACGCCCTTCTTCTTCACCAGTGCCTCGTCGTGACGCAGATATGGCGGAAAAATGGCAAATACATTCTCTGATGATTTTAGCAATTCTCAAGCACAAAACCAGTGCAATTCAGGCACACAGGACTCGCTTATAGCGAGCTACAGAATCCTGTTTGTGACGCCCAAGTTGAGTCGCACAGAGCCAGAGGTTTTCGGGGTACTCGGCACCGAGCCCGTCGACTTCTATGGGGTATGTCACGTCTTTACCCGGCAATTGAATTAGAGTCGATTTTACTATGTAGAAGTGTATAAACTATAAATATATGTATATATATGTCACAATGACATGTATATATATATATATATATATATATATATATATATATGTATTCTATGGTGTATATTTTGTGTTTACAACGAAAGAAAGGGTTTTTTTTGTTGCGATATTTTGTTCCCATAGACTTACATGGGACTTCCGGTATCGAAATCGGATATCGACGATATTTAGTGCTATCGGCGATACAATTTCGATACGATATTTTTAGATATCGAGCAATATCGCTCAACACTAACAGTATATATATATATGTGTGAGTGTACATAGGGGAGCTGTATGTGTTGTATATATGCGTCTTTGTGTGTGTATGGAGGAAAGCTATGTGCGTGTGTGAAGCAAAAAGTGTATGTATTTATTTTAGAAAAATATTTAGACTTGAGAGTCCTCAGTGTGTATTTATTTTAATCATTTATATAGCGCCATTAATTCCACAGCGCTTTACAGACATTATTGCCACTGTCCCCAATGGGGCTCACAATCTAAATTTCCTATCAGTATGTCTTTGGAATGTGGGAAGAAACCCAAGCAAACACGGGGAGAACATACAAACTCCTTGCAGATGTCCTTGGTGGGATTTAAACCCAGGACCCCAGCGCTGCAGTGCTAACCACTGAGAAACCGTGCCGCCGTATGTAGCAGATATGTGTGTGTGTGCATGTTTCAATGCAATGTTTGTTTTTTGGATAGCTGTGTATGTGTAAGTAGAAGAGCTGTATGTGAATGTGGGGAAACTGTATATGTGTACGGGTGAGAGCTGAGTGTTATATAGGAAAAGTGTGTGTGTGTGAACATAGGAGAGATGTGCTTCTGTTTAGCTGAGCTGTGCGTAGGTGGAGAGGTGGGGTTGTATGTAGGACAGCTGTGTGTACTGAAATGTGTGTATGTATGTTTAGAGCTGTGTGTATGCATAGCAGAGCTTAGTTGAAAATACTGTTGCATGCAGCAGTGATGTGATTTACGTATGTGCTACAGAGAACGCATTTTAACGGCCTGTACAAAAGTACATGTGTACATTATACATTTCTGCAGAGAAATACTTAACATTAGATCTCTATCCACTTATTCTACCCTACAGCGTAAGTTAGTGTTATCAAAAACCCTACAAATTTTCACCGCAGGAATTTTACTTAGTTGCAAAAGTGTTTTTCCTATATTTTAAACTAACTAAACCTGGGGTGTGTTTAAAATTAAGGTGTGTTTGATAGAAAACTTTGAAAATTTACATAAAATTAACAGCAAAATGTTTACATTACACCCATTTAAAAAAGAGCCTCCCCCCTATCCCCTGAAGCTGTCCTATCCATCACCAAGATAGATCGTTTCTGCCTTTAGGGAGAAGTAATCTTTAAAC